>CM062808.1:281475014-282675014 GCA_031772625.1 Pinus tabuliformis
TTTGGAAACGGATCAGATAATGCTGCTGAGGTTTTTGAATTCTTGAAGAGTTTTCTAAGATCAACTTTATACAGACACTCTCTTGTCCAATGATCCTCATCACATATTAGGCATGGATGATTTGGTTTCCTTTCCCCAGAAGGGTTTGCAGAAGATTTTTCAGGGGATGACTCTTCCTGTTTTTTCTTCTTCCATTTCTTTTTCTTCTTGCGTCCTGGTTGCTTGGTTTCTTTGCCTTTGTCAGTTGATATGGCATTTACTTCCGCGGCGAGAAGTTCTTCATTTTCATTTTGACCTGAAACTGTACGAGCTTTCTTCGACTTAGCCTTTATGGTTTTCGTGCTGGTCATTCCTATCATGTCGTTCCTGGCATGAGAGTCTTTGTTTGATTTAGGAGATGGAGGACCGAAAAATTCCAGTCCAGGAGCATCAGGGATTTTATCGTAGAGCATGCCAGACTGAGTATAGATTAAGTCTAAATATTGCGCACGAGCAATTACTTTCTCTTCAGTGACAACTCCTCCCTTTGCCACATCTTCTATAATAGAAGGTAACAACGACTTAATAAACCATTTAGCCAACAGCTGATCAGGAACATATGTTTTTACCATTCTACGACGACGTCGTCCCTCATGAATATGATCGGATATGTGAGTGGCCGTTGTTTGCTTGAAATTGGTAAGAAGCTCTGTTCCCATTTCGTACCTTATGGGTAATTGAAAATGGGTTAAAAAGGTTGTGGCTAGGGTCCTGAAGTTATCAAACGAAGCTATAGGCAATTCAATATACCATTTTGCTGCCAGACCAGTTAACATTCTTTGAAAAAGGCAAAGCCTGATCAAATCATCATTTAGAGTGTTAGATGAACACCACAGGTGAAAGGTCATCACATGATTCGACGGGTCTTCACCCAGATTTTCATTAAATTTAGGAATATCTGATGGAAGCTTATGAGGAATCGCTGGCCACCAAGGGGCGTAAGCGATTGGATCGTTTGTTAGCCGATTTAGATCTGGTAACTCTAAAGTTGCCACAAAGGGAAACTGTTGATTCAGGTTCAGCGAAGCATACCCAGGATAAGATGGGATTGCTTGAGCAGTGGTTCTTTGCATACTAGCATAGTGCATTTGATGCTGATAAATTTGATAAGGCTGATGGGCATAACCATTATGAAATGGTTGATGTTGTCCGTTTTGAATATACGACTGCCCATTACTTGCAAAGACTTGGTGCTCAGATCCTTGGTAAACTTGTTGGAACTGTGATTGTTGATATTGCACCAGTCATGGTTGTGAGACCATGTGCTATTGCCCAACACTGGCTGTTTGACCGAGATGAGGGGTAATGGTACCCGTTTGAGCCTGGGTCACTCCAGTTAAGGAGCCACTAACCGATGATTGTGGTGGTGTCGTAGGGACAAGGGGCTGTTGGATTGCGACCTGAGAGACTTGAGGTTGGCATACAATAGGCAACGCTTGTACTTGCGACACCGTCACAATAGCCGGTGTAGTGGGGATATTTGACATAGGTAAACTTTGTTGCATTGAGTATACAACTCTTGGTTGTTGAGGCAGTATTGGCATCCAACCACTGGATGTAATTCCAGCATAACCTGAATTCTGTTGGGAACTCTCATATGTTTGACTTCCTGGAGGAGACAATGAAAGGGCATAATTCCCCCCATACGACGGTAATCCGGTGCTTAAGGTAATTATTTGCCTTTGAGGACCGGACTACCCAAATTGACATTGCAAAGGATCAATTTGTTGAGACTCAACATAAGAGATTCCAGATATTATTCCGGATGAACAAACGGGAATAGACCATATCGTCGAAATAGCCCCTGGATGGATCGCATCCAGTGATTGAGAGCTAGTTGCGACAGATGGTACGCCGACGAACATTTTTGGAGTAGCAGCAGGAAGTTCTGTTGTTGTTGTGTCAGATGACACAGTCCTAGATGTCGACGGTTGTTCAGACATATCTAGTCTATCCAAAAGGTTTGCTAGCGATTCTACAGGAATTTATGATAATGGTGGACTAATTTCTGTCGAAGAAGGATATAGAGTGATCCTGACTCCAAATTGCGATGGAGTACTAGATGGTGGATCCTCCACAATCTCTTCTATAGCAATCAAACTGGGTGGAAGAGGTAGACCGTCAGGTCCGTAAAATATTTCTGGTGTCGAAGAAGGTATAGATTCTGCAGCGACTAATGTTTGGGGAACAACACCTTCCGAATCAGCTATGGATGTAGCCGGTTCAGGTATAGAAGTGTTTACCTTCACACTAGGATCAGTTCTACTGTCCTCTTGTGGCTACGGAACTTATTTTGTAAAGGCAGGGGTACCAGAAATGTTTGGAGTAACCGGAGTCTCCGAGGGTGTCGGAACACTTGTTCCAACTCGACCAGGGGACTTTGAGCCAGTTAAACGAGTTCGCTTTGTCCGGAATAGTTTTGATTCTAGGGACAAAGATGGTTGACTCGTAAGTCTCTGCGAACGACGGGGTTTCAATTGACTTTCTTCCACGATTGCGGATTACTCGATCAACTAAAAATAAAGGGGAAAATGTTTCCGAATTAAATGAATTTTAGACGCTTTGACACAACTTGTTTTTTCAATTTTTAAGAGTCGAGAAAAAACAAAATATGACTCTAGTCGCCTTCGATTTTTAATGAGCCTGAAGTGATAAGTGCTCAGATGGACCTTTTCCTTTAAGGAGTCTGAAAAGGAATGAAAGAGACTACTCTGGAAATCTAGACAGAGGGATTACCAAACCAATCGAAAAACTACAGAATACTTTTTATGGTATGGCAGTCAATCTTCCCGAATGTTGTGTTCAGTGCATTGCGATCGATAGGGCAGCAGACACGGCTTCCTATGGATAAAGGATATAGCCTATTGTGGTCTCCCAATATATACTTGACGGTATGTGTGAGCACAAGTTCGTACTGGCACTTGTCGTCTCAAAGAGGATGAATCACCCAACCAACAATGAAAGCGACAGTTACCAGGTTTTACGACGCCGAAATACGTCTCTAGCCTAGACTTCTAAATGTTGTGCATTAGGTTCCAAAGCGTTTTTAGGTTCATTAAATTTATTTTACAGTTGATCTTTCTTAAGAAATTTGCCTTTCAGGTTCACTGCATGATGTAGATATACAATTCCTAAAATGCAATCTAAGATGATAAACAATAGTTTAATCTTCTTTTTGCAATGAAAATCCTAACTACTAAAGAAAGAGAGACGGTATTCTTTCAACATAGAGCAGAGAGCACACACTAGATGCACTGTCCTAAATCAAACCAACAAGCAGTCTAAATGCAAATGCACATGCATGTATTTGTTTTTAGCTTTCTTAATGTGTGAATGACAAGAAGAATGCTAAGTACAAATCTGAATTATCTTTTCAAAATGACACTACTAACATATTTCTCTTCAAAAATGAAAGGAAGATAATGACAAAAATTTACTATTTTGAATTGAAAACTGCTTTCGACACTTGAAAAACTAATAATTCAAATCAAATACAAGATTAACTGTATAATTGAGCATCAAGAACTATAGAATTCTTTTATTTGACTGAAAAAGACGCGACACTTTCAAATCAAAAGACGACAGTTCGACTATGCTACTACTTTGTAAAAGAGAACTAAAAATGGCAGAAAATACACAAAAACATTCACAGTTATTTGCACAATGGAGGCGAAATGATGAAAGGAAGGGGGTTTCCACAGTGGTATACTGATCACAGACAACAAAACTCCAGAATAGAGCTGAAAAGAGTGAATAAAAACCAAGACTTGGAGGAAAAATTAGCCTTTTCTGATCATCGCACCTGTAACACAGGGAAACAGGGATGCATCCCACCTACTACACATGGGAGGTGCGATGCATACTGGTTTCCTATGGTACCAGGATGAGACTTTACTTGGCTCTTGGTCACAGTTTGCAGCTCAATTCAGGGATTTAGGCCGAGCAAATGATGTACAGTAAATAGAAATCACAGGGGCTGATCTAATGAGGTTACTAGAGCCACCACTAGGGCAATTAGAAGGTTTGCAAATCGATTGTTTAGTTTATAAACAAAACCTGGAGATAGACTGAAGCAACATTGATCTACTTTTCACTTGCATAGAAAATGCAGTTTGAAGGCTAGCTGGCTTGACTTCAGGCTCTGTCTGTAAGTTTATAAAACAAACAAATATAGAAAAACAAACAATCTATTCGCTCCCCAGTGGAGTCACCATTTTGTTATTGGGAAATCTAGTGTCCACTCGGAGCTTCTAGTCCCACTAAGACTGGTAGCTATCTTAGAAACAGACAAACTAAAACTACTTTTGTTTTTCTTTATGAGAAGTAGATGAGAGTGGAATGAAGGATACCAACCTCAGTCTTGCGCTTGGTTCCTTGCTCAGTTCCTCTCCCTTCTGACAGATCCTTTCCACTTCTCCTTCGTCTACCCAGCTTCAAAGAGCACCTGTGGAATCAAAACAACATAATACTATCGAAGAACAGAGATCTACAATCATAAACAATATAGGACCAGATATATATTGACCACACAAATGCATATGTCATCAAACATACAAGAATGTGGAGGAAAACTTGAATAGCTTTATTAATAATCAAGAATAGCAGAGAGGATTACAACCAATTGTTCTGACCCAGCGTCATCCTCCAGCATGAAAGCCCTTCTTTCACTTCATGAAAAGCTTAGATCACCCAACATTATGATATTCCAACAAGAAACCAATAGCACTTCCTTACAAGATACAAAATTCCAGCCCCCCTAGATCTCTGGGATGAGGGATCCATATATAGATGATTGCAGGGGGGTGAGTTAGCTTCTGGGATTCTGATTAGTGTCCTTTCTCTGATAGTTCTTGATTCCACTTGGAGATTGATGATCTCTTACTCATCCATGGGTGAATTCAGAGAGGTAAGTGTCATAGGAGAAGTTTCTGGAAGATTCCATGATCATCCACCTTGCAAACTGTCTCTGTCATTTGTCCACTCTCGCCCATCGCACCCCATATAATGGATTTTCAATATGCATCGCACCTCCCATGTGCATTAGGTGGGATGCATCACACTTTGACCATGGAGCAAGTTAGATGGTCCAGTTTTGACCAATTCTGAGCAATTTTTCATGGAGAACTTCTGGGAGATGATGTAATCAGCTGACCTTGTTCTTTTAGGGTATGGGACAACACTTTTAGGGACTTAGGAGCCCTTGGTTTATGGACATGTTTGATTGGGGTTGTAGTGCCCAAAAATGTCTATAACACCCATGCCATGGAAACCTTGGCCCCCACAATCTAAAAATCCATCTTAGGCACAAAGTTGGAAAAATCCTTATGGAAAATATCCTCAATATCCTCAATTCCAACAACCTTATCTTTCTTTTCCACCACAATATTATCCTCCTCAATTTTAAAATCCAAATTGACAACTTTCAATAAAATTTCCTAAAAAACCATATTAACTACTTGCTCAACCACTTCCAAATATAAACAATAAGATTCAACAAGATATTTATAATATTGAAGGAAAAAAATTCAAGCTTGTATGATTATCCCATTAGGTGTAAATTATGTTCAACTTAGATCTAGTAGGGTTTTACAAAAGAAGTTTCCAATAATCACCATCCAAAAATCTAAAGAGGATGAAGTTCATGAAAAATATGCAAATATTGATCAAGAAAATATTCCTCTAAGGGAATATTTTCCTGTACAATCAAAGGACGAGAAAATAAAGAAAGCTACTACAGTTCCTCCAGAAGAAAAACCTTCTATTTCTTTGTAGGATCCACCTTTTCTTGAAAGGCTAAAAATTGATAAATGAATAGAAAGGAAAATTGTTTTACCAAACTATGATATGCTAGATGAATTTAAGAATATTTTCATCAAAATTCCTTTAATCCAAGCTATAAAGGAAATACCAATATTTGCAAAAAGTATTAAGGATCTATGCATTAGAAAACCAAGAAGAAAGAGAAAAGATGTTAAAAAAATCTAATTGGTAGGAAAAATTGTTGATATCATGATGGGGAAACCTATTGTTCAAAAACATCTAGATCCTAGTAGACCCATTGTGAAAGTTCATATCAATGGTGTTGAAATTCCAAACACTTTAATTGGTCTAGGAGAAGCCATCAATATCATGAGTAAACGGACAATGGAGCACCTTAAGTTTCCTAATCTTCAATATACTCCTACATTATTACAATTAGCAGATAGATTTGTTATCAAAACAGATGGAGTATTAGAATATGTGTTTGTTTCATTGGATTCTTTGGAATATCCTATAGATTTGATGATTTTAACTCCCAAGAATAATTTAGGATGCCATCCATTTATCCTTGGTAGACCTTGGCTAGCTACAACTGATGCATTCATAAGTTGTAGATATGGTGATATGTACATCTCCGTTGGAACTTCCACTAATAAATTTACATTGTATCCTCCTACAAAAACAATAACTAAAGTATAAATTGAAATTTGGATAGATGATGATAATGAAGACTTTGATGATATGCAACCAATTTATACTCTTTCACAATTAGATGAAGAAGATCAATTGATAAATTTAATGAATAATAATGATTCTTCTTCATACTGTGAGAAAGATCAAAGTTTTCAAGAACAATGCAATATTGAATATCTATCATCTCACCAAATGGCTTTACATTCTATGGAAAAGTTTGGCAATTCTCAAGTAGAAATTTTTCCAGATAAAACATTAAATATTAACAATAATTTGGAGGAATTTCAAAAGAGGAAATTTATACAAATGCTACAAAAACACTCTTCTTCTTATGCATGGGAGTACATTGATATGAAAGGGATTGATCCTAAAACTTGTATGCATCATATTTATATTCAGGAAAATTCCAAACCAGTTAGACAACCTCAGAGAAGGATGAATCCTAATATGAGAGAAATTGTTAAGGAGGAATTACAAAAGTTACTTAATGTGAATTTCATCTATCCAATATCAGATAGTCAATGGGTGTCACCTTTAGTGATTGTTCCTAAGAAAAATGGAAAATGGAGAGTGTGTATTGACTATAGGGAATTAAATAAAGCTACTTTAGAAGATCATTTTCCACTATCTTTTATAGATCAAGTGTTATACAAACAACTCACAAAATAGAAGAAAAGAGAGATAAACGCCTTCAAAATCAGCCTCTTTGGGGGGGGCAACCTCCTTTACCTTACACAAATGAACAATTCTTGGATGATACAGATGACAAGACTCATTTCTATATATAGGATTCTAAGGGGTCACAATATAATCAGAGCCAACATAACAATAATAATGTAAGGGCACAATAATAACAATAGTGGGCTTCTATGGGGCACAATAATAACAATATGGGGACAACATGGGCACAACAATAACAATAAGGGGTACAATGAAAATAATAAGAAGGGAATACACTAGTATTATAGGGACCTAACATGCCCCTCTCCTTCAAAAAATTGTTGTCCTCAATGCTTGAGTAGTTATGGATGCTTGTGTATAAAATCTTCATCCTCCCATGTATAATCTTCAGTGGGTAAGTTCTTCCACTTGATGAGATACTCTGAAATTGATTGATTTCACAACTATCGAGTTCTTATTTATGTGACTTCTTGAGGTTCCAATATGATTTTTCCTTCCTCGTCAAGCTCTAGCAATATTGTTTGAACTGGAAGCTTGTCACCTATAACCTTCTTTAGGCATGAAACATGGAAAACTGGGTGCACTCAGGAAGATGCAGGAAGTTCCAATTTGTATGCCATAGTACCAATCTTTTGCAACACCTTGTATGGACCATAATACTTTGGTGATAATTTTCTATCCTTCTTAGTTTGCTTGAGGGACATTTATTTGTATGGTTGTAGCTGTAGAAATACCCAGTCACCTACATCAAAACTTCTTTCGTTGCGATGTTGATCTGCCTGTTGTTTCATTCTATTCTGTGCCAAAGTGAGGTTATCCTTTAAGAGTTGGAGAACTTTTTGTTGATGCTCGATGTGATCTTCCACTACTTGAACCTTAGAATTTTCTCTTAAATATGATGTGATGGAGGGTGGATGATATCCATAAAGTGCCATAAATGGGGTCATTTTTGCTACAGTATGGAAGGAAGTGTTATACCACCATTCAGCGAAAGGAAACCATTTGACCCATTGTGTTTGTTTATCAGATACAAAGAGACAGAGATATTCTTCCAAACATTTGTTCACTATCTCAGTTTGCCCATCAGATTGAGGATGATAAGATGAGTTATGAGCTAATTGAGTACCCAGACAAGAAAATAATTCTGTCCAAACACTTCCAATGAAAATAGGATCTCTGTCACTCACAATAATATTTGGGTTTCCATGTAGCTTTTGAATTGTTTCCATAAATTCATTAGTACCTGTATTGACTTTAAATGGAAGAGATAATGCACAAAAGTGTGCATACTTGGTAAGTATATCAACTACCACCATGATGACATTATTTCCTTTAGAGTTGGGTAAACCTGTGATAAAATCCATTGAAACCTCCTCCCAACGTTGACTTGTAATGGATAAATGTTGTAATAGACCCGTGGTCTTAATTTTCTCAACTTTATTTTGTTAGCAAACCAAACATCCTGCCACAAAATTTTGAATATCAGATTTAAGACCATCCCAAAAAACAATCCTTCTTAACCCTGTGGTAAGTTTTTAAAAATCCTGAATGCCCTCCTAAGGGAGATGTGTGCAATTCCCTAAGAATTTTTTGTTTGAGTTGTGAATTCTTATAGAGGTATAAACGATCTTTGTACCGTAACGAATCATTTTTCCAGCTAAATGTATTAGATGTACTAGGATCTTGCTGCAACTTTTGAATGAGTTCCCACATTTCTTCGTCATTCTTTCATTCATCCATTGCTTTGTTTATCCAATCTGGTTGGATAATAGAAATGGCACAAAACAATGATTCCACATCTTCATCCTTTCTTGAGAGTGCATCTGCAACAACATTTTGCTTCCCTTTTTTGTAGATGATTTCAAAGTCATAACCCAACATCTTTGTGACCCATTTTCGATGCGCTTCTAAAGATAATCTTTGTTCTAAAAAGTATTTAAGACTATCATGATCTGTTTTTACCTTGAAGTGTCTTCCCATTAGGTAAGGTAGCCATTTCTTAAGTGCATGTAGTATTGCCAACATTCTTTCTCATAAATAGATTTGTGTAAATATTTTCCTTTGAATGGACGACTTTTTAAAGCAATGGGTATTTCTTCTTGGATTAAAACAACAACAATTCCATTTCCCGAGGCATTACATTCCACAATAAAGGCTTTTGTGAAGTCTAGCATAGCTAAGACCAATGCTTGGCACATTGCCTCTTTAAGATGTTCAAAGGCCTTCGTTGCTTCTGGAGTTCAAGAAAATGCATCTTTCTTCAGTAATGTTGTTAGAGGTGGCGATATTCTCCATAATTCTTAACAAACTTGCGATAATACCCTATCAACCCGAGAAATCCTTGCAGATGCTTTATGGATGTGGGGATTTTCCATTCCTTAATGGCTTTAATTTTTCTTGGGTCTACCTTAACACCTTCATGAGATACAATATGAACCAAATATTCCATCTCTTGTACTCCAAAAAAACATTTGGAGGTTTTAATTTTTTCTCCTCCAATAGTTTGAGCACTATGTCAACGTGTTGAACATGATCCTTCCAAGACTTGTTGTAGAAGGTGCATTAGTAAGGCCAAAAGGCATGACCAAAAATTCATAATGATCCTCATGAGTTCTAAAGTTTGTTTTTGGAATGTCTTCAGTCTTCATTCTGATTTGATGATATCCTGAATGAAGGTCTAACTTGGTGGAGTAAATTGCTCCATGCAATTCATCCAATAATTCATCAATGACATGAATGGGGAATTTGTCTTTAATAGTGAGCTTGTTGATCTCCCTATAATCCGGACACATGTGCCATGACCCATCCTTCTTGTGTACCAGTACTACTGGAGCAGAGAAATAACTTTGACTAGATTGAATTATACTAGCCTCTAGCATCTCTGCAACCATACGTTCAATTTCACTCTTTTGGGCATAGGGATATCTGTAAGGCGTGATGTTTGGAGGAAGAATTCCTGGAATCAAATGAATAGCATGATCATGATCATGAATAGGTGGGAGGCCTTTGGGAGTCTCAAATGCCCTGGAATGATTGTCCAAGACTTTTTGGAGATCTGGATAAATAGATGATTCCAATGTGGGAACCTTTAGCGAACATAATTGTGCAATTACGCCTCATTGTTCTTTCTTTAGAAGATTTGTCATGCCATTAGAGCTGATTATCTTTCCTATTTTCCATGTGATACCCCTTAATTCAACTTCCTTTACTTCCAAAACAAATTTCAAGAAAAGTTCTTGAAAATTAAAAGTTATCGTACCCAAAGATTGTAGCCATTGGAATTATACTACAACATTAGCACCATCCATTGGAATGGAAAGCATTGGACTATTCAACACATATTCTCCAATGGATAGCTTGATATTATGGCACTTTCCAGAGAAATTTATGGTTCCTCCATTTGCAACCATCACTTGACACTCTGGTGCTGGATATAGGAAGAAATTCAATTCCTTGGCTATCTTACAATGAATAAAATTATGGGTACTGCTTGAATAAATCAAAACTATTACCTTTTTCTTCTCGATATGTCCTTCTATCTTGATAGTTTGAGGAGTAGTAATTCTGGCCAATGTATTACAATATATGGTCAGATTCATTTCTTCTTTCTCTAGGGCTTTTTCCTAGTGTGTATCCTCTTCTTTTGATGTTTCTTGTTCATTTTCTTCCTCCTCTTCACAATCTATGTAAAATAATTTCTTCTTAGCACAATTATGACCTTTAGTGTATATGCTATCATAACTGTAACAAAGCCCTTTTTCTCTTTTTTCTTCCAATTGTTGTGGTGTCAACCTTGTAGGTTGTGGAAGCCTAGGAGCAACAACACTTCCATCTTTATAGTTGTGAGTGGTACGTTTCCTTGTTTCCATAATTTTGCTTTCAATTTTTCTTGCTAACCTGAATGCCTTCTCCAATGAATTAGGTTCCCAAAGGCGAACCTCATGTTGGATGTTATCCTTTAAAGTCCCTATGAACATATCAGTCCTATGCTCCTTTGGAATATCTTTTACCCTTATGTTCAATTTTCGAAAGTCCTCAATGTGAGCCACCATTGAACCCTTTTATTTGAGATTTATCAATTGGATAAAAAAAGTGTTGCTTTTTGTATCCTCATAATGTGCTATCATTTCTTCCATAAAAATTTCCCAAGTGACAATTTGTTTACGAGAGCAAAACCATCAATACGATACAAGCTAATTGGGTTCCAAATATAAAGTTTCAATGCATACCTTTTGTGTGCTTTGCACATTATGGAGATTGAAATATTGCTCTATATGAAGTATCCATGTTATGGGATCCTTGCCATCAAACTTCCCCATATCGATCTTTGGAACATGGTGGGTCTTCAATCCAACATTAGAGTCTATGAAATCATGACTAACATTTTTTTATTTTTTATCATGAGTTTCTTTTACTACCCTTTCACCATTAGTAAGAATTTCTTGTAGCAACTTTGTCAAATCTATCTTCATATCTTCCATGTTTCCTTTAAGTTTTGCTTCTATACCATCCATCTTAACTTTCATGCCATCCAGCTTAGCTTCCATTCCATTCTTTAAAGAATCCATCTTAGCTTCCACACCATCCATCTTAGCTTCCACGCCTTTCCTTAAACTATCCATCTTAGCTTCTGTTACTTTTTGTGAGAGTGAATCTGGTTGCACTTGGTCTTGTAATTTTTATATATCATGTTGCATTTCTTCCTCTTCTTCACGAGTCATGCTAGAGATTTTAGGTTGCTTACTAGTTGTTTCCATTTTCTTTCTTCGGGGAATAAATTAATGATAATAATGCTTCAATATTCCCTTTCAATTCCTTCAAACTAATTTTTTAGACCAAACTCATTCAAAATTAAAAAAAAAAACTACACACATTTTTTCACTTTGTAGGATCTTGATATTGAATCTATTGTATATCTCTAATTTTAGATCTCCAAGGTCTGAAATTGCCTCTTGCAGTAGCCCTCTTAGTCCCCTTTCCAACCCCGTAAGTTTGATCAAGATTGGATTCTCCTAAGAAGAGTTATGCCAAATCTCCTACAATGACCTAATTATAGACTAGTTCAGTAGAGTGAACTTGTACGAAGTGCCACATGTCACTGTTTCGACCTTAGGACCTGAAATTGATACACCTAAAACTACAGGCCATCCTCTTTCTATAACTTCTTATAAAATTTCAATCTGATGCTCAGAGATAAAGTTATGACGATTTTCCCCAAGTCACTTGTTTGAGATATAATTTGGGAGCCTACCAAAACCCTAAATTTCTTGGATCATGTCTCAGAAAATACAGTGAGACAAGATTTGAAATTTGGACCTGAGGTTTAAAATGATTTCAACTCAAATGGATTTTTTTAGCTTCTGAAATGTCGCAAGAAAAAGTTATAGCGAAAATTCCACGATGACCTGTTTCGAGCAGCGAAACTTTAGAATCCAAAGCTCTCATACCAACTGTTATGCAACCAACTCACAAAATAGAAGAAATGAGAGATAAAAACCTTCAAAATAAACCTCTTTGAGGGGGAAACCTCCTTTACATTACACAAATGGAAAATTCTTGGATGATACAAATGACAAGACCTCCCTTCTACATGTAGGAGTCTAAGGGGTCACAATATAATCAGAGCCGACATAACAATAATAATGTAAGGGTAGAACAATAACAATAGTGAGCTTCTATGGGGCACAATAATAACAATATGAGGACAAATGAGCACAAAAATAACAATAAGGGATACAATGACAATAATAATAAGGGAATACACTAGTGTTATAGGGACCTAACAACAAGTATTAGATACCTTGGCAAGAAAGAAGTATTTTTTAGTTTTAGATGGTTTTAGTGGATATAACCAAATCCATCTAGCACCAAAATATCAAGATGAAACTAATTTTACATGTCCATGGGGAAAATATGGCTATAGGGTTCCTCCCTTTGGATTATGTAATGCCCCTGCCACATTTTAGAGAGTAGTTTTAGGTATCTTTTCATATCTCATTCATGATTGTGTGGAAGTATACATGGATGATTTCACTATGTATGGTGATACTTTTGAAAAAGCTATTGAAAATTTGGAAAAAGTTCTTATTAGATGTAAAGAGGCAAACCTTTCATTAAGCCATGAGAAATTTTTTATGATGTTCAATGAAGGGATTGTTTTAGGCCACCATATTTCAAGTGATGGAATTAAAGTGGATACATCTAAAGTAGAAATAATTGCTAAAAATTCAATTCTGTTGGCATTATGATACAAGTGTTGTCCTTGATGACAACTCACTCAGAGGTTGATACAGGTGATGGCAACTCAATCAGAGGATAGATCTTAGTACAGCAGGTCAAGAAAGATATATACGCAGGTTCATTATGACAAATCAGCGTATACACGCGGGTTGGACGTGCCGAAGACGCGTATGCATATACACACACTTTCACACAAGGAAAAGCGCGTACACATTGGAAAACTTATGTCTTGGTCTGTGGTAGTTAGTCCTCGATACTTGAACCTATGGTTTTGGACCATGGTGTCTCATCAGAAGTATTGATCCCAAGTATTGGGCCCATGGTATTGATTTATTATGGTTTTGGACCGTGGTATTGAAAGAAGCCTAACCTATATAAGGAGAAGATCATTAGGCAAAGGTATGGAGGAAGGAATGGACGTCTGACGAAGTGGGAAGATCTAGTATTGCTGGTTATCTGTTTGTGATGCTTGGCTATGGTTGGATATGACAGCGAAGGTATAAGTAATTATCTTTAGATCTATACGCGGGTTGTCTCTGGTGAAAGCACGTATACACGCGGTTTTGATATAGTCAAGTAGCGTATGCATTATGAGATTTGGTGTTTTAGGTTGTTGTTGATTCTAGTGATTGTTGCAGAGTTCTGGGCTCTGGTTTGTGTTCTGAGTTTTTTGATGACAGGGTTTCAGTGATTCAGTATTGGGTGATTTAGAGATTTATGATGCAAGAATAAGTTGATGATTGTATTGCAGCAATGATTGTTTTGTACTCATGGATCCAATCTGAAAATTTATGAAACGTGGTCCCTGAAGAAAAGAAGGTTGTAGCCTTCTGTAGATCAGCACCTACATACTAGTATATTAGCTAGTACAAGAGTTGAGGCGGTTGTAGATCACTTCTAGAAGTAGCTAAAAACGAGAAAGGGTTGTAGCCCTCTGCAGGTTGAAGCCTGCGTGCTGGTAAAGGACTGCACCAGTACATTGTAAAAGAAGTTTCTTATTAAAGGAAGAAAGAGACGAATTGCAGCAGGTGGTTTTCACCCACATTGGGTTTCCACCTTATATCTTGGTGTTCATGTGTGCTTCTTATGTGTGATGATCTGTTCTGTTTTACTGCACCTGATTACTGTTATTATGGTTAATAATGTTCTGATGAATTTACTGAAGATAAGCTAACTGAATCAGAAGATTACTGCATGTACGCTAGTTGCATTTAACACAGTCACGTATATACGCTGATATACTGAACTGAAGCCGCGTATATGAATCTGAGTATGAAATTGAAAAAGTATCTGATTTGATAATACTGATTCACCCCCCCCTCTCAGTATTATTTCCAACAAATTCCTGCTTGTCAAAAAGATGTTAGAATTTTTTGGATTTATTGGATATTATAGAATATTCCTAGAAAATTTCACAAAAGTAGCCTCTCCACTTTTCAAACTCCTTACAAAATATTGTGAATTTGTTTGGAATTATGACTATCATAAAGCATTTGAGACATTGAAACAAAAGATTAATGAGGCACCAATTTTAAGGGGACCTAATTGGGCTCTTCCTTTCCACATTTCTATTGATTCTTCAGATATAGCTCTAGGAGTTGTGTTAGGACAAAAAGATTTAATTCCTTACTCTATATATTATACAAGAAATTTTTTGACTCCAACAAAGTTAAATTACACTGTAACAGAAAATGAGTTTTTAGTTGTTGTGCATGCCATTAATAAGTTTCGTCATTACATCATTAGATATGAAACTTTCATTCGTACATATCATTCTTCAATTATATATCTACTGAAAAAGCCAATTAATAATGATAGAATTACAAGATGGTTTCTATTGTTACAAGAATTCAACATTACTATTCTTGATAGACCAGGAAAAGAAAATACAGTTGTTGATTTTCTTTCTAGAATGCAGAATAATAATGAGGATGTTCCTGTAAAAGATAACTTTCTTGATGAATATATTTTTGCAGTATCTACTAAAACACCTTGGTTTGCAGATATTGTTAATTATTTGGCTATAGGAAAGTTACCTCCACAACTATCAGCCAGAGAAAAGAAAAAAGTGATCAAAACTAGTGCACCTTATTCTTGGATAGATGGAGAATTGTACAAAACTAGACCTGATTTGATTATTTGAAGATGTGTTTGAGAAGATGAAGTACCTGAAATCTTGAAAGCTTGTCATGATGAGCCATGTGGAGGACATTTTGTTGACAAAATAATTTCTTACAAAATCCTTCTTTTGGGATATTATTGGCCATCCATTTTTAAGGATGCCAAAGAATATGTCAAAAGATGTGATATTTGTCAAAGAATGGGGAAGCCTATTCCATGAGATGAAATTCCTCTACAACCACAGGTACTTGTAGAACCTTTTGAAAAATGGGCTCTAGATTTTGTTGGACCAATAAATCCTCCATCTAAATAGAAAAGGTACATACTTGTTTGCACGGATTATGTTACAAAATGGGTAGAATCTAAACCTATTTTATTTGCAACTGAAAATGTTGCAGTTACATTTCTTTTTGAGGATATTTTTACTCGTTTTGGTGTTCTAAGAGAAATTGTATCAGAGCAAGGTACTTAATTCACATCCAAGTTGATGCAAAAGATCATGGGGCAATATAAGATCAAGCATCGAAATTCTACTCCATATCATCCACAAGACAATGGACAAGTAGAATCCACCAACAAAGTACTTGAAGCAATTCTTACCAAGACCGTTCATTTTCTTAGGTAGGATTGGGAAAAAAAGCTTCCAGAAGCATTGTGGGCATATCGAACTACATGGAGGAATACAACTGGACACACTCCTTATGAGCTTATATGGAAAGAAAGTTTTTCTTCCAATCGAGTTCAAAGTGGATACCTTCAGAATAGTAGCTAAACTAGGCCTTGATCTATCAGAAGCTAAAAAACAGAGACTAGCACAATTGAGTGAGCTAGATGAGATTCGACAAGATTCTATTCAAAGAACCAGCATAGTTCAACAACAAAGATCAAAGTGGCATGACAAATTCATCAAATCTAAAAAGTTCAAGCAAGGTGACTAGGCTCTTCTTTTTAATTCCAAATTCAAATATTTTCAAGGGAAATTTCAAACTCATTGGCTTGGTCCTTATGAGTTTGATACTATTTTTGATAATGGAGCAGTCACAATCAGAATTATTGATGATGAACAAATTAATTTCCTTGTTAATCGTCATAGATTAAGGTTGTATCATAAACCACTAACAAAGGAAGAATTTGTCAAATATTTGAAAGAGAATTTTGAATTCAAGTTGGTCAAGAAAGGAGATTCTTCTCTACTCTCCAACTTCATTGTAATTTTTTCAATAATATATATATATATATATATATATCTATATATATATATATATATATATATATATATATATATATATATATATATATATATATATATATATATATATATATAAACATGAAAACCAACCATGTTGGCACGTTTATACATAAAATCTTAATTGAAAAATAATATTTCTTAGTGGTTTAGAATTTCGTAATCCTCTCTTTCTTGTCCCTTTTTCTTTCTACCCTTTTTTTCTAATAAATTTTAGGTGGCAAGCAATACTTTTGAGGATCAGTATTTTCACTAACCACCAAAAGCAACAACAACAATAAAGAAGTATTCTCGTGATCAAATAAGAAAAATTCAAGAAATGATAAGCAACAAACATAATTAATGTCATTCTGCATCTGATCTTGAATTCTGCAGCCAAGTCTGAATTCTACATCAATATTAGAAAATCCACAGCAAAAGAATATCAAGGGAATTTACAAAAGTAAAGATATGTAGAATATTGAAATTATTTTTCATATAAGAGCTTAGGTTTTAATTCATGGATGATTTTATCAAAAAAAAGTTTGAATAATTAAATACCTTAGAAAATACACTCATTATCACAACCGTTATACCCCACTCTCTCATCATTATTCAGTCGGTCACATCAGTCTGATCAAGATCAAATACAATCCACCGATCCTATGAAATCAGATATGGGAATTGTGGGAAGGCACAATCCGATCATAACACAAATTATTCCATCAAGCACCTTGTTTCACTATCATTTAACTCCACTTCATATTCTTTCTACTCCATTATGAAATCCCTATCATTCACACTTCGCTCATTCCATTTCTCAATATTCCATGATCCTTGTCAAAAGGAAACAATAAAAAACTGAAACTTCATCTCACCATGGGAATTATTGTCTGCTCTGAACCAAACAAAATTAAGTTTCTTCAAGCATACCCAAGGGTTAGAGACCAATTTCAGCAAGTAGGGTGGCTTCAATTCTTTGAAAAATCCAACGAGCATGAAATAGAGGTTACCCAATTTTTTTTTTGAGATTTTGATGGGTTCGAGGCAGAAATTGGAGACATCAAGCTTATCCTAACATAGTCTATTATGGTAGAAGCTACAGGATTGCCCAAAATTAGAGATAGTTGGTTCAAGAACAAAAAAATCAAGAAGAATGATTGGATACATTTCCTTAGAGAACCAGGTATGTATATATCCATATTTAAAAAGGGAATTCTAGTCACTGCATTAAAAGGGAAATGGAGAAATATATTGTTGGTTATTCAAAAAAATTTAACTTGTGAAGGTTGTCTAGTCAATTTAATGTCTTAAATTGCTCTACATAAATTATCAATCCGGGTATCGTAAACTGAGGAAGTGTGGTGCACCATATGTGCTTAGTTAACCTTTTTATTACTTCGTTGTTTTATAGTTTATGTTGTTTTGGGGGTTTTGTTCTTGTTGGTTTCCTAAAGTGTCTAATGCAAATGGAAATCCTATTCTAAGGTCTTAAGAACACTTTTAAAGAACAAGTATGGATAGAGATTTCAAGACAAGGCCTATATCCCTAATGGTAACTTCCAAAACTTAGCACTTCAAAAGATCTTAAAACATGTTATTGATGGAATTAATACTTAAAAAAAAGTGTAAATATGCAGCTACTTCAATCAAAATAGAATGCAACAACCAAACAATGAGCTAGTGACTATGAGACCCATTATCCTTGCTACTGTATAAAAAGAAAACTGAACTTAAAGCAATTCAAAAATTGTAAGCAAAGTAAACTAAATCATATTACATCAACCCATATTCTGACCCCTCACCTTTCGACTCGCTCTGGCTATAGGAGGCAATCATAAACAAATTGAGTAATCTGATATCTAAACTGCATAAAATGAAATTGCATAAAATGAAACTAAGATCAAACTACGCATTCATACTTCAATCCCTCACCGTTCGACTCGCTCTGGCTATAGGACGTAACCGAAAATGACATGAATAATCTAATCGCTAACTTGCAGAAAAGTAAACTAAATCATATTACATCAAATAATATTCTGATTCCTCACTATTTGAGTCACTTGGCTATAAGAAGGTAATCATAAACAAATGGAGTAATATGATATCTAAATTGCATGAAATGAAATTGCATAAAATGAAACTAAATCATACTACATCAAATAATATTCTGATTCCTCACTATTTGAGTCGCTTGGCTATAGGAAGGTAATCATAAACAAATGGAGTAATATGATATCTAAATTTGCATGAAAGTAAATGAGCAAAACAAAACTGAAAGAAATAATAATGCTGGAATTAGAACTCAGAAAATAAATCAGCAGAAGGACAAGATGATTCCATCATGTCATTAGTCATTGAAAAGCTATGTGCATTACTAATCTACAATCAACCGGTTGAACACACTTGCATGAATTAAAATTGCATGAATGAAAAATCTAATCTACCAAACTTGAAAGCAATAAAATGACATAACGAAATCAAAGCAAAATTTACAAAATGAAATCTACTCTACCTTACATTCTAAAATGCTCCATGACATTACTTCACATCTCCTTCCATGTTGAGAAAATCAAAGCTTTATTCAAATTCTTCAAAATTACAAAGTAAAACAAAGCTCTCGAAAGCTTTCAAAAGCCATCAAGGAAGAACTACAAACTCCAAGCTAAAGAACTCACAAGCTAAAGACTCAAGAACTCCAAACTCTAAGCTAACAAATGAAGGAGAGAGATCTCCTATTTATACAAAAAGATGAGAAGACATCTCATTAATGAGAGTCCATGAATCTCTCCCTCTACCTCTAGAGTTCTAATCAAAATAGGAACTGATAAGACACATGTCTTCTTAGAGTTACAATACAATTAGGAGATGTGACACATATCCTCATGATCCCATGATTCTTTCCACTCAAATTCGAATTTGGCCTTAGAGTGCCACATAAGGGTCTTCTAGAAGCCTCCTTTCAACCTACACATGTCAACAATCTCAACCCATTTGTTAGGTATAAGCATATGCACATTATTTTCTAATTTTTAACCACAAATTCACTTAAAAGGCTTAGAATTAATAAAGATTGGAAAAACATAAATGTGGCCCAATGATAATGAAAGTGGGATGAATGTGGTGACATAGTAGTGAAATGGAGGTGATATAATGGACATAATAGTGAAAGTGTAATGGAAATGAATGACATTTTCAAGACTCAACAAAGGTAGATTTTGAACTGCATTTTTCTACAATGCTTGATTCTTGATGCTTTTTATCGATGGAAATGAAATCAATTTACCTTACCTTTTTCTCCAAAGTCTTATAAAAATGGCATCTAGTATATAGAGAGAGTCTAGGTCCATTGATAATGCCCTCTACCATCATAGATTCATAAAAATTCTTATAGAGGCCCATTTGGAAGCTAGGGGAAACAATTGGTAAGATTTCCTAGTTAGAAATAATTTTCTAGAAGTCCATAATGAGGAAACAAGAAGTAGGCTTAAGAAGAGTCGATGAAAGTCAGTACCAAACCCTAACCCTAAAACTAGAAAATTGAAGAGGAAATTCAAGAACTGTTAGGATATTTCGACACATAGGAAATAGTTAAGTACAACTTGGTCTGGTATAGAGTTAGGTAAAGTGTGTTTCTTTACCGTTGTACATTTTATAACTTACAATCCGACAATCACGATATGTAGTGATCTGATGGTTCATTCTCTCCTCGGTATTACTGACACTTCATCCATGGCTTGACACCCGATTGGTCCATGAATTCTATTTAAAGCGCATGGAGGGTCATTTGTAGGGTAATCCATGCATGAGAGAAGCATATGTAAATTTTCATTCTTTTATTAATAAATTGCCTGAAGTGGCCGCGTTGGCTCAGGTCGTGGACTGTTTCCCTCTTTGAGGGTTTTAACCACGTCAAAAATACTGGTGTATTGATCTGCGATCTGGTTGTGAGCGGTGTCCTTTGGTGTTATGTCTGAGGAACTTACCCTGTAAATTCCTACATGGTATCAGAGCTATTTGAGGGCCGCGTCCGTTGGTGATCCAAATCTGAAGCTGGTAGAACTGCATCTGACTGCTGTTTCCTATATCTGTTGTTTCTGACTACTTTCGGGCCGAGAGGACTGCTCTGTTGTGTTGGGAGCATCTGTTCCAGTGAGGAACCCCTTTCTTTTCACACGAAAAGGTTTCCGGTAGCCCTAGCTGCGTCATTTTTAAGATCTGGAGGTATACAGTGTTTATTTGCAGTTTACTGTTATTTTCTCTCTGTTTATTTCGGTTTCGGTTTATTTAGCTTTTTTTATTACGGGATCTATACCTTTCATTTCTGCATATGCTCTTTGCCTTGTGACTCTGTGCGATCTGGGAAAATAAGAAATAGAAAGGAAGGATTTTTCTCATGCATATGCTCTTTTCCCTGCGCCTTAGGGTGATCTTGGAAAATCAAAAACATTGAGGAAAATATTTAGTTTCCGGCCAAAGCTAACTTTGAGCCGCAAGGTTCATTTTTGAAAATATTTAGTTTTTCGGCTAAAGCTAACTTCGAGCCATAAGGTTCGTTTTCTTTGCATGTCCGTGTTGGGTTTTGTGTTTTTTGTTTTGTAGGGAAAAAGAGCTTTCTCAAAGCAAGCATGCAACCCAAAGCACCCCCCGCCCCCTCCCTCTCTCTCTCTCTCTCTCTCTCTCTCTCAAATTTTTTGTATAGATCAATTGGTTCAAAGCTATTTCAAGAGAGTAGAGGTCTTGGGTTCAAGTCTCCATTTTGTGGGGGCGGACTTTTTCATTTCTGCACATTCCCGCACTTCGTCGGCAACTTCATCAACGTTTTTTTAAAAAGCCATAACTTCTTCATCCGGAAGTCGTTTTCAGAGCCGTTTTTTTTAAACCAGCCTAATTTTTCGAGATCTATCCATTGGAACACTTACTTTCAACATCTTTAGCTTCAGTTTCTGTTGAAATGGAAAGTCAATACCAAGTTACCCTTGACAGTACCAACTACTTCCAATGGTTGGCTTACATTGAGGATTTACTTGGAAGTAAAGGTCTCTACAGAATAGCCTCAGGCCAAGAAAAGAAACCTAAGGATGAAGATAAAGCTGCTAAATGGAAAAATAGGCAAGATCAAGCACGTGGATTGATAGCGATGTCTATTTCTCCAGATCTTAGATTCCATATTGCAGAACTTGATACTCCTGATGACGCAATGAAACAAATTAATAAAGTTTTTGGGATTAAAAATGAACTTAGAGCCCATCAACTTGAAAATGAGTTGCTTACATTGGACCCTAATAATTTTTCTTGCATTGAAGATTTCTTGTCCAAGTTCAAGACTCTTAGATATCTCTTGGAAGGTGTTAAAGTTAAGAAAGAAGATAGTAACCTTATCTATTCCAGTCTTACTAAGTTGGGACCAGCCTACTCTGTGTTTGGTTCCACCTTCCATTCTATAAGAGAAGCCTTCATTTCTCAAGGAATAGACTACAAGCCCCCTTCCTTTGACTCTTTTTGTGATTCTTTAATAAGAGAACAAGAAAAACTCTTACACCTTGGTCTTCTTAATCTTGGAAACTCTTCCAAGAAAGCGTTAGCCGCCCAGCAGCAACCAAATTCAAAGAATCCTAAGAAGTCATATCCTAAAAAGAATGGTCCTAAACCAAACAAGGGTCCTAAGCAATTTCAGCCCCAAAATGAAAAATCATTTCAATAAAATGATAAGACAAATAAAAACAAAGGGAAGAACACTGATAGACATTGCAATTTTTGTAATCGAGATGGCCACTTAGAATCAAAATGCTTTAAGAAGATGGAAGCCTTGGAAGCAGCAATGAAGAAGCATAACATCCATTTGGGGCAATCTTCAACTTCAATTTCATCTTCAGGAATGGCACTTTCTGCATGTGGTTGTCAATCATCTTGGTCTGGCTATGCATTAAATGTATCTTCTTCTTCTCATTCTCATGAGTGGCTCATTGATTCTGGAGCTTCTTATCACATGGCCAAAAACAAAGCCATGTTTTCTTCTTTAAATGATTGTAACACCAAAAATATATATGTTGGTGATGATAGATCTCTTAATGTTGTAGGGACTGGAACTGTTCATCTAGACAATGGTCAGTTTAATGATGTATTATGTGTTCCAACCTTATCTTGCAACCTTCTATCTATATATCAGATAACTCATTCAGGTGAAGGTAAAATCGTTGAATTTTCACCTCATGATGTTGTAATCAAGGACTTAAAAGATCCTAAACAGATTTTGGCTACTGGTATTGCTGATGATTCTACAAGGTTGTATAAGTTTCACAACTTTTGGTCATCAAATCTTCCCTCAGTATTTGTTGCTCATAACGATGAAGTGAGCAAACTTTGGCATGAGCGATTTGGTCACTTAAACTATTGCTCCCTTCAGCATCTATGTAAAGAAAATATGGTGAAAGGTCTTCCTCTGGTATCTTGCAGAGATGGTGTTTGTTCCGGATGTGTACTCGGAAAACATCATCGGGACAGTTTTGAAAAACGTGTCTCTTGGCATGCCTCAGCCCCTTTACAGCTTGTGCATAGTGATTTATGTGGTCCACTTCATGTTGCTTCATTCTCTGGCTGCAAGTATTTCTTAAATTTCATTGATGATTTCTCCATACGCACTTGGGTATACTACTTAAAACTCAAGAGTGAAGTATTTAACACGTTTTTGGCCTTCAAGGCCTTTGTTGAAAAACAATCTGGACATCAAATTCTTAAGCTAAGATCTGATAATGGCGGAGAATATGTTAAAAACACATTCATCAACTTTTGCACTGAGAATGGAATACAAATGCAACATACTGTTCCATATACTCCACAACAAAATGGTGTAGCTGAAAGGAAGAATCGCACCTTAAAGGAAATGGCTAATTGTATGCTACAATCTAAAGGACTTGGTATTAGTTTTTGGGCAGAAGCAATTAACTGTGCAAATTACATAATAAATTGCACTCCTACTAAGGCTTTAAAGAATATCACTCCAGAAGAAGCATGGAGCTCAATCAAACCAGATGTAAGTCACTTTCGTGTTTTTGGAAGTGAAGCGTGGGCCCATATTCCAGATGAAAAGCATAAATCTTTAGAACCTAAGAGTGAAAAATGTACTTTTTTTGGATATTCTGAAGATGTCAAAGGCTATAGACTTATTCCATTTAAGTCCAAAAATGTTATCATTAGAAGAGATGTAAAATTTGATGAAAATATATCGGCCTGCGAGCCTAGTCCGGTGGATGTGCCACCTCTCCCTATCTCTTCTACCTTTGAAAACATTTCTTCTTCAGATGATGAAAGTAAGGATGACAATCCTTCTCCACCATCTCAGGATCCTCCTTCAGCTCCTGAGCTTCAAAAATGTGTTCGTGCTACTCGAGATGCAGCAGGTGATCTTGTCGGTGATCCTACAAATCAGCGACGTACACGTTCTCAGTTCGAGAGAGCCTCTTTTTTACTGGCTCAAGCTCCAGTAAATTATGATCCTGACACCTTTGCAGAAGCTTCAGGCCATCCAGATTGGGAAGCAGCTATGAATGAAGAATATCATTTATTGTTGGCAAATGATACATGGGATCTTGTTCCTCTACCAAAGGGACAAAAACTTGTTAGATGCAAATGGGTTTACAGAACCAGGTATGGACCAGATGGGAAAGTTGATAAACATAAAGCTCGTCTTGTTGCTAAGGGTTTTTCACAGGTTGAAGGCATTGACTACACTAAAACCTTCTCCCCTGTTGCCAAAATGAACTCTATCCACCTTGTTCTTTCCCTTGCTGCCTCTTTCAAATGGGAAGTCCATCAGATGGATGTTAAATCCGCCTTCTTGCATGGAGACTTGCATGAAGAAATCTATATGGAACAACCCATTGGCTTCATACAAATAGATTCCAGCCTTGTATGTCGACTTAAGAAATCCCTTTATGGTCTCAAGCAAGCTCCTCGGGCTTGGTATGCCAAAATGGATAGCTTTCTTTTAGAATCTGGCTTTTCTAGGTGTCATTCTGACAATACTGTCTACACCAAGAAAGTGGGAAACTCTCTTATCATCCTTGTTCTTTATGTTGATGATATTATCCTTACTGGTAGTGATCCCAACCTTATAAACCATGTGAAGTCTAGCCTTAAAAGGAAATTTGAAATGACAGACTTAGGACACTTACACTATTTTCTCGGTCTTCAAGTCTTGCAATTCAAGGAGGGTATTTCCCTTTCCCAGTCCAAGTATGCTTGTGATATTCTACGTCATTTTCACATGGAAGACTGTAAGCCAGCCCCTTATCCCTTTCAGTCTGGAGTCAAACTTTCAGTCACTTGTACTTCTCCTGAAGTTGATGCTACCTTATACCGTCAACTTGTAGGAAAACTTTTGTATCTAACCCATACTCGTCCTGACCTTTCCTTTGCTATTGGCCTTGTTGCTCGGTTCATGCAAAACCCCCGTGAAAGTCATTGGAAAGAAGATAAAAGAATACTTCGTTATGTTCGAGGTACAGTTCAGTTTGGAATTCATTACAGTGCCGAAGCAGCTCCTCTATTGGTTGGTTTCACTGATTCTGATTGGGCTAGTGATCCTGATGATCGGAAGTCTATTGTTAGTTATGTGTTCACTCTTGGTTCAGGACCTTTTACATGGGCTTGTAAGAAACAAGCTGCCATTTCTCTTTCATCAGCAGAAGCAAAGTATCGTGGTGCCGTAGAAGCTAGTAAGGAAGCCTTGTGGCTTTGTCAGATCCTGTCAGAGTTTGGCTTTCAGCAGCAGCATCCGACTACACTTTGGTGTGATAATCAAAGTTCCATTCAGCTATGCAAAGATCCATTCCAACATCAGCACAACAAACACATTGAACTGCACATGCACTTCATCAGAAAGCTTATTCATGACCATGTTCTTGAGGTGCAATATTGTTCAACAGATGATCAAGTGGCAGACATCTTTACAAAGTCTCTCACAGAGCCGAAGTTCACTAAACTTCGATTTCTAGTTGGAGTTCAGGAAGTTGTCACTAAGGGGGGATAGGCTCTAGTGCCTCCTTCCTTCTCCTATTGTGTCATATTTGTAAATCCTTCAATCCTATCCCAAGTTGTTCTTAAGGGGGGATGTTAGGATATTCCGACACATAGGAAATAGTTAAGTACAACTTGGTCTAGTATAGAGTTAGGTATAGAGTTAGGTAAAGTGTGTTTCTTTACCGTTGTACATTTTGTAACTTACAATCCGACGGTCACGATATGTAGTGATCCGACGGTTCATTCTCTCCTCGGTATTACCGACACTTGATCCATGGCTTGACATCCGATTGGTCCATGAATTCTATTTAAAGCGCATGGAGGGTCATTTGTAGGGTAATCCGATCATGAAAGAAGCATATGTAAATTTTCATTCTTTTATTAATAAATTGCCTGAAGTGGCCGCGTTGGCTCAGGCCGTGGACTATTTCCCTCTTTGAGGGTTTTAACCACGACAAAAATATTGGTGTATTGATCTGCGATCTGGTTGTGAGCGGTGTCCTTTGGTGTTCTGTCTGAGGAACTTACCCTGTAAATTCCTACAAGAACAAAATGAGACAAAGGTATCTAAATTCGCATTTTAGGATGATACTCCACTTTCCCATTATTTTGAGAAATGTAAACAAATAAATGAAAAATATATTCTTAGAAGAAATAAAGCTAGCATAAAGTCTAAATTACCTAAAGAAAGTGAAAAAGAAGAAAAGTGAAAACAATATGTTAGTAAAGAAAAATGTGAAGACACTGAAGGATCAGGAGTAAAATTGAGAAGAAGCAAGAGAATTTTAAAACTTTCAAATAAACAATATCTAGAAATGATTGATCTTGAAGAAGAAGGGTATAGAACACCACCTCACACAGTGAGTCTGACAAGAAAAAGTCCAAACATTGACCCATTCCAGTAGGAAATTTATGATTATGTAGAATCTATGGAACAAAGAGCACAACAAAAAGCAAATCTCTCTCGATACCAAATGAATGAAATTGGTGAAAAATCATTGACATAACAGACTGTAGAACAAGAATGCGGAGTAGAATATGTTTTGAAACAGGGCATATATGGACTATAGGTTCTTAATAAACAACTAACACAGGAAAGGGAAGCAACAAAAGTATAGATGAGATATTAAGAACCCAAAATGATAACATACTTCTACATCTTTTCCATTGGTATAAGAAAAATAAGAAACTCAAGGCTAATAACAAGTTTCTTAAGAATAGAATCAGGGGTTTGTAGAGTAAAATTATGATGAAGAGACCAAGGGCCACCTTCAACATTAGGAAGAGAAAGGAAAACACTAGTCTGGATGTGCTTGCACAAGCTTCAGAAATCATACATTGAAGAAGAAAAGAAGAACCAATTTTGAATTTTTGGTGCATGAGGACATGCAAGACCTTTGGTGTGGGGGAATGTTGAAGTCTGAAATTGTTTCCTTTTTTACTACCTTTTTCCATCTCCTTCACCTTTTTGTCACCATTTTTTGTAGCAGTCTCAACATACTCAAGGTCAATTCAACTTATAAAAAGGTATTTATCATCCATATTTAGAATCTATGTTTCTTTATGAACTATAATGAAAACATTCCTACAATAACATAATCATGAAGATTCCACAACTAATGTTGAATTTCACAGCAATATTCATGGTGATACAGGTTACAGTAAATTAGTAAAAGAATGAAGAGTATCTGGAGATGAAAAATGTTCACAACATGGATGAACAACTATGAGCATGACTTGGTAGGCTATAGAGATTAAGAGATTTAAGAGTCAAATTCAGAGTCAAAGTCTGAGTATGATGGTGTAGTGGTCGAGTGAAGGAAACGGGAGACTAAAACGACATCATACGAGCATGCAGAAGACTTATTAAACCACGAGGATACGATCTAAGAAGAATCCCTCATGATTTTCTCTTTCCGTAGAAAATCATGATGATTTGAATTTAAACAGGGACACAACAAATTACAGATATAACCATAAATACAGAGATGCAGCAAAAATAATACTTCATTTCATTATTGTAAAATACTAGAATATGCTTACAAACAGAAATGGAAATAAATTAGCTCAGGCGATGGTAGCTTATCTCTGAGAAGAGATGTGGCGGCTACATGCCTCTGAACTGCGTTATAATGAGGCTCAAGGGCCTTTTTATTGAACAGTAAGAGAAAACGATAAACAACCAAAACCCTAACCCGAGGAGATGTAACACTAAGAGTTTATGGGCCCCGTTAGGGTTAGTTGGACAGCCAACTTCCTGGGGTTTTAAGTTGGTCATATTATCTCCGTTTTACACACATGATATCCCATTGAAAAGATATCTCTGAGTACTATGAAAAAAAATATTATTTTATTTAAAATTAACTGGCGATAGATTTCCAAAAAAACATTGTTTATGGCCTCAAAACGGCTCCAGAAGTTTAGGACCCGAAAAATTGCTAAAAATAGTAAACTGTGCTACAATTAAGGAAACTGAAAAATTGAAAGAAACAATGGTGGGGGTCTAAGTGGAGTTGGCGGGTGGCCACCAACATCCACCTGGATCATTCCTCCCCCCTTTGGAAGTAATGATCCCCATTGCGTTGAGTGCCTCCATGATAAGGGGAAACTTCTGCTGAACTTGGTCCCTGGTGAGTTGTTCTGCAATCTCTGATGTATCCAATAATGATGCGAAGCATGGTCGATGGCAGTCCACATTGAATACTCGGTGCAATCCAAGGAATGGGGGAATATTGTGCTCCAAAGCATTGTTTCCCACAACTTGGTAATGGTGTAAGGACCATATCAGAGTGTTCTGAGCTTCTGATGGGCTCTTGTAAGGCGTTCTTTCTGCCGATGCAACTAGAATTTGTCAACCACTTGAAAATTGTGAGGCACCCGATGTTGATCATGTCACTGCTTGTACTTGGCATTTTCCACAATGGGGCGATGATATGTTAGCCTGTTGGGTAGCGGTGCTCCGATCGAATGCTTGACCTGACAGTGTAAAGGTACCCCTGTGGGTGAGGAGAAGATGTTCCTATATTATTTCATGACCGTATCCACCTGCTTCTGCTGCATGGAGGAACCCTTCCCAGGGGCCATGGATGTGGCTATGATCTTCCCCTTACTTTGAGAGCAAACCAGAAAGAAAATAAATTTCCTAGTCTGGGAGATGATCTTACTTCCTTTCTTATCAGAGATCAAAGAAGTGGTGGTAGGTGGGGCTACCTCCAGTATCCTGTATAATGTATTACACAAAGAAATAATAACAACGTGAGGCCATGACTCATACACAACATGTCTATTCCACAAGTATGGTTGGCGTAATAATACATCACAAACATCAAGAGGTGAAACATCACACAATACCTCATCTGTGAAGGGATTGATGCTGTATGGAAGGTGACACTACTGGCGGACTTAGAGATCTCGTCCTTGGTGAAGCCACTCGATGTTGTATGGTTGCGGGTGTGGTATGGACGGTAGTCCTAGCCGCTTCATGACCTCTGCTGAAATGAGGTTCTTTTGGCTCTCACTGTCAATAATGAACTGCATCGGTGAACCCTTCACCCACATCTGTGAGTGGAAAATACGCTCCCCCTCCTATGGATCTTTGCGCTCATTCTTCTAGATCTTGGTAGTGTGAATAGTGGCACTGGGCTCCACATCGATGATTTGCTTCCCTTTGTCATTCCTCTTGTCAGGTTTTGACTCAAGGTCAAAACATGTATCTGATTCTGAAGCCTTCAACTTAGCCACCAACGACTGCTTGGTCCAACACTCACGTGTGTTGTGAGTGGGGCTCTTATGGAACTCACACCACTTTCCTGTGTCCTTCTTTGACTTCGTAGTGTTATTATTTTCTTGTGGCTTCGATGAGTTGTCTTGGTTCACACCATCTTGGCTTTGTCCTTGGTTCTGCAGTTTGGGGAAGCCTTTCCCTTGCTTCAAAGTCACGGATCCAAAGTCTCTCTTATTCTATTTAAACTTCCGCTCAATCTTAATAGTGTATCGGTATGCCGTACCAAGCGAGGAGATGTCCAGGAACTCCATCTCATCCTGGATGCACCTTTGTAGGCAGCCACGGTATTTGAGTACCAAATGTGCCTCAGAATCCTTGATACCAAACTTTGTGTGAAGGGTATGAAAAATATTTGTAAACTACAACACATCTTGGTCCCTTCCCTGCCGCAGCATGGTCCACTTTATGTATTTATCCTCATAGCTTCTGATAGGGTAGTAATGCTCCTTGATGGCATCCTAGAATGAATTCCAAGTGGGTGCAGCTGAAAATAGTGAGGTCATACTTGCATCCTTCTAATCGCAGTAGGTTTCCCACTAGTCCTTGACGTGGGGGGTTGCTTTGAGAAGAACGAAAGTAATATTTTCCCCACTGGAAAACTCATGAACAGAAAAATACCCTTATAGCAGATTGAACCATTTATCTACAAAATATGCATCTATATTACCCTTGAATATGGGGATTTAAAAGTTAACTTATACCTTAAAGGGTGTGGCATTTCTAGAGTAGCTATTAGATGCGTCACCCCTAGGTAGCCGCTGAAGGATTTGGAAAAAGTTGTCCATTATCCCGTTCCTTTGTCGCTCGAGGGCTTCTTCGAGCAAGATTTTGATAGGATCTCCTACCCCCTCATCTTTCTTTTCATCTGCCATGGGAGGCCATTAGGATTTGCGAGGCTGGTCTTGCAAAGGTTTGACCAGTTCAAGCCCTAACTCCTTATATCCTGACCTCGTTGGGGACATGCAAAGCAAAACAGAGAAAGAGCAGACTGCTCTGATATCACTGATCCAGATTTAAATAGGAACACAACAAATTATAGATATAACCATAAATATAGAGATGCAACAGAAATAATACTTCATTTCATTACTATAAAATACTGAAATATGCTTACAAACAAAAATGGAAATAAACTAGCTCAGGCAATGGCAACTTATCTCTGAGAAGAGATGTGGAAGCTACATACCTATGAACTATGTTACAATGAGGCTCAAGGGCATTTTTATTAGTGAACAATAAGATCAAACCCTAAAGAACCAAAACCCTAACCCGAGGAGATGTAACACCAAGAGTTTATGGGCCCCATTGGGGTTAGTTGGACAACCAAATTCCCGGGGTTGTGAATTGGTCATATTATTTCCGTTTGACACGCATGATACCCCATTGGAAAGATATCTCCGAGGACTACGATGGGAAATATGATTTTATTAGAAAATATTTGGTGGTAGATTACCAAAAAATGTTGTTTAGGGCCTCAAAACGACTCCGGAAGTTTAGGACCTGAAAAACTGCTAAAAATAGTAAACTATGCTACAATTAAGGAAACTTAAAAACTGAAAGAAACAATGGTGGGGGTCCAAGTGGAATTGGCGGGTGGCCACCAACATCCACCTGGATCACATGAGGAGATAAAGTCTTAGTTTAGATCTATTTCCTAGATGGAAAAGTAGTTTCATTTCGTATCGACATAAAACTCTTGAAGTTGTTTAATGAAAACTTGTATAAAATCCATAAGGTGAGACCCAAAACTCAGTTCGATTATTAATTTTATTGTGGTTTATCATGATACTTTGTTTCAAGTAAATACAATCCTATGTTTTTAATGCGTGACTAAGAAATCATCTGATCGATTGCAAACTTACGCTCATGGTTTGGCCCCCTGTCAAGTTGTAAGGGTATTTAGTTTTGTTTATGCTTCCATTTTCTCGTAGTGTGATAGTCTCTTGAAGTTTATTTTCTATTAAGATAGTTTCATTACAGTTCTAATTTGATCATTTGTTATTCTAGTTCTAGAGTGCTCATAAACAAAAGTTACGAAAAAGATTTTACTTGCATATGTGTTTCCTTTCAGGTTTCATTACTCAGTTAATTTCATAGATGATAAGGGAGATGTCTTTTAGAATTAATCATGCACATCAGTATTCATTTCAAGTTACAAGCTCTCAGTTCTCATTTGATTTTTATTACTCTCAATAGCTTCTTTCTGCAATTGTAATTAGTTTCTTTTATTTCTACAATTAGTTTTTGTTATGAAATTTCCTTTTATGCAATTAGTGTAGAATTTCCTTTATGAAAAATAGCGTTGTAGTGCTTCCAATTTTGCAAGTAGCATTAGAATATTTTTCCTTCAATTTAGTATTAGCATTTCCTTTTATGCAAGTAGAAGTAAGTTTTTAATTATGCAATTAAAAAATATTTTCAATTCTGCAAGAAATAGATTTCAATTTAGTTAAGTAATTAGGTTTTGATGTAACTTTAAATAGAAAAAACTTGTGTGTGTTTACTCTTTAAATCTCAGTCAAACATTTGTCCATAATTAGAATAATTCAGTCTATAGATAGAATTCCTAGCATATATACTACACATACATCTCACAAGTACACAAACCTTGGTTGACAGTAAATGAATTGATTTAAGAACAATTAAATTACCCAATGCCAACCATAAATACAATGCTCACAAAAATCAAGTTCATAGAATTTCAAACCTAGAAGTACATTTTTACCAATGAGAAATTTTAGGCCATTTTCGCTCATGTGGCCCAAGTGCTTATGCCATAACTCCATTGAGTTTCCTTCTTTTGCAACAATAGTTGCGTCTAATAGCTTTATCATTTCCCTTATTGTATACAAGGTTCCTAACTAGAATCCTTTAGCCATCACCATGAACCGTTACTAATTTTCCAACCACCTTTCCCAAAGGTTGTGGAACAACCTTCATCATCTAATCATCATATGGATATGAAACTCATACACATCTCTGGGACATGCCTAACATGTTTCAACAAGATATATTGACCATCATTTGTCTTGATTCAAACATCTACCACTCTGTTGTAGCTTATATTGTGTTTAAGCTTATTTCTCACTTTTATCACAATGTGTGGTCTAAAAATCACTGCACGGGTTCAACCTTAATGAAGCTCCCTTATTTTCTTTACATCCGCAGAGTTTAAGGGAAATGAAGAATTTTGTTTATTATATATCGAAATTGCAAAAGAAAGAAGTGTAAAAGAATCAACCCCGGTGTAGCCAAGGTCGCTATACGAACAAATCAAATCGCTATATAAATGGTTATATGGAGCCAAACCCGATATATATATATGTGTGTGTGTGTGTGTGTTAGCGATGCAGTTAATCGCAATCGCAAAAAATGTAATGGGCATTTATGTTATCACCACGGAATCACCGATTGCGATTTGTGATGATGGGCCGGACCCGAAGAACTATATGTTGCATTTTATAAGTCCCAACGGGTCCACAAAGTGTCTTTGCATATGTGTTGGTTCCTTTGTCGATTGTGATGAGTGATGGAAAATCTGGACCCGAAAATATATGCGTTACGTTTTATAATGCCGGTGGGTCCGTGATATCGCATAACGCTTTATGTATATGTATATGGTTATGCCGATTACGATTTGCGACAGGCTAGACCCGATATGGTATATATTATGTTTAATTCTTCCAGCGCATCCATTATGTCACATGTTGTTAAGTTTTGTATTGATATATCAATTGAAGGCACCGATTGTGATTTGCGATACGAAGTCAATGGAGTATTGAATAGGCGGATCCGATGGATTTATGAAGCAGAATTAATTATTCTTTAGTTCCATAATAATCAAAGGTTACGGGAAAAATCAGTGTTAGAGGCAAATTCAAAGGAAGGTAATTAGTGCGGTTCAATTGTGTTTTGGCCAATTAAAGCGTGCCCAATACATGTGTAAGCCCAGATTTATGCACAAGTCAAAGTCAAACACTATTTATTATGGTTAAAGTAGATTAATCATTATTAAATCATCTACAAAAGAATTCAAGAGCTGATTAACAGAGCCGAAAAACCAGCACTCATTGTCATGTTCAGTTATTTTATGTTCTTTGAGATGTCTTTACCCTCTGTGTAATATTTTGTAATAATTCTTACTTCAGATAGCTAGAGAAACAGTTTTAGTAGTTTGATAGTTTCAGAGATCGGCAACTGTTTCACAATGCATAAAAATAGGAAAATTTACAGAGAAGGGGGGTTCGAATTTTGGAGAACCTGGAGACTAAGCCACTGTATTCTTGATATATCCGTTGATTAATGTTAGAATCAGAAGTTTCCATGAATTGTTGGGTATAATTTTGTAACTTCTCTGTCATGTGTCATCTTATGTTTTCTTCTTTCAAGTATAGTAATGAAGTTGCAGGTATTTATTTGCTTATGTAGATAAAGTTAAAATCCCTTAAAAGAGTGCTCCTATACTTGAAGTTTTCATCTTCCTTTCTAAGTTATAGATAATAGTTTCTGTGTAAGGCATCATATTATCTTTAACTTCTCTAAGGGTCGCAGATAATAGTTTCTATGTCAAGTAGCATATTGTCTATGATTCAGTTCTCATTTTCATAATTCTTCTAAGTGACAAATAGTAGGTTTTGTGTTAAGTAGCATATTATCTTAAAATTCTCCTTCAAGCTTTCTTCATTCATCATTTATTTCTAGCAACAAATGGCATTCTGACATTTTCCGATCACATATGTATTAAGGGTTAAAGACCAAGTTTTCCAAGTCCTTCATTTAAGAATCAACAAACAATAAAGTGACAAATAAGTGACAACAAACAATAATCATTAATGTCTTAAGCACAATTTCTCCACAGCTAGGAAATTGGTTTCTTAAGGTACAACACACTCCAACATTATTACAAAAACGATATTTCCTAAATGTACTCTACTATGATCACCCGCTTCATATGTAATAAAATTATTTTCGCATGTGGTCACATGGTGAGATGCCCCAAAGTCAAGTACCCAATCAATGTTACCATTGGAAATATATAAATAAGATTCTTCTACTAAAATATTAAATAAGATATTACTTTCATAGGATCCAAAAGTGGTCTCACTTTCATGTATTCTACTTGATCTTTTCTTTGTATTGATTAATTTTTGTTCCTTATATTCCGTTAGTCCCTTCTTCCGGAATAGACAATCATTTTTCTTATGTCCTAGTTTTCTCCAATGAAAACAAGTAAGTTTTCTTTTTCTTGATTTCAATATGCCTCATGATTTTGAATACCCTTATCTGCTATGTTCAATTTTACTTCCATGATTAGCTAAGGCTAGAGCTTCTCGTCCCTATTTTCCATAATTTATTTTCGTCACAACTCCTCATTCATTAAACTGATACTAACATCATCAAACTTCAGGGTCCAAACAAGTGTTGAAGTGCTCATAACTACTATGAATTTCTCACAGATGTCTCACATGGAACACATAACTAGGATGGAATTTTATTTCATCATCCAAAACTATTTTGACAAAGGTGATCTGATTGGTAATTATATTTAATTCATTCAAGTGCTTTGCATGATCCAAATCTTTTCACTTCAAAGATGCATACTGAATTTCTTTTAAAAGAGCATGTAACCATGAAATGCATACACATAAAGGAAGCAAAAATAAATAACAACCATGAGAAGAAAAGACACAAACAAGTTGATAACGGAGTTCACTCAATGTGGGTTACATTGTCTAGCCCTGCTCAATGGGGGAGGCATCTTTCATTAGTCTTTAGTTAAATCAAATTACATGCATGTAAAAAGGAACCTTATGCCTCCACTTCTAGGGATGACCTGAAAATTCACACCTCTAATGAAGAGATTGATTGCACCATTGAATTCTAGGCACGAAATCATGTCAAATGATTGTAAGCTTGACCCCTTTCTGCTTCGGTCAAAATATGGACCCTCAAGAATCTCAAAGATTCCCCAAAAATTCCTTCTTGCTGGTTGACTGGAATTCTGCTACTCAGATGAAAAAATTGACTTCACCACGACGCTCCTTACAAAAAACTGAGTAAAATGAGTATAAATTTGGTATGGTTCTGAAACTGTCAAAATTTGGCCCTTAAGGAATCTTTTAGATTCCTCACGATTCTACAAAGATTCCTCTCTGCAAGTTGACTGAAATCTTGCCACTAAGATTAGAAAACCGATTACGCCATCTGACTTCTGTCGAAATTTTGGTTCGTTTGAGTATAAAGTTGGCATGATTTTGTCACTATGAAGATGTGGGCCCTAAGGGGATCTCAAATAATCCTCACAAGCATCAACAAGATTCTATGTAGAATATTCTCTTGTCTCAGGATCCATGCCACATGGTTCTCAACTCTTAGCTCCGGGCACTGTGTCTAGATTCCACCCACTCAGCATTATATCCCCTCTTTTCCTCCACTTCTTTGGGCAATGAATGAAATGGTGGGTTTTTAAAATAGGTGGGTGGTGGAGTTTACAAAGTCTAGCCACCTGACATGATGGTTAGCCCATGGTTGGTAGACCATTGGATTGGCGGAGGACCTGGGGTTGACTCCCCATCATGACATGTGAATTTGTTTTATGGCACAATGTTTTCTTGTAATCGACATTGTTTGTTGGAGTGGGGCTGCTTGTCGGGTGGGTCGGCCAACGACGTGTGTGTGTGTGGAGAGGGTTTTGTGGGGGTGGCGGCCAGCCAACTCGTGTTATATATATATATATATATATATATATATATATATATATATAATTAAAATAAAATATCGGCTAAAAACCGTTGGTGAAATTTTTGGGGTCACCAGACTTTTTAAGTAGATGACAATTTTGCCATTTCTAACCACCAGAAATTGTCACCGTTAAGTGCCAATTTGTTTCCTCGTTAATTTCCACCAATTTAGTGGCTCCACTAGATTTAGCCGACCTCCAAATTTAGTTGGCACTCTGCTAACTTTAGCCAAGGGGCCTAGTTTGGCTAAAACTTTGACTAGCCATAAATTTCACATACAATGTCAGATTGAGGTGTCGTTTGTGGCATTGGAAATCTTATAATGAGCTCTTAGATCTGACCTTAGTTTCATGGAAATATAAGAAATTTTATTTTTGAGCCTTTTCTAAGCCCTCTTTGATCACCGAGTGTTTCTAAGGCCACCTGGATCATTCCTCCCCATTGAGGAGCGTTTGGTCCTCCAAAAGCATGAACATAATATTCAATTTGTTGTGTTCCCTTGTATGCACAACAATTTTCCTATCAGGCCACACTTCCTTCTCCTTCACCTTTGTTCTTCGAAGACATAAGTGATGAGCTAACACCTGCATCCTCTGCAAACCTGTCGTACAATATTTGTAAACTACATGTTCAATTACATGACCAACCCTAACCCAATCATCCCCATACTTTCCAAGAGTTTATAAGACACACTCTTTGGTCAAGTATAAAACATAATAGAAACCAATACCCCAACTATCAATAAAAAGAGGAAAAACATCATCATGTCACTTTTCACAAGTGATGGAAAACGCATCATCACTTTTACAATCATTTCACAACATATTATTTACAAATTATAGCCATGACAAGCTACTATATCTAATAAAACCATCTCTCACTCAAAAAAGTGAATGAGTCATCTCCCTGCGACTGATTTTCTTGTTGCACATCTTTACCAGCTGGTTCCTTCATAGGTGCTTTCTAGGAATAGAGTATCTGACACATGGCTCTCTGGTGTCCATCCTTGTTGCTAGGACTATAATGATTCTTTCTCCTCCAAAGTTTCTAGATTGTCTTTGAATGCTTATTCCTAGTGCACCTCTAACAAGTTCCTATGGAATTCTCACTATCACTGGAATGTGATTAGGTGCTTCCATCATCCCTCGTTGGTTGGTCACTGGCTCTCTTAGAGAATTTGCCAATATATTTTTTGACACGCCCAATTCTTGCATGACAAGGAAATTCCTCCAATTTGATGGGATTCATAATGCCCTGGCCATTAATGTCAAGGTACTTCCCTTGATACCCCATCTTCTTCAACAATTTTGATCCAATTCCTATAGTACATTTCTCAAAAGCAGAGAAGTCATCGTCATAAAAAGAACATGAAATTGAATCATCACTTTTTAACTCAAGTTTGTTATGCTGCAACTTTTCCAAGGCCTCCTCCTTGGCATGTAAATGATGTTGCATTCTCTGTTTCTCTTCCTCTGCTTCTTGTAGGAGTCTCCTTAGTTTAGCATTATCATCGTGAATGCTTTGGTTGATGTTTTCTAGTTCTTAGAGCCATGTAGTATTTGATTCCCTCCTCATTTTTGGCATAACATCTGCTGAAATCTTTGCCTTATCACTCAAATCAGAACCCAAGTCGATATGTCCACCTTCTGCAATCCCAAGAGCTTCAATATTCATTTCATCACCTGAGTTTGATCCCAAGTCAATTGGTCCAACACCTGCAAATCCTGCAACGATGATCTTCTCCTCATCTTCTGATTTAGATTCTTGGTCTTGTTGCATGGTTCTGTTGATGCCTCTAAAATCTCAGCACCAACATGGAGGATAACCACCTGATTCAGACCTTAGTACAACTCCTTTTCCATTTGGTGTGGTGGCTCCGACTGGATATTATGGGACCAGTTTCCTATATAATGAATGGTTTGATGGATGATTGTTTTATAATGTGTAATAAAGATGATAAGTTTTTTAACCTATCACTCAAAAAATGTTGGGCAACGAATCCCCCCCATAGTGGGTTTTTAGGGCTTGAAGCCCGAGTTTTGGTCAAGTGTAATGAAAAGACCCCACAAAATGTGGGCACGGAGCGCAAGAGTATAGGGTTGTCTGACCTAAAATAATGTAATTTAATGTACGATATGTCGATCTACCCATGGTCCGCGAACCATGGGAGTGTATAAATAGAGCGAGGCTCTAAGTGTAAAGGGAGTCTTGGGTCTTATGATGTTCTTGGATGATGAATTAGCTCTGAGTCTATAAGTCTGAGTCTTGGGTTGTAGTAGTAGGAAGAGGCTCTGTAGCTGTGTGTGCAGAGGCCTAGTAGAGTTCGTAGCTGTGTGCGCGGATCCCTGCAACTAAGTGCATAGGGCAGAGTTGGGATTGTACTTGAACAAAGGATTAATAAAAGATAAGTTGATTCTGAAATATTGTGCATCTGCTCGTAGATCTGTGTGTTTATGCTTCTGTTGTATTTATGCATCTCTTTACAGTTTTATGATTGCGTGCACTTGTTATGAATGTTGAATGGTTAATAAGAATATTGGGTACACACAATTAAGTCAAGATCTATAATAATAGCATAGTAAGGATAAAGGATCTAGATAGCACCTCTTCACGCTCTTTACAGAGTTGCGCGGAAGCAGTCGCACAAGTTGCGAAGGTCAGACGGCTACGCGGAGCAGTGCAAGCATACAGATTGGGTTCGCGAAACTTCATAGACCTCATCAAGACATCCCTAGGGTGCAGAAACCTGGTTGCAACACCCTCCCATACTACCTCGGGTGAGACCTCAGTCCGCGCACCGCGGGCTATTGCCGAAAGGGTCGGTAGTTTTAGGATTTATTTGGCTAAATCACTTTTGAACCTGGGTCAGGCCCCAACAAGCCAACAAATGGTTCCGTTTCCAAGACTCGAACCCGGTTCTCTCGGATGAGAGTCAAGTATCCTAACTAGCTAGACTACAATGGAACCATATAGAAATATACTTATCTAACCTGGGTAATGTACTAACAATGTGATTTCTGATTATTCCTAATAGACAAATAATCATATAGCTGAATTACTGATTGATAGAAAGATGCATGCATAGATAATGATTACTTTGTTTAAGAAATTAAACAAAGTAATTATTGATAAAACATATCACATTCATAACAATGTATATCGCTGACATATATCTTTAAAGTAAAACAATTCTAAATCTTGAGAAATGACATGATAAAGAATTATTTGAACAACATACATATATCAACAATAACAACTTTTTAAAAGGAATGTTTCATCACATAAGGAAACAAGACAAGAACAATGATAAAAATATTGCATGCATTTGAGTCTTTTCGATGTAAATAACACTCTGATTCCACTTTCTTATTTGAGAAACTCCCAGGAGCTACAAAAGTGCAGGTCTTGAAAAATTTTCTTCACAAAAATGTAGAACCTTGATCCACTATTGATAAAAAACTATTCAGAAGTACAAAAGTGCCACTTCTCAAGTCAAATCTTACACAAATTGAGGACCCTTTATTCAAAGACATGAAAGGGTTTAAATAATAAAATAAAAACTAACTGTCAACAAAAATCGCTTTGAGCTGTTGAAACTACAAACATGAAAATCTGGGATTTGATTTATGAAAATATCAGTGCAAGAGCCTTTTAACTAATTCATCGTATCTACTTCTGCTCTTGCACTTACAGCTGACAAATTGAGAGCATTTGCTAAATTTCCGGAGGGTGACTCAGCCTAGAATGTAGTTGATATGTGTACGTAGCATCTGAAAGTTTGGGAACCATGAGATTGACAGCATCAAAAAGGCATTTGGTAGCCATCTGCTGATTGTGCGACTTTACTAGGAAAAACCAAAATGCAACCCAAGTCAAATTTTGCACTTTGCTGATTTGTTCTTCTCTACTCGCCAAATCCTGTCTCCATTGATCTTCTAGTGCTTTTGCTTTTGCGAGCTTTCCTAGAGAGAAATCTGAGGTCAAGTTGGTTAGATACAAGCTATCATTTACCAACTCAATCACATTGTTCCTTGTAGCCCTAGCTCTGGAAGTAGCTCTTTCAGCCTCAATTAACTGTGATTCCCACTCCGAAGACAAGATTCCTTTGTGTGATTATTGGATTTTCGGTAGGTTAGTAGCCATGCCTTCTTCTGAACTTTGCCAAGAGAAAAATTTTGTTACCTTATCATTTGCATTTTCAAATTCTAGCCTGGTATCGACTGCCTGTTCAATGAGTGATGTAGTGATAGTGCACAATGGATCAACCAATGATATCTTATGGAAAAGGATATTTAGTTGCCGAGATAAGGCTTTAATCACTTCCAGGGCTGCTTTCTTAAATTCATCAACCTTCAGATAACCCTTGAAATTTTCTACCTGTAATTGCAGCTGTGCAATTTGTTCTTCTTTAGTTTTCTTTCCTTGCTAAATTGCCGCTTGAAGCTTGCTGAGTTCTTGATACAACTTTTGTTGTTTCTGAAGAGCCTGTTGATCGATCTTTTGCTTCTCCAAACTTAGCTGTTTTTTTAGTTGCTCATTTTGCTATTTTTGCTCTGCTAGTTGTTTCTCAAGTTGTCTCATCTTCTGTTGTTCCAATGACGTTTTCTCTTTAAGTTGGGTGATCCTTAGATCCTTTTCCTTGATCGATTGGCTAACTTCAGAAGCCTTGTTCACTGTAACGGCTGTATAGGCACCTGCATACTGAGAGAACTTTGTTAAATCCTTAGAAGGGTTGACTTCTAAGTCTTTCCATACCACATTCATTAGTTCAGCTTGAGGAGTTGAGAGTGTTCCCTAGTCAATTTTCCTCCTTTTCCTTTGTCTTTTGACCACAGCCCTATGCTTTGGACTATAAAATACATCCAGGGGTGGTATTTCCTATACCTTCAATACAATCTCTTTAGAAGGATTCTCTGGAATTATTTCAATGTCCCGCTGAGTGTTCACTGTGCCGACTACCCCTTCAATTGTAGTACTAGTAACAATAGGCTCCTGTGTTGCAGGCAATTCTGGTGTAACGATGTTTTGGGAGTCATTCTAGTTCTTGATCATTTGATCGAACTGCTCCCATTCCTTGATTAAGATGGAATCAATATTTACATCGGTATCTAGGAGCTCATTGGTCTTTTCATTTGTCTGCTCCTTTTTGGGACTTTGCTCCTTTTCGGGACTCTTCTCCTTTTCAGGACTCTTCTCAGTAGTTTGTTCTTCACTATGGCCTTCTTGCTGCACCATAGGGGTAGTGGCCAATAAATCCAGAGGCAATGTTTGTAACCTCTATGCCTTGAACTGCATAAACTTATCTCTCCCTCCTGCTCCTAATTTGATCTTTGCTAGATGTTTTACCCATGAAAATAACTCAGCCGAAGTGAACAAGTCATCATATTCATCTATCTCATGTTCAAATTTGGCAAGTTTCACCTAACTGGTGAAGTTGTAAGCCACTGCTCTTGGATCATACTGTCTCTTAGGAATGGCTTCTAAATTTAGAATTTTTATCTTCTTTGTTTCTTTCTCTGCATGTTTGAAAACATGCAGTGTGTAAGTACCACAGTGGAGGGGAAATGAAGGCAACATTTGTTTCTTAGACTCTTTGAGGTTTTTGGACATTCCTGTTTCTATTATCTTATAAGCTATTTCTCTGGCCAATAGCTTATCAGGAATGTACAAGGGGAGAACATGTGGATCTATGGTGCTACCAAAAAGTCTAACATAGGTGAACATTTCTTCACTGAACCAACTGCCAATTGATGTTAGGTCAATGTTGGCCTCATCGGATAATCGAGGAGCAAGTTTGTTGAATGTTGCCTGATGGATGGGTAAAACAAAACCATGGAAAATTCTATATATATGATATTTATAATGGGCCTTCCACAAATACTTATGATAAATCTGAATAGGGGTTGGGTCTTGAGGCGTCCATTTCCAACCTAGAATGGGGTAGTCAGAATTGAAACAGATGGTATCCATGATGTAGGCACTCATATAGAATGGGGGTATTGTTCGGGTAGTTACAAACCTATTTCTTCTATAATCAAGGATTTGGTTGGCCATTTTATCTGATAAAATGGTTGCCCAATCCATGATATAAGAGTTAATTGTTGCTTCCATTAAAGGCACCATTTCTATGGAAAACCTAGCTAAATCAGAGACTCCAAAGAGTCTACATATCATAGCACCAACATAGCAATAGGGAGATGCTAAGGAGTCTACGGAGTACATACCAGAGGATTCATGCTTATGCTTTTTTTGGAAATTCCTTCATTGCCTGATAGGATCGGACTCTACATCATTCTCCTTAGTGAAAGCTTCTAAAAATGCTTTGTTGTACTATTTCTAGGGATCTGGCAAATGGTACATCTTCTTGACATATTCTACCGTAAATGTCCCGAACATCCTTTCATTGGCTATATAGAATGATCTGTTGGTTATGTTGATACTTTCTATAACCCATCTCACTAGGTTATTGTATGGTAACACTTTTGTGCGAGCTACTATTCTGTGGAGGAAGGAGTTAGCTAAATCGTAAAGAGTATTTTTTGATTTGTCAGTTGAACTAGTCGTTGCTCCTTCTTCTTTAACTTCACTTGGACCCTCGGCTTCGAGTAAATTATATATGCCCTCCCATGAAGTCTTGCTGAGGCCTACACAGGTAGTGTCAGCTATCAATACCAACTTTGCTGGTTCATCTTTCGCTATGAAAGAGACCTTTGCTTTCCGAGCTCTCTTAGACATTTTTGCTGGACTGAAGATTTCGGATTCACTCTAAAAAATGAAACAGAAGGATGTAACAGTGGAAAAACGTATTCAAAGCTAATACGCAGCGCGTTGAACTAACAACAATTAAGTGCAATAGATGCTACGGATCTATGATATATTAAGCCACCATGGATGAAATCCTTGAAAGATTCAACCATAACTGCTTCTTAATGATTTCCTCATGACTTCCAACATGAAACTTTAATGCCGTGATGATATGTTGCATCACAAATTTATAGCAGTCTTTTTTAGAATGGGTATTGTGACTTCCCGATCAGCAATTAGTGATAATCACATATTGTAGATCGGGAGTTACAAGTGTCGTGCTTAAATGGTTCCTTTGAATGTTTGAGATTGTGATCAGTGGTGAGCTGGCGTGGGGAGGCGACATGCTTTAAAATTAATAAATCGTTTAAATTTTCATTATAATTGACTTATAACTTTAAACCGCACATGTTCATAATATTTCATGTTTTGCCTTTATCGAAAGTGCGCTTCATGATAATAAAATCGCATCGACAGATTTCAACAGAACTTTTTGGGATGTGTCTTATGATTTTAGCGATGTGCGATTGCGATTGGCTCATCGCATCGGAGGTTTTCTATGGAAGACTTGGAGTGATTTGTTGATGAGTAGCGATATGCGATTTCCGATAGAGTTATCGCATCGACGGATCTCAATGGAACACTTTAAGTCCATTATTGAAATAAAGGATGTGTGCGATGCGATATTTTCCCTTTATAATTGTTTTCGTTTGATAAAGATTTATGATAAGGTTTTATTAGAATTAAATCAAGAGTACTTTCATGGGTTTGATAGATTTGCAAATTGCGATTGCGATTTAACCTACCCTAAAAGCAAGTTTTTATATGACTTATTATAAAATTTAATTTTCAAACATTTTATTGATTTTATTAATATTCTAAAGGGTACCCATTTCTTATTAAAGCTTTTTTATGAAAATTTTTGAAATGGTGAGGGTTTTTGTATAGAAAAACAATTAGCGATTCACTAGGAGAAACAGATATCTCTGAAAAATAATGCAATATCTAAAACTTTCTGAGTTTGGAAACAATTGAGGATAAAGAAAACCATCTAATAATAGCTAAACAAAAATTAACTCTTAATGAAATGACAAATTTTCGCAATTTCTTTTACAATCCCTTAAAAATAAAAATATTTTTGGTTTCTTCAAGTTTTGATTCGTTGATAAAGATAAAGTAGGGGGCTCTTCCAACTTAGCTTTTAAATTTACTCTTTTGTCACAGGTAGTGCCTCTACTGCCAGAAAACATCTATAGTCTTGATAGGGTTACCTTTTGACCATTAGTCATTCATTATCCCATCCATATAAGAGTATAACTTCTGAAAGAAAAATCCTTAAAGATATGTTCAAATATATATATTTTTTGATTTTATATTATTTTTATTTTTTAAGATAAAAGCCATTGTCTTGGTTTGGGAGCCAGCTAATGACAATGCCATTCACTGGTTATAATTGAACCGAACAAGTTGGCTCATGATGAGACCCCTTGTCTTATGATTATAAGCCATTACCCTATTTTGATATGCATTATTGGTAATGTAATTTTAATTAGTTCCCTATGATCATGGTAAGCAAGCTCAAGATGAGACCTATTATCTTTTATACCAGACATATTTAGGATTACACTCTGAAAAATCATAAACTTAGTGGATGAGGTGAATGACTTTCTCCTTAAGAATTTGTGGATGAAAATTTTAGAGTTATGGATGCTAAGCTTGGAAAAGTATTTACTTTTTATGAATAACCTCTCTTAACTTTATAAAACTTAGAATGATTTACTGTATTTTTAAGGTTTTGGAAGATTTTGCAAACTTTAAAGAGGTCTTCAGAGTTTAATGTTTTATTCAACTTTCCAAAACTGTAATCATTTCCTTAAAAGTTTATAGAATTTGAAAGCAATTATTCACAATATTCTCTCAAAAAGCTTTTCAATAGTAAAAGGTCAATGGAATACTATTTACAACTTTATTTTCTATAATAAACAAACTTGCATAAAGAATATTTACAGGTAAGAAGGGGTTACCTTCTTAAGAAAAGAATTTCTTTAAGATAAGCTCATTCACAGGAAGAGAATCTCTCTTCCCTGATAAATTTTGCAGTATGAACATTGCTGAGCCTATCTTTTCAATGATTTGAAATGGTCCAAGCCACATCTTTTGAAATTTGGTATGTTTACCTTTGTCTTCATTTGCTTTGTCCCATTTCAACACGAGATCACCAATTTGTAACGTTTTTGTGCTGGTATAACTTGCATCAAAAGAAGATTTAATGACTTGTTTATGTTTAGCATGAGTGATTTTGGCCTTCTCTCTTTCTTCCTCCAATTTAAGGATTTGGTCAAATCTTAATTGAATAGAGGAAGAAGGATTTTCTTCAATAAATTGTACTAGGGCTAGAGATGGGAGTGCTAAGTTTGGAGGTATTGCAGCTTCTTTCTCATACACTAAGTTAAAAGGAGAAGTACCTATTGAGGCCTTCTGAGTTATGCGGTTTTCCCATAATGCAAATATTAAAGATTTATGCCAATTATTTTGATTTTGATCAATAGTTATTTTAATAATATTAATGAGATTCTTATTAGTTGATTCTGCCAAACCATTACCTTGAGGATAGTAATTTGCAAAATATTTTAATTTAAAACCTCTCTTAAGAGCAAATTCAACTATACTACTCCCAGAAAAATAAGATGAATTATCAAAAATAAGAGCATTAGGTACACCAAACCTGGTAATTATGAATTGATCAATGAATTCAATGATTGCATCAGAATTGGCTACCTTTAATGGAATTTCTTCTACCCACTTTGTAAAGTAGTCTGTGGCTGTAAGGATGTATCTGTGTTGCTTGGAAGAATGTGGAACAATCTCTCCTATGATATCAATACCCCACTGTTCAAATGGTTGCTCAATGTTTACTGGTTGTAAAGGAAAGGCTGGTTTCCTTTGTCTCCCACTAGTAGTTTGGCATATCTTTCATTCCCTGACATAATCATGGGCATCTTTAAACAAAGTGGGAAAATAATATCCAACATGTATGATTTTGTGAGCTATAGTATCCCTCCAAAATGTCCACCTGCTAGACTATCTTGTACTTCCTGCAAAACCTTTTGTGCTTCTATTTTTCTAGGCATCTTAATAAAATTGAATTATAATTTCTTATGAATAACACATCGTCAATGATTTCAAAATGTTTTTCTTTTAATCTTAAGGCACGTTTCTTTTTGTAACTGAAATTAGGGGGAGCATATCCATTTTTCAAGTAAAAGATCATATCAGAATACTGAGATTCAGAATTTATGATACTTATCTTGTTCACTTGAAGAGTCTTATTTGAATCTTCATGTTTTGGAATATTAGCAGCTCCTACTAAAAACCTACAAAAACCTTGCCCTCTCACAATTTTCACTGGTTTAATATCAATATCACACTCCTGTAAAGATGTTACCCAATTAGCTCTCTTTTCTCCTACTTCCCTTTGTACTAGCAATTGCCTGACTAAAGAGAATGGGACTATTACTTTTGTGTGTGTTTTTAGGAGAAATGGTCTAAAGTGTTTGATAGATTTAAACACAACGAAAACTTATTTTTCTACCTCGGAATAGTTGAGTTCAGCACCCTGCAAATTGGAACTAAAGAAAGATATAGGTGCTTCTACTTGATGATCATTGATTTTTGTTAAAACAACAGCATAAGATGTTTCAATGGCCAAAGTATACAAAATAAAATGATTAGAAAAATTGGGAGTATTCAATGCATGAGCATTAATAATTTCTTGTTTAATTGAGTCAAAGGCTTCTTTTTCCTTATGTCCCCATTTGAAAACTGAATTTTTCTTAATCATAGTTTGTAAAGGTAAGACTATATGAGAAAAATCAGGAACAAATCTTTTTACAAAATTTATCTGTCCTAAAAATGATTGCATTGATTTCTTGTTATGTGGCAAAGGAATATCATAAATCTCTTTTATCCTATCAGGATCAATATATATGCCATCTTTGGATACAATAAACCCTAAGAGTTTGCCTTCATTTAGAGCAAAGAATGATTTCTTGGGATTTAGAGAAATCCCATACCTTTTACATCGCTCAAAGATCTGTTTTAAATCATGTAGATGATTGGCCCTTTTCTTGGAAAAGATAGTTATGTCATCTAAGTAAACAACAACTAACCTATTGATCAAACCTTTGAAGGCTATATCCATGGCTCGTTGGAAAGTAGCTCCAGCATTTATCAAACCAAAAGGCATTTTCTGATAAGCATATGTTCCCCATTTAGTTCTGAATGTAGTTTTTAGTCTATCATCTGGATGCACCAGTATCTGATTGTATCCTGAAAAACCATCAAGAAAGGACATTAACTCTCAACCAAATACTAATTGAAGTATCTACTCCATTGTTGGTAATGGGAAATTATCTTTTTGACATGCTTTATTGAGATTTCTAAAATCTATGCAGATCCTAATATCACCATTCTTTTTCCTTACAGGTACCAAGTTTGAAACCCATTTACAATGTCTAGCCGGGAAAATTATTTTAGCTTTCAGAAGTTTATTCAAATATGCTTCGATTTGACTTTCCAAATTTGGGGGAATTTTCCTTAACTTTTGTTGTACAGGCTTCTCATCAGAAATCATTGGAATTGTTTGTTGAATGATAGAAGTATCATAAGTTCTCAAATCTTAATTCCAAGAAAAAACATTTTTGTACTTGTTTAATAATCTCATGAAAGCAACTCTTTCTTCTGATGTGAGTTCAAGCCCTATATTGACATCTTTTGGTTTGGCCTCACTGCCAATATATACTAATTCAAACCTTAAAGTAGAGCTTTGAAGTTTTTCATTAGTGACTTTTTTAAATCTATCTTTGATGTCATAGAGATCTTCTAGCTTGACCACAGATTTAGGAATAGAATTCTCATTTAGACTTTGTTTTAGCTGAAGATCATGATCACTTTCATCAATAATCTGATCATCATAAGATTTTTCGAAAGTCAAAAAATTTAAAATGTCTTCCTCATGATTAAATTATCGCCAATTGGTGACACTATCTAGGACAGATGGCCGAAAAAATAATTCAATTGAAAACCTATCTAGACTATAATCCTCGGATGGAAGGAGCTTAAAAGCAACATTGGCCAATAAATCAACTGCTACATTCTAAGATCTAGGAATACGAGAAACGTTAAATGCCAAAAAAAGAGTTATGAAATCTTGAACAAGGAACTGATAATGTTTGAGATGACCTGAGAGACAATGAATAGTGTTCCTTACCTGTTTAATGACAATTTCAGAATCACCAAATACTTTCAGATTGAATATTCAGGCCTATTGCTTTGTAGAGCCCTTGGATCAATGCCTTGTATTCTGCAGTGTTATTGGTACACTCAAATTCTAGTATTCATGATAGCATAGTTTTTTCCCCTTCTGGACTAACTAAAAGACACCCTCCTCTTGCACCGTCATTAGATTTTGATCCATCAAAATATAAAGACCAAAATAAAGGCTTATCTATAGATTTGTTTACAAGTTCATCAGTAATACTAATACATCTTGATGTATCAGTATGAGAGAAATTTTCAATTTGTGATGTGATACTATTAACAGGAAAAGGCGATTGTTGAGCATTAAAATTTCCAAAGAATGACTCAGCTGAGTAATTTCCGAGAATGTTGTTATTGAAAGCTACAGGTTGGTTTTCTTGTTCAAACTCCGTTACTGTATGAGTCATGTGTTTTTCCCAATCTATTTTGATTTGATTTGGTTTCCCTTTATAAGGAAGCCACATATGAGACCAATCAGTGGAAATGTAACCATGGAGTTTCTCAGACCAATCCCTGCTTAGAATTAAACCATAGAATTCAGGGATGTCAGTGATCAATATATCAATTCTTTGAACTGCTCTGGGATCGGCTTATAGTCTAATTGTAACTAAATTAATCTCTCCTAAAACTTGAACTTTAGTCCAATCTAATTGAACAATATGAACTACAGATTTCTGGGGCTCAATGTTTAATTTAGAGCAAACTGAGGCTGGCATTATGTTTGATGAAGCCCCTGAATCTATCAGACAAGTATGCAGATTTCTATTATAGATTTCATAAGTCAAGAGAAAAAGAGGAGTATGAGAATTAGACCTATCTCTGATCAAAATAGCATCAGTAACATCTACTTTATCCGATGATGGTTTTCCTGATCCTTTAGCTGCCTTGGATAATACACTGGTTGGAAGAGGAGAAGAAGGTACCACATTCAATTCTTTTAGTAACAACTTCTGTTGATTTTTTAGTTTGCTAAGTTCATGTAAAGAAATATTTGCTCGAGTCTTCTTCATGTCCTCCACAATGTTGTAATCCATAGAGTCAGAAGACTACTAATGCTTTATATGATGAGGGTGGATTGGAGGATGATGGTTGATTTTGGGTAGGCACAACTGGAGTTTTCTTCATGGGAACTTTGTCTTTAGCAACAGGGCTTGAATTTTTCTTCTTTGGATTTGTTTGAACAGGCTTTGCTGCATTTTTACTTCTGGTATTTACTAGGAGAGCTTCCTGTTCACTTTCATTGTCAGAGTTGGGCAAGATAAAGTCCCACATCCATGACATTCAATTGTTTCCTCTTCTTCCATTTCCTCTGATGATAAAACTATGTCTTCATCTTCATCATCATCTAGATCTGATTCTGCGTTAGATATAGCATTAGGTGGTTTTGGTTTAGTTGACTAATTTCTTCTAAAGTTTCTAAATGGTTTTTTAATATAAGTTTCAACTACCTGCTTTTTTATTTCCACCATTTCATTGGACATAGTTTTCAGAACTTTTTGTAAACCTTTCATGTCATATGGATCTTTAACTGCTTTCTTTTTGTATCATCTTTGAAAGTAACCTTTTTGGATTTTCTTTCTTCAAGAGTTTTTTTCTTTTCCAAAGCAATGATACATTTTTCAATAGCGGCCTCTTCTTTCATATTTTCTGCGAATGTGGGTTTTGAAACCCTATCAATGAAAATGGATATGTTTGAAGGTAAAGCAGAGATATACCATTCGCTTCAGACTTCTTCACTAGGCTTGGATGTTGCAGGAATTTTATTCAGCAGTTTATTAAATCGAGAGTGGAAGCCTTTGATGGGTTCCTTTGATTCAGATTTCAGATTGGAGAGATCATTAATCAAAGTCGATGTGGACCTATCATCTCCAAACTTGGTTAAAAATTGCTCCTGAAAAGCATCCCAACTATTGATGGATCCTAATGGTAATGAAAAATATCACGATCCAACTGCTCCTTGTAGAGTGTATGGAAATAGCCTAACAACATCTTCTTCTGTTACCCCATTGAAGTTTATTGACAACATGAAATTGTTTATATGTTCTTCAGCCAATATGCCAATGTCTGGATTAAATTTTGGTAACCATTTTTCAGGATGAGCTGGTAATTAACTTAAGGGTGTAGGCATAGCGACAACTCTTGGATTTGTCCATGGCCTTGGTTGAGGTTGATTATGTTCCATTTTCGAACTAACAACAGAAGAGGGTGAAGAGGCAGTTGAAAGTGAGTGGGTAGAAGATGTTGAAGTACCTGCACCCTTATGGACTATGATCTTGAGTTGAGGAATGGATGGATGACTTTGCAATGGTTTAGATGGAATGGATGATGATGAAGAAAGATTCTCACTATCAGACTCTAAAGGTGTCTTCCTAGCTCATTTTCTACATGGTAGAGGAAATTCAGTTGGTGGAATACCAAGCTTTTCACTCTGTTCTCTAGTAAGAGGTTGGGATGGAATATATTGCGAAGTCACACTGCCTTGGGATAACTCAGACTATTCTTGGGATATCGAAAACCCTTGGAGTTTATGAATCAAGGTCTGTACTCCAGGGGGTTCAAGAGAAGAATTGACAGGTGTGTTTAAGTTTTCAGCAGTGGGTGTTGTATTTTCCTTTTCAACTTCTTGCTTAAAAATAGGAGATTTAGAATGCAAAGGACAAGTTGGAGGAGATTGTGAGGGGGTTTCACTCTTAGAATGGCCTATGGGTTTGGATTTTCTCATCATTCATAGTTCAGGCCCTCCTTCTAGCACCAAAAATGTTGATGCCTCTAAAATCTCAACACCAACATCGGGGATAACCACTCGGTCCAGACCTTAGTACAACTCCTTTTCTGTTTGGGGTGGTGGCTCTGATTGGATATTATGGGACTAGTTTCCCATATAATGAATGGTTTGATGGATGATTGTTTTATAATGTGTAATAAATATGATAAGTGTTTTAACCTATAACTCAAAAATATACAAATATACTTATCTAACCCGGGTAATGTACTAACAATGCGATTTTTGATTATTTCTAATAGACAAATAATCATATAGATGAATTATTGATCGATAGAAAGATGCATTCATAGATAATGATTACTTTGTTTAAGAAATTAAACAAAGTAATTATTAATAAAACATATCACATTCATAACAATGTATATCGCTGACATATATCTTTAAAGTAAAACAATTCTAAATCTTCAGAAATGACATGATAAAGAATTATTTGAACAACATACATATATCAACAATAACAACTTTTTAAAAGGAATGTTTCATCACATAAGGAAACAACACAAAAGAACAATGATAAAAATACCGCATGTATTTGAGTCTTTCCGATGTAAATAACACTCCGATTCCACTTTCTTATTTGAGAAAACTTCCCAAGAGCTACAAAAGTGTAGGTCTTGAAAAAGTTTCTTCACAAAAATGTAGAACCTTGATCCACTAGTGATAAAAAAATTATTCAAAAGTACAAAAGTGCCACTTCTCAAGTCAAATCTTATACAAATTGAGGACCCTTTCTTCAAAGACATGAAAGGGTTTAAATAATAAAATAAAAACCAACTATCAATAAAAAATGCCTTGAGCTGTTAAAACTGCAAACATGAAAATCTGGGATTTTTTTTATGAAAATATCAGTGCGATAGCCTTTTAACTGATTCATTGTATCTACTTATTCTCTTGCACTTGTAGCTGACAAATTGAGAGCATTTGCTGAATTTCCGGAGGGTGACTCAGCCTAGAATGTAGTTGAGCTACGTACATAGCATCTGAAAGTTTAGGAACCATGAGATTGACAGCATTGGCAAGGCATTTGGTGGCCATCTGCTGATTGTGCGACTTTACTAGGAAAAACCAAAATGCATCCCAAGTTAGATTTTGCACTTTGCCGATTTGTTCTTCTCTGCTGTCCAGATCCTGTCTCCATTGATCGTCTAGTGCTTTTGCTTTTGGGAGCTTTCCTGGAGAGAAATCAAAGATCAAGTTAGTTAGATACAAGCTGTCATTTACCAACTTGATCACATTGTTCCTTGTAGCCCTAGCTATAGAAGTAGCTCTTTCGGCCTTAATTCACTGTGATTCCCACTCCGAAGACAAGATTTCTTTGTGTAATTCTTGGATTTTCAGTACGTTAGCAACCATGCCTTCTTCTGAACTTTGCCAAGAGAGAAATTTTGTTACCTTATCATCTGCATTTTCAAATTCTAGCCTGGTATCAACTGCCTATTCAATGAGTGATGCAGTGATAGTGCACAATGGGTCAACCAATGATATCTTATGGCAAAGGATATTTAGTTGTCGAGATAAGGCTTTAGTCACTTCCAGGGCTTCTTTCTTGAATTCATCAACCTTCGGATAACCCTTGAAATTTTCTACTTGTAATTGCAGCTGTGCAATTTGTTCTTCTTTAGTTTTCTTTTCTTGCTAAATTGCCACTTGAAGCTTGCTGAGTTCTTGAGACAACTTTTGTTGTTTCTGAAGAGCCTGTTGATCGATCTTTTGCTTCTCCAGACTTAGTTGTTCTTTTAGTTGCTCATTCTATTGTTTTTTCTCTGCTAGTTGTTGCTCAAGTTGTCCGATCTTCTGCTGTTCCAATGCCGTTTGCTCTTCAAGTTGGGTGATCCTTAGATCCTTTTCCTTGATTAGTTGGCTAACTTCGAAAGCCTTTTCCATTGTAGTGGTTGTATAGGCACCTGCATACTGAGAGAAATTTGTTAAATCCTTAGAAGGGTTGACTTCTGAGTCTTTCCATACCACATTGATTAGTTCAGCTTGAGGAGTTGAGAGTGTTCACTGGTCAATTTTCCTCATTTTCCTTTGTCTTTTGACCACAACCCTATGCTTTGGACTGTAAAATACATCCAGGGGTGGCATTTCCTCTACCTTTAATACAATCTCTTCAGAAGGATTCTCTGGAATTATTTCAATATCCTACTGAGTGTTCACTATGCCGACTGCCTCTTCAATTGTAGTACTAGTAACAATAGGCTCCTGTGTTGTGGGTAATTCTAGTGTAACAATGTTTTGGGATTCATTTTGGTTCTTGATCATTTGATCGAACTGCTCCCATTCCTTGATTAATATGGAATCAATATTTACATCGGTATCTAGGAGCTTGCTAGTCTTTTCATTTGTCTGCTCCTTTTCGGGACTTTGCTCCTTTTCGAGACTCTTCTCCTTTTCAGGACTCTTCTCCTTTTCAAGACTCTTCTCCTTTTCAGGACTCTTCTCAGTAGTTTGTTCTTCACTGTGGCCTTCTTGCTGCACCATAGGGGTAGTGGCCAATAAATCCAAAGGCAGTGTTTATAACCTTTGTGCCCTGAATTGCATAAACTTATATCTCCCCCCTGCTCCTAATTTGATCTTTGCTAGATGTTTTACCCATGAAAATAACTTAGCCGGAGTGAAAAAGTCATCATATTCATCTATCTCATGTTCAAATTTGGCAAGTTTCACCTAACTAGTGAAGTTGTAAGCCACTGCTCTTGGATCATACTGCCTCTTATGAATGACTGCTAACTTTAGAATTTTTATCTTCTCTATTTATTTCTCTACATGTTTGAAATCATGCAGTGTGTAAGTACCACAACGGAGGGGAAATGAAGGCCATATTTGTTTCCTGGAGTCTTTGAGGCTCCTGGACATTCCTGTTTCTATTATTCTGGTAAGATATTTCTCTGGCCAATACCTTATCAGGAATGTACAAGGGGAGAACATGTGGATATGTGGTGCTACCAAAAAGTCTGACATAGGTGTACATTTCTTCACCGAGCCAAATGCCAATTGATTTTAGGTTAATGTTGGCCTCATCGGATAATCAAGGAGCAGGTTTGTTGAATATGGCCTAATGGACGGGTAAAACAAAACCATGGAAAATTCTATATATTTGATCTTTATAATGGACCTTCCACAAATACTTATGATAAATGTGAATAGGGGTTGGGTCTTAAGGCGTCCATTTCCAACCTAGAATGGGGTGGTTAGAATTGAAATAGATGGTATCCATGATGTAGGCTCTCATATAGAATGGGGGTATTGTTCGAGTAGTTACAAACCTATTTCTTCTATAATCAAGGATTTGGTTGGCCATTTTATCTGATAAAATGGTTGGCCAATCCATGATATAAGAGTTAATTACTGCTTCCTTTAAAGGCACCATTTCTATGGAAAACCTAGTTGAATCTGAGACTCCAAAGAGTCAACATATCATAGCACCAACATAGTAATAGGGATATGCTAAGGAGTCTATAGAGTACATACCAAAGGATTCATGCTTATGCTTGTTTGGGAAATGCCTCCATTTCCTGATAGGGTCCGACTCTACATCATTCTCCCTAGCGAAAGCTTCTAAAAATGCTTTGTTGTACTGTTTCTGGGGATCTGGGAAATGGTACATCTTCTTGACATCTTCTGCCCTGAATGTCCCGAACCTACCCTAAAAGCAAGTTTTTATATGAATTATTATAAAATTTAATTTTCAAACATTTTATTGATTTTATTAATATTCTAAAGGGTACCCATTTCTTATTAAAGCTTTTTTATGAGAAATTTTGAAATGGGGAGGGTTGTTGTATAGCACAATAGGTTGCTACTCTCTTCTTCTTCTCCTTCCTACCGTTTCTCTTTGGCCTCAATTTCGGATGCATTTTCCAACAATGTTCCTCATCATGCCCTTCTTCCTCACAATGAGTACAAGAGGGATTTGATTCATTTCACTTAGTTGTTGTTGTCCTATTTGGGCGGTCTTCTTACTCATGCTTCCCCCTGCTTTCAAGATGCACAACCTTCACACTAGATTCATCAAGAGTTTTAGGTTTAAATAATAACAATGAATGAAACAAATAACTATGCAAAGATCCTATATATTTCATCAACGTCTCACAGTGTCCAGTGAAACATTAAATGCTAATGCTTTTTTCCTAAACTCCTCCATAAAATTTTGAACATTTTTACCTTTACTTTGTTTCAAATGTTACCATTCCATCACAACCTTATGTCTATAACCCAATGGGTAAAACTATCCTCTTAAAGCAGAAACAAACTCAGACCAAGATGAAATTTTTTTATGACTATTCTTACCACCTTTCTGTAGTTTGCCTTCCCACTAGACGAGAGTAATGCCACTCAACCGAAGGGATGCTAAATGGATCTTAGCTTCATCCTATTTGATTCGTTTTATGTGGAAATATACTTTAACATGTCTAACCCAGTTATCTAGATTTTCTGCATTAGATTCTCCACAAAACACAGGAAAATCAAACTTGACATCCAACTTGACAAAGGGTTTTTTATGAGTTTTCTACCTCTAGAATGAAGAGAAGAAGAAGAAAAAGAACTTTCGCTAGAAGATGGAGAGGGAGGTTAAAGAGGCTCTTCTCCTCCTCCTCCATGATTCATCGAGGAATGATGATCTGGTCTTTCCTTTTTCTTTGGTTTCATCATTTTCTTCTCATACTCTCCAAACATTTTGTCCACTTTTTCTACCATCGTATAGAAGGCCTTGCGATAATTTTTCTTTTCCTCTAACTAAGCATCTTCATCTACCATTTTCCTTCTTCGTGCTGCATGTCTCGCTTGTAGACCAAAGGAGTTAAGTTTTCCTTCACCTCTTTGGAGCTTTCCTCTGGTTATCATATACTTGCAATTCACATCAACAAAAGACTCGCTTTGATACCAAATTTGATTCGAATATTTTCACTTCAAAGATGCATACAAAATTTCTTTTAAAAGAGCATGTACACATAAAGGAAGAAAAAATAAATGACAACAATGAGAAACAGAGACACAAACAAGTTGATAATGGATTTCACCCAATGTGGGTTACGTCTGTGGGTCGTGCTCAATGTGGGGAGGCCTCTTTCATTGATCTTCATCGAAAGAAAATTACATGCATGTATAAAAGGCACCTTATACCTCCACTTCCAGGGATGGCCTAGAAATGCACACATATATTGAAGAAATGGATTGCAACATTGAATTCCTGGCATGAAATCATGTCAAATGACTGTAAACTCGACCCCTTTCCGCTTTGGTCAAAATTTGGACCCTTAGGAATCTCAAAGATTCCCCAAAATTTCCTTTTCACTGGTTGATTAGAATTCTACTACTCAGATGAAAAATCTGACTTCACCACTATGCTCCTTGGGAAAAGCAGATTAGAATGAGTATAAAATTGGCCTGGTTCTAAAACTTTCAAAATTTTTCCCTTAGGGAATCTTTTATATTCCTCATGATTCGACAGAGATTCCTCTTTGCAAGTTTGCTGAAATCCCACTACTCAGATCATAAAATTGATCACGCCATCACATTCATGGCGAAATTATAGTTTGTTTGAGTATAAATTTGGCATGCTTCTGTCATTGTGAAGATGTGGGCCCAAAGGGAATCTCAAAGATTTCTCACAAGCATAAAAAAGATTCTTTGTAGAATATTCTCATGTCTCGGGATCTATGCAGCATTGTTCTTGGGTCTCAGTTTTGGGTCACTGTGTCTGGGTTCCACCCGCTTGGCGTTCCGTCCCCTCTCAGCCTCCACTTTGTTGGCCATTAAATGAAATGACGATTTTTGAAATAGATGGGTGGTGAACTTTACAAAGTCCAGCAACCTGGCATGACGGTTAGCCCATGACTAGCATCCCATTGGGTTCTCGAACACCCGAGGTCAACTCCTCATCATGGAAATTGGCTTTGTTTTATGGTGCAATGTTTTTTTGTAATCGACATTGTTTGTTGGAGTTGGGCCACCCGTGGGGCGGGACGACCAATGGCGGGGCAGGATTGATCTCCGTCGGCCCCGGTTTGGTGATCAATGACCACTGGGTCGTGTCATATATATATATATATATATATATATATATATATATATATATAGAGAGAGAGAGAGAGAGAGAGAGAGAGAGAGAGAGAGAGTTTGGAGGGGGTGGAAACTTGCCAACCCATGTTTTTTAATATATTTTTTAATTTTTTTAATTAAAATAACATATAGGTTAAAAACCATCGATGAAATTTTTGGGGTCACCAAACTTTTTAAGTAGGCGATAATTTCGCCAATTCCAACCACTGGAAACATCGTCGTTAAGTGCCAATTTGTCTCCTTAATATTTTTTTTCCAAATTTAGCGGCTATGCCAGATTTAACCGACCTCCAAATTTAGTTGGTGCTTTGCTAGATTTAGTCAGGGGACCTAGCATGAAAAAAACTTTGACTGGCCATAAATTCCACATACAATGTGGGACTGAGGTGTTGTTTGAGTTGTTGGAAATATTTGTACAAGCTCTTCAAATATGACCTTGGTTTCTTGGAAATCTAGGAACTTTTATTTTTGAGACTTTCCTAAGCCCTCTTTGATCACTAAGTGTTTCTAAAGCTACCTGTATCACTGCAACTAAAGCACCCTCCTTAATCTTGAGGTTATATAGCTTCTTCATCAATAATACTCTTCGATGCTATATTTTTCTCATACAAATAATGCGACTTCTTCCATATCCCTTTTGTTGTCTTCTCACCAACTACATTAAAGTAGACAATATTTGTTAGGTACTATTGGATTGTAGAAATGGTCTTCCTTTACAATGGCTTCTAAGCTTCATCTTTCATTGTTTGGGGTTTATTTTCTACTCGTTCAATTGGAAAATATTGATCCTTAAGAATCAATATATGCTCCATTTGTGATTTCCATAGGGTGAAATTGGCCCTATTCAAATTATCCATATTACTTATTGTATTAGTTTCATAGTATTAAGAAAACCTATCTTACACCATTAACAATATGTGAATTGTTTACTGCATTATAAAAGTACATAAAATTTATCATTTTTAATAATGTCCAAAACATAACGCTTGTGGTCGTCTACATGTCTCTTGTTGTTATAGCTCCAAATATCACCCTTGGTATTTTTGATTCTTGGTTTATGGCCTAGGGCAACCCCTCCTTCCAAACTTGGTCCAAATATTTTAAAAACAGTGTTTTACTCCCTGTACACTACTTTGACCTGTGTTAAAAGCGTGTACACGTGGGTAATTCTATACCCAACAAGCGTATATGTGTTAAAACACTTTTAAAAAATAAATTTCCTTAATTAGGGGTGGAGATCACAGGTTTTACCAATTGATTAGCTACCTATTACCAACTATTTCCCAACTAAAAAAATAATTTGGGAGAAGTATAAAAAGACTTCAATGGGAAGGCCTTAAGGAGGAGAGAAATGATAAAATTACTATACTGAGATTATCCCCTGATAAAGTCTGAAGTATCCCTGTGCTTCAAGCACTTCCCCAAGTTCAGGAAACTCTTGTTTCCTTGAGTGTTGATATTCTCTCTCATGCTTAGAGATATCATGGTATTGGTTATGGAAGGAGGCCGTTGAACACTAGGATTGGACAGACCTGGAGGACAGTTCCTCTTGGAGCCAAAAGAGGAAGAATCAGGTGAACTCTTTCCATGTTTTATTATAGTTTTCTACAATAAAAAGAAATGTTGTCTTGTTCCTCATATTGACTTTGTTTATGCATCAGATGTTATTTTTATGGTTTATATATGAATGACTATTTCAGTGTATAACTAACCATCTACTTATATGATATAAAGTATATTTCACTAAAATGATTTATCTATATGCTACTATGTGTATTCGAATTGGTTGATTTGCAGGTTCGAAGATCATTAGGAGTTGCAGAGGGTTTGAACCCTGACTGGAACTACCCAAACGAAGGACATCCGAGTATGTTCATCCTCGCATAGTTAGTTTGTTTAAGCATGTTTCCTGAGTTGAATGCTTGTTTCTTGTTGTAGATTACTCCTGCTCTACTAGGGTTCTGACCCAAAGCCCTAGGGGACTTATTCCCTTAACAGAATTGGCGACTCCACTGGGGATAACAATCTTGTTATTCCTAGTTTGGGTTATTCAGTGCCAATCAGGGCTCAGTTCTTAGTTTTCTTGCTGTGACTATATTTCCTGCTCCTGTAGGAACTCAGACTTCAAGTTTGATCTTTTTCATCAGGCCTCATTTTTTATTTTTCTTGTAAAACTTCATATACGCACCTTTGTCTGTTTACAGAAGCGTACACACGCTTGTTTCTGTGAACTAAAACCACGTATACGCAAGTTTCTTTTGGCAGAAGCACGTGTACACGCACCTGTGTAGGGACACAGTCGCGTATACAATTTTTTGCATGCTTTTTTGAAATCTTTCTGCCCAGAAAGATTTGTTTCTTGGTCTGTGTGGTTTCTGAGTGGTCAGTTTCTGTCTTCAGATTTTAATTGTCCAGTGAGATTACTGTTTTGAATTCTCTCCTGCTTTGGAAATTTTTTGGCCTCGGTTTGTTTTTGAGTGAGTTTTATGATTTGTGTTTGAACACACAAGGCTTCTTGTAGAGTTTCTTGATTATTCTAGTCTTCTGGGACAGAATATTGTTTGCTATCTTTGTGTCAAACTTCATTATTGGTCTGCTTGCTTTGCTTCCCATCATTTTTGTGGCCATACACTTTTTCTTGCTTTTCGAAAGTTTCTTGTTGTTGAATTTGAAAGTGTCTTTCCTAATTTCTTGATCAGTTTCTCCAAGCTCTTTTTGTTGCTTTTGGATTGTTTAGTGCAAGTTAAAAACCTATTTTGTTCAAGTTCTCATTCGTGTTGAATTGGTAACTTACAAAGTTTCCTTGTGCTTTGCTTTCGGTCTTTGAGTCTTTAGTAGCATTTTCAGTGCTTTTGAAAAGTTGTTTTTATTGCTTCTTGAAAAAGAAAATTTCTTCAAAAACATTGTTTTTGCTTTCTTTTGCCGAATTTGATTTTGGTTTCTTTGGTTTTGTGAAAGTGAATTGTGATTTTTCGAGATTTGCCTTGCTTATTTGGAGGAAAATTTGTATGTGAAACTTACATTCTCTTCAAACATTTAAGTTGGCTTATTAAAACGTTTTGAACAATTGCTTTCATCTCTTTTTAGAGTAATCTAGAATTTTGCATTATCATGTACACCTTGCATTAGGGTAGTTTTGCATTATTAAAGCATCGATAGTCTTTTAGTTTGTGTGAGTGTGAAGTTTGCTATAAGAAAAAAAAAAATTGCTTTATAGAAGTTTCTTAGAAGCCAAGTAGAAGTTGCTTTTCATCGAAGAACAAATAAGTGCATTGCATATAAGTTAGTTTTTCATTGACTTAAAAAGAACAGCCACTTAAAATCAAGTGCTTAATAAATAAACTAGAACTTTTTTATATTGCCAATCAATATACACCAACAAGTTTTAGGTTTATGTAGGGCCTTGGATTAGGTGAGAGGAGAGTAAACTCTCCAAGGCCACTCTAAATTGTAAAACATAGAAGTTTGAATAAAGGGTGAAATCCAATAGCAATAGGGAGACCGGGAAAGCTCCGTGGCTGGGAGTTAAGCACGAGGGTTTGTGAAGATAAGGACGAGAGATACCCCCTCTCTTACTTGTCGGATCTTACCTCAAGACTATTCTGCCCGACTTCTTATACGAGTTGGTGTCTTTAGTTGTTAATCTTAGGGATCTACATAGGTGGTTGCAGAGGGGAATCCTGTGGCACCTGAGGTTGACGTTGCATCACGTTCAATGGTACTTCTAGAGGGCACCCTTGCGAAGCTTGGGGGCTTGCACCGGCAAAGGCTGTTGTCTGGAGGTTAGCATAACTACATCTGATACCTTCTCTAGTAGACCTGGGGCGTAATTACCCCAATCTATTTTCGAAACACTACAACAAAACAGACAATTTGCACCAGATTTAGCACCAAATTTTAGTGCATTTTTTTCTCAGTTGGGATTAGCATCCTGGCGATAAATCTGGCTCTATTGTACAATTTTAAAGCGTCCTTTTTTGCCCCAGATTTTGCATCATTTTTTACACCAAATTTTCCATCATTTGTTGCATCATATTTTGCACCAAGATTTGCATTTAGTTTTACAAGAGGTTTTGATTCTAGTTTTGTGCCATTTTGTGCATCTATTTTTGCATCACTTTTTGCTTCATCTTTTGTGGAATTTTTTGCTTCTAGTATTGTGTCATAATTTGCATCGAGTTTTACACCATCTTTGGCATATGATTTAGTGCCTTTTTTTTCATCTAGTTTGTGCCAATTTTTGCATCTAGTCTTATGCCATTTTTTGCTTCTAATTTTGTCTTATTTTTACATCTATTTTTGCGCTAGTTTTTCTGCCATTTTTACACCATTTTTTCCATCCAATTTTGCACCATATGTTGAATCTGATTTATTGCCAAATTTTGCATGCATTTTTTCACCATTTTTTGCATCCACTTTTGTATTTTATTTATATCCCTTTTTTGCATCCTATTTTGCACCATATTTTGCATCTAATTTTGCATCATTTGTTGCATCCAATTTATCATCTTTTTTAACACCATTTCTTGCATCCAATTTTGCATCCTTTTGAGTATCTAAATTTGCATCCTATGTTGAACCATGTGTTGTGTCCACCTTTGCATCCCATTTTGTGTTTACATTCAATTTTGAACCATTTTTTTCGTCTACTTTTGCATTTGTTTTTGCACCAATTTTTGAATGATTTGTTGCACCTCATTTTACATCCAATGTTGCATCTCAATTTTCATCCAAATTTGAGCCATTTTTATACCCATTTTTGCACCAATGTTTCTTCTTTTGCGTCCAATTTTGCACCATTTTTTATGTCCAAATTTGCATCCTTTTTTTCTGCGACATTTTGTGTCCACACTTGCATTTCATTTTGCACCTAGATTTTAGTTTGAATTTTCATCTAGTTATGCATCATTTTTTACATCTTTGGTTTCACCCTTTTTTAGTCTCATTTTGCATCTCGTTTTGTGTCTTTTCTTATATTCTTTTTGCACCCAATTTTGCATCCTAATTTTACACCATTCTTTGCATCCTCATTTTGGTGTCCATTTTTGCATCCTTGTTTGCACCCAATTTGATATCCTTTCATATGCCCTATTTGTTCCCTTATTTGTGTCTAGTGTTCCACCTTTAAAACCCTTTTTGTGTCATTGTTTGCATCTTGTTTTGATGTCTAGTTTAACATCAAATTCTACTCCCAATTTTGCATCCACAGTTACATCCACTTTTGGCTTCTTGTTTAGAGTTTTACTTTTATTTCCATTTATGACCCCCTCTATATGTTCATCTTACTAATTTCATTTACATAGTGAAATATATTACAGTTTCTAAATATCATTTTGCTGTAGGATTTAATGCACGATTAGATGAACATAAAACCCTCTCAGTTTATCCCGGAAACCTAGGATAAACCAATTAAGAGAAAGGTTGTTCTAAGGCTCAGGATTCTTAGTAGATCAAAATGAAGAGTATAGATTAAGAAAAAGAGAAGGAATTCTTGTGAGTCCTCGCATGCAAGTCTTCTTGGATTTTTTTAGTGTAGCTAGGAAGTGCTCCTAGCTAGCTCCAAAGCTTGGTCCTACACATAAGAGAGAAAATAAAGAAACCTTCACAACATAATATCTTGATAATCGAAACTATCAGAAACATATAAATATTATTGAATAAATAAATATAGACAAAAATCCCATAAATTCATTAGTTAAATATAATGAGTAAAGAATGAATAGAAACATATGGAAGGAAGAATGATTTATCTATATTAATAAAGGAGTTGGAGGAAAGTTACAACAATAAGAAGTAGTTGCAGCAGCACCTCCCCCAACTCCTAGCTCCAAAACTCTCCTGCTCAAGATAGATCTCAGCAGCGTGACAATAAAAGAATTCCCATCATTTTCTCAATGTCCAAGCCTCCAATATATAGGAAACTGAAGGCTATGAATATTTCCCAAATTCCTCCTTAGTTCAATTTGGGCAAAATCTTTTGGGTGAATAATGTCTCCACATATAAAAATGGCCTTTTCCACTTTTTAGATGTTTTTGTGCTTAGGAAAAAGCTTCCTTGTGCTTTATTGCTCTTTCCCTCTTGTATGCTTTTATATTTTAGGAAAAAGCTAAAGATGAGGATAAAAAGATCACATTCCACCATATGAGTTTCCGAAAGTGAACAAGAATATCAAATTCAAATTCTAGTTTGCTTATGTTTTAGTTTTTTTTAATATATTTGGTTTTATTAATTGTTTATTTTCTAAGAAAATATATTTAGCTTTTGGTATTTTTTTCTACAAGAAAAATTATATTTTGTTTGTATAAAAATGGATTTTAAACATTCCATTCATGCTAAATTTGTAACTTTATGATAGAAGTTTAAATTATATATAAGAAAGTAACTTAATGCTATGTGTTGTGTCGTTGAGATGGGTATTATACATCCCTTCCTTGCTAAGTTATAGAATGTGCTTCAGTTTTCTTAATGCAATAAAACTAATTATTTTCTTCATTATATCTTGAAATTTTAATCTTGAACCTAATAAAACAATAAAGTCAAAATAGGTTTGCCTTTGTCCTTTGTAGATCTTCATCCCCATTAATCTTGGTCTTAATAGATTGATTGTCTTATGGTGGCCTTGAGTGGTCACTTCCATTAGTTGCATGCTTTATAGTTTTCTGTTAGTGACATTTTTTAGGCTTCTTAACATGTTATTTAATTGATCAAAATGTATTATTGTCCACATTATAGTTAAATATTAATATTAAATATGTTGTCCTTTGAGCATGGTTTAGAAAAACGTTTCCAAAAGGTTTATAGATTGTATTTTATAATGCAATGATTCATTGCTTGATGAAATTGTTTTGGATATTGTTTTTTAATGATTCATTGATTGATGAAATTGTTATGGATATTATTTTTAGTATATTAAATTGTATGTGATAAATTCAAAAGTCACCTCTTTTTTTAGATTTTCATTGGTCAATTTCCCTTAAGGCCATCAAGTTCACCATTTGGTTCCAGGTTAAGGAATTATGGGAGTCATGAAGTGGAATTGTGCAAGCACTTAAATATTTAGACGTGTTTTTTTTAGTCACATTATACTTCTTTTTTGTGTAAATTCTCGATGAAAATAGTCTCATGGAACATGAGGGGCCTCAATAGTAAAGGAAAATAAAGACTCCTAAAAGAAAAATGGTATGCAAAGAACCCATCAATAATGTTGATATAAGAAACAAAACTATTAAGTGAGGTTCTACCTCATATAATTAGAAAATAGGGGAGGAATTTCCAAGTAGTAGCAATTGATGCTTAGAGATACTTGGGTGGAATGGTTATTATTTGAAATGACCAGGACATCAAGATTACCAATATGTTCACCTCTTTTCGCATTATGATAATACAATTTTAGTTAATTGACATCGAGGACTACTACCATGTATCCAATGTCTATGACTCCAATATCAAAAATGGAAAACCTCTATTTCTCAACTCTATTTCTAGCACAAGTAATTTATACTCCCCATCTCCATGGATTATTGGGAGTGACTTCAATATTATCAAGTGTCTCAAGGAAAAGAGAGGATGAATCACAATGTTTAACAAGATATTTTGTAATCTATACCGTTAAAGCCATAAAGTAGTCTCCATTAAAGTTGTCAAGCAATGAGTCTCCAACCCACACATGTGGATCAATGAGATGTAATACATGTGTGTGTGGTGAATAACTTAACACACTGTTCTAATAACTCCACCAACTTATGTATTTCACTCTGTCACATAAATTGACAGTAGTGTGACGTAAATGAACCAAGAGTAGACATGAAACCCTTAGGCAACAAACATTCCCTAGATCCTCAATTATGTGCTTAAATAATGAAGTTAAAATGAAGGGGGAAAAGAGGACTTCATGATTTAACCATCACAAACATGTGACCAAGTGTGACTAGGAGTGCATATATTCATATGTTTTCCAAAGAGGGAGTAAATACATGAGTTACCATTCATTGGGCCTTATTTTTATTTCTTTTTCTTTTTATTATATAGGACTAAGGGAATAAGGTTTTCATAAGTTTGACACAACTCATAGATATAACATTTACATGAATTCTCACTTCAACCTTAGAGTTTAGACTTAGATAAATCATTATAGTATATCTTTAATGATTTTGGTTTTCACTTTTTAATTTTATTTCATCAAAAATGACAAAAGGGGAAATATTTTTCCACAAATCTATGAATTCTTAATCATAAAGGCATCATGCAATGAAAAAAAATTAACGATGTTATTCTCTATGAAAATGATGGGTATTCTTGAGAAAAGCTTCTGCTTTTTGATGTCTCCTCTCTAGTTGAGAGGGAGTGAGGGTAGACACCATATTATCCATGTGTCATGTACTATGGCCAGGACTAACAGTCGTAATACTAGTAAAGACACCAGTGGGGAGAATGGTGGATTGGATAAACATCTCTGACCAATATTCTTTGAGAATTTGTACTTTGACTAGGATTAACCACCATAAGTCAAGTACATTAATCCAAGATAAGAATATTCATGAGGATCAACATTTCCTGGTGTCAAATATTATGATAGTGAATTAGGAAATGATCATGTGAGGACACACTTGGTGAACATCCTGGTGAGGTAAGTGCCTAGAGAGGCAGTGGTGTCCAAATTTATGCCTCCCAACATTGTGCTCTAATCTAATGGAGAGATAAACTTGTTAGTCAATGCCTTTCTATTTTGACAATGTTGGCTATGATTATGTAAATCATCATTGATGCTTATCAATCCAGATCCCTTCTTATATGAATATTTCAACTTGAGAGTACCTTTTTGTCTCATTATGAGTACCTCCCTAGTTTAGAGGGAGGGTCATCATATTCATTATCACCATCATCACCATCATCATCATCATCATTTCATTATCATCATAATCACCATTCATGTCTTCATCATCATTATGGACATTTTCGTCAATTGTTCAAAATTATAGGTATCGTAAGAAATATCATCAACCCAAAAAATGTTACGAGTGCTCAAAAAGAGTTGTTAGGACACATGATATATGCAAGATAAATAGCAACTTTAATTTTTAGAGATGATCAATGATCATCATCATCACTACCATTATCATCGTCATTATAATTGTCATCATCCCCATCATCATAACTAATATAATTTTTATCATAATTGTTGTCATCTTCATCATGAACATCATAATCATCATTCATGTCATTATTGTTGTTGATGATGACCAAGATGAAAATAATGATAATGATGATCAGATGATGATGACTTGGAAGACGACACCAAAGATAATGATTATGATTATGACCATGACAACATTTAAAAATTGGGAAGAATGGCCAAGGTCATTAGCATCGTCATCATCATTGTCATTGTAACCCCCATAGTCTTTATCATCATTGTTATTATAATAACAATTGCAATTCATGTCATCGTCACCATCTTCATTATCATCATCATCATAATTATGGGAATTGTCATCATTTGCTCATAATTTTCAATGTCATAATAAATATAATCAATGCCAAAAATATGATGTGTGTTGCAAAATGGATGCAAAAGTGAACAAAAAAATGGGGGTAAAAATAGACGTAAAATTGGATGAAGAGTGGACACAACATAATTAGATGCAAAACAAGATAGAAAATTGACACAAAAGTGGATGAAAAAGTAGATGCAATAGTGGATGCAAACTTAAACACAAAATAGGACGCAAGCATGGATGAAAAAGTGGAAGAAAACATGGGAGCAATAGTATACATAAAACTTAGCATGAATAATGGTGAAACAAATGTGGATACAACAACGAATGTAAAAAAATACACAAACTTGAATTCAAAAAGGAGGAAAAGTTGGATACAAAAAGGGATGTAAACATGGGCCAAACATGGGTGCAATAGTGGACACAAAATTATTTGCAAAATTGGACGAATCAAAAGTGGATGTAAAAGTAGATTCAAAATGGGATGCAAAAAACATAAACAATATTTGATGCAAACATGGACACAAAAGAGGATGCAAATGTGGATGCAATAGATGAAGAAAATGTGGGTTACAACGATGGGCATAAGATATGGCACAAATCATAGCACAACAAAAGTAGATGTAATAATAGACACAAAAAAAGATGCAAACTTAGATGCAAGCTATAAGGGATATAAAAGTGGATGCAAACATGGGTGCAACAGGAGAAACAAAATTGGATGCAATATATGGATGCAATGGAAGTACATGCAAAAGAAGATACAAAATGAGATGCAAAACCCAACACAAGAGTGGATGAAAAAATAGATGCAATATTTTATGCAAAAGAGGATGCGAAGATGGATGCAAATTTGGAAAAAAACGTGGGTATAACAGTAAGTAAAAAACATCGCACAAATTGTGTCATAACAAAAGTGGATGTAATGATAGATACAAAAAAAGAAGCAAATGAAGATTCAAAATAAGATGCAAAAATGGATGTAAAAGTGGGCATAAACATGGCTGCAACAATGGATGTAAAATAGGATGCAAAAGTTGATGCAACAAAATTCGATGCAAAAGTAGATGCAATATGAGACACAAAACCTAATGCAAATATTGACGCAAAAGTAGATATAAAAAGGGATGCAAAAATAGATTTAGAATTCGATGAAAACCTAGAAATATATATGAGAATGCAATTGTGGATGCAAATTTAGAAGCAAAAAATGGTGCAAAGGGAGGTGTCAAACTAGGTGCAAATTATGGCACAAGAAAAATGGATGCAATAGTGGACACAATAACAGATGAAAAAGAGGATGTAAATATGGATAAAAAAACAATATGTAAAAGTCAATGCAACAAAAGTAAATGCAAAATTAGATGCAAAACTAGACACAAACCTCGATGCAAAACTTGGCACAACAGGGATGCAAAAAATATGCAAAAATGGATGCAAAAAATTATTTAAAAAATGATGGAATAGAGGATGCAAGAGATGATGCAAAAAATGGATGCAATAGAGAATGCAAAAGTTGGTGAAACAAAATTAGGTGTAAAACTTGATGCAAAGCATGGTGCAAAGGATGCCACAAAACTTGGCATAAAACTTGTCGTAAAACTTTGTGTAAAATCTGGTGCAAAACCTATTACAATACCTAGTGCTAAACTTGATGTAAGACTTGGTGGAAAACGCGTTGTAAACTTTGCATCAGGTTTCACACCATATTTTATAAATGGACACAAATAGCACCAAAAATGGGCTCTAGACGCAAAAAAGGAAGCAAAAAGGGATGCTAACCATAGGGTTTTTTTATAGTGAAAGGCCCTTATTATTCACTTTCTTGTATTTTGGTGTCCAGTCCTAATCACCGAAGCAGAAATACTTGGAAGTTGTTTGACTACTGAATTCTTTAGGGACATATTTTAGTGTGTGTTTTGTGCTCCTAATCGGCCTAGCTTTAAATTTTCTTGAGTCTTTAAGTAGATCTTATTAAAATAATTCAAAGTGGTTCACTGATCACTTAGACGGTACTGTAGACTTTGTGGGATTTCACCTGTGAGTCCAGAGCCTTCTCCTAGAAGGTGTAGGAGCGATTCTGCCAGTGGTTTTCAACCAGTGGTAGCTGGCGCATCGTAGATTGATCCTCCGCTTGGGGGCATCAGTGTACAGGATAGACCTGGTACTACTACAGAGCTAGAGAGGAACACACCAGTTATTTCTCGAGTGCTCTACCAATCGGAAGATAATATTGAGGTAGAAGAGCTCTCAGAGTTGATTGCGACTCTGAATTCTCCCCTCCCTTCTAATCATCCAGACGTATTGTTATACGTTGGAACTCCGACACACAAGCCTTCAAGCCCAGGTCCACACACATCTATCCCTTCAATGACCATTGCTGGAAGCATGGAATCCACCACGAGTGTTGCGAGTATGCAGACTCCCATGTCAGTGCAAGGGGGAGGAACTATTTCCATCCCCTATACATCATTATTTGGGTTTGTTGCTAGCACGTCCTTATTTGGTCTACTTCCATTCCATCAACGAGTGGAATTTCTCAAGCCAATGCACCCAATTTTGGATTCTTCCCTTTTGGAATGCCCTCTCAAGGTATTCCTTCAATTCCATTAAGTGTACCATTAACTGCCTCCACGTCCATGATGAGTGGATCGGCTTCTATTTAGGGTTTCCCCTTTGGAAGTGGTCATATGCCACATTCCAATCCGATGGTAGGGTCTATGCCTTTTCCTTTCACAGGTCAAGGTATTAATCCTTTTCAAAGTTGGACAAACCCTGCGGTTGGTGGGATAGGAACTGGGAATAAGTTTTTCGGCCAACAAGGGAATGTGTCGTATTCCTTAGTCAATTCATTTCGAAGTTTTCCACCCTTAGCTAATGCTTGGAACCCTTACCAAGGGCTGTCAGCTCCTTACAATAATTCGTTAGGGGGAAACTTTGCCGATTACGGAGGTTTTTCGACAGGAGTTGGTCAAACTATGAGTTTTGCTGGACCACAAGGTTCACATTTTGGTTCAGTAGGTTCTACCCGTTACTTCAGGCAACCTGGTGCCTTTCAAAATCCAGGTCATTCTTTTCAGACTTTTGGGAACCCTGCCCAATCTGGGTGGAATCCCAAGGTCCTCCACAACTTCCTTTTCTGGCCATGCTTAATCTGCCAGACTTGACTAAGTTGACAAATGATCCAATTAGATACAATTTGGCTTGGCCCCGGTCCCAACCAAACTTCCATCGGATATTCAAAAATTCAAAGGGAAGAGTGGTGAAGACACAGGCAACCATGTAACCACGTTCCATTTATGGTGCTCATCTAACTCCCTAATCGATGATTCGATTAGGTTGAGACTATTTCAGCGCACTTTAACTGGGAATGTGACTAAGTGGTATATAGAGTTTCCAGGGGGCACCTTTATGTCTTTCACCGATTTGGCTAACATTTTCTTAAACCATTTTCAGTTTCCTGTCCGTTACGAAGCCAGAACTGAACTTCTGGCCAATTTTCATTAGGACATGGCTACTCACATTTCGGATCATATCCAGGAATGGAGACAGAGAAAGAGGCTCATTAAAGCTGAAATTCCACCTGAATTCCATCTCGAATGGTTTTTAAAATCATTATAACCCGAGATCTCCAAGGATTTTTCTATGTCCAGAGTTTATTCCGAAGAGCAGGCTACCTTTCGCGCCTAGTAGTTAGAACTGATATATTCTCAATCTGGGACTCTTCAAAAAATCTTGCCTGATGCTCCTAGATCCACGGTTGATATAGCCAAACCAAAGCTAGGCCTGCATGCTGATGGTATTGTTGGATTGATTGATGCGAATGCGGTGAACCTTCTGAGCCAATTGCAGCAGTTGTCTCTACAAACTGCTTCTTCCAATTAGGCTGCATCGTCTACTCCTACACCTTCCCAACCTTCTTCCGTAAATGTCGTTCAGGCTTCTAACCCCAAAGGAAATCAAAATTTTGATGGGAAGAAGAAGGGACGAGGTAAAAAGAAGAATCAGGATGGGAAGGGTAATGCAAATAAGCCCAGCGATGGTGCCGATGAGGGTAGAAATGAGTCTAAGAAGAAAGTTAAATTTCCATGCAAGTTGTGTAGTGGAGATCATTTGACTCATCTCTACCTGAAAATTCAAGATGCTCAGCACTTGTTAGTGCAGCAAGGGTCTTCTAGCTCCCAAGATATCTTAACTAACCCTTTCCCCCAAGGGTAGTAGTTGCTTGCTGGCACGAACTCAAACCCTGGTACCTCTGCAGGGGGCAACCAAGAGGGGGATAATTCCTCAAATGTTTTCATGATGAGTTCTAATGTCAATGTGGCTACACGGTCATGGGATTATAGTGAAGCAGAAACATCTAAGGATAAATATGTTCCTGGAACTACAGATCCACCTCATATTGAGCAACCCTCTGTCGAGTCTATACCTTGGATACCAAAAGGTTTTTCCAAGCACGTGACTATCAACCCTAATGCTAGGGCAGCCCAAAACTACTCCATTGTAGAAGATTTGGCTCAGAGTCCGTGCGTTATGTCTACTTTAGAGGTACTCCAGTCATGTCCAGATCAACGAAGTGCTTTTCTTTCAGCAATGGGGGCAGTAGATCCAAATAATTCTTTAGCTCTCACTTCTGATATGCACAATGTTGAAAAGAGACTTCCTCATCATATGGCTTTCCAGATAAAGTCTAATTACTAGAAAACTAATATTTTTTGAACAGTTATAGATGAGGGAGCTTCCACATGCGTAATGTCTATGTCATGTTGGAAGGCAATTGGATCACCTACAGCTATTCCTTCATTCTCTCTTGACAGCATTTGACGGACATTCTCATAGGCCACACGGGATTATCTCGAATTTTCTTATATGTGTTGGGGAAAGGTCGTTAATGTCGAAGTAGGAATGATTGATACCAACCTCGATTACAATTTCCTCTTAGGACAAAATTGGATTTATGAAATGGATGTCGTAGTTTCGACTCTATTTCATGTCCTTTGTTTTCCTCACGAGGGGAGAATTGTTAAAGTTGATTAATTGGATTATTCTCCATGTGATCCTCATGCAACTTTGTATTCTACCGTCCCAATGGTGGATAATCCTCGTCAACCTATAGAGAATTTAGGAGTTGGGATGTATTCTTCCTTGATGGGTGTATTTGATCTTCCCCCTCCTACAGCTAGAATCGATATAATTTCATCCTCCAAGGAGCCTTTACGGAAAGAGTTTGTTCGAACTCATTATTTTTCGAATCCTGGGACCTTACCTTCATCTGTGACCACATCAAATGACGAGAAGGTGGGTGGAATATAATCTTCTATGTCGGCAGCAGAGCTTAGATATGAATCTATCGATAACTCTACAGACTACCACCCACTCCTTCGGAAAAGGAGTTAGATGGTGATGTGGCTCCTACTTGGACCCTTGACTCCACTTCTGCTTTGGATTGCTTGGACATAGTTTTTCCAACTGAAGAAGCAATATTCGAAGAAATGAAGGTTTTAGATCGACCATTGGAAGATTTACATCATCGTTCATATTTTCATCCTCCCTTGCATGAAGTTGAATCTAGGTCCTCCAATCTGCCTACTAGTGATGTTTGTACAGTTCCTTTGGATCCAACACAGTTATTTTCTGAAGGTAATATATTTATTAGCTCAATGACTATACCTATAAACATCTCTAGGAACAAGCTGGCGGAGCCCCCCCATGGGCTCTACCTTAAGAGGCATTTTGCTTAGGTTTTGGCCGAGCAATTACTTCTTTGTATATATTATATTTTTGTGCATATTTTGTCAGGAATTTTTGTGATATCAATCATTCATCAAGATAAAAACAAACATCATGGAACTATATATATATATATATATATATATATATATATATATATATATATATATATATATATATATATATAGATATCTATATATATCATAAAAACCGCCCGTGTGTACATAAAGTGTTTCAAAAATAATATACAAAATCAGGACTAAATGCCCATAATCATGTCCAGTCTATCTATGACCCGGCCCAGGATGAGTGGCTAAGAAGGTGACCACTGCGTTGGCCACACGTCGAAGAATGCGAACCCAGTCGCGTGGTACTCCTACCACGTTGTGTTGTATCTCCTCAGGTAAGTCTTCTACGGCCACCATCGGTACCAGGTGAGTCAATCTCACCAAGTTTCTTTGGACTACGTATAAGCCCCTCTCTGTCTCTACAACCACCTCTTCAGCACCTCTTTTGTGATGCCCGTGCCGCAGAAATCCGTCTGGTCATACCGGACCGACATCTGGAACATGATCATTACATTAGTATTTTAATCCCATCAAAAATACCTTTAAGTTCATTTTCATATTTAAAAAACATAAAAAAATCTTAAAATTGATAAAACTTAAAAAATGGTTACCTATCTCTCCCCATGCTGCGTTTGGTGGTAGCACCAAATATGGATATCCTCTGAAATCCATGCCAGCATAGGGAGAGTCATCCACAGCAATGATTTGTTGTTCCCACCAAGAGAAGAACTCATCATCAAATGCAATCCTCGGCACGTCCCCGCCTCCAAGGCGCTTCATCAAGTTGGCCCACCTTCCCATCCGACGATCTCGGGGGCTACTAATAGAAACTGATACTCTAGGACGTAGCCCAAGAACCTTCTCGAAGAAGAAGGAGCACAAAATGGTCCCATATCCAAAATTTTTGGTCTGTCCTTTCTGAATGGAGGACAACTGGCTCTTCATATTGGTAAGAAGAGGTGTACACCAATCAGAACTAGTAGTGAGGCACTCCACAGCCAAGCTCATGAATAGTCATGACGCTGGGTGCAATGAGGTTGATCTGTTTATCCTGGCTATGGTGAACAGTAAGATCCTCAGGGACAAGCTCTCTACATGTTTTATTGGAATCTGGCTTCCAATTTTCTCCGGATGCCCCAAACAGTATATATGTATGTAGTCTTCCACTGAAAGACTGCCTCATGTCTGGCCAGTCGAATGTACAACTTCTCCTCTCTGGGAGAGACCAGTGATAAAGTAAATATTTTGTACCTCTATCCTCAAAGGCATTTAATCAATAATAAAAGCATCATCTTCGATACTCCAATAGTGGATTAACATTTCAAGCAAATGGGTGTTGGCCTTCATATTTGGCATTTTGAAAAATTTCAATAAGCCGCATCCCCTCATTGCATCTAAGGCTTGTTGATCATTCATAACTTCATTATCAATGGTAGTATGCTCCCTCTCTCTCCATGTGATTGTCATCCCGAAAGAAAATTAAGTTTCAACCATTAGATTTTTGTGTTTAAGTTTCAAACTGCATATATGCGGGTCCCTTTCATACATAGTCACATGTAGGGCGTGTGTGTACGCGGGTTTATAATATCCACCCCGCGTATACGCTACGTTGAAATTTTTAACATAAATTCCTACGGTCAAATCTCAATTAAAATTTCTAAAAACAATCATAAAGTAATGAATGTTTGAATTGGCGGTTACCTAATGATTTGGATCCAATTTGAACGGTCCAATTCTTTGGGGGGCAAGTTTTCTCTTTTTTTCTCCATAGCTTTTTTTCTCAACAAAAATGGTACAAATGGTGAGTCAAAAAGTCATTTTATAAGCTTTCAAAATGTCAAATTTTTTCAAACCTTGATTTTTTTCGTCTCATGAATCTTTTAACTTGTGAGCTTGGATTGTCGGGAATAGGTTGTTTTTTTAGGACATTTTGGACATTTCTTTAGAAATTTCACAGCGGTTCCATGACTGTTGACCCAACATGGCAGGTATCGTTTACTCACTGGAATATATAGGTTAGGGAAACCATTTTTTCCGTTGCATTTTGCATACTAGCCTCCATTTGTCGATACACTTGCCATAGGGTCAATCCCATCGTGTCATGGTTAGTAAACCATGTTCTCTCACTGATTTTTAAATCATGACACGATGGTAGAGCCATCCTTTACATGGGCATTGTATTTAGCACCTCACTGACATTGGTTGCCCATGTTGTTTTATTGAGTAGGCTCGGGAGTCCTCTCTAGTCCCGCCATGACTTGTGCATTGAAGACTCATTCCTCTTTGCTTCTTCGCTTCGTTCTGGCCTTATACCCTAGAGGCTCCTTTGTGTTGAGTTGTACTACTGCATTGCATTTTGACCATTTGCACCTTTTTGCCTTGAGCCGACTTCACTTGGACTCGTGTTTAAGCCACTTTTTGACCATGTCTTCTGCAAACTCAAACTTGCAATCCCTTAGCTTCTGCAACTTGACACACCCTCAAACCCATGGAAGGAACATCCCTTTGAGTGTCCTTGACCAACTTCGCCTCCCTGCATTGAGAATAGGAATGTTCCCATCCTAGGAATTAGACCATATGTTTCACTGACACTCGTTCTTTCCACTGTACTATAGCATTATTTTATTCTTTTTCCAGCTTAAAGAAAAATACAAAAAAATTATATATTCCAAAAGAGCGAGAACGAGACAACATTTCCATATATTGTTGGTAGCTAGATTCAATCGTGTCACCCTTGAACAAAGCACTCAAAAGAACGTCTCTCCTCCATTTGGACGGGATTTAGTTTGCTTAGGTATGCCTTAACCTTGTTATCGAGTCACTTCTCCTCTGATTGGTTATCTCTTCCAATCATATGGAGAGTTTGTTCATGCCTCCTGCATGAAAAACTTATACAAAGTTATCATATGCTGCCACATAGTCATCATTGAGTCGTGCTTTTGTTCAAGGGAAGTAATCCTGAGTCGGCCTCTCTGCGATGTCTCTTGACCTATTTTTTAGTCGGCCATCCTTGGTTTTCAGTGTCTTGTTTGTCTTCACATCAGTTATATTGGTCCTTTACTCATGCTGGTTTGAGAAGGTCTCCATTGACTTCTTGCTGGCGGGTCTTGTCCTTATCGACGACAACATATTGCTGTGAGGATAGGCCTAGAGCCGTACCCTGGCCCTATTTTCATTATTGATAGGTCACCTTGTACTCAGCATTGATCAGTATCATGGGTCTTTGACTGAGTGGTTTCCATTGTGTTCGACATCAGCTTTCATTATCACACATTGGGATTTGTGCAATGCCTTGGTTTCCATTTGACCCTATTGGTGCATTCCTCGCCTCTGTGTCAGCTTTCATTATTGGTTGGTTTAGAGGGATTCTATCGTGCGCGAGCTACATCTTGTGTACGCTGGAAACGTGCTTCGGTCGGGTTACTACATCTTTTTTTGTCTGATTCCTTCCACATTATTGGCCTACGCTGGAAACGTGCTTCGGTTGGGTTACTACATCTTTTTTTGTCCGATTCCTTCCACATTATTGGCCTACAGGTTACACTCGCACTAGATTGATGAAGGATGCCTTAATGCCTTCCTTCTAGCATATATCTTTTCCTATCGACTACGACTCATTACTCTGGGGAAAATATCTAGAGTCCATTTGGCAGTACCTTGGGGTTTGCAGTCGTCAGTGACAGATCCTTCACTGTCGACAGTGGGAAACCATCATTGTCTCCTAATAGATAGATTCTTCCAGGTGTTCAACTTCAGCTCATCTATTCACACTTGTTAGATTGTACTGGGTACCTTGACTCTCATTATCATTATCGGTGAGTAGTCTTGCATTTGTTAACGGTATACATCAATGACTGGTAATCAAACGATTTCTCACATGGTCGACTTTAGATCATTTATTCCCATTGTGTAGAAATGTACCACGACGGTCAGTGAAGACCTCGGGTTGCATCAGCATTCTTTGGTTCACTTGTCAATTGCTCTTGTTGCTGCTAGTTGACACCATTCCACATTATATGTTGCAGTCCTTCATAGCAACATCCTATATGCTGGCATCTGAGTTGCGATGTAGTATCATCTTATTCCATCATGTTCATTTGGTACTATTGGGATCAGTTTTTGACATCAGTGATCAGCTTCATCTTTCAGCTTCATTGATCATCTTCTTATATGTGATATTCAGACATGTACTTGTTCAATCATGATCAGATGATCCGTTATGTACTTTCAATTCTTTATACTTGTATACACAGAGGATCCTCTTGTACTTGATATGTGGACATGCTTTATTTTCTCTGAGCATGGTTATGCCTGCCCCAGACACTTGTTTCTTTCTGATCTTCTTTTGTTGGCTTAGCAGGCTGAAATCTGGTGAAGTCCTTCTCAATTTTTGATAGGTTTCCTTTCCATATACTTAATACATTTTTGCCATCATGTCCCCCTTCTGACCTCATATATTAGGGGGCATCTGTTAGCTCCAAATATCACCCTTGGTATTTGTGATGCTTGGTTTATGGCCTAGGGCAACCCCTCCTTGCAGACTTCGTCCAAATATTTTAAAAACAATGTTTTACTCCCTATACGCTACTTTTCCCTGTGTTAAAAGCATGTACACACGGGTCAGTCTATACCCAACCCACATATATGTGTTAAAACAGTTAAAAAAAATAAATTTCCTTAATTATGGGCGGAGATCATGGGTTTTACCAGTTGATTACCTACTAGTGCCCGTGGCCCAACTGTTCCCAACCATTTCCCAGCTAAAAAACTAATTTGGGAGAAGTATAAAAAGACTTCAATGGGAAGGCCTTAAGGAGAAGAGAAATGATAGAATTACTATACTGAGATTATCCCCTGATCAAGTCTAAAGTATCCCTGTGCTTCAAGAACTTCCCCAAGTTTAGGAAACCCTTATTTCCTTGAGTGTTGATATTCTCTCACATGCTTGGAGATATCATGGTATTGGTTGTGGAAGGAGGTTGTTGAAGACTGGGACTAGATGAACCCGGAGGACGGTTTTGCTTGGAGTTGAAAGAGTAAGACTCAAGTGAACTCTTTCCATGTTTTATTATAGTTTTCTACAATAAAAAGAAACGTTGTCTTGTTCCTGATATCGACTTTGTTTATGCATCAGATGTTATTGTTATGGTTTATATATGAATGACTATTTCAATGTATAACTAACCATCTACTTATATGATATAAAGTTGATTTCACTAAAATTCTTTATCTATATGCTGCTATGTGTATTCGAATTGGTTGATTTGCAGGTTCGAAGATCATTAGGAGTTGCAGAGGGTTTGAACCCTGGCTAGAACTACCCAAACAAAGGACATCCGAGTATGTTCATCCTCACATAGTTAGTTTGTTTAATCATGTTGCCTGAGTTGAATGCTTATTTCTTGCTATGGATTACTCCTGCTCTGCTAGGGTTCTGATCCAAAGCCCTAGGGGACTTATTCCCTTAACACTTGTGATTGTCAAGATGTCCATTTTTTATTAAGGTTTTATGCAAATTTTTATAATTAATAACACTTGTGATCATCAATATGTCCTTTGTATGATTTGTTGCAAATTTTATAATTAATAATGTGAAAAAAAGGATAAGTCATCACTATGTAGAGTAAGTTTTATCCATGGAAATATCAGGAAGGTTAAGAAGGTAGTACCTATGGGAGTGATAATCAATTAGTTAATTATATAAATAATTAATAGATTAGTGAAATTTTCTCTTGTATTTTATAGGATGTTTGGACTAGTATATAAATGACAAGTGTTTCTTCCAAAATGAATATGAATTTCAGAAAAATTCAAAGTGTTTTCTCTAAAACACATAAGAATTTTTAGAGATATTTTTTAATAAGTGAATATACAGATTTGTAATTTAAATATCTTTTCCACTAAATAAATTTATGGATCTATGATTCAAAAAGTTTTGAAGAGTAAGATAGTCTAATTGCTAAGTAGGGAAATTGATTGGGATGCCACCTTTATATTGATATTTCTAAAGCTACAAGTCACCTATAGGAATACAAGGTGCCCATACATGGGAAAAGTACCAAAGGTAGACCTAGAGGGCTTTGTGAAGATAAATATTTTTTTGAACAACCTAAAATATATCTTCGTTGGCCATAAATGACTATACCAATGTGGGCACATTTCATATTAACTTTGATGGGCTTTTTGTTGTAAATATTAACCTTAAGAAATAATACCCCTAGTAGTACTTAACAGGGTTCAAGAATTCTAAAATATTTTAGTCATCAAGTTGTATCAAGTTACAAGGTAGGGTTATACCTCTATATAGGAACTTTTACATATGTTGTTGAATGAGTTGAGTAATGACACATTTTCGAACACTATATGTAAATCAGTTGATGATATACTTGGTGAGAGTTTATGGGCTTGCAATAAAATTCCTTCTCCCATTGGTAAACAAACTCAATGAGGATAAAATGGTTGAAATGACAAACCCATTATGCATTAGATATTGTGAAGCAAAGTGTTGTCCAATGCATGGTTACACATTATATTTTGTCTATAAATTCATGTCATTGATGGTGCATCCTGCATACAATCCTCAATACTCTCATATAACCTAAATAATATACTTGTACTTGTCATCACACATTAGACTATGGCTTGACTATGTCTTCTTTACATATCTTCAATCCCTCTTTTTTTGTATTGCTTGACCCTATAACCCTTAGATTGGCATCAATCTTAGCAATTAACTAGACACATATTTATTATAAATTTTATCATAAATTTACTTAGGGAAATAATCCTTGCACTAAAGGAGAGTCGTCCTAAGTGAGAGAGGAACCTATTATAATTATAGTGGGTGGCCCATCTAAGTTCCCTTTTGGTTGCAATTTTGTTTATGAGTTTACCACTTGAAGTGTAGAATTGAGAAACATTTTGGTGTCATTATTGTGGAAAAATTCTATCTCATGTTCTTTAGTATATCTACTACATTGATTGAAGAGAGTCTATATTTGAAGATCATATTCTCATTATGAACCTTGTTATTCAAAAAATTATTATTTACAAAGGTGAGGGCATTCAACACACATTTCAAGATATCACCTTAGTGATTCCACAAATTTGATGTGATGTATGATGGCTATTCATTGTTTATATTATATATCAACACGTCCTTTTGAAGATTGAAGTGAATTCACTTATAAATTTTTGATAGATATGGCATGAGTTTTCATGGACATACTGATTCAACTACATAATATGTCACATATTTCATGAAAATTATGTAAAGTCTTCATGTTATACATGAGGGTGTCATAATGAAATTTTGTGTCTTCCTTTTATGATGAAGCAATGGATTGGTTTGATCACCTTGGTAGAAAAGAGATGCCTCCACTTGTAGATTTAATCAAGGAATTTTGTGAACATTAGGAGGTTGGGTATGTAGAAGAAACATATATTGAATATTCAAATAGAGTTCATGCCTTATCTCTTGAAGGATCCTTGTAGGACCACACTTCTTCTTCATCCTTTCCGATACTTGTATTTTCCAATTTAGGAGAGACACATGGTTCTAAGGAGATGTGTTTGCATGAGGAAATTCCAATGGTCATCATTATAGATTACAAGGGGGACAAGGGTTTGGTATGTGATGAATTATTTCATTTTAGTTTATTTTATGATCTGTTGACTCCTAATCCTCTAGGATTGGGAAAACACTTGTAAATATGTAAATACAAAATTAGAATAAAAAGAGACCTAGAAATGTGAATCCCAAGGGTCACCATCCCATTGTATTTAATCACCTATGTCTTAATGAAAGCATCAATTTGAGGAGTTATCATCATGTCTTGACATGGTATCGGAGTGTAGATCCCTAAGTTTAGGCATTTTTCCTGCGCCTTCACAACTCCTTTCTCAAGTGATCATTTCTTAACCTATCCCTCTTCTTGATTATCTTCCTTTATCTCAATATAGAGATCTATTTCATGCCCAAGAATTGTCCCCAGTGGTGAGCTGTGACTATGTTTCATTTATTGCACACATTGCTACATTTCCTACCATATCTGCCTTTCAGTCAATACAAAAATCCATTTCCCGAAGTTTTAATGTCAGTCAACATTGTGCCCATTATGTGGGATATTCTCATTTCTAATGTGAAAAACATTGATCCCCTGCCATAATGCTTCATCCAACGTGCCTTTCTGTAGCACATTGTTGCATACCCTATTGTACAATACATACATTCATTGTCAGTTGTAGAATTCAGTTTTTGCTTGGGTTGTGGACAGTGGTGAGGTGTGTATACCCTAGTGTCTTCGTCACCATTTTGATATGAGAGAAATTATTCTAGATAGTGGCTAGCAATGTCATCTAGTTACTGTGTTGAGATCTTCATGTATTCCTTTAAAAGGAATGATTTTGAACTCAACTCCAACCATAAATTTAATGGAGCCATGTGACTAGGGCACTACATGTAATAGGTCATGTGCACATTATCAATAATGGTCCTGACTAGAGACCTATCTGCTAAGACAAACTCATAGGTAATGTAATTATCAAATAATATCCTCATTTCAAGTTGATGACCTCACGACGAATGTGAGAAATTACAAGCTCACACCTCAATAGTCGTATGCTCAAATACATTATTTTTTTTGCAAACAATGTCACTTTGGCCATAAGACATTTATTTGTGTTTATTCCAACGCCATGATTTTGTTGTATTATTGGAGCATCACTATCTAGAGCACAATGATGTTGTTGTTATATAAATAATCATGATGTTGTTGTATTGTTGGAGCATTGCAATCTTGAGCGTTGTGATGTTGTTGTTATCTAGAGCACCGTGATGTTGTTGTATTGTTAGAACATCGTTATCTAAAGCTCTGTGTTGTTTTGTTGGTACCCTTTCTTGGTGCAGAATCTGAATCCTTTTGAAATTTGTTGTATTGTTTTTTCCATATTTTATGAAACTAATTTATGAAAAAGGCTAAAGTAAGGTCATCGATATTGGATGCATATGTGTGCGTAATATACTTTTTTCTCAACGTATTTACTTCTAGGTGATAAAAATATGGTGGCTCAAAACTATTGGTAAAGATGCATTCTCTCATCTATATTATCGGCATGGTGTTGACTGTAGAGGAGAACTACCATGAATGGTGAAAAAAGATCAAACATACCCTCATTTTCAATGACCTATGGAAAAATATATGTGAAGGAGAAGGTGACAATCCACCTGCAAAGGCCACATCAAACAAAGAGCTTGTCATATGGGAGAACAAGAATAACAAGGCATATGCCCTAAATGTTGCATCTATAAATGAAGAGGTGAGTAGACACATAAATCCAATTACGAATTCTTTTGATGCTTTATAGAAGTTGAAATATTTATATGCCTCACACTTAGAGCTTGAGGTAGTATAGTCTATGATCAAACCCTTCAACCTAGAGTTGAAGGATTATGATTCTCTAGCCCTAGACTCTGAAATTAGAGCTATCATGCATGATGAAGAAGCCACTAGAGTTAAAATCGACATTCCTCTCGCAAATTTTGTCAAGGCATTATATCCCACATATTATCATTGTATTGAATCCTTACAAGCTACTTCACAACATAAGAATATTACTTTTGGCATTCTATGGAGAAGTTTGTTGAAAGGGAAAAATATTTTGGGAAGAGGAAGACAAATGCTCAATCTTTTGAAGAATCTATGTGACTTGCATAGAAAGAGAAGAATAAATCACAAGATTCTTCTAGAGGAAGAGGTGTTCAAAGAGGACATGGAAAGAACAATAACATAACCAGAGGGGGGAAATGATCAAGGAGGAAAATTTGACCTCCATTGTATTCGTTGCAATAGAAATGGACATGATCCATCCACATGAAAACTCTCTTGGGACATTATCTCGCAAGAAATAAATGAAGAGAAAGGTAAAACACTAGACATAGGGAAATGTAAAGCACCTGAATCTGCTCATTATATTGTAAGACATATATCATTATAATTGGAAAACAATTACTACAAAGACATCACTAGAATTGGGTTTTTTGGTTATTTTGAAATTCTATATCCACTATTTAATTCCAACTTAAAGAATATGATTTTTTGGAACACTGCAATATTAGAGTAATTGAAGTTTTGTTTCATACTTCATTTTCTTTGTGGAAATATGCATTGTTGCTTGATACAGGTGCAAGCTACCACATGAAATTTGAGAAATATTTTTTTGAAGACTTTAGTGATAATGTAGATGGAGTTATATACTTTAAAAAAAATTCAATACTCAAGCCATTTGGACTTGGCACCATTAGGCTCAAATTGCCTGAACTCCCTAACTTTCTTATGCATAACGTTCTCTACCTCCTAGATCTGTGGAGAAACTTATTTCCCTTGGTTCACATTTTCTAGTAAGGACACTCCATTCACATGTTTTATGGCAAGCTTGAGGTGAGAAAAGCATCAGAAAACACATTTTTCATGACGGGAATAAAGGAAGAAAGACTCTTGAAGCTGCAAGGAACGTCTGCTCATGTACAAAACTGTGCATTTAGTTCTCAATATAATGAAGGTACATTGTCATTCAGTCTTTCATGGAATGCAATATTTATAAATTTAAATTATGAGATGATTCATTTATTTAGGATAAATGGTGTCATTGGTTTGCCAACGATTCCAAGGAGACTAAAGAAATGTGATGCTTGTATCCTTGGAAAACATAGCAAACAACCATTCCATGATTTTGTTTCCAGAACACATAGAAAGATTGAACTAATTCATTTTGATTTGTATGAATCTATGCCTACTCCTTCTACAAATGGAAATAAATATATGATGACTTTTATTGATGACTAAACATAATGTGTTGGGTATCTTTCTTGAAGAATAAATATGAAGCTTTTGAAACATTCAAAAAATTTCATGCATGGATTGAAAATGATGCACAATTTCATATTGGCTCTACTTGTATTAATAATGGAAAAGTATATACTGAAAATGAGTTTTAAAACTATATTTTCCAATATGGGATTCAACATCAAACAACAATGATTTATAATCCTCCACAGAATGGTGTAGCTGAAAGAATGAATAGGACTATACTAAATATGATTTGTTCAATGATGTTTTTCAAAAATGTAAAGCTAATGTTCTAGGTTGATGCAGTTCTATGTGAAGTATATATTAAAAATATATTTCCATCTCATGCTTTCAGAAACAAGACTCCTTATGAATGTGGTATGGCCACATTCCTTCAGTAAGGCATATTAGGATTTTTGGTTCCACTTGCCATATCTTGATCCCTAAGGAACAAAGAAACAAACTTGGTGCAAGGAGTCTAAAGTTTATCTTCTTGGGGTACTGAGATACATCCAAATCATATCATCTTTATAATGAGGCAAATAAAAATTTTATACTATCTAGAGATGTCATTTTTCTTTAATCCTCCAAGACTGGAAATACTGTTGAGAAATAACTTGAACATTTGGATAGAATCATTTATACAAAAGATATTCAAGAATGTGATAATGAAATACCATAACTTAAATGGGGGATCCCTATCCTGGATAAATTTGTGGAATCTCCTTCTAAAGCACTCTCTCACCCTCATGAAGTTCCAACCACTTCTTCGAGTCAAGAAGGCAATTTGAGTGATGTGATTGATAGGATTATAAGGCTACAGCTTGATGTAGTACCAAATCATTCAACAAAACATACTATACCATCTCATAAAGGTCCTCCAAAATGGCTCACTAAGACACTCAAAAGTCTTCATCTTGATGAGGTTCGAAAATAGGAACTAGAAGTTCTACTAGACATAATGGAGGTGATGTAGATGACTTTGATTCAACTATTGATATGGATGTTTCTTATGATTGTGAATTAGATTTATCTACTAATTTTGAACCAAAATCCTTTAAATAAGATACTTCTCATGATGAATGGAAAGAAATAATGCAAAATGAGTATGATTCTCTCATAAAGAATGGAACCTATAAGTTGGTGGACCCTCCATTGGAACCAAACCAATTGGCTGCAAGTGGGTCTTCAAGAACACGTATAAATTAAATGGCTCACTTTACAAGAAAAAAACAAGTATCGCGGAAAAAGTATTTTCATAGAAAGAAGGGGTCGATTATGAGGAGACGTTTTCTATCACAAGAAAATGGGCTACCATCCAGACTCTATTTGCCTTGGAAGCTTAGAATTGATGGAAAGTCCATCAAATGGATGTAAAAATATCCTTTTTGAATGGATATATGAAAGAAAATGTTTTAATGTCTCAACTAAAAGGTGTTTTGTGAAGGGATAAGAGCATAAAATATGTAAAATCATCAAATCCTTGCATGGCCTAAAACAAGCATTGTGATCTTTGTATGAAAAATCAACTGAGCATCTCCAAAAACTAAAATTTCAAACACTTTGATTTTAATGATGCAACTTTATTTTTCAAGAAACTTAGAAAAACTATTGTCTATCTTATGGTATATGTAGATGACCTATTGATGACAGTGAATAATGAAAATTATATTGCATCAATAAAGAAAGAATTGAAGAAAGGATTTGAGATAATTGATTTGGGACATATTCACTACTATCTAGGTATTGAAGTGGCTCAACATATAAAATATATACTCCTCTATCAAATTAAGTACATTGGATATTTGTTGAACAAATTTAGCATCGTTGAATGCAATCCTTTATCCACTCCAATGGAACAAAATTCAAAGCTCGGATCTAAAGAAAGAAATGAACTTGAGGATGCAACCAAGTATAGACAACTTATAGGAAGTCTTATCTACATCACCACTGACAAACCAAAAATTTGATTTGTTATTGGAATCCTTTCTAGGTTTATGAAAAAGGATTGAGAGGGTCATTGGTCTGCTGCAAAAAGAGTTCTAAAGTACTTGAAAGGAACTCAAGACTTTGGACTAAAATATACACAGGTGGATGGCTTCATCTCGATTTGATACTCTGATTCGTACCTTGATGGAGATAAGGAAAATGGAGTATCTACTTTAGGTTATATTATGAGTCTTGTATTAGGATTTGTCTCTTGTAGGTCATGCAAACAATCAATTCCAATATATTCCACAATAGAAACTAAATATGTGACAACTAAAGATGCAACTAAAGAGACTGTGTGGCTCAGGAAGATTCTTGAAAATTTGTAGGAGAAACAAGTGCACTCTACTGCTCTTTTAATTGAAAATACGTTTGCAACTAAATTGGCCAAGGATCAAAAATTTGATGATTGAAACAATCATATCAATACAAAATATGATTTGATCCAACATCATGTAGAGGCCAAGACCATTCACCTACAACATAGTTCCACAAAATGAAAAAATTGCATACATCTTCACCAAAGTTCTTGGAAGAGAAAAGTTTGAAAGATTTAGAATGATGCTTGGACTTAAAAACATCCCTCTAGATGAAGGGGGGGTGAGGATGTTGACACCTAATCTTATGGGATTGGGCAAACACTTGTAATTATGCAAATACAAAATTAGAATAGGAAGAGACTCGGGAATGTGAATCCTAATGGTCACCATCCCATTTTTATTTAATCACCTACGTCTTAATGAAATACATCAATTTTAGGAGTTATCATATTGGCCTGACATGATCAAGCCCTTGATTATTTCAACATGGTAGAGAAACCATTAGAATAAGAAGAATGTTTAAATACTTCCACTAGCTCTTATGAATAACAACATGTTATCCAAGAAAATGATGATGTATATGCTCTTCTTGTGATTAGGAAACACTGATGGGATGTAGATAGCTAGTTTTTTTCTTCAATATCCCATCTATCACACCAATAGTGAGATCCCTATTCCCAAGTTTTCAAATTTGGTGTCCCTTCGATATCCAAATGTTATGGAGGCATATGAATGATTTTCCATAATTGATGAATAACCATACTTGCTAATCTCTAGGGAATATTTGTTTCAGAATATTTATGGCATTTTCCAACCACTAAAATAATTATCTCCTACCCAGTTCATTCATGAAATATCAATAAAGGAGTATGGTCTTAGAGCTATTGTTTTATCCTTGAGATGTTAATGAATTCTTAGGAACTATGCCAAGGCATCTTGGACCTAATTTATTACTCAAGATGGCTCTTGGACTAGAGGGGGTAACCCTCAATCATCAATTACAACTGCATTCCCATTGTCACTAAGAAACAACCTGGAAAATTAAGCTTAAAATTCTAGATTTAGAGTGGTAAGAGACATAAAAAAAGGGTCAAAGACATAGTGCCAGTTAACTAGAAATAAAGGTTGTAAACCTCTTCAATGAAAGGCATTTCCATTAGGCACAAAGTCTCAAATAGTAAAGGAAAATAGTTGTTAGGTGTAGAAGAACTAAGTAAAAACAATGAATCTTGGATATAATAGTAAGGACATGCCTTTTAGTCAATATGAGGAAGATCGATTTTGCTAGGCATAAATAGATGAATCTAACAAATAAGAAAATGTAAGAGCTAGGCATGATATTGAATCCAAAATCTAAATACTTCTTAAAAAATTGTAAATATATATGATACATTCATCAACTCAATGAAAACAAAGTTATAGCATGGGAAGTAGTACCAAATTGCTAGCTTCAACACGTATAAATCTTGAATGAAAATTAAAATAACATGATGAAATTAAACACGTGGAGGCATAAGAAGCTTAAAACTAAAAATAGTTAGAAGAAAAGGCTCTACATAGTGAGAGGTGAATCACTTTAACTAGTTTCTTGGTCTCAAAAATTTACAAATAGCTTCTTGGGCTTACTAAAGAACATATCCTACCACCAAAATTATGGAACCTCCTCATTGTATCTTGAAAATATGCCTTTATAATCTTTGTATCCTAAATACTTTACTTTCTTTCAAGTACTAATTTATTAAAATAAAATAAATATGAGCACGATTAGGAGTTTCTCAACATATTAGACATCTCACTATCATATGCTATGATCCCTCTCTTTAACTCCTACCATTGTGAGATCACCCTCATTATATAACCCTTTTCTTTTAATATAAAATAAGTAAATAAATAAAATACAATTTTTGTTTGAGATACATATTTTTATGATTAGAGAATGATATATGGGATCAATCTATTGTTGACATTGACATATATTGTTATCATACCATGTGTCACATTACTATTAAAGTTTCCAATTTCAATTTTTTCTCATTACATCCAAATTTTTGGTAACAAACAATATTCATAGCAAGATTAGACCGGGGGTTTTGATGCTAATCAACAAAAAATTAGTATGACCACAATCTCACCATTAAATGGTTTTTCTTTTTTAACCAAAATTTGGTGATACAATTCATGGGTGAGAGTGCAATTCCTTGCCATTTAAAATGCTTTTTTGAATGAATAAATGGATTTGACACCCTGGAAAACCATAGGGAACTTGAATTCTATAGATTACATTACTCAAACTTATAATTCTATGAAATGCCTACTATATTTTGGGGAACTTCGATTCTATAGATTACATGACCCAAACTTATAATTTTAAGAAATTCCTACTAGATTTCAAGAAAATTTCACTGGAAATGTTGCCAAATAAAAGAGAAAAAAGTATAATAGCTAGATTCTACTAACTCATATGCACATACAACATTCCATTTTTCCAATGAGTTCATGCCATTTCCAGTTCATGATGAAAATTGTGGCCATAATAAAGAGTTACATTCAACATTAAGTTTAAATTCACCTATAAGTCCATATTTCTTGAGATGACGATTGGTTGAATAATTAAGAAATATATCATATGTATGCTCAATTAGATTTTAGTCATATTTATCATCATTAAGAAAATACACACTTGAAACCAAGTGGTCTTGAGCCATGTATTATACTATGTCATATAGATATTTGTGCTCAAGGGTTTCTGAGTTTTGAAACCTTGATGTGACAAAGATATTTATATTCTCCTCAACAATATTTCTATTCTCCTCAACGATGAATTGATTGATAAGTATCAATTTTTAAGTTTTCATTTGGCCGAGAGGCACATTCTACACTCTAGTATGGAGGAGATGTATAATTCCTTTCATGCTCAATGTAGAGTTGACATGTGTCCTTTATTAAAAAGAATATATATTCATTAAATAAAAAACAATGCAAGCTATAATAAAAAAACAAAACAAAAAAATATATATAGTTGGTTAATTTTAATTAAAAACATTATAAAACATCAATAGTCTCACTCTCACTCTCAATATGCTTCTCTTAAAAATATTAGTGGAAAAATGAGTCATACATCAATTTAGTGCTTTGTTTTTCTTTTAACCTAAGTTAACATGTTACCCTATTTTATATTGCTTAATTTATACAATAATAATATAGATTGATAAAATTATTTAAGTTATAAATATATTATCCACCCATGAAAATAATGTTTTCTTTACACTTAGATAAAAGTTATACATTAACGAAACTCATCATTTAAAGTATTATCAATGTACATAATGATGTAAACAATAATGTATACAATAATGTATGAAGAATAAAAATAATAAGATAAATAAACAAATAACTAAAATAACAAAAATAAAAATAATAAGGAAAAATAAAAAAATATTGCGAATAAGAATAAAGCCTAACACTAAGACAATGATGTGAAAAGACAAAGAATAATATATAATAATAAAAATAGGAAAGGTAAAAATATAAAATAGTGAAATATTAAAATATATATATATATATAAAATGAATTAAAAAATAGGGAGAAAATATGTAACGAGAAAACTAGAATAACATAAAGAGTAAAATATAGATTTAAGTAAGTAAGAACATATATATAATAATCATACAAAAATGCAACACTTTGTTTTTATTTTTATATTCTAAATTAGCCTATATTTTAAAATGTGTAATTTCTACTTGTTTTATGAACATAATTATTGATCAACTGGGAACTTTTACTTCAAAACGGGTACTTGAGCCCAAAAATCTCAAAAAAACATGAGAAAACAACCCAAAAATAAAAAGTGTTGATTTTGCATCACCTTTTTTTTCACAGTAAATTTTTAATATTTTTTAAAAATAACAGTGAAAAACAATAAAACCCATTTTGTTTGGTTCAAAAAACACCTTGAAATCGAAAAGTGTTGATGCCATAATAACGTCTTTTTTTTCAGGGTACATTTTCAACATTTTTTAATAATGGCGTTAAAAATAAAATATCATGACTCTAAAAACCTTTAAATTTCCAATGATTTTCAAGCATGACATTAAAGATAGAATATCACGTCTTTGAAAACATTAAAATTCCAACGATTTTTAAGCATGACATTAAATTTAAAATATCACTTCTTTGAAAAACCTTAAAATTCCAACAATTTTCAAGCATGGTGCTAAGAAAAAATACTTGTCACTGTTTTCAACCCTAGAATTAAAGATAAAATATCATGACTTAGAAAAACTAAAAATCTTGACAAATTTTCAACCATGGAATTAAAACCAAAGATTATGACTACAGAACAATCTTAAATTTTCAAAATATCTCAAGCATGACATTGTGGAAAAATTCTATGACTAAAAAAACTTTAAAAATGAACACCTAAATGAAAGAGTTATTATACCAAGAGTAATTTTTTTAAATGCTAGATGTATAGCGATTTTAAAATCTTAGCTTGAGACAACTTAATACATTGCAAAAAAAACTTAAAAATCAACTATCAAATTGACACGCAGTGTAGGTGAGCTCAACTCATTGTAATGAAAACTTAAATATCAACTATGAAATTAAATATTGTGGGGTAGACTCGATCCAATATAACGAAAAATTTAAAATCAACTATCAAATTGCACATAATGTGATCGGGTTGCTAGACAAGCATCGACACTGACCCTATATATATATGAGAAAATAACAATTAAAATATTGCAAAAAAAATAACAAGTAATAAAAAATAACAAAAAACATGACAAAAAAATCAAGTATAAAAAATATATAGAAATGACATTAAAAAAAAAAAAATTATAAAATGTAAAAAAAATTAACCATACCATGTAAAAAAAGAAAAAAAAAACAGAGTAAAATCAAATAAAGAATAAAACAAAAAATAAGAAATAAGGAAAATTTAAAAAGTTACAAAAATAAAATACAACATTAAAGAATATTAAAAACTTAAAAAAAAAAATTAAAAAAAGCCCGACCACTAAGGCCCAACCAGGGTGGCAAGGGGATGATTCATGACAAAAAAACAAAAAAACAATAAAAAAAAAAATGAAAAAACAAAAAAAAACCATAAAAACAAATAAAAATTACATTGTAAAATAAAAATTAAAAATTAAATAAAATTAAAATTAAAAATTAAAAAATATATAATTTAAGAATAAATAAATAACCCTTTTGTAAGTTAAAAGTAAAAAATTAAAACATCATTTAAAAAAAATGTTAAATACTTAACCAAAAATAAACAAATAAATAAAATTTAAAAATAAAATTTAAATTTAAAAAAAATATTAAAAAAATGCAGAACAATTAAAAAATAAAATTAAAATAAAAATAAAAAATAAAAATATTTAAATTAAAAAAAAAGTTATGTTATAAAATTAAAATCAAAATATATTTAAATTTAAAAAATAAAACTATAAAATTTAAATTGTAAAAAAAAAATTTAAAAAAAAAAACATTAAAAAAAAAATTCCCTCCCTCCCTCTGCCCCATCCCACCGCTCCATTCGCGGTCCCGGGAAGGTGTGGAGGGGACCGAGTGAGGAGGGGATCGAGTGGGGAGGAGGTGTGTGAGGGTGGGGAGGGGAGCGAAGGGGTTGGCGGGGAGCGAGGGAGAGGTGGGGTGGGGAGCGTGGGAGGGGTGGTGTAGGAAGAGGGGAGGAGGGGGGTTCGGGTGAGGAGGAGAGAGGGAGGATGGTAGGTGGATAAAAGTTTTTTTTTAACATATTTTTTAAATATTTTTTTTTAATTTGTTTTTTTAATTTTTATTTTTGATTTTTTTTTAATTGTTTTAAATTTTTTTATTTTTTTAATTTATAAATATAATTCTTAAATATATATATTTTTAATTTTGTTTATTTAAATTATTCAATTTATATATTTTTTAATTTTTTATTTTAATTGATTTTATTTTTATTTTTATTTTTATTTTTATTTTCAACTTTTTTTTTGGTAATTATTTTAATTTTTTTTCCTAATGAGGTTTTTATTTTTTATTTGTTTTTTTTTCAAGTTAAAAAAAAAATAGTTTTAGCTTTTTTTGTTTAATTTGTTTTCTTTAAATTATATATATATATATATATATATATATATATATATATATATATATATATACATATATACATTGTTTTTTTCTATTAATTTTGATTTTTTTTTACATTTTTATAGTTTTTTTTCTTTTTTTTATATATTTGTTGTATTTGATTTTTTTTTTGTCATGTTTTTTATTTTTATTTTTGTTTTTATGTTTTATTACCAATATGAAAATCACCAACATTTAAAAAAAATTATCTACACTTAATTCATTAGAAAATTTAAAGTGTAAAAAATAAGCCCTCTAAACAAAAAGGGTTGATACTCATCAGTGCTTTTCAAAATCGAGATGAAAATCATTAACCAAAAAAAAATGTTCACACTTGATACATAAAAAATTTAAAGATTCAAAAATAATCCCTCTTAAAAATGTGTTAATGTTGCATCAACACTTTTCAAAATTAGCATAAAAATCACTAACATTTAAAAGAAGTGTTCATACTTGATACATAAAAAATTTTAAAGTGCCAAAAATATGCTCCAAAAAAAAGGTGTATTCTGAATCATCATTTTTCAAAATCGAGTGATTTTTTGCTACCTCAAAAAAACAGGTACTACGTAATTTTCTTGTTTGATCGGTCACTATGTTTATGATAGAAAATGAAAAATTAATTAAGTTGAAACTAATGAATAGCAACATACAATTAAATTCAATATAAACTTAACATTCTCTCTAGAGGGGGTGGGTTGAGGGGTAGATGGGTGTTGTCATCGTCCCACGAAGTCACATGCTAGTGGGATGTGGGAGCACACCCCCATAATGGTTTAAGTTAATGCATGCAAGGGGCATGGGAGAGCCTCTCAAACCACCTCTCAACAATGTGCACAACATATCCATTCAAGCTCTATAAATGTCAATTGATAGTCTAATTTCATATAGTGAGAGAAGGTATCAAAACCCATAAGGATATTTTTCTCACCCAATGAGCCTACCACTCAGTCTTGGCTCATTAAGTTTGCATTCAAATGATGTCATGTAGTGTGGAGATGTCTCAACTCTCAACTTAGAGGATTTAACTCACATTATTTCCATAGTGGTTCTCTACCCATAATCAAGCCACATGGCATTAGCATGGGGAAGGGGTGAGTTGTTGTAAGAGTTTTCTATTTATTCTTTTAATGTGGATAGTGATAATGCCTCTCCAACATTATGAAAATCTTATATTATGGACTCCAGTTTTGTCAGTTTTCTTCCTAGGGGGTCATAAATGAAAATAAATCAAGAAGGCATTGTTTCCCATGCCCCCTTGGCCACCAATATCCTTCAAAGACTTTTATGAGTCATTATTGCGCCTTGGTTGGGCTTAGGTAAAAAATAATTTAGCTAGACATGGTTCTTCCAGGAAATTTACATTTTACTAAGCATACCACCTGCAGATGGTTTCAAAGGCGAGCTACTCAGGTTCAATTCCACTCCTGCTAATAAAGTTTTTGATTTTCCCATTATTATAGGTTTGGTGTTATTTATTATTCCAGGTAAGGATCAAGGAAATATGTTCTCTTTTGAGAGTGGGTCTCCCCACCTTCATAAGGTCACTAGTGTATTGTTTCAAGCCAATATTTCCTAGCTTCCTCTAGCATGAGAGGCTCTCCTTAGTGCATGTATTACTCAAAGGTTCAATATTTTCTTAGAGACCAACTTTGAGCTAGGGGAAAACTCTGCCTGCAATTAGGCTCGAATCATTTTCAAGATGGTCAACATGCCATGCTAGAGAGTCTGAGTGCATCGCAAGGCGTCATATTATTAGGAAATGGGGTTTACTTGAGCACAATTGAGAGCTAAACGTTTTATGGCTCGGTTAAGAGAACTTAGTCCTTAGCCATCCAAGAGGAAATTGCAAAGGAAAAGAGAGAATTGGCTTACGAGAGACACACCCTAATGAACATTGAAATACTAGCGAATGTAGTGGCTTGGGTTCCTAATGTAGGGCATACTAGAGGGTGTTATAATAAATACATATACATGGTGGATATTTATTGGCATCTAAATTTCCTACTTGGCAGAGTCTTCCTGGGAAAAAATTAGAGTATGGAAGACATTCTCCTATCTTTAAGCCACATGTAGTGGAAAATTGTAGCTATGGATTGCAAGATGGTTGGTATTAAGAAACACATGGGCATCCCTCCTAAACCAGGTTTCTCCCCATGTAGTAACAAGGAACCCATCCCCATTGAAACCATTGAATAATATAACTCCACTTAATTTTCTATTAGTCTCTTTGTTTTTTACTTTCTATGTTTCAGTTTTGTAATATTTAATTTAAAAATGGTTCAAGCGGCCTTCTAACTAGCATATTAAGCATTTTTGTTTTAGAAACTATGGGGTACACTACATTTTTGAAAACACTGAAGTTTTGATTCGAGTTAGTCCTTGCTAGTGATTGACCAAGCTAGAGTTCATAGAATTGGAATGTAACTCTTTGTTTTCAAGCAATATATATATATATATATATATATATATATATATATATATATATATATATATATAGTTTTTGTTAAGTCCCTATAATACTAGTGTATTCCCTCATTGTCATTAGTGTAGCCTCATTATTGTTATTATTGTGCTCTTACATTATTATTGTTATGTTGGCTCTGATTATATTGTGACACCTTAGACTCCTATATATAAAAAGGAGGTTTTGTCATTTGAATTATTCAAGAATTGTTCATTTGTGTAATGTAAAAGAGCTTTCCCCCTCGAAGAGGCTAATTTTGAAGTTGTTGAACCATCTCTTCTTTTATTTTGTGAGTTGGTTGCATAACATTTGGTATCAGAGCTTTGGATTCTAAGGTTTCACTACTTCAAAAAAAACATTGTGAAATGTTCACTATAACTTTTTTTATATGAAGCTTCAGAAGCTAAAATTAAAACTCATTTAAGCTAAAATATTGGTGAACCTCATGTATTAATTGTAGGTCTTGGCTCGCTATATTTTAGGAGATATGATCCGAGGAATTTAAGATTTTTGCAGGCTCCCGAATTCCATCTAAAACATGTGACCTTGAGAAAATCGTCATAACTTTCACTATGAGCATCAGATTCAAATTTCGTAAAAAGTGAAAGAAATAGGATGGAATTTAGTTTCTTTGATATTGTTTTAAGGGACGAAGGTTGAAACATTGACACGTGGCACTTTGTACAAGTTCGCTCTACTGAACTAGTCTATAATCAGGTCATCATGGGCGATTAGGCATAACTCTTTCCTGGAGAATCCAATATCGATCAGACTGGTGGGGTTGGAAACGACTCAAGAGGATATCACAGGAATAAATTTTAGACCTTGGAGATTCGAAATTACAGAGATACAACAGATTCAATATCGAGCTCCTACAAAGTGAAAAAAAGGTGTGTAGTGTTTTTAAAAATTTGCATAAGTGTTGTTTGAAAAATTAGTTTGAAGTGATTCAAAGGGAATAGTAAAGCATCATTATCATTAATTGATACCCTCAAAAATAAAATGAAAACACCTAGTAAGCAACTTGAAAGATCTACTATGAATCATGAAGAAAAAGAAGAAATGCAACATGATATATCAAAATTACAAGACCAAGTGCAACAAATTTCACTCTCACAAAAAATAACAGAAGCTAAGATGGATGGTTTGAAGAATGGCGTGGAAGATAAGATGGATGGTTTAAAGAATGGAATAAATTATATAGAAGCAAAACTGAAAGGAAACATTGAATATTTGAAGAAAGACATGGAAGGTTTGAAGGTAGGTTTGGCAAAGTTGCTACACAAAATGCTTCCTATTCGCGAAAAGGTAGTAGAGGAAACTCATGATGAGATCAAAATAAATGTTAATAATGATCTCATAGACTCTACCATTGGATTAAAGACCCACCATATTCCAAAGATCAATATGAGGAAGTTTGATGGCAAGGATCTTGTAACATGGATACTACAGATGGAGCATATTTTGATCTCCATAATGTGCAAAACACACAAAAGGTATGCATTGTAACTTTATATCTAGAACCCAATCAGTTTGTATGGTATTGATGGCTTTTCTCTCATAAAAAAATTGTCACTTGGTCAATTTTTACAGAGGAAATGATATCACATTATGAGGATACAAAGAGCAACCTTCTTTAGCCAATTGATAAATCTCAAACAAAAGGATTCAATAATGGAGCACATTGAAGACTTCCAAAAATTGAATATAAGGGTAAATAATATTCTAGAGGATCATAGGATTGATCTCTTCATAGGGACTGTAAAGGATAACATCCAACATGAGGTTCGCCTTTGGGAACCTAATTCATAGGAGAAGGCATTCAGGTTGGGAAGAAAAATTGAAAGCAAAATTATGGCAACAAGGAAACCTACCACTCACAACTATAAAAATGGAATTGTGGTTGCTCCTAGACTTCCACAAACTACAAGGTTGACACCACAACAATTGGAAGAAAAAAGAGCAAAAGGATTTGTTACATTTGTGATAGCAAATACACTAAATGTCATAAGTGTGCTAAGAATAAATTATTTTACATCGATTGTGAAGAGGAGGAAGAAAAGGAACAAGAAACATCAAAACAAGAGGATATACACCATAAACCACCCGTAGAGAAAGAAGAAATGAATCCCATCATATCTTGTAAGGCATTGCCAGGAATTACCACTCCTTAAACTCTCAAGATAGAAGGAAATATCAAGAAGAAAAAGGTAATAATGTTGATTGATTTGGGTAGTACCCATAATTTTATTCATTGTAAGATAGCCAAGGAATTAAATTGATTCCTATATCCAACACGAGAGTGTCAAGTGATGGTTGCAAATGGAGGAACCATAAATTTCTCTGGAAAGTGCCATATTATCAAGCTATCCATGGGAGAATATGTATGGAATAGTACAATTCTTTCCATTCCAATGGGTGTTGTTGATGTTGTACTAGGAGTCTAATGGTTAAAAACTTTGGGTACTATAGCTTTTAATTTTGAATAAATTTTCTTGAATTTTTTTGGGAAGGAAAGGAAGTTGAATTAAGGGGTAACACCAAGGAAACCAGGAAATATAATCAACTCTAATAGCATGACAAAGCTTCTAAAGAAATAAAAACGGGGCGTAATTACACAATTATGTTCACTAGATGTTCAAACATCGAAATCATCTATTTCTCCAGACCTACAAAAAGTCTTGGACAATCATTCCAAGGTATTTGAGACTCCCAAAGGCCTCCCACCTATTCATGATCATGATCATTCTATTCACTTGATTCCAGGAAGTATTCATCCAAACATCAGGCCTTGCAGATATCCCTATGCCCAAAAGAGTCAAAATTGAACGTATGGTTTCAGAAATGCTAGAGGCTGGTATAATTCAACCTAGTCAAAGATCTTTCTCTACTCCAGCAGTATTGTTGTACAAGAAGGATGGATCATGGTGCATGTGCTCGGATTAGAGGGATCTCAACAAGATCACTATTAAAGATAAATTTCCCATTCCTGTCATTAATGAATTATTGGATGAATTACATGGAGAAATTTACTTCACTAAGTTGGATCTTCATTCAGGGTATCATCAAATTAGAATGAAGACTGAAGACATTCTAAAAACATCATTTAGAACTCATGAGGGTCATTATGAATTTTTGGTCATGCCTTTTGGCCTTACGAATACACCTTCTACATTTCAAGGTTTAATGAATTCCATTTTCAAACCCTTCCTTAGAAAATTTGTGTTAGTATTTTTTGATGATATACTAATCTCCAACAAGCCTTGGAAGGATCATGTTCAACATGTTGAAAGGGTGCTCAAGCTATTGGAGGAGAAATAATTATATGAAAACACCTCCAAATGTTTCTTTGGAGTACAGGAGGTGGGATATCTTGGTCATATTGTATCTCATGAGGGTGTTAGGGTAGACCCTAACAAAATTGAAGCCATTAAGGAATGGGAAACCCCACATCCATAAATCATCTTCAAGGATTTCTCAGGTTGACAGGGTATTATCGTAAGTTTGTTAAGAATTATGGGAGAATAGCAACACCTCTAACAACATTATTGAAGAAAGATGAATTTCTTGGACTCCAAAAGCAACTAAGGTCTTTGAGTATCTTAAAGAGGCAATGTTCCAAGCACCGGCCTTAGCTATGCTAGACTTCACAAAAACCTTTATTTTGGAATGTGATTCCCCGAGAAATGGAATTGGTGTTATTTTAATGCAAGAAGGAAGACCTATTTATTTTAAAAGGCATCCAATCAAAGGAACGTATTTACACAAAGCTATTTATGAAAATGAAATGTTGGCAATACTACATGCACTTAAGAAATGGCTCCCTTACCTAACGGGAAGGCACTTCAAAGTAAAAATAGATCAAGATAGTCTTAAATACATTTTATAACAAAGATTATCTTCAAAAGAGCAACAAAAACGGGTCAAAAAGATGTTGGGTTATGACTTTGAAATCATCTACAAAAAATGGAAGCAAAATGTTGTTGCAGATGCACTCTCAAGAAAGGATGAGGATGTGTAAGCATTGTTTTCTGCCTTTTCTATTATCAAAAAAAAATGGATAACCAAAGGAAGGGATGAATTGAATAATGACGAAGAAGTGTGGGTACTCATTCAAAAGTTTCAGCAAGATCCTAGTACATATGATACATTTAGCTGGAATAATTATTCATTATGGTACAAATATCACTTATACCTTTGTAAGAATTCCCAACTCAAAAAAAACATTCTTCTGGAATTTCACACCTCTCCATTAGGAGGGCACTCAATATTTTTAAAAACTTACCACAGGGTTAAGAAGGAATTTGTTTGGGATGGCCTTAAATCTGGTATTCAAAAGTTTGTGGCGGAATGTTTGGTTTTCCAAAGAAATAAAGTTGAGACAATTAAGACCCTCGATCTGTTACAACCTTTAGTCAGTCCAAGTCAACATTGGGAGGAGGTTTCAATGGATTTTATCACAGGTTTACCCAAGTCTGAAGGAAAGAATATCATCATGGTGGTAGTTGATAGACTTACCAAGTATGCACACTTTTGTGCATTATCTCATCCATTCAAATCCAATACAGTTGCTACTACATTTATGGAAACAGTTCAAAAGCTACATGGAAGCCCAAAGATTATTGTAAGGGACAGAGATCATATTTTCACTGGAAATTTTTGGACATAATTATTTTCTTGTCTAGGTACTCAATTAGCTCATAGCTCATCTTATCATCCTCAATTGGATGGGCCCTGAGATAGTGAATAAATGTTTGGAAGAATATCTTTGTTGTTTTGTATCTGATAAATAGACACAGTGGATCAAGTGGTTACCTCTGGCTTAATGGTGTTATAACACTTCCTTCCACACTGCAGCAAAAATGACCACATTTATGGCACTTTATGGATATCACCCACCATCCATCACATCATCTTTAAGAGAAAATTATAAGGTGAAAGCAGCGAAAGATCACATTGAGCATCAACAAGAAGTTCTCGAACTCTTAAAGGATAACATCACTTTGGCATAGAATAGAATGAAACAACAAACAGATCAACACCACATCGAAAGAAGTTTTGATGTAGGTGAATGGGTATTTTTACAGCTACAACCATACAAACAAATGTCCCTCAAGCAAGCTAAGAAGGATAATAAATTATCACCAAAGTATTATGGTCCTTACAAGGTGTTGCAAAATATTGGTACTAGGACATACAAATTGGAGCTTCCTACATCTTCTTGAGTGCACCCAGTTTTCCATGTTTCATTCTTAAAGAAGGTTATAGGTGACATGCTCCCAGTTCAAACAATATTTCTAGAACTTGACGAGGAAGGAAAAACAAGAAGTCAACAACTTACCTGCGGAAGATTCTACATGGGAGGATGAGAATTTTATACAGAAGCATCAATAACTACTCAAGCGTTGAGGACAACACTTTTTTGAAGGATAGGGGCATGTTAGATCCCTATAATACTAGTATATTCCCTCATTTTTATTAGTGTAGCCCCCTTATTTTTATTGGTGTGCCCATGTAGTTCCCATATTGTTATTATTGTTCCCATAGAAGCCCACTATTGTTATTGTTATGCCCTTACATTAATATTGTTATGTTAGCTCTGATTATATTGTGACCCCTTAGACTCCTATATATAGAAAGGAGGTTTTGTCATTTGAATCATCCAAGAATTGTCCATTTGTGTAATGTAAAGTAGGTTTCCCCCTCAAAGAGAATAATTTTGAAGTTGTTGATCTATGTCTTCTTTTATTTTGTGAGTTGGTTGCATGACAGTTTTAATACCTTAAACCTAAAAAAATGTTTGGAAAAAGACTATTTCATGTATTAATTAAACTACAAGTTTGTAAATAATAACTAATAGCGAGTATCCCTACATCTAATTTAACCATTAAAATATAATAATTTGTCATTAATTAAGAAAATATAAATTAAACAAGAGCCACGTGGTGGTAATGTCACTGCTTTTGTATTTTCTGCATGAAGTGCACATGCAAAAACTATATCTATATAAAAAAACAAAAGCATCTTGTTTTTGTATATCAATTTTGGAAGGAATAAATCATATCATAACAAACAACAAAGATATTATAAGTCATATATATATATATATATATATATATATATATATATATATATATATATATATATATATATAGTCAACATGCCATGCTAAAGAGTCTGAGTGCGTTGCAAGGCAACATATTATTAGGAAATGGGATGCACTTGATCAAAATTGAGCCCTGAAAGTTTTGTGGCTTGGTTAAGAGAACTTACTCCTTAGGCAATTCAAGAGGAAATTACTAAGGAAAAGAGAGAATTGATTGATGAGAGACACACTGTCACAAACATTGAAATACTAGAGAAAGTTGTGGATTGGGTTCCTAATACTGGACATATTAGAGGGTGTTATAATAAATACATGTACACCATGGCTATTTATTGGCATATTAATTTACTACTTGGCAGAGTCTTGCTAGACATAAATGAGAGTAGGGAAGACTTTCTCCTATCTCTGGGTCACATGTAGTGGCAAATTGTATCTATGGATCACTGGCTGGTTGGTATTAAGAAACACATGGGCATCCCTCTTGAACCAAGTTTCCCTGCAGGTAGTAACAAGGAGCCCATCCCCATTGAAACCATTGACTAATATAACTCCACTTAATTATGCATCAATCTCTTTGCTTTTTACTTTCTATGTTTCAATTTTGTATTCTTCAATTTAAAAATGGTTCACGATGCCTTTTAACTAGCATAAGCATTTTGGTTTTAGAAACTAAGGGGTACACTGCATTTTTGAAAACACTGAAGTTTTGTTTCTAGTTAGGCCTTACTAGTGGCTGACCAAGCTAGATTATAAAGAATGGGAATGTAACTCTTTGTTTCCAAGAAATACAAATTATATATATATACTCCACTAGTTTTAACACCTTAAACCTGAAAAATATTTGGACAAATCTCATTTCATATATTAATTAAACTACAAATTTGTAAATAATAACTAATAATTAATATCCCTACATCTAATTTAACCATTAGATTATAATAAATTTTTCATTAATTAAAAAATTATAAATTGAACGAGATTCAAATGGTGGCAATATCACTACTTTTGTAGTTTTTGCATGTAGTGTAAAAAAAAATATATATATATATATATAACAAAAACATCTTGTTTTTATATATCAATTTTGGAAAAAACACATCATATCATAACACACAACAAAAGATATTATAAATCTTATATATATATATATATATATATAACTAACTTTGAATAGATATTATTTAAATGTTTAGTGTTCATAATTATATTAAATAAATATCTTTAAAATAAAATTATTTTAATGAGATTTTAAAATTATAATTATATAATTTTTTATAAATGATATTTTAATATTGATGATAATTAATATTTATCAAATCAAAGTTTATTTGTTGGATTTTAAAGAAGGTAAGAGTCTATTTATATATATATTTTTAAACATTATTTCTTACTTAAAAAATATTAAGAGAAGTGCTCTAAGATCATCATAATTTTGGTGATTTGGGAGGTTAGGAAGGTTGATATTGTAACAAATATCTTGAAATTAAGATTTAATTAGGCTACACACAAGGCATTTTAGGAGAAAGTGTCTTAATTATTCAACCCTCTTAGTGTCACAAAGATGTCAGATTCTTGCATTGCAAAGTGTTTTGGAAATTTTCTAATGCCTAGCTTTAGTATGTAGAATGTGGGAGTTGGTTCACATTTTAGCAATTATGATTTTCTTCATTGTGCTAGTTAAAACTCAAAGATAATTTTGATCTTCTAGACTAGCATTGATCACCTCTATATCTATATCTATATATATACACACATTAGTTAGATCCACAGGGTTTTTGAATCAGTGACCTTCACATAAGGAATGTGTTAATGATACCCTTCATCATATACTATTATACACCTTGTGGGGGCCTCCTTGTAGTAAATTAACATCCTGTTATTTTCTAATTCTTTATCACAACACATATTCTCTTTCAATTTAGATATAGTAATCTTTTTAATATTATCGTTATCCTAAAAAATGAGATCTTATTGTATTCCCCAATGATTTAGCCAAACTTAGCATCTTGATGCCATCCTAGCTTGAGTTCCTAGTGATTTCCATTAGAATAGAAACAATTTTTGGAGCATCTTGTCATCCATGTTGTTTATCTTCTTCTTGTACATTAAGTACTTAACCATGGTCATGCATCCAATGGAGGAAGTGCTAGGCTTTTTAAGAAGGATAGGATATGGTGTATTCCTTTAATATTAAGATTCTATGTTATAATGTTCTTCTGGATCTACTCTATCTTTCTATAGGATTTTCTAGAGATATTACGTCCTCAAATTTTACATCAGTATAAGATAACGAGAGTGACAAAAATATTAAACATTATTTTTTTCTGATTCAATGAAAGATCAATTAATTTACACTTTTTTCAAGCCCATAATAAGCTTTTTACCCTTCATTTATCATTTTCTTAGCATTATATTTTCATTGAGCTTGTGATGAATATCAATTCCAACATATTTGTATGAAAGCACTTCCTCCAAACTATTGTTGTCATATACAAAATTTTCATAAGCAATATTTCTAGAACTGACCATCATAACCTTTGTTTTTTAAGTGCTCATAATCATATCCATACTAGAGTAGAAGTCCTTGAGGATTCTTAGATAGTTCCTTAGCGGTCATAGGGATTCATTGCCAAACGAACAATGTCATTGGCATAAAGAAGATGGATGATGACTATACCAATGAGTGTTGGGTCATCTCAACTAACATCTTCTAACCAAAATTCTAGCTTATCAATGTATATACGAGAGTGGGTAGGGAATAGGGCACCATTTACGTGACTCTTATATTATAGTTAATTTATTCCAACCATCCCTTAGTGTTATGATACATGGCAATGACACCCATATATCCTCACCACAACAATTCTCAACTAAGGAACTTTTAGATCTTATATCCTATTCTAAAGATTAGTTTTGGCCATTATGTTAAAAGTCTTTCTTAAATCAATGAAACAATGAAAAAGATTGATTTTTTTATTACAACACTCACCCACAAGTGTAACAAGATGGTCTAGAGTTAAATAATAACCCCTAAACAAAACTTATCTTTTAACCTTTTTATATGATTTTCAAACTATTTTCAATATTTCCCAAAATACTTATGTATAACTTAGATAAAATAAAGTTAATTATAATTACTTAATTTATATTAAAAAAATAATGTATTTAATATCCAATAAATTGATTAATATTTTTAATATATAAAAATTAATCTAATTAAAACAATAAACTTAATATTTTTATAATTAAACATTGTAAATAAAAGTATCATAATAATTATAATTTAATAAAAAAATATATTAAATAAAAAAAAAAATTATATTGAAAACTTAAATTAAAAAGAAATGAACTTTATCTGGAAACTTTTTATATTATAATAATTATTTCAGTTATTATACATAATAATGTTAAGGAGTTTAGACTTCTGTGATCCATAACATTGTTTAGATAATCTTCGGCAAAATCACATAACCACACTGGTTCTTCAACTTGTCTTGACGATGAACCACAATGGTTGGTTCGAAACGCGTCGACAAAAGATTGGTTATGTGATTTTGCCGAAGATTATCTAAACATAATAATGTTATTTTATAAATTATAAAATTAAATTTATTTAGATAGCACAATCGGTTGAGGATGGACCTCGTCAGTAAGGCAATCCAGGGTCAAACTTCACGGAGGTGATTGTGCCTTGTGCTAGTGGAGGAGACATATTAAAAAACCCAGTCAGCTAAAGGCCAGTGTGGCCCAAACCCTGGGTGACTCCTCGAACCATAGATCAAACTTGAAAAATTACAAGCAACTTGAAAGACAAAAAAATTAAAAAATATTTTATAAATTATAAAAATTCATCTCAATTTTAAAATTGTTATTTAAATCTTTAAATTTATAATGTTAAAAATGTATTTAATTTATAAAAAATAAAGAATTTAAAGATTTGTTATTAATTTCATGATTTTTTTATATTTCGTTTTTATATGAAATTTAATATAATTAACATTTATAAAATTAATTTAGTTTATACCTAACATAAGTTAGTCACTCAACATAGATAATGTGAAAATATATTAATAAAATTTAACATATCATTTTTCATGGTTTAAATTTGACCAAGTACTTCAGAGATTTTCCCAATCATTCACTTGTTTCGGTTCAGGAATAAATTTGACCAACCACATTTGTATTATGACACCCTAACGCATATCTTGAAATGTTCATGCGTCAAATTGGATCTATCCTAGAATTACATTCCACTGCAATAGTAGGGTTTAAATGTTCTAATTTTGAGAAAAAAATTATGTTTTGATTATGAAAAATTACGAATCTTAATTCTCAAAACGAAATTATAAATTATAAAGATGATGATTTCCCGCCGAACACTTGAAACTAAATAAGATATGAGAATATGGGGCCATCACACTGAAAAGGTAAATAAAATCTTCATTGGCATTCGAATATTAATAAAAACCATAATTACATTACATCGCTTGATCCATGTTAATTACATTGAATGATAATTTTATTTGTAAACCAATTAAAATAATAAATACTTTGCATACAAAGGGCACATTTAGATGTTTGCTATCCATTCTCGGAGACTAACTGAAGTGGCAAAATAAATACTCTGCATACAGAGGGCACATTTAGATGTTTGCTATCCATTCTTGGAGACTCACTGAAGTGGCAAAATAAATACTCTTCATACAGAGGGCACATTTAGATGTTTGCTATCCATTCTCGGAGACTAACTAAAGTGGCAATGAGCTGGTAGACCGAGGTCACAAATTATAAAAAATTTAAAACTAGGGGAGAGTTTTCTATTGTTGTGCAGAGACCAATACTAGTTATAGTACTGCTCCCACACATCCATCAAAAAATCATCATAAACCATAAAAAATATACAAATAGTTTCTATTAAGTTATATAATTTAGTTCAAAATGGGCTCATATATTGATTGGGCCAACAAGTGTCAAACACCAAACCTTAACATCACAAGTTGATAAGACATAATGTCCCAAGTACCTCTAGCTTTGAATTATCAAATAAGTCAAAATGCACTACAAAACATTCCATTGAACTCTATTCAGGAGTACACCTATCCCATCAAACAGTCACCCACTGATTTCCTCTAGAGCAACACATCCTATTGCTCAGTAACACCTGCACAAGAATAGGTGAAATGTGTGTCAACCATATGTACATGTGTGTTTAACCATTCAACCTATTGAAGACAATAAATGACAACATTTAATTCAGGAATTATTTCAGAGGATGCAATAAATGCCACTACCCTTTCAATTCAAGTATTAAACACACCAACCTTTTCAATTTAGGAATTAAACACAAGAAAGCACAATGATCAACCATGAAATATTATCAGCTATTTGATCATGTACAAATCAATCTAGACCACACATTTGAATTTAGGAGATGGCAAGCCATGTCAATCTTCCCTACCAATTAAATTCTATATCAAAAAACTATAAAACATCAACTCTTATTGATTTTCATTTCAAACATTCATTCTACTCATCAGTTGTTGGAGACATACAATCAAAGTGTTCAAACATTCTTACATTCATTATATTCATTAGCTATTGGAGACATACAAACAGAGTGTGTGCACAGTGTTATATTCATTCTATTCATCCATGGTTGGAGACATACAAGTTTATTTTTGTTGAATAATGTTATTTTTGTTCAAAAACAAGGGTAAATTAAATCCAATATCACTTGTTAAACAAATCACAAGATCTGATTAGAGAAGCATTTCTATATGAATAACAGATCCACTGATTTAGAAAACAGTTTGAATGCCACTATAACATCAAATCTAACCCCTGCAATTCAATATCAAACTAGTATAATAGCAAAGAATATCCTTTCACGGTCTTGAAGATGATGCATATAAATTTATAAATTTACAATCCTGAAAATGATGCATCCGAGAGTGTAGGATCATGTATATTCTTTGAAGGAAATGAAGCAACTTGGAGGATATCTGTGACCTCCTGAAGGGAATGACTTAGGAACTTTATGAATTCAAAGAGCAAATTTTGATGTGAGGTAGATTCATTGTCTGGTTAGAGAAGCATTTCTAAATGAATAACAAACCCACTGATTTAGAAATTCTCTTTTAATTATTAGAAAATCAAATAATTATAATATCAAACTAAGGCAAGATAACTACAAGATTGCAAGAGCAGAGCTACAAGGAATTAGACAATTGAGATGCAACAGATAATCATTTATTTCGTTATGAGGAATAATATGAGCAAGGTGTTTAAGATCCTATAGACCTGCCCATAGACATTAAAATTTTATTTAATCATGATGATAATGTAGAGGTAGCAGATGAATTTATTTCTCTTGATTCCACTGGTCTGCTCATGATGGGGGAGGATGATCCAAGATCTTTTACTTATAGATGCATCAAAATTACATGAAACAAAGCTTATTTACCATGGAACTTAAAAGAACATAAAACAATGTGGAATTAACATGATAAGCAAGAAACCATGGCACAAATATTTGACTACAGAGGTCGTCCAATTTGGACTATGTCTCTGGGCCCTGCTCAATAGTGGGGAGGCCTTCATTCATTAAGTGACATAAAAAGAGATAAAGTACAAGAAATATTCATTTACAATCCTTATACCCCCAAGCTAGAAAATGGATGAATAATGGAGAGCCCAGCTTTAGAAACAGGCAGTACCACCGAAATCCTCATGAAAAATTATGCAAAAACGCCTATCCGAACACCCAATTCAGATAATCTGGTTTTCTGCACCCTCTCGAAACCTCCCTTCTACTCAAGGCGAGGCTCCACCCTGCTGCCAGGTCGGGTTACTACTGCACGCAATGTTCTGACAATCAACTAGTCTTCCCTTTTTTCCTGTGTTGTTAGTCCAATATATATACTTGGTGGCTAACCCCTCAATTCCTAAGCAGTTCCAAACGGATGAAAAACTTTAGCAGGTGGGCATTTCCAACAATGATTCTTGGGGCCGTAAATAGTATACAGGTAACAAAACCTGTTTAAACATAGGAAAATGACTTTAACATTGTTTCCACATGAATCGACGTATTCCTGGTGGCTTTATCGGCACTGATAACCCATCAGCGTGGAGATCACAAATCACAATCGATGTTTTCCACCGACGAACAAGCCCCAACCCTTACAATAGGCACCCTGCAATAACAGTGGACCTGATGGATTATTAAACACATTTCATAATATATTAGGCCTCATCGCAAATCACAATTGGTGTAGAACCGAGGTTGGAAACTTGTTATCAAGATATTGCATGCGATATCGCATCGCAACCAGACTCTGTCGGGGACGATTCGTAAAGCTCTTCCCTCTGTGATTGTGATATGTGATTTTCACATCGCAACCAGACTCTGTTAGGGTCGATTTGTAAATCTCTTCCCTCTTGCGATTGTGATATGCGATTATCGCATCACATCAGACTTTGTCAAGGTTGATTCATAAAGCTCTTCCCTCTGCGATTGCAATATGTTATTATCACATCACAACCAGACTTTGCTGAAGTCGATTTGTAAAGTTCTAATTTTCCTCTGATCTGTGATTGCGATATCGCAATTGAAACTTGGTCGATTCCCTAACTAGAAAACCTCTACCTTTTACAACCAGCGATATGCAGGACCAATGGCGGCCTACCACTTGGCGCTTTCATTGAGAGGTTTTCCATGTCACTTCCTCTTGCCACTTGCCCAAATCAAACTTGTGCTTTGACATGCTCTAAATTCTTCATATGAACTCGGATTTGAGTGTCGTTCACACCGTTGGAATCAAGACGACGAGCACTTCGATCCGATGATAAGTTTATAGAGTTTCTAGCACTTTGAGTTTTGAGCCTTCTTACCATGCCACTGGTACTTTTTTAGAGATCCACCTGGATCAATCCTCCCGAATAAGAGATTTTGGACCGCCAAAAGCCATTTCAGTCAATTGGTAAGTGAGGAAATTGCTCCCTCACTTTTTTCTTCTCCATCCACCGAGATTTACTTGGATGCATTCCTTTGAAGCCCACATGAATGTACTCCACCAAAAGTATTAACACATCCAGCACACTGCCTATGTCCTCACCAAACCACACTTTCAACCCCCTGCACGGAAAGATGGTACATCCTTTGCAATCATATACAAAGAATACATGGCTTAAACAACCCCTCATTTTCCAAGAGTTTATAGCACACACTCTTTGGTCAAGGATTACATAATAAAAAACCAATACCTCAACTACTCATACGAAAAGGCCAAAAACATCATAGTTGTGTTTTGAAGTGATCGAAAACACATCATCAGTTTTAGATTTACTTTCAACGTATGATTTACAAATCGTGGCCATAACAAGCTACTATATCTAAAAAAGCCATATTTTACTTAATAAAGAAGACCTCCATGAATGTGGTGGATTTGTTTGTTGAGAATTTTCACCCATTGGCTTCTTTATCGATGCTTTCTCCGCATGGAGCATATGACACATGGCTCCCCGGTGTCCCACCTCGTTGTAGTGACTACAACGATTCTTTCTCTTCCAAACTTTCTAGGTCGTCTTAGAATGCTTTCTTCTGATGTGCCTTTGATAAGTGTTCGTGGATCCCTCACTGTCACTAGAATGTGATGAGGTTCCCTCATCATCTGTCATTGGTGGGTCGCTGGTTGTTTTGGAGCATTCCCAAACTTCCTTCCTGACATATCCGGGTCCTGCATGACGAGGCAATTCCTCCACATTTATGGGGTTTACGATGCCCTAGCCATTAATGTCAAGACCCTTCCCCTGATACCACATTTTCTTCAATAGCTTGTAGTATGGTTTTCAAAAAAAATAAAATCATCATCAGGAAAGGTACATGAAATCAAAAAATCACCTTTTACGTCAAGGTGGTTATATTGTAGCTTTTCCAAAGCTTCATCCTTGGTTTGCAACTGGGGTAGAAACCTTTGTTTCTGATTTTCTGCTTCCTGTAGGAGTCTCCTTAGCTCAATATTATCTACTTGAATGCTTTGGTTAATCTTCTTAAGTTCCTGGAGCCATGCTGCATTGGGTGTCCTTTTTATCTTTGATACAATATCTATTGATATTTTTATTTCATTACCTGAATGAGAACCCAAATTTATGGACCCATCTGCTGCGATTTTCCTTTCATCACTGGAATCTGACCCCAAGTCAATTGGTATACCTCATGAAAATCCCACAGCTATGACCTTCTAATCTTCCTCTGATTCAGAATTGTGATCTTGTCGCATGGTGGCAGTTGTCTTCTACCTCTCCTTTCTGTCATTCTTCTTAGGCCTCGGCTCAGGGTGCAATTTCTAACAATTCTCTTCATCGTTTCCCTCTTTCTCACAATGTGTACAAGAGGGCTTTGCCTCTCTTCTCTTGGTGGTTGCGACTCCTTTTGGGAGGTCATTTTGTTCATGCACTCCCCTACTCTCAAGATTCATGGCATTCACACTGGCCTCATCGATAATAGAAGGCTCGAACAATAGTAATAAATGCCTTTTGTAACTATGTAAGGAACCGATATACTTAGTTACACTCTCTGGTGAATCTAATGGAATGATCAAATTCAATGCTTGTTTCCTAAACTATTTGGTGAAGTTTTGCACATTTTTACCCTTGCTTTGCCTTAGGTGTTTCCATTCCATTAATGTTTTTTGTTTATATCACAGAGGGTAAAACTGCTTCTTTAATGCAGAAACAAAATTTGACCGTGAGGAGAGAATGCTACCCACATTTTTGCTACCTTGCAATATGCTCTCCCACCAAATGAGAGTTGTGCCACTCAGTTGAAGGGATGCCAACTGGATCTTTGCCTCATATTCTTTGATATATTGAATCTGGTGGCAGACCTAAATCTGCCTAATCCAATTGTTGAGATTTTCTGCATTACATTCTCCATCATACATAGGCAAGTCAAATTTGACATCTAGTTTAAGGAAAGGTTTCTTAGATGTATGTCTATGACGTCTGCGAGGATGATCAGAAGAAGAAGCAGAACCGTCACTAGAAGACAGAGAGGGAGGTGGATCTTATCCACCATCTCCATGATGTATTGATCTTTTGTCACTAACATCTTTCTTCTCGTGCCCAAGTGCCTTCTCATACTCTGAAAACAACTTGTCAACTTTCTCTGCCATATTGTAGAATACCTTGCAGAAATTTTGTTCCTCTTCCCAACACGTTTCTTCATTTGCCATGTTTCTTCTCCATTGTGCACGTCCTTCTTCAAGATCAAAGGACTTAAGATTTCCTTTGACCTTTCACAGCTTGTTCTGGATTAGCATATACTCATGCAATTTGTATCGACAAAGACCTTCTATAATACCGAACTTGATCCAAGATCTTTTACTTATAGATGCATCATAATTACGTGAAACATATTAACCATGGAACTTAAAAGCACATAAAACAGTGCAGAAATAACACGATAAGAAATAAGACATGACACAAATATTTTGTTACGGAGTTCATCCAATTTGGACTATGTCTTCGGGCCCTTCTCAATAGTGGGGAGGTCTTTATTCATTAAGCAGCATAAAAAGAGATAAAGTAAAAGCAACATTCATTTACAATCCTATACCCCCCAAGCTAGAAGATGGATAAAGAATGGAGAGCCCAGCTTCGAAAACAGATAGTACCACCGAAATCCTAGTGAAAAATAATGCAAAAATGCCTATTTGAACACCCAATTTGGATAATCTGGCTTTCTGCACCCTCTTGAAACCTTTCTGCTACTCAAGGCGAGGTTTTGACCTACTGCCAAGTTGGGTTACTACTACACGCGATGTTCTGACTATCATACAGTATTCCCCTTTTTCCTATGTTGTTAGTCCAATATATATACTTAGTGGCTAACCCCTCAATTCCTAGGCAATTCCAAACGGATGACAAACTTTAGCAAGCGAGCATTTCCAACAGAGATTCCTAGGGCTGTAAATAGTATGCAGGTAACAAAACCTATTTAAACATAGGAAACTTCTTTAACATTGTTTCCACATGAATCGGTGTATTCCCGACAACTTTATCGGCGGTGATAACCCATCGACGCAGAGATCAAAAATCACAATTTGTGTTTTCCACCGGCGTATAGACCCCATCCTTTAAAATGTGCACCCCACGATAACAGCAGACCTGACGACCTATTAAACACAGTTCATAATATATCGGGCCTCGTCGCAAATAGCAATCGACATAGAATCGGGGTTGGCAACTTGTTATCAATATATTTCACGGTGTGATGTGTGATGTGTGATATGTGATATCACATTCCAACCAGACCCTGTCGGGGCCGATTCGTAAAGCTCTTCCCTTTGCAATTGTGATATGTCATTATCGCATCACAACCAGACTCTGTTGGGGCTGATTTGTAAAGCTCTTCCCTCTACGATTGCATATGTGATTATCGCATCATAACTAGACTCTGTCAGGGCTGATTCATAAATCTCTTCCCTCTACGATTGCAATATGCGATTATCACATCGTAACCAGACTTTACGAGGCTGATTTGTAAAGTTCTGATTTGCCTCTGATCTGCAATTACGATATTGCAATCGCAACTCGGCCAATTCCTTAACCCGCATACCTCTACCTTTTGCAATCAGCGATATGAAGGACCACTGGCAGCCTGCCACTTGGCACTTCCCCATTCGTTGAGATTTTTCCACATCACTTCCTCCTGCCACCTATCCAAGTCAAACTTGAGCTTTGACTTGCTCTAACTTCTTCATATGAACTCAGATTTGAATGTCATTCACACCGTTGGAATTAGGATGATGAGCACTTCTATCCCATGCTAAGTTTATAGATTTTTTGCCACTTTGAGTTTTGAGCCTTCTAACCATGCCACTGGTACTTTTTTAAAGATCCACCTGGATCAGAGGAATAAAGAAGTGTAGAAGGAGGAAGTGTACTTAAATGCTGACCATCCCTTAACCTGTCCCCTACCCAGCTCAGAATGGTGTTTGAAAATATCATGGTGGATGTGAGAAATAAATATGAGCTATGACAAATATTGAATGCACCAAATTTGGAAAGGGAGAAGGCAACAAGGGGGCATGGAAATGTAAGAAGGGATGCACCTAAGGAGGTATAAAAAACTTATAGAGGAGAGGTAGCACTAAAGGCATATGATTTTAAATTACTAGCTATTCCAATTAGAGAAGAACTGAAGCTGGATAAGTTGGATAATTTGGACCAAAAACTGACAAATCACAATTCCGTTCAATTGATTTATGGACTATGCTGAGCTTCTGCATATAATGGGGCAACATTGAAGGCATATCGTACACCATTAGCTGTGGAAAACCAAAACTATAATAGATGTGAGAAAATGCTATATTATCTTCGTTAAGGTCTGTCAAGGTCCTACATAAAATTGTCTTTACAATGTCTAGAAATAATATACCATATGAATTAAATTTAACAAGTTGTATGGGTTCTGAGTTGAGAAAGAAAGTGTAGATTCTGAACATATTTGTATAGAGAAATATATAAGGATAAAGGTGTTTATGTTGAAAGTTGTGGCCTACACTAATTTTATCATTGTATTATCAGAGGGGAGATACCAGTGATCCCTGTGAGATTGTGAAATCCATATATGGTTTAAAGCTGAAAAGGAAAGTCAAATATAACCGACACCTATTTGTTGCTTCCTCTTTGTATAAACTCTAGGAGCTTTTTAGTTTATAGGGTATGTATTTGTAAGGAAAGTTCTTCTCCTGAATAGAAAGGAGCTACTTTCTTGTATTTATGTTAGTATTTAGAGGAACTATAATTAGATAGTATGATTTTTATAAGATAAGTGAAAGAAGGAATTAGTTGTCAAGATATATTTATATAGTTTAGTTATAATAATGAGGATAGAGTATGACTTAGGCTTTTACTTAGGCTTTCACTTGCAAGAACAAAAATAACTAGAACTAAACCATTAGAATTTTAGAATTTGAAAGGGACTAACTATATAAAGAGACTACAACTAAGAAGACTTACTCTCTATAACTCTTCTTGATAAATCATATTTTTACCAACTAGGAATAAAATGAATGCCAAGAACAATGATTTGAGGACACATAAAGCTAGTTGTGTTGAAGAAATTGTCTTATGTCAAAGCTGTTACAAAAAAGAAAAAGGAATAGCTCTTCCTGATTACTCATATTTTTACCAACTAGGAATAAATTGAATGCCAAGAACAATGATTTGAGGACATAGAAAGCTAGTTTGTTGAAGAAATTGTGTTATGTCAAAGTTGTTACAAAAAGAAAAAGGAATAGCTCTTCCTAATAACTCATATTTCTACCAACTAGGAATAAAATGAAAGCCAATAACAATGATTTTTGTAATGTAAATTTTGTAAGGATGCAATATGTTTATTGGTTTAATAGTAGAAGCTACACTTCTACATAGTTAAGGATTATCTAGTTCATCAGATTGAGGAATGAAAATGATGAAAAAGACGATTCTCTTCTACACGGTTACATCAAATTTTACTTGATTTGAGAATGTTTGTTAATGGTCATTGTGATGATCAAGGAACAAAGGTAGATGAACAAAATTCAAGAATTTGAACTTTGTTGTGATAATATGATCTATAGATAATTGAACTTTGTTTAGATAATTTGATCAAAGTTATATAAATTGAATTCAAGAATCTAAACTCTGTTGAATTTGAATTTGAATTCTAATTTGAAAAATATTTTTATTTCGATGTCAGCTTTTTATGTTTTTTTCAATCATCAAAAGCTGCTTTTTTATTTAGAGAAAATCACTAACCCTAAAGAAATGAATCTAAATCAATGAATCACTAACAAACAAACAAGATAACAAAACTTTACTCCTAATAATTGCTAACAATTTAAATTCATTATACTGCTGACAACTGCTAACAATTTATACTGCTAAACTACATTATACTGCTAACAACATTAGGGGAGGGATGCCATTAGGCGAACAGGTCCACGTAAACCAGGTCTGGTTCCACATAAACTAGGTGAGGTGTCGTACAATACCTGTCCTCCAGCAAATGACGCCTATCCTCCCTGTGTGGTGACTGGTTCAAACGGTTTAGCGCAAGTTAAGTCCCCTCCTCATTGCATTGAATGATCGTTGTTTCGCTGGTTGCCTTATTCTGTTTGGGCCTCTGCAACTTGCTCGTTTTTGGTCCCGGGTACACAATTCCATACAACGGCATACAATGCCTAAAGCTAATTTAGAATATGGTGGAATTCTTTATGACAAAGTATATTCCTGATAGAATGCGCATATTTTTTCCAACTTTAAGTTTGGGATTTCTCATTATCATGTTTTGTTTGAAAAAATTTCAGCCCTTTGTGCCTCAGAATTAAAGTTAACAGCATTATGAAAGACAATATTCTTTATGGGCATTACAAGTATAAAAATATCATGAATCAGTAGATACGTTCATACTAGATTTATTAGCATATGAAATTGCTAACCCTGTTAAGTATGAGTGCAAAACAAGATCAAATTTTTTCAGTGCAAATTTGATCTTGCTAACAACATTATACTAACTTCTATACATTATACTAATTGCTAAATCCTAACAATTTATATTGCTAACAATATTATACTGAATCACACAGTTCTATACAACAACATACAATCCCTAAATCTAACTCATAATATGGTGGAATTCTTTATGACGAAGTATATTCCTGACAGAATGCATACATTTTTGCCAGCTTTGAGTTTGGGATTTCTCATTATCATTTTGTTTGAAGAAATTTCAGCCCTTTGTGCCTCAGAATTAATGGCCATTACAAGTATAATGGGCATTATAAACTAAATTCAAGAATCATGAATCAACAGACAATTTCTTCAACATAACCGCATGACATCAATGGAATAGGCCTAGGTGTTTCACCAATCATTTCCATAAAGGCCTTTAATCAAACCCTTGAGACCTACAGGGAACATTTAGATATTTACTACTAACTTAAAACCCCCTTGTGCTCAGAAAATAAATAAAAATTATAGCTAGTAAAAAATATGGATGGCTTTAGCCGCTCCACGAGACAACTTCTACAGCTTGGGATATTCGCTGACAATGCTTCTAGCATTTGTTGCAGGGAAGATATCACTAGATTTGACACCACATGAGGGATAAATAAGAAAAAAAAAATATTAGAGTAGTTAAACTCACAAATAATTCACAATGGCAAAGAGTAATGCACACAATAGAGTATTTGAACCCACAAATAATTCACAACAACACACAGTAATGCACACTATAACATATAATAGAGACACAATGACATATAATAGAGGCGAGGCTCTCCAACATGAATTCCTCCTGCTTGAATTTTCGAGAATACAAAATTACATATATCAAAAGACTCATAGCAAATCATGAAAAAATTCTTGGAGAATCGTCTAGAAAATACTACAAAATTTATAGAGACATATTTATAACACTAACACTTTTGTAAATTTAAACTTAATTAGAAAGTACTATAACCAGAAGTAATTAACACATTGACAATAAAAACTTTGAATCAGCAGATAGTTTCTTCAAACCAACGACATTTTCTACAACATAGCCAAATGACATCAATGGAATAGGCCTAGGTGTTTCACGAGTGATTTCCAAAAAGAAAATGTTTCTAGTTGTTGAATTCTTGAAAAATGCAGAGGACGAAGATGAAGCCAATGTTCTAAATAGAGAGGAAATAGTGAATGAGTTGGGATATGTATAATTACCTGGGGAATTTAATGTGGTGAAAACCTCAAATGCTCGGAGCAATTAAGATACATCTTAGAATGGAATGCAAACAAATAATTGATCAATTAGAGTTGAATTAAATAATATGATAAATTAGATGATGGCATCTCTAATTGTGAGACAGTTTCTCCAAATCCATCCCAAGCAAATGATTCAGGTACCTCTACTTTCAAAATGTCTACTACATCTAGTTCAAGAAATCAAGGGTAAAACAAGGGTAAAACGGAGCGATGGCTTCAAATTTAGGTAACAAGACAAAGTTTTCGTGCTTCAAACCAGGACAACAACCACACGACAAAGCCAAATGGCATGAAAAAATTCTCATTACAACATATAGAGCTACACGACATAATAAAATGGCATGAACAAATTGTCGAGCCACACGGCAGCACATTCTTCTAAATGTAGAACTTGAAGATCCAGATGTGCAAATCTTCTTCTAAAATGTAGTGACAATTGAGGTAAAGGACCCAACTAATATCTCCACTGGGCAGGAAAAATAAATCAATTCACTTGATGATAAAACCAAAGTATAAAATCCAAAAGTTATGCATAGTAAGAAAAAAATAGAGAAAAAGGATTTCATGTGATAGTAAAGTCACATAATAAAAACTCAGAAATAATGCACAGTAATACATAAGGTGAAACAAACTAATGCACGGTAAACGTAAAACCTGAATTTCCAGAACAAAAATATTTCTTTTCATTACATTTTAAAGTATGAGAAATATATTCATGTGAGATGGAGATTGTTTCTCCAGTTAAACACTATATATAAAAATATCATATTTACAAAGATATTTTTAAATTTACTAAGTGTTAAAATATCTGGTAAAACAAAGGTAAAACAGAGCGTTGGCTTCAAATTTAGGGAACAGGACAGAGTCTTCGTGCTTCAAACCAGGACAACAATGACATAATAGAGCCAGATGGCATGAACAAATTCTCATTACAACATATAGAGCCACATGACAAAACAAAATGGAATGAACAAATTGTCGAGCCACGCGACAATGCATTCTTCATGCTTCAAACCCCCAAACCCCACAATTTACAAAGTCTACATGCTTTAAACCCCACTATTTACACAACCCACCAAAAACCCACAATTTACTCAAAACCCACAATTTAGACAAATTGAAAGTGTTCAAAAACACAGGAAGATAAGCACAAAAGCAGAATAATCCAACAAGTTTAATGTGTTAAAAAACACAGGTAGTCATAGGCTGGTAGGACAATGACCTACCTTCTTTAACTACTTCCTCCATGCCAATGTACCACAAGAACCCCAGTGCCAATTGCAAACCACACAGTGACTTGCAAGATAGGCCTACCATGGGGTTAGACAGGAAAAACCTCCAAAAACCTACATAAAATGAGCAAAAATCACCAGTATAACTCAAAAAATTACCAATTTACTTGATAAAACCCTTTGGAGCATGAAACCACCATAACGAGCACTAAGCCAAGCTAAATGCACCACAGGGACCTCTGCAGACGCATAACCCGGGGAATACACGGGGAAGAGAAATGGGCCCAATATTGCAAACTAAACTCCAAACAACAACCTCACAACCTCTTGAAGCAACACCACAAGCGCCACGCAAGTACCTGAGACCAAAAACGAGCAAGTAGCAGCCCCAAACAAAATAAGGTAGCAGACAAAACAATGGTCGTCATGGAATTCTATTGTTTACGCGGTCAAATGTACATGGAAATGTAAAACTTCTATATGTGCCTATTCTATAAATCCAATGTAAAGTAAGAGCAAATTTTTCACTGAGAAAATGCAAATAATGTTAGAATTAAATGGAATGTCTTCATGTTTTAAATTTAAAACTAAGTATTTTTTAATTTTAATTTTAATTAAGTATTTTTTAATTTTAATTTTATTAAAATTATATAGATATTTAAAATAAATATTATTTAAAAAATATTTTAGAAATAAAATTTGGTCTAATTTTATTAATAAATATTTATTTTTTTTGGAAATTCAGTAATATAATTTCTATTTTTAATTATTTTTTTTCAATATATAAATGGATTTAGTATTCTAAAAAAATTGTGAAATATTTAAAGTTTGTAGATTAAACAATTTGAACATATAATTTTTGAAAATGTCTATTGAATTTTGGGCAAAATCAACCAAAAAAATCCTAAAATTTTCATTTTATCTATTAATTAAACTACATGATATACAATTTTATTGCTGGAAGAGATGTTGTAAGATTATGTTATGTTGTATAAACATTTTGACTTGGTCAAATTAAATAACAATAAAAATAAAAAAATTATAATTATTAACATTTTTTTGCTTGTTTGTCAAGTTGTCTGTGATCTTTCGGGCTTGACCTTTGACCCAGAAGTGTGCAGGGGGTTTGCACCCGATCTAGGACACACCATTGATTTTTAAGTATATCTCCTCCCCTTAACACAGGGCACAACCATCCGCCACGAGGTTTGATCTTGGGTCGCCTTCTTGAGGAGGCCGATCCTCAACCGATTGTGCTAGTGGAACTTGACATAATTATAATTATTAATTAAAACATTATAACTAAGTCAAATTACATAAAAATAAAAATAATATAATATAATACAAAATTAATAATTATAATTATCGGTTATTAATAATTAAATTATCTGAGATCCATCTTAACTAATTATTAATAATTACCTAAGTTGATTTAATAATTTATATAAACTATTCTTGTGGGCAATCTTCTACTCCTAGATAAATCATTAATAATTAAATCAGCTTAGATAAATCTTTGAGGTGAAATCATCTTTTAGAGTGAAAGGAGATTTGATCCCTCTCAACCCTCGGTAGATTCAAAGTTAAGATGGATCTGATCTTATTTATCCTTAAAAATGGATGAAATATTTACTTCAACATTTTCCATAGAACACAATTTTTAAAAACATTTAACTAACAACACAAATATTTATTTCTTTCAATTTTTTCTTTTGCCATATATATATATTTTTTTTAATTTATATATAAATTGATATTTTTAAGGACATAATCTTACATAGAGATGAAATAGCCTTTTTGACCGAAATTTGGTGATACAATTTAAACAAGAATGTGACTCTTTGTTGCTTAAAATACATTTTTGGATGTATAAATGGATTCAACATACTGAGAAAAACCCCTAATACACCGGAATTCAACAAATTTAACAACTTAAACTCAAAATTTTAAAAATCTCATCCTCGTTTTAGTTAAAATTAACAAAAAATATATATCATGAAAAAATCATTTCTTCAATAAATTAGATGTTAAAAACTGAAGAATCAACTTTATTAATAAACTGGGCAGCTCACAGGTGAGGAGCTCCACTTAGAGACTGCCTCTGGCAGAACGCTCTACATCAATCATCTTACAATAAAAAATATATATAGTTTTCACACAAGTAGGGAAGTTAGAACAACTGCCTAAGAAATAGGAACTAATTCCTAATCTAAGGCTCTAGGAATCGACTCTCTCCTAATTTACATATTCTCCATTATCTGCAACACTCCCCCTTAATGGAGAAAGGGGTTCACAATTATTCCTAACATTTCCCTAAACAATTCAAACTTGATTCTATGAAGAGGCTTAGACAAAATATCAACAACATTGTCACATGTATTACAATATTCAATATGAATTTCTTTTGACTCAACTTTCTCCTTGACAAAATGAAATAGTGTATCTATGCGCTTTGTGTTTTTGTGAAATACTGATTATTTGCAAGTTTGATAGAGCTTTAGTTGTCACATTTGATAACTGTTGCAACCTTCTATTCTTCTCCAGCGTCATGAAGAAGTCTCCTCAACCAAACTACTTTACAAGTTGCTTCACACATCGCTTGATACTTAGCTTCTGTTGAAGACAAGGATACTGTGTTCTAATTTTTGCTGCTCCATGCAATGACCCCAGACCCAATGCTAAATGCATAACCTATTATGGATCATCGGTCATCTAGATTTTCGACCCAGTGGGAGTCTGAAAAACTTGTCAATCTAACATCGAATGAATCAGTATAAATAATACCAAAGTGTAAGGTTCCTTGTAGATACCTTAAGCTGCCTTTTGCTGCAACCAAATGACTCTTAAGAGGCTTTGACATGAATTGGCTCAATACATTGACTACATAATCCAAATTTGACCTAATTGTAGTCAAGTATATTAGACTCCCAACCAATTGTCTATACAATGTTGCATTTGCCACCTTAGAACCATCATCATTCTAAAGTTTGGTATTCGGCTGTAAAGGCACTGCTGCATCTTTGCACTGATTCATTCTGAAATTTTTTAGTAAGCTCCTGACATACTTACCCTGTGACAGAAAAGTCTGGCCAAATTCCCTCGAGACTTGCAAACCCAACCAACAGTGTAGCTATCCAAGGTCTTTCATCTCAAAAACCTGTGACATCTTCTCTTTGATTTCTTTAATGAGTTCATCTGCATTTCCTGTAATGATTAGATCATCTACATATAAAGAAATAAAAACAATCTGCCCATCTTTGTCAAACATGGTGTACAAATTAGGGTCATTCTTGCTTCTTTTATAACTAAGTTGTAGGAAAAATGAATCAATTTTGTCATACCATGACCTGGGTGCATGTTTTAGTCGATACAATGATTTCTTCTATCTACAGACTAAATGTTCTTCTCCCTGTTTAACAAACCCCTTAGTTTGCACTAAATACACTTCTTCTTTTAATTCACCATTTAAGAATGCAGATTTCACATCTAGCTGGTGAATCATCCAATGATGTTTGGTAGCTAAAGAAATTAAAATTTTGATTGTGTTTAATTTAGCTACAGGGGCGAAGCTTTCCTCATAGTCAATACCTTCTTTCTGCGAGTACCCCTTTGCAACCAACTTAGATTCATATTTTTCTATACTCCCATCTGCTTTAAATTTAGGCTTTTACAACCATTTACAACCTATGGGTTGTTTGCCTTCAACTAACTCAACTAGATCCCAGGTTTTGTTTTTAAGTATTGATTCATATTCCTCTTCCAAGGCTGCCCTCCATTCACTATATTGACTAGATTCTTTATAACTAGACGGTTCAACAACACTTAAATCAAGACTTTTTGTTGGACTCCTATTCTTCAAATACACTGCAGTATTTATTGCTTCAACCCAAAATCCATTAGACAGATTCTTACCTTTTAGCATGCTGCGAGCACACTCCACAAGGGTTCTGTTTTTCCTCTCTGCAACCCTGTTCTGTTGAGGACTATGGGGTATTGTAAACTGATGCAGTATCCCATGTTCTTTATAGTATTTTATGAAACTGGCCTTCTTGTATTCTCCCCCTTGGTCTGAGTAGAGAATCTTGATTAATTTTCCTGTCTACTTCTCAATCATGCTTCTGAATTCTTTAAAGTATTCAAAGGTATGACTCTTTTTTTTGAGAAAATATACCCAAGTGAATCTTGTACAGTCATCGACAAACAATAAGAAATAATAGGAACCTCCCAATGACCTAGTCTTCATTGGGCCACATAAAGCAGCGTGAACTGACTCTAGTATATCTCTCTTCTTCCTATCTACATTTACAGGGAACTCATCTTTGTGCATCTTCCTAAGAGCACATGCTTCGCAATCAACTTGAAAATTCTTTAAAACAGGGAGACCATTGACCATAACTCGTTTATGAATTAGTTGTAGGTCATTGAAATTAATATGGTTGAATCTTTGATGCCATAAATCTTCTGCAATCATAGCTAATGATGTCAATGCTTGGTGTGGCACACTTCTCACATTCAGTTTGTGCAGTCCTCCCACACGAACACCTGATGCAATTGGCTTCATACGATCCAGCAGATATTTAATAACACAATAAGATTTAAAAAACTCTACCTTAAGATTCTGATCCATTATCATTGAAACAAAGATCAGATTCTTTTTTATTCCAGGTACATACATTACATTTTGAATATGCCTAATATTTCCATCAGGCAAAACAATAGAAACATTACCATATCCTTTGATTTGGTACCAAGATAGATGTTTGCTCCACTACTGGTCTCTTTGAAATTTTCAAACCAATGCATGTTTCCTCTCATGTGGGTGGAAGCTCCTGAGTCCACAAACCAAGATTTTGCTTCATCGTCCTCAGTAGAAAGCACAAAATCAGATACAAATACTCTGAGATTTTGATTCTACTCTTCATCAGCAAAATGACCTGCATGCTTCTTGTGTTTCTGTTTTCCTTCATCAAACTTCTTCTTCCGGAAATGTCTAGCTATATGACCAATTTTACCACAATAAAAATATTTTAGTCCTGAATCACTTCTGTTTGAAGACATACCTTGAGATGGAGGTGGCTTTCTTTGTGGGGTTCCTCCACTTTTGTGTGTTGCATTTACCTTTCCTCTGAAGGGCTTCTTCTTTGCCATTAGGGAAAGATCTGAGCTCTGGGGTTTCAAGGTCATCCGCCTTTCCTCCTCCTGCATTAGGATCCCTGTCAATTCTTCAAACTTGGGGGATTTTTCTCTCACATTCAACCCAATGATGAACATATGATAGTCGTCAGTCATACCATTCATGGTAATTATGACCAAATCAGTGTCTAATACTATTTCGCCAATGTTGCCCAGCTTATTCTTAAGCTCCTTGATACGAGAGATGAACGCTACTACTGATTCATTCTCCTCCATTTTAATGGAGAGAATCTTTCTCTTTAAAAATAGTATGTGATTTGTGTTCTTGATCTCGTACACGTCTTTGAGAGTTGTCCAGATGTCTGTTGCAGATTTACATTCTTGAATATGAGGAATAATGCAATCTTTCACAGATAATTTGAGCAGCACCTTTTCCTTATTCTCTCTCTTTTCTTAGCCCTAGATTGTTGATGTTGTTCCATCTGTAGCTAGGTTCAGCTTCAACTCATCACCAGTTGCAATCACCCATGCGTTTTGCCCCTCCAACAAGGTATGCAACTAAAATTTCCAATTGGAGTAGTTGGAACCGTCAATCTTATTGCTCTCTTTCAGATAAGCCTCCACCATCTGATTGTCATCTTAATAAGTATCCCTCAAGAAATAAAATTTGACCTATCTCGAGATCTAAGGAGAAATTTCGAAAAAAAAATGAGTGTTTTCTTAAAAAAACAATTCCTTGGAAAAGATCCCCTTTGTTTTTTTTTATTAAAAAAAAAAAACCTAGAAAAAAAGACTCCAACCTTAGTCAAATGCACCCAACATTTTTGTTAAAAAAAAAACCATTTTTGAATATAGCACGGCATTGTTTATAATCCCGATTTTTCTTTAAAAAACTAGCAGAGGAATCTTGATATAACCAAAAAAAAAAATTATAAAAGTATGTTACAGCACCAAACTATTTAGAAAAAAAATTGGCCTTTGAAATTCAAGGCCCACCTTTGACTCCTTTTTATGGCCTTCGAATTGGAAATTGTTGTCGTCCTCATGCACCTGCAGGCACCTCTAATCCTGGGTGGCAGTACCACCGATCCTCACCACGATGCCCCACTATTGCACATGCTAGACTGCTGCACCACGATTTTGGCACCTCGGTTCCTTCATGCATGCCACCGATGCAACACACCTGCTACATCGACCTCTTCTCCTCCATTCACGACAAGCCAACCACGCATCCACTAATTACATGGGCTACTCCACGCTTCCGCTGTGCCTACCCACACAACAAAAACACTCCACCCATGGCAGGCTCCTTCGCTCGGCATCCGATTAGACCTACTCCCAAGCTCTTCTAGATTTGGTCTACTTGCGCTGCAGTGATTGAAAATGACTTGCGTAGAATATCTTGGGGAATGCCCAGAGTGGAATTGAATGTGGCAAAGGGCAGGTATAGAAACCCTAGATTTTGGCTGCTTAGTGCGTTGATAGCAACTGCATCCGTGTCTCCCATGTTTTGAGCGAAGTGAAAGGCACCCTTCGAAACCATGAAAACATCGTCAACTTCCATCATTTGAGGGCTCCTTCGGCGAGCTCCTTGGTTCCACTCTCACCATGCTAAATCACCATGCTAAATGCTGATATCGACGGGCTCCTTCACACGATTTTGTTTTCACAAGAAAACGCAATCTCTCCTCTTAGATTCGCGATTTCTGGGGGGGGATGATGAATATGGGTGTAAGGAAATGAGAAATCAATGCATTTTTCCCTGTGGACTCCGCGATGATCGTTGCTCTTATTCGTTCAGAAAGAGTGATGATGCATGTGAATAAAATTTAAAAAAAATTGTGATGCTTCTCCTCCTCATGATACGAGGATTTCTTCACACCAGCCACTAGGGGCCTCTCTCCCATCACCTGGACATTCACTCAGCTATCAAATCATACTGACTTTGACTCACCAACCCTGGAGCTCTTGCCTCTGGTAGAACCCTCTACATCAATCATCTTACAATAAAAAATATATATTGTTTTTACACAAGTAGGGAAATTAGAACAACTACCTAAGAAATAGGAACTAATTCTTAATCTAAAATTCTAGGAACTGACTCTCTCCTAATTTACATATTCTCCATTATCTACAACATTAATTCTCCATTATCTACAACATTAGACTACATTTTTTTAACCATATTTACTTTTAGATATATTTATCCATTCACCAATATCAAAACGTACTAAAATACAAGTCCTGAAATTTGATATATACTTAAAATTAAATTATTATTATGAAATGCACCGTAACTTAAACAAACAAAGAAAAAGTCTTCGTTAGATGGGCTGACATCTCCTTGAAGTCCAAAGTAAAGTTGTTATGCATAATAAGTTGAATTGCAATAACTCTGGCCCTGAGAGACCTTCAAATTATATATTCAATACGTAACTTGTCCCTGTTCTCCACAAATTTTAATTTGCATGGTGATGTCAGATTTATGATGGGATCTCCGATATTTTTAGAAATTTCCCTTGTCGTCTACAAATTACAATTTGCACACTGACGTCAGTTTGCTCATGGGATTTCCAATGTTTTGGACGGCCATGGTAAAGAGTTTGAATGGTTCATTGGTTGACCCACTCCACTTCCTTAGCTGATGGAGTTCTGTATTGCATTACTGATGGCATTGTAGTAAGTGAATATATGGAAATGCAATTATTTTACAATGTAGAGAAGTGTTTCCAAGATTTTTTTTTGGTAAGTGAATATATGGAAATGCAATTTAGATATTTAATGTAGAAAATTTTTGAAGAGAAATTTTTGGGAAATTGATTGAAATGGCATTTTAATATCACCTATACGAATACAAGGTAATTAGGAAAAATGGCAAGGAAGTAAAATGATGGAAAGGATTCACTGCAGGAACCGTATGCAGTTTTCAGAGATCGCAGTACGGCATTACCAACTACCCCCATAATGGATTCTCCCTTGCATCTCCCTGTTTTCCTTCACCTTTAATCAACATCGGGCACGATCATTCGGTTTTATGGTTTTCATGCAGCTTGGATTTGGACAACCACTTACCCTCACCGACTTACCTCTGTTCCTGTAACATCAACTCTGCAAGAAGCTGCCAACTTGCGGTTATGACAGTTATGGATGAGCTAATAGATTATTCCACAAATCCTTCGAAGGATGTGCCCATCTAGACGCATCCCAGGACCACAACGAAAAGATATTTCTCATTTGATAGCGAGCTCTTCGATGAAGTTGAAGCCCTTCCTGCCGTCTCCGGCTCTCACATTCCATCTGTGACTCTGCCTAAAGACGCCCCATCTTTATTTGACTACATTTCGCAACTTCTCTTGCCAAACTCTCTGGCCTTTGCAGATCCACTGACTAACCCTAATGAGCAAACCTTTGGGGAGGTACAGGGATCGAACCCGCCTTCATCCGTCTCTTGCATACCCTCTGCAGTCCGCCCCTTAGTATCTACTTCTCAGGTGCCCGTCTCGTCTGCCCATCTGACTTCAGTGGCTCCTCCTCTAGGAAATTTCACTGGAATTGGCCCCATCCCTAGCATCTTCTCCTCCATACCATCAATGGCCGCATTGGGAACTAGGGCACCCCCAATCTCATTGGCTACTCGACCTTTCTCGGAATCTAAAAAATCTTCTGCTAGAATACACGGGGGTTTAAGGAGGAAAAGGTGCTAAAGCTACGAAATTATGAGGTTTTCCTAAAGCTCACTGAGGACACAAAGTCATTGGACTCCATGGACACAACAGAGAAAGTGCGTGTAGGCCATGTTCGACGCAGACATTATAGTGTGGAACGGCTACAACAATGGACCTCAGAGGTTTGGGGTCATCATCTGAAAGACCCCCCAAAAGTTCAAACATTTGTTAAAGGATGGTTCGCACTTCGGTTTAGTTGCTTAGCACACACCAACTGGGTACTCTCCACAGTTTGGCATATCGATCAAGCGCCAGTGCTTCTTAGGAGATGGTCGCTGATGTTCAACCCAGAACAAGAAAGGGTAGATGTTGGGCCTATTTGGGTACGTCTCTCGGGGCTCCCACTACATTTCTGGACGGAGGATGTTTTCAAGTAGATAAGGAATGCTATTGGTACCTACCTCACTTTTGATGATTCCTTTTAGGTCACGAGGCGTATGGATTTTGCTAGGATACTGGTTCACCTGGATCTCACTGATGGCTTATTGGAACACATTAACATCCAGTGGAGAAATGCATCAAGGAGGCAGATTCTGGACTATGAGGGAGTCCCATTTAGATGCAGGAGATGTCATAAGGTGGGGCATCTATTCAAAGATTGCCCCCTAAATGGAAGGGCGAGCAAAAAGACACCGATTCAGGATCCATTGGCACAGGAGGCTCATTTGCAGGGGGAACAGCCCTGGAATACAGAATCTCCAGAAGGGATGGCAGAAGCACAGACAGTCTCGGCAGCAAATGTGATGGCCTCTACACAGGCTACCCTGAAGAAGCGTGGCAGGCCTCCCCTCAGACCTCCTCCCCCACCTCCAGCCTGAACCCTGGTAGCCTCCGGAGATTCGGTCACTTCGGGTAAGAGCATCTCTTTCACTTCATCATCTCTTTACAACTCATCTTTACATGATATCTTATCATCTGGTTTATCTATTGGTATGGGCTCTGCTTCCATTCCTGCTGCCTCTATCCTGGTTTCTTGCAATTTTGCTTCCACTCACCCCGTCTTCTCTCCCACCCCTCCCTCACTGTCGATTTCCCCTCCGCCTCCACCCTCATCTACAACACAAGCCCCCCCAACATCTGGATATCTGACCCGTTCAAAATCCAAGCGTCAGGCTTTGGATCATATCGAGCTCGACATCATACCCTCCCCCCCTCCGCATAAACTCCATAGAGGCCGACCATCCTCCCTCTCTAAAGCTCGATGTCTAGCTAGCGATGAGATAGCTTCGGGCAAGCAGTCTACTATTCTTGGGGTGCTTAGAGCAAGAGAAACCCCATTTGAACCCCCTCCATGAAGATTATCTCTTACAATTGTCAAGGGCTTGCTAGGCCTGACAAAAAACTAGCACTCCATCAGTTATTTGCAACCAAATCGCTTGACATAATCTTTCTACAGGAGACTCTTGGTCCTGTTGCTGATATTACCCTTACCCTTGAGAGAATGTTTCCTGGGTGGTGTTTTATTTGTTTGGATGCACATGGAAGATCCAGGGGTATTGCTTTGGGATACAATTCCCGTACTATCAAATTTCTCAATTGTTGGGGAGGGGCTAGACATATCGGAGCTGACATTCATTCAACAGATCTGGGAATGGATTTCAGAATCTTCAATATTTATGGGCCTTGTCAGCACAGACCCGATTTTTGGGATAAACTCCTGGGTTCGAATTTATTTCTATCAGATCATTTGATACTTGGAGGGGATCTCAATTTCTCAATCGGACACTCTGAGTCCTGGGGACACCGAGCGTAGAGAGATCCTCTCTCGGATTACTTCTCATCCACCTTGGATTCCCATCACCTAATAGACATCCCTACAGCTAAGATACAAGCTACCTGGAGAAATAATAGAACCGGGGTGAATGGCCTAGCCCGCAGACTTGATCATTTCTTAGTCAAAGAGAATGTAGTTGATTTGGAATTCTACATCAGACAATGGGTAGGATAGGGTGGAATCTCTGATCACCTACCTATTTATATGGAAATTGAAGGGGGCAGGGCTAAGCCCAAGGGACCTTTTAAATTTTGTTCTGCTTGGCTCAAGGAAGCATCATATGTCAGCACGGTTACTGATTTCTGGAAAGCAAACCCACCAAGGGCAGGGGACACATCACAAATGGTTTTATTCACAATCTTGCAGAGCTGAAGAAGATGTCCATATCTTGGGCACATAATAAAAGGACACATGATGACAACTCCCTGAGGTAGATAGAATCTGAGCTGATTGTCTTTGAGAATGAACAGGGAGGATTATACAATTCAGATGAACATAAGGAGAGGATTACATCCCTATGCACAGCTAGAGGGAAAATTCTTAAGGATCATCAAGAAGTCTGGAGATTGAGAAGTAGGGAAATTTGGATGCAGGATGGGGATGCAAACACCAAATTCTATCACAAGTTTGCAAATGGAAGGAAAGCGATAAATACAATATGGCAGCTTCAAAATGAATAGGGACAAGCTATCAACACCTTTCCGCAATTGGCTTCGCTAGCAACCTCTCATTTCAAAAGAGCTTATAGTGCCCCTCGGGAAGCAAATCTGGCAGACATCATACGAGTTGCACAACATTTTCCACGGTTTGTGGAGCAAGAGGAGGAAAGAGATCTGATTAAAGAGGTTACTTTGGGTGAGCTAGAGGCCACCTTGAAGTGGTTTAAAAGAGATAAGAGCCCTGGACCTAATGGATGGTCTTTTTTGAAACCATAGGTGAAGATCTGCTAAGAGTCATCGAGGACACAAGGAACAGTGGAAATATAGCGGCATCCATCACCTCTACCTTCATTGTGCTCATACCAAAATACGATAACCCGTCCTCGTATGATGAATATTGCCCTATTTCTCTTTGCAACTGCATATACAAGATTATAGCAAAGATCATTTCCAACTGTATGCGACCCATACTTTCCAAACACATCTCTCTGGAACAATTTCCACGGTTTGTGGAGCAAGAGGAGGAAAGAGATCTGATTAAATAGGTTACTTTGGGTGAGCTAGAGGCCACCTTGAAGTGGTTTAAAAGAGATAAGAGCCCTGGACCTGATGGATGGCCTTTTTTGAAACCATAGGTGAAGATCTGCTAAGAGTCATCGAGGACACAAGGAACAGTGGAAATATAGCGGCATCCATCACCTCTACCTTCATTGCACTCATACCAAAATCCGATAACCCGTCCTCCTATGATGAATATCGCCCTATTTCTCTTTGCAACTGCATCTACAAGATTATAGCAAAGATCATTGCCAACTGGATGCGGCCCATACTTTCCAAACACATCTCTCTGGAACAATTTGCCTTTCTCCAAGATCGACAGATTCATGAGGCTGTGGGCACTGCACATGAAGTATTACATACCCTGAATATGAGGAAATGCAAAGGTATGATCCTTAAAGTTGATTTATCTAAGGAATTTGATAGAGTTAATTGGTTATACATTAGAATATTATTAACCCACCTAGGTTTTCCCTTCATATATATCAAATGGATCATGAGTTGTATAACTAACATTCCCTTCAGCGTCATGATAAATGGAAGTGCATCCCCTTTCTTCTTTTCTGAAAGAGGTTTGCGACAGGGTTGTCTGCATTCACCATTACTCTTTCTCCTTGTCATGGAGGGACTTAGCAGGCTGATTAAGGATGAGCATAGAAGAGGGAGAATACAGGGATTAAAATTTCAGATGATTGTATGCTCACATGTTCTTTTTGTGGATGATGTTCTGATATTTCTCAATGGCAGTATTGGAGATCTTACTAATATTAAAGCCACTTTCTCCTTATTTCAAGTGGCAATAGGTATGCTGATTAATGATACTAAATCAACTCTGACTGCAACTGAATGTACACAACACGAGATCCATTTTGCACTTCATCGCTTCCGGTTCACTCATCTGAGTCTTCAATATGGCCTGAAAAACCTGGGGTATAAGTTGAAGCCCTTAGGCTACAAGATAGCAGACTGGACATGGCTCATCTCTAAAATGGAGAAAAGACTCAATATCTGTTATTTCAAATACCTATCTCGAGCTGGCCGACTCACTCTCATTAAGTGTCTTGGAAGCCACTCCTGTCTATTGGATGTCACTGGCTTGGATTCCTAGGGGTATTATCACCAGAATACAATCTCTTTGCTGCAGATTTCTCTAGAAGGGGAGCCAGCCGGGCAAGATTTCTGCTTGAGTCAAATGGGATGCCCTTAATTTGCCAAAAAAATGGGGGGGATGGGGTATAAAGAAACTTGACGATTTCTCTTATGCTCTGGCTGCTAAGCTTGGATGGCATTTAGTATTCATTGACAGCCTCTGGTCGAAGGTGACCACGTCAAAATACATTCCCCTAATGCATATATTGGATTGGATTAAGAGGCCCCAAAGAAGCACTACAGGGATTCAAATTATCTGGAAGGTTGTGATAAAGGCTTCTGATCCCATCAAAGCTGGACTTACTTGGAGAATCCACTCAGGAGATAAAGTACAATTTGGAATAGACTCGTGGATTGGATGTGGGAACATGCACATGCTGCCTATTGAACTCACAAATCATCTATAGGATAATAATATCACTCATCTGGCTCATATTGCGGATGGAGAAAATTCCACCTTTCTACATCAGGCCTGGAAATTTGCTCACCAATTAAATATCCCACCTCAATGGGCGCAACTCTAGGATGATTATACTCAGGCACTTACTGAAGCACACATCCGTATTACTGAGGGAGAAGATGAGATCATATGGGCCCTCTCAAAAACAGGGAGATACACTCCCAAAGATGGATATTTAATGCTGACAGAATCCCGAAAACCACAGACCATTGAAGCATGGTGGAAACATCTTTGGAAGCTTAAGGCCCCCCCAGGACCAGGCTGCTTATGTGGTCTATTCTGAGGAACAAAATTCCAACTGGTGATAACTTACTCAAGCGCTCACAGTTTGGACCTCACTAGTGCTACCTCTGCAAATGCAACAACGAATCAGTCCAACACTTGTTCCTCGAATGCTCTGAAGCACATAAGCTATGGAATATTATTTTACCTGCTGTTACTCCACAAAGTAATTGGACTGGTGCATCTATCTCAGAGGCCTGGAAGAATTGGTTTACCTCTGTCACAGCCACCAAGCAGCGTAACATACCTCTTCTGATCAGCTGGGCCATTTGGATCGCCTGAAATAAACAGATTTTCTAGAACCTTCCCCCTCACTGGATTGTTATCTTAGCCAAGGTCTTGGTTGACTACTCCCTCATTCTAGAGGATCCATCTCCCCCGAGGCATACACGTATAATTCCTGAATCAATTGATCATAGCAAGCCATTGGCCTATTTCAATGGGGTTGCACAGGTGACTAGATGTGGTGGGGGATCCATTCTACATATCAGCCCACACCATTCATACAACATGCTCATGGGATTTAGGATAGGCACTAATAACTTTGCAGAATTATTAGCTGCTAAATTCTTCATATAATTTGCATTAGAGAAACACTGTAGAGATCTACAATTATTTGGGGATTCCAAAGTTGTTTGTGATTGGTTGAATAGAACCTTTAGATGCTCTGCTTTTACTTTGAGACATATACTGGATGAGGCATTGAGATTGATTTCATCCTTTGACTCTTTTGCATGCAAACACATTTTCAGGGAGTGGAACAGAGCTGCTGACAGCCTATCCAAAGAAGCAGCGAACAGGGATCCGATCATCTGGATGATCCGAGAATAGCGAGATGGAGAACACTATCAATACTACCACTAGCCTTTCATGGATATCACTATTTAATTTTCTATTGATTATGGTTAAAATAATATGTATATATTTATCATTTGATAGACTTTTCAGTTTTTCTCCTTACAGTATATTACAGTCATTGTTACCTCCCTGTGTGGAACAAAGGTAACAATTTTTTGAATGCTTATCTCATTTTTTGATGATGACAGACAAGTCTCTGTTATGTTCTGGAATATGCTCACATGGATCTACAAAATGTAATTTCTTTTTACTAATGAAATTACGATTTTTCCTAGGGGAAAAAAGGTGATTGGGAAAACATCAAAGGTAAAGCTAGAGGACTTTGTGAAGATAAATATCATTTTAGACAACTTAAAATATAACTTTGTTGGTCACAAATGATTGCACCAACATGGGCATATTTAGGACTATATTTAAGGGCCTTTTATTGTAAATCTCAACTTAAGAGAGAGTATTTTTAGTACTTATTTGGGTTCAAGAATTCTAGAATATATTAGTCATAGTATTGTAGCAATTTACAAGGTAGGGATATACCTTCCAATAGGAACTCTTACACATGTTAATCTAAATTGGATCATTATATTGTTTCTCATCCATATTGATGTTTTCGAAGTGGAAAAAGTGGAAGAATCAACTCACACAACCACTTTTACTAGCAGGATCCAATTTGGCAAATTGGAATCTAAAACATTTCAGGAGCATTTTGAGGCATCAAATGACTTTTTTGCGGTAAATCTTCCTTGATTTAGCACAATGTTGTTTTTTCATATTCTAGACACAAAAACCTTTCCAACGACACAAGAATCACATCAATCAGAGTATGTATGCAAAATTGATGTCACTCGGAAGTTGACCTTCTTGTTTTCACCACCATAATTCAAGAGGATTCCATGTTGGCCCCCATAACTCATGGAAAATAAGCTAACCATGTGATTATGATGAAGAAGACTCTAGAAGAGTCTATATTGTAACTCTAGTTAAGAGCCGAAGTAGTCAAACCTAACCACTAGTAGGTTATTGGGTTGTGTTATAACTGGGCCACAAGGAGGAAAAGGATCTCCATTCTTTTCGAGTGCATTTGTTCCATAGATGAGAAAAATAACTAACTGGGCCACAAGGAGGAAAAGGGTCTCCATTCTTTTCAAGTGCATTTGTTTCATAGATGAGAAAAATAACTAAGATCTATTGTGACGAACTGTCGAGTGGAATATCCATGGCAATTTACGGATCACATGTTGTTGAATGAGTTAAGTAAGGACATATTTTTGACACTATATTTTAACAATTTGATGAAGTAATGGCGAGAGTCTATGGGTTTGGAATAAAATGTCTTATCTCATACCTAAACAAACTCAATGAGGATAGAATGGTTGAAATGAAAAACCCATGATGCATTAGAAGCTATGAACCAAAGTGTTGTCCATTACATGGTTGCATATTAACTTTTTGCCACAAATTCATGGTGTTCATGGTGCACCTTGCATAAGGGTCCTTAATACTTTCATATAACCTAAGTAATCTACTTGGACTAGTCATCACACCTTAGTGTATGGCTTGACTATGTCTTCCTACATAACTTCAATCCCTCTTTGTCTGTATTAGTTGACTTTATAACCCTTACATTGGCATTAGTCTTAGCAATCAACTAGCCATATATTTCTTATAAAGTATATCATTAATTTACTTAGGGAACCGTCCCTTGTACTAAAGGAGAGTTATCCTAAAGACTTGAGGGAGCTATTATGATGACAGTGGGTAGTTCCCAAAATGGTTTACAATAGGGGAATTTTCATGGGGCTATCACACTTCCCTCCATACTCATACGTTAGCCCAACTCCACCGACAACAACTAACAACCATAGAGAGGTTGTGTCGTTGTATTCAAGTTGTTACAAGGCAGTTCATGGGGCCATAGACCCTAACTAGGAGTTTTGTCCTCTTCTTATGATAAATATTATTCTTTTATAAAATAAATTTAATTATAAAATCTTTTCTCAAAAAATGTGTTTTTCCCACGGGATATCGAATAGATGACGAATAATTATATTGCTAAAACACTCTTTCTGGGTGTACTTTTAAAGTCCTCTTTGTAATCATGGGTTCAAATCCCCTCATAAATATTAGCCTAAATATATAAATATATGTCATTCAAATCTCCCATAAAAATTAATTATATTTATATATATTGATGATTATCTTGTTAGGAAAGTAATGAGATCTAAGATTCAATTTCCTGAGTAACTTGTATTATATTTCTAAATAATAACTCATAATAAGTATCTTATTATTAATTTAACTATTAAATTATAATAAATTTAAAAATATGAATTTAATAATAAATAAATTATTAAGAAAGCATTGCATTTGCATTTTAACGTGGCGCTAGGCAACGCTGTTTTACGAATAATTTTTTGCGGGTTAAATGAATATTGCATCAAGTACTGGATCCCAATTGTTTTAAAGAGTTAAATGGATAGGGAAATAAAGATCTTTCTCCACATGCCTGCACCAGAAACCGTAGCTGGAATAGCTCAGTTGGTTAGAGCGTGTGGCTGTTAACCACAAGGTCGGAGGTTCAAGCCCTCCTTCTAGCGATCAGTTTTAACCAGCCTACGTTAAAGGCTTACGGAAATATTGCGTGTGTTCTATTCTATCAGTTTTTTCCTGTTCCATATATAACTATGGGTGGAATCCTACTGTTTCATACAGGAATATTGCGTGTGTTCCATTCTATCAGTTTATGCCTGCTCCATATATATAAATATCGGTGGCCAATCGTTTTACGCAAGTTTCATAATTTATGCAGATGCCTATGCTATAAATATATTTCTTTCTCCTATCTCTACATTAGTTTATAATTGTATTTAAAAAAAAATTAATGAGATTTCAAAATTATAATTATTTAATTTATTATAAATGATATTATAATTTTGATGATAATTAATATTTATGAAATCAAAGTTGATTTATTGGATTTTAAAGAAGGTAAGAGACCATTTATAAAAAAAATTAAACTTCATTTCTTACTCAAAAAAAATATTAAGATAACTGCTCTAAGATCCTTATAATTTTGGTGATTTGGGAGGTTAGGAAGATTGATATTGTAACAAACACCTTGAAATTGAAATTTAATTCGGCTATACACAAAGCACTTTAAGAGAAAGTGTCTTAATTATTCAACCCTCTTAGTGTCAAAAAGATGATAGATTCTCGCATTGCAAAGTGTTTTGGAAATTTTCCAATGCCTAGCTTTAGTATGTAACCTATGGGAGTTGGTTCACATTTTAGCAATTATGATTTTCTTCTTTGTGCTAGTTAGAACTAAGAGATACTTTTGATCTTCTAGACTAGGATTGACCACCTCATATATATATATCCTTTTATTTTCTAATTCTTTATCACATCACATATTCTTTTTCAATTTAGATCTAGTAATATTTTTAATATTATCCTTATCCTACAAAATGGCATCTTCTTGTATTCCCCAATGGTTTAGCCAAGACTTAGCATCTTGATGCCATCCTAGCTTGAGTTCCTAGTGATTTCCATTAGAATAGAAGCAATTTTTGGAGCATCTTGTCATCCATGTTGTTTATCTTCTTCTTGTAAATTAAGTACTTAACCATGGTCATGCATCCAATGGAGGAAGTGCTTGGCTTTTTAAGAAGGATAGGATATTGTGTATTTCCTTTAATATTAATATTATAAGTTATAATGTTCTTCTCGGTCTAATCTATCTTTCTATAGGATTTTCTAGAGATATTACATTCCCAAACTTCACATCAGTATATGATAACAAGAATGACAAAAGTATCAAACATGATTTTTATTTTTTTTATTCAATGAAAGATGAATTAATTAACACTTTTTTTCAAGCCCATAATAAGCTTTTTACCCTTCATTTATCCTTTTCTTAGAATTATAGTTTCATTGAGCTTGTGATGAATATCAATTCCAACATATTTGTATGAAAGCACTTCCTCCAAACTATTGTTGTCATATACAAAATTGTCTTAAGCGATCTTTCTAGAACCGATCATCATAACCTTTGTTTTTTAAGTGCTTATAATCATATCCATACTAGAGTAGTAGTCCTTGAAGATTCTTAGATACTTCCTTAGCGGTCATAGGGATTTCTTGCCAAAAGAACAATGCCATTGGCATGAAGAAGAAGGATGATGACTATACCAATGAGTGTTGGGTTATGTCAACCAACATCTTCTAACCAATATTATAGCTTATCAATATATACGAGAGGGGGCATGGAATAGGGAACAATTTGCGTGATTCCTATATTATAGAAAATTTCTTCAAACCATCTTTTAGTGTTCTGATACTTGGCAATGATATCCATATATCCTCACCACAACAATTCTCAACTAAGGAACTTTTAGCTCTTATAACCTATTCTAAAGATTGGTCTTTGCCACTATGTTAAAATTCTTTATTAAATCAATGGAAAAATGAAAGAGATTGATTTTATTATCACAACACTCACCCACAAGTGTAACAAGATGGTCTAGAGTTAAATAATAACCCCTAAAATTGACTTATCCTCTAACCTTTTTATGTCGTTTTGAAACTTTTTTCAATATTTCCCAAAATATTTATGTATAACTTGGATAAGATAAAATTAATTATAATTACTTAATTTATATAAAAAAATCAGTATATTTAATGTCCAATAAATTGATTAATATTTTTAATACATAAAAATTAATCTAATTAAAACAATAAATTAATATTTTTATAATGTTATTTTTATATTTAAACCGTGTAAATAAAAAATAACCATAATAATTATAGTTTAATAAATAAAAATGTATTAAATATATATATTTTTATATTGAAAACTTAAATTAAAAAGAAATGAAGTTTATCTTGAAACTTTTATATTATAATAATGATTTCAGCTATTATTTTAAATTATAAACTTTAATTCTAATTATAAAAATTAAATTTATTTTAAAAATTATAAAGTTTTATCTCAATTATAAACTTTAATTTTAATTTTAAAAATTAAATTTATTTTAAAAATTATAAAGTTTTATCTCAATTTTAATTTTAAGACTCTTATTTAAATCTTTAAATTTATAATGTTAAAAACATATTTAATTTATAAAAAATTAAAGAATTTAAAACTTTGTTATTATTTTCACGATTATTTTATATTTCACTTTTTATATGAAATTTAATATAATTAATATTTATAAAATTGATTTAGTAATGTAACATCTACTTATTAACCATAAAAATAGACAAAGGAAAAAATTTAATTTACTATGACCTATGATAAAGTCATCATTCTCGTAATTTGGAGAATTCTAATAATTAAACAAATATTAACAATCAACATAATGGTGGATGTTTTGATTTCATACATATGGTTATATTAAATCTGAAGATTACAACGTATCGGCCTTGATCATATCACACATATATTTACGCCGTAAGGCGTTCCCTCTGAGAAAGACATCCCTAAAATGTGACGTGTGCGATCCTGAGCCATTGATTATGTGTGTTAGATGATTGGAGTGTTTTCTGCCGTTCGTTTAATCTGTTTTTTTCATAGAAAAATAGTTTTTTCCATGGTAATGGGCCATGAAAGGCCAGGCCTGGCCTGCTGGAGATGAGACTCTTCGCAGAGACTGCCTGCTGGCGATGAGACTCTTCTGCTGGCGATGAGACTCTTCGCAGAGACTCTTCATGTCTTTCTTCCCTGCATGCGTAGCCTTGTGCTGTTATATCAATATTTGTACAAATGTTAATACCCTCTATCGATGATCCAATATGGATCCAGACTCTGTGATCCATCCTGAAAAAGTGTGCGAGCAAGTTCTGTGACTCTTTTATATAAGATCCGTGCGAACTCAGTGTCTCCTTTACTGCAAGCCTTCTATAGCATCTAATTTATGTGATTCCTGAGGCACACAACTCCTGTAGATTGGTGCAAAATTCTAAGGATCATATTCCTTTGAAGTGGACGATTACTCGAGAATTGTCAACATTTTACATAAGAGGTAGCAATATCACTCCCGTTCACCAGAACAAAATGGAATTGTTTTTTTTTTAATATTTATGAAAATTGATTGTTGGCATTACTGTAGATAGAGCGGAATCAAAGAACATTTAAAACCAGGTATAAAGGGAAATTTTTGTTGTTTTAATACATTTAGATTCATTACAGAATTCAAAATAAAAAGCTCAATTGGAATTTTTTTGGTTAAGTGATGAAAACATTGTGATTTTAATGTTGGGATTGAAATCTTCATTGAAAACAGGGTATAAAGGAAAACTTTTGTTGTGTTATCACATTTAGATTCATTACAGAATTCAAAGTAAAAAGCCCAATTGGAATTTTTTTGGTTACGGGATGAAAACATTGTGATTTTAATGTTGGGATTGAAATCTACATTGAAAACAGGGTATAAAGGAAAAATTTTGTTGTTTTATTACATTTAGATTCATTACAGAATTCAAAGTAAAAAGCCCAATTGAAGTTTTTTTGGTTACGTGATGAAAACATTGTGATTTTAATGTTGGGATTGAAATCTACATGAACAGTTTGTTAGTCCCTTAAATTCCTGAAGTTTCACATCTTCAGACCACGTGCCTTAAGTTTCATTATGATCCCCCATTTACCACATCAATATGTTGATGGCTTAACATGTAATCTATGAAGGCAGAGAATTGGATCCCCTTTCAGTAATATAAATATCAGGTTTTTCTAAAACAAACTGTGTATGATAAAGACTACAAGTTTGATATATCTTGGAAAGATTCTAATTGTAAAAGATGAAAGACTTCAGTATTGACGGTTTGATTTCTCTGAAAAAAGTTATGTTTGGGTATATTTGGACTGAAATTGGCTTGAAATTTTCCTCCTTGTCCTAGGAAATGTTGAGATTTTGGTGACATGAAAACAAACCCTCCTGGAGGTTTGGAAATAACTGAACGAAGAAATGTTTGTACTGCCAGGTTGGCTGTCTCGGATACGAAGAGTTGGAGAGAGGCTTTCAAAACATTAGTACTTTTGGAGTACCTGTTAACACATGGTCCAGAGAGTTTTGCAGCAGACTTTCGAAGTGAAAAGGATGTTCTTCACCAACTCACTCATTTTGAGCATGTGGATGAGCTAGGGTATTACTATATATTATCATTGTTTTTCTAAAATTAGTTGGTAATCCTATTCAGGTTATATTTATAGATCCAATTCAACGCAGAGATACTTTACAAATTACCATATATACATTAGAATATTTCCATGAATTATATAATTTTGGCTAATGTTATAAATTTCTGAATATAGATTTTATCAAATCAAATCATCATTTGGAGGATACTATCTGTGAAAATCAAGGCATGATATTATTGCAGAGAGATAACCCACAAAAAATAGAAAAGTTAAGGACATAGCTCATAGGATTTACACCACAGTATAGTATAGCAATGAATGAGAATGATCCGATCCGAATATAGCTTGGTAGTTGGTAGTGTAAAACATAAGCGAAATAGAGTGAACTCAATTTCGAACTGGGGTGCTTCAATCTAATTGTCTGGCTTGACTACCATTTTAGCCATGTCAAGCGATGTGCCAACACCACCGAGCTTTTTTATTCTTAATTGCTTTCGGTAATGGATGAAAATAGTTGCTTTTGGTAATGGATGGAATTTTATATGATTTTTTTGGGGCTTTCAGTTTTTCTCTTATGCACTCCCCTATTTTTGTTGTGCAGCTAACTTTCAACTTTCACCATTTGCATTGCACCACAAGAACACAATTATGACCTAAAATCATCTTTTACAAGTAATGCTCTTATTACCGAGTATCGACTTATGCTTGCAAGTTGCAACAGGCTAAATGCTTTATCCAATGTTCAATTCTACTTTGGCTTCAAAGCACTCCTTATCCACTCTGTTTCTGTATAAAATTGTGTGAGTAATTCAACTTCAAATACGAAAACTCCAAACCTCTGTCTCTACTCCAAACCCCTGTCTTTTCTACTTTACATATTGTTCTTGTTTGTTACTTGTATTTATTGTTCTGGTTTGTTACTTCTACTTGCAAAGCAATTCCAAACACTGTTACTTTACTTCTTACTTCTACTTGCAAAGCGAAACACTGTTACTTTACTTCTACTTGCAAAGCAATTCCAAACATTGTTACTTGTATATATTGTTTTGGTTTGTTACTTATACTTGGTTTGTTACTTCTACTTGGAAAGCGATTCCAAACACCAAAACTTCAAGGGTGTTCGGAGTACACACTTCGTTTTGATTTTCGTTTTGATTTTGGGTAATATGACTAGATTACCAGTACAATGCCTGAAATTTATGATTGAGGATACACACTATTGTCTTCGACATTTCATCTTCATTAGCAATTTGATTATATTTCATGCTGACCTGATATAATTCAGAGCGTGAACATACAATGATACGGACCTCAAGTGCTATTCAAATTTAGTTAGTCCTTCACAAGGCTAGATTCATTTGAAACGTTATTCAAATTTAGCTAGTCCTTGACAAGGCTAGATTCATTTGAAGCATTTTTATGATTAGACTAATGGCTACATCACACAGGTCGATAAGTTAATTGAGACTGGAATAATCTGTACTTATTAGAAATTTAAAAAGCAGGATATGTGACAGAAGCCTTTTCCAGCTGCTATGTTAGAAAGAAAATCTCTTGCATATTATGCACAGTCACCTCGACATATGCTCATTCTTTATCTCAGTGAATTTATATAATCTCATACTATCAACCAAACTGTTTTGGTGATTTCCAAATGTTTTTAAATCATTCCCCCAGATAATCCCCAAAACAAAAGGGGTTTTTCACCTTGTTAATTAATTTTTTACCTCTTCATTCATAAGGGTCATTATATTGTATTTGTATTGAGTTGGGGATGTAGAGTAAAGTTTGAATATTGGGGTGGGGATGTGGAGTAGGAAGGTTTATGGATATTTCGGGTATAAAAAGACATAAGCAGGTATTTGGGTTTGTAGTTATTGGGGTGGGGATGTGGAGTAGGGATGTTTATAGGTATCGGGGGTAAAAAAGGACATATAGTAGGTGTTGGGGCTGTAGGTATTGGGGTGGGGATGTGGAGTAGGGAGGTTTGTAGGTATTGGGGTGGGGATGTGGAGTAGGGAGGTTTGTAAATATTTGGGGGCATAAAAAGACACATGGCAGGAATTGCAGTTGTAGTTATTGGAGTGGGGGTGTGGAGTGGAATGATTTATACTTATTGGGGCATATATTAAAAACAACTTTGGCGTGGTGGCTTAAATACAATCTATTTTAATATTAATTTGAGTGGGCAATATTTATTTTAATATTAATTTGAGTGGGTAATATTAACTTGAGTGGGCTTAATGGTTAAGAGCATATGTTTCATCTAATCGGTTACAAGTTCAAAATCAGAGGAGTTCGCTTAAATACAATCTATTTTAATATTAATTTGAGTGGGCAATATTAACTTGAGTGGGCTTAATGGTTAAGAGCATATATTTCATCTACTCAGTTACAGGTTCAAAATCAGAGGAGTTCTAATCTATGCCTTCATAGACTTAGCAGTCAAATCGCTCTTCTGAAATGGGTCCCTTGTCCCACAAACAAGGGGGTCTCATATACTAATTTGGTGTTCGGCTTGGCCGTGACTTTAAAATTGGATAATAATAATAATATTACATTTTCCGGGCAATTGAAGAAAGTCCTTTGCTGTAAGGCTTACACAATTCAATAATAACCGTCTTTAATTAAAATTGGATAATAATAATAATACATTTTCCGGGCAATTGAAGAAAGTACCTTGCTTTAAGGCTTACACAATCCAATAATAACAGTCTTTAATTAAAATTGGATAATAATAATAATAATAATAATATTACATTGTCCGGGCAATTGAAGAAAGTCCCTTACTATAAGGCTTACACAATCCAATGATAATAGTCTTTAATAATAATAATATTACATTTTCCGGGCAATTGAAGAAAGTGCCTTGCTGTAATGCTTACACAATCCAATGATAACAGCCTTTCACTGCCTAACTGCTCAGAAAAAATTTAAAAATTCTCTTTCCACTAGGAATAAGATGTTTTTCTCCAAATCCTGCTGCAAATGGGCGAAATCGTGCGAATAAACATTCTACAGTCGTATAGACAAATGAAATTGTTCCAGGAGATGCAATTAATCAATGAAATTGTTCCAAGAGATGCAATTAATCGTGCGAATAAACATTCTACAGTCGTACAGACAAATGAAATTGTTCCACGAGATGAATTACAGAAACGCAAAGTTGTTGCATTGAATACCCCAAATTGTTATCTCACATATGTTCACTGTTGTTCCATGCTTTTCTTTCAAAAAAAATGTATGTATATATATAAATAAAACATTCAGATCAATCCTAGAAATCAAACAAGTGAAATATTAGTCTACCTATTGTTGGTCTAAATCAATCAATCCAAATTTTATTTAATCGTGTGTCAGTGAAGAGTGGCAGGCTGAATAAAAAGTTTATCATTCTGAATCGAAGTTAAGAGTACGAAATAAACAAATTTGAATTTAGACCTGAACATATGATGCTGATTACCCTCCGATTCATAGAGTTTTCATGTCATCTCCATGCTTCCTCGTCCTGTTTATTAATCCTTTTTAACTTTCTCATGCAGGTTTGATTGGGGCCAGAGTATCCAAAGAAAAGTAGAGAGAATCCTAGAACTTCTTAACCAAAAGAAACTGCTGAAAGAAGAGCGCGATCGCGCTCGGAGAGTTTCGCGTGGAATAACGGGATCCGGAAGCTTTTCTTCAAGAGCAGCCTCTTCACCTGCTTTTGAAAGTTTCGAATCAACTTTCAATGATATACCAGAGGGAGCATCACATGAAGAGGGACTTAACGAGACTACACAAATGAAAACCAAGAAGTATGATATATCAAAGGATGAGGGGGCATCATATGAAGAGGAAGTTAATGAGACTACACGAATGAAAACCAAGAACTATGAGAATGACATCAAAATATATTCAAAGGGATATTCTAGCCCTGGAATTTCAACCAACATTACTGGTCAAGATGAAGAGTTAAGTTCTGGCAAAGTATATACAAACAATATTGGCCCAACATCTGATCATGTGGGAAGTTCTGAAACTAAAAATATTAATAATCCATATCATTCCAACACTGAATGGCAACCATTTCAAGGAAGAAAGCTTTTTACATCTACTAGCCATGATTTTAGAAAGCCTGATGTTGTTAACTTGATGAGTGATCAAGATAAGGACCAAATTCCAGTCCAAGCTAATGGTAACCCTCCCCAGACTAATACTTCTGATAGATTTCATGCATATGGTTATAGGCTTCAAAGTGAGTCCTCTGTGAATTGCAGCAAAGGTAAGCAGGATAGCAGCCCCACAGCTTGTAGTGGCAGTGAAATTGATCCATTTGATGATAGTGATAATGACACAGCAACTCAATGTTTGCTACCAGACAAACATAAAAGGTGTCCAACTAGTATTTGGGATTTTCATGATTCTGCTGGCTTAGCAATCAAGATCTAGTGCTCCTTTACAATATAAAACAAAAATGTATATGCTGCCTACAATAATTGTTAATATATCAGTATGTATTTTGCTTCTGCTCTATCTTTCATCTTTAGATTATCCAAATATTTGTATGCTTGACCAATGCTTGCTCTATCTTTCATCTTTAGATTATCCAAATGTTTGTCATCCAAATGTTTGTATGCTTGACCAATGCTTGTAAAGTTTATGTGCTTAACCTAATGGTTTATTCGCTGTTCGTCTCAGTAAAGATCTTTCTGATAAAGATACATATTGTTTTCCCTTTCTTTCTTTGGAATGAATTGAAAATTTAAATCATGATTCATTTTTTTAATTATTATAAAATTTGTTTATTTCTTTATATACTTTTCAAGCATTTTCTGTTAATTGATTTGATACATCCCAAAAGTTTGACAAAAATGCCCATCGCTGGCTAGCATTTTCTGTTAATTGACTTGGTACATTCCAAAAGTTTGACAGAAATGCCTATCGCTGGCTAACATTTTCTGCTAATTGACTTAGCACATTCCAAAAAGTTTGACAAAAATGCCCATCGCTAGAGTGTACATTCTTTGCATGTAGTATCATTGCAAAACTCTATGATACCATCTTAATTCCAGTCTTAGCACTTTAAACCTTTTCATACCATTTTCATTACATCCCACCATTTTCATTACATTTTTATCGCTTTAAACATTACATCCACAGATAAACTCCATTAACATCACCCGTCTTAATATTAATAAGTTGCCACAGATATTATTCCATTAGCATCACCCATCTTAATATTCATAAGTTGCAACATGAATATGTAGGGTAAAGTTGTAAGTTTGTTTGTGGAGTAGGCAAATTAATATCAATGAAGTTGTTGACACCTCATCTAGATTGGGATTTATGGTAAATAGTTTCAATTATGTTTTAGAAAAAAATCTAGATTTGTATTATTGTAAATTTGTAAATAGTTTTAATTACGCCGTAAGGCGTTCCCTCTGAGAAAGACATCCCTAAAATGTGACGTGTGCGATCCTGAGCCATTGATTATGTGTGTTAGATGATTGGAGTGTTTTCTGCCGTTCGTTTAATCTGTTTTTTCATAGAAAAATGGTTTTTTCCATGGTAATGGGCCATGAAAGGCCAGGCCTGGCCTGCTGGCGATGAGACTCTTCGCAGAGACTGCCTGCTGGCGATGAGACTCTTCGCAGAGACTCTTCATGTCTTTCTTCCTAGACATGAAGAATCTGATAGTTCACCTCACAGGTAGTTATTAGTGAACTTCTAAGTTTACCCAGTCACAACAAGAAGGATTTGGATTTCTCTGTTTTCTCAAAACTCACATTAACTCCATCACCAATTATCATGATAATACCTTTATTATTATCATATCTTTGAAATATTAAGACCTGTGTTGGAACTTCCTCCCTTGTCTCGTTGGGCTTGATTTGATCGAGTAATAAAAATACACCTTTGCCATGTTGGCCACTTAAACTAAGTGGTTGAGAATATTGTTGTCTTTCTAAGTTTTCACACGGGGATTTTTCGATAGAAACAATGGAAACATCTAACATGTATCTTAAATTGCGAGATGTGTAATTCATTAGTTTATGGCTTATTGGACTCACCCACATAGATCTTAATTTTAATCGTGCAACTACTTGTAATTGCTTATTCAAAACATAAAACTCAATGCAAGAAATCCACTAACATACACAATGTAGAAATAAAGATTTATTTCAGAATGCTATATGGAACTAATGTTAACTGAATTCTATATGGAACTAATATGGAATTAGTGCTAATGATTGTTGGAAGCAATGCTAACTGATCATTGGAAGTAGAAAAAATTAATGTACCCTGGAGAATCAACATGGTTTCAGAGCAGAGTTGAAGATCTAAAAACAGTGAACATGGTTTAGAGCAGGGTTGAAGATCTAAGAACAATTTTAAGTTAACGAAAGATAAGGGTGGTATTGGATTTAAGTGAATTGTCTCTGATTCCCTAAAGGCACTTGAATCTGTGACCTATTCGGTGGCCTATCTAGCTCTAAGATATGCGACGTTCTGAGAATTGTTGTCTCTACGGAGCTCTTTCTATAGTCTGCATTGAATCCAAGGCTATATTACAAATGTTAATACCCTGTATCGATGATCCAATATGGATCCAGACTCTGTGATCCATCTTGAAAAAGTGTGCGAGCAAGTTCTGTGACTGTTTTATATAAGATCTGTGCGAACTCAGTGTCTCCTTTACTGCAAGCCTTCTATAGCATCTAATTTATGGGATTCCTGAGGCACAAAACTCCTGTAGATTGGTGCAAAACTCTAAGGATCATATTCCTGAGTTGCAAGGTATCAAAATTCTATGTGTGCGCTGTGGAATAACACGAAGGTTAAGGCCATAATCTATAAGGAATGATGCGAAGATGAGGATCTATGTGAATAAAGAAGCTGTGAAAGAAGGACCATGATCCTAGTTCTATGATCTGAATTTCTCTGTGGTAAGGTCCTAGCTCCATGTGGCATTATATCTTTTTATCTTAAGTCGAGTCCGATAGCGATTCATGCATTATATCTCTTTAATACTCACTCGAACATTCTAAGGAGTAATAACTCTAGATGAAAGCTGAAGCTGTCATGAAATGTGCATCTCTATGGAAATATCCGTGATCGAAATTGAAGAAGGAAGGCCTCTGTTCTCCTTTTGTGACTTGACTAAACTCCTTTGAAAGGTTTAATTCGATTTCTTTCTAAGTCTCTATGTCAATACAAGCCTCTATTGCAATGTGAATTATATCCAGGTATGAGATTATCTATGGCCAGGAACAAAATGTGGCTTCGTCAGAATTGAGTGCTTCTAGTCAACTAGAGCCTCCTAAATCTACTGATGTTGCTCTTGAAAAGGCACCTTCTGTTACAGCTCAATCTGCACTGCCAACTTCAATGACAACAACCACACATGAAAGACAACTCACAGAATCCTCGTCTTTCACCAAGTCCTCCCAACAAGTATCTACTTCAAATGCTACAACACAAAAAATAGGTAATCCAAATATTTCTGAAGATAAAAGGCCTCCAACTCAATCCTCATTGCCCAAAATGCAGTGTGTTTCAACTATTGGACTAGGCCCAAATGGGAAAACAATCAGTGGATTCTTGTACAATTATAGCAGAGATGAGGTTAGTAGAGTTTGTGTGTGCCATGGAACATTCTTGTCACCTGCAAAGTTTGTGCAGCATTCAGGTCGTACAGACCTTTCACATCCTGAAAGGCACATTGTTGTCAATCCATCCCCATCTTCAAATGAAGATGCATCAACCCTGCAATGAAAAGTTATCCAAATAAAATCTTGGATGTATACCTAAAAAAACGTTTCCCTGAAGGATTATCTCTATGCCACTTGCCCCAAAAAAGGTTTTTGAAATTGAGTGACTATACATCCAATTTGGAAGCACTCCTATTCTACTCACAGAGTAGAATTTTGCTTCTAGACCTGGCAATCCCAAGATTAGGATTCACATGGCGCTATTTACATGTTGTATTTTCCATTGCTCCTAGCAAAGGAGTTGATTCTAAAGTGTACAGGGCAATTGTAACAAAATGACATGAAATTATGCTTGTAAATTTTGTTGAATGCAGTGAATTTTGTTGGATTCAAAGTTCTCAAACTACTATTCGCTACATATCAGCTTAAACATTTTTAGCCATCACAACTTACATCTTAAAAGTAAACTAGTACACATTGGATTGTAATGCTAAGACATATATATCTGTCACATACTAACAAATAATATATACACCAACTATGTACTGGATTGATAGGTTGATTTTAAAGTGTACAGCGCAATTGTAACAAAATGACATGAGAGTCTTTCAAAAAACCGCATAGTAAATAAATATACATAATAGATGAATATATCTTTTAATTTAATGATTATATTTTCCAACAACGACACTCAAAACCACATAGTAAATAAATATACATAATAGAGGAATATATGTTTTTCTTATGACTATTATGTATTTTGAGTATTGATTGGTCTATATTAGTCAACTTTAATGGACTACCCTTCCTAGAAGTCACCATATATAGAAGTGTATAAAGACTTCTTAAGAAAAGGGACACATCATTATTGCTCCAAATTTCTCCGTAGAGCCAACTTTTCATTTCCGTCATCAATTGAGAGTACCTATTTCTTGAGTCTCTGGTGTCTTCTATAGACATAGTCTCCACCTCTATCATTTTATTGGATTCCCTAAGTTCTCTTAAATCTTCCATTATCAGGGAACTGCAACCATAGATTTTTATTATTTGAAGTGTTTCCAAATTGAAATAACTCTTTGCAAATACCTTCAATGCTGAGCATTCTACTATGATAAACGTTTCAAGTACTGGAATTGCTCCTTCCTTTACGATTGGCAACTCTTCTAATTCATGTAACCCAACAATTGAAAATATCTTCAATAAAGAAAATGCCTTCTTATCACCGAATTCCCGAGGAAACCTCTTTAATCTAGAGCATTCAATTATTTCCAGTCGTCGTATATTGTTGAGCTTATGCAGATGTGAAAGTTCTTCCAACATATTACACTTGTATAATATAAGACTAGTCATAGTCTGAAAAGCACAAAAACTATTTTCCATTCTAACCAAGTCAGGACACTCCATGTACAGTTTTCTCATATACAGTTTTCTTAGCTTTGACATATTATTCATGTCACTCGGCAGAGATCTCACCTTTGTGAGCTCTAACACGAGGGTGTTCATTTCAATCATATTCCCTAATGTGCCTTCCCTAATAACGCCCCCATTGTTTGTTAAATGGAGCTTGGTGAGTTGCTTTAAGTTGGCCAGACACGCTAATGCTGGCCACTTTTTTCCATTTCTTGGGCTCACCTTTTTCCCATAGATTGGTGCATCCATATATTGTCAACACTTTTTTCCATTTCTTGGGCTCACCTTTTTCCCATATATTGGTGCATCCATATATTGTCAAACCCTGTAAAGAGGTGAGCCTTGAGATGTTGCAAGGTAGATACTGCAAATGACCACATTTATCCATGGCTAGATGCCTTAAATATTTCAAATTATGAAGGCCAGACGGTAATTCCGTGATTCTAGAGCGGCTTAGATCAAGGATCTCCAGGTTTCCAAGATTTGTAAGAGATGCAGGTAGAAATTTGATGGGCATACTTGATAAAAAGAGGCACCTTAGCTATTTCAAACACCCCACACTCTTCGGTAATGACTGCACTAACATCCCACTCAAATCCAGAACCTTAAGAGAGACCATTCTCCCAATAACTCTTTTTGGATTTTTTGTTAAACATTTGTTACCATCTATTAACAACGAACATAGTGTTGGAACTTTCGTTGACTCAAGGACTGAACACAGTTCGTTATTACTGAACAAAATCTGACTGCATCCGGAACATTCATTTTCATTCAACGTGCTCAAATCCTGACCCACATGGCAAAAGAAAGTTTCTTTGGCCTCGGCAACACGGATTCCCAAATCGTGCAGGAAGTTGTGTATCTTGAAGAAGACTGCACCCGTTAATGCTTCTCACAACGGGTTCAATCAAACAATGATCTGCCAAAAGGTTGAGATAAACCCCTCCCACTGTGAATGGGTTGTAGCTAAGTTAATGGCGATCTTTTCGTGCCAGCAGCCCTTCTCCCACCCACAATGGAATCACATGGTTGGCATGAATAATTTGGTCTTCTGCGAATGTTGCAGCCATGTATAGAAAGCATAATTGCAAATGAATATCACATTTAACTCATGGAATATAGATGCAAGTGTCCAATCTATGCTTTATCGTCCACTTTTTCATGCAATTTTCTTTATTGATTCTTATTTTCAATGACCATGCAATTTTATTTATTGATTCTTATTTTCAATGACCAATTACATTTATGCCTTACGGCGTTTCTTTTGCAACATGTGGTGCAAATGCTAGTTATATTTAAGGTCTGACATACATTGTACATGTTTATTAATTCTTGGAATGAAGTTTTATTGTATGCACATTACTCTCATTAATTCTTTTAAAACTTGCCTGGCTGGCCTACGGTTGGATGGCCGCCAGCTGCCACTCTCCTCTTCCTACGGATGCCATTTGTAGCATGCAGCTCCATCCGATCGAAGAGCTGGATCCAACGGCCCACTAGAATCTGGGGTGTTATGCTAATGAACCAGTATCCTATCCCTGCTCTTCGGTCATTTGGCTTGGTTCAGTTCTTGCATTTCTGCTCTAAAACCTTGGCTTTGTCGGCATTATTCTCCCTCAGGAAACCCTTTCTTCTCCAGCTATACATCATGGAGGATTCACCCAAAACTTCAACGATTTCAATCATTTTTGTCGTGATTTTCACATTGTTGCTTCATGGTTGTCTACGCTATACAGGTGAGACTGACATTAGGAGGATTTAATCATTTTAGCTCCAGACTTTTAGTTTTTATTATTGTTATTTTGGTTTTTCTTTACTGTGTAGCTTAACTAAAAGGGGTACCTTGTTATGTAGGCACCACGACTACAACCACCTCTGATGCTGAGGATAAAAATGCTCCCAGCCTTCAAGATGGTAAGGTGATTAAATTCATTTTATTTCCCTTTAGTTGTTGACAATTTACATGTTCTACCACACTGTTTAACCACTTCGGCACTTTGATGCAGGGTAGATTCTACCCACAACGAGTTGGGTGCGAGTGCCCAGGCCCCAAACATCGGTTACAAAGGATCCAAACTTCTCTACAATGTTTTTAAATAGGTATGAGTGCCTTCCTTGAGGTTGGTTGCCTTGGTATGCCTTGCATTTAAGCTTTTGAGCTATGTGCATGAGGGTTTTCTTTTAGATTTGAATTTCGGGTTACAAACCCTTGCTTGTATTATGTGGAGGTTTCGTAAGGTGACAGCTTCATTATCTTTTAAAGACAATTATACTACTCGAGGTTTTGCACGTCCTTACGGCTGTGTTAACAATTTATTATTTGTTAATGTATACATTTACATAATATATCTCTTTTTATTACATTTGTTAGCAACAATGAATCTATTTACCTTTAGCTAGCTTATGATTATGCTTGGCATGCGTTTGGATTACTTATAGATCTTTACCCAAGTTAACCCATCCTGCCAGAACATCGTTCCTTGGTGTCCATCCTAGACTGGCCGACGAAATCAATCTGTAAGATGACCTTAACTCGGTCAAACCCTTGTTTCTTTATCTTTATATATATTTCTTGTTTGTCTTCTTACAAACTTAGCTTCTATTTCAATGGTCTGAAAAGATTATTATCTGAGGTTCCTTCTTTAATTACTTCGTTTACTGAGGGAAACCTCTGCAACTATGCACATTTGTATATGTTGTTTCTTGTAAAGTACTATATGCATGCATAGCTCCAAATGGTCTCTTATTCACGACAATGCTTATTTTCTCAGAATATATGTTTAGAGTCCTGGCTTTTTACAGAAGTGTATTCGGCATATTACTTTCAAGTAGAGTAATCTTGATGTGAGAGTTTTGATTGACTACACATAATTTAATTACACCCACTATCCACCTGTAGGTATGCCTATTTTTACATTCCTTGCCAAGAATGGACACACAACCAAACTGTCTCCTATACATCTTTACTCATATAAAAGTTCTTGTTTTTCTACATAATTCTTAGCCTATAAGCATAGTTACTATGTCCAGACAACAGATGTTATTCCATCCTACATCCTTCAAAAATATCTGTTGGACTATAATACCTTTGTAGTCATGAATTGAAACTTGTTACCCATGTTATCTGTAACTAAGTAATTGTAACAAAATAATTGTTTCTAATTTAAATGTTAACTTTCTCAATCCATTCACTCCATACTACAGATGAATAATATAGAAGTATGCAATAATAATTATCAAACAAATTTATACCTCTACCAGACAATATTAGCAAGTTTGTGTTTCCTATTAAATTATTTAAATCCCTACAGTTAACAGATAATAATCACAGATACGTATATAACACTTATCTTCCATCAAAAGACTAATTTACTGTCAGATGAACCTCTCCACCCTTCCAATGAGAATCTTGGCAATTATGTCGATTACTCTCCCCCCAAGCTCCTCTTGGTTCCTCATATTAGTTTCTCAAGGAAGCAGTTCTATTGTTGAGGCCTCAGGACCCCAAGTTCAACATGCAAAATGTTTCTTCCTCCAAGGAAGTCACTCTTAAGGGTTTTCCCACCGAACAGTAGTTCAGCTCAAGGAATCTTTCTTTTCCTTCATTTTTGCCAACCCCCTTCCTTTCTTTCTCCCTTCCCTATTGTAAGGGGAAGGCAGGTAAAGCCACCGCCACGGGGAGGGATGGTCCTCCAGAAACCCAAGCAGAAGGAAGTTCAGTCCCTTCAATAGCAAACATATCAACCAATCCCTTTGATATTCTCAGCACACCAGAAGAAACCCAAGATCTAGCAGATAAAGAGATTGAACAACAGGAAAACAACATGGAACAATGCAAAAGGAAAGAGGAACCAGTCCAAACCCCAAAAGGTGCCTCTAGTTCCCCTTCCTATGCAGATATGAAAAGAAAGAAGACCCCTAAGACATCGGGATCCTAGGAAGATGAAACATCTGAGAGACCCTTGAAAAGAGTGGGGAGGAAATCTCATAGAGAGGCTAGAGAAGAAGAAGCAGAGAGACAAAAAATGCAAGGTAGTCAGGCCACTATAGAGATGTCTATCGGTAGAAATACTAGAACGAGGCCTCCCAAGGGAGGTGGTGGCCCAACCCCTACCAGTAAATAATGCGATTAGTCTCTTGGAATTGCAGAGGACTGGGGAACCCATAAAATGCTGAAGCAGTCAAGAGCCTATTAAAGTCAAAACTTCCTGAGATCCTCATGCTCCAAGAGACTATAATAGAAGGAGAAGCCCTTCTGGAACTCAGAAAAGAAAAATGGAAAACAAAAGCGAGAAAAGTGGTAAGTGCTAGAGGTACATGGGGCGGGTTATCCACTCTCTGGGAGGCTGAAAAATTCCAACTTGAAAGCTCCTTTCAGACGTAGCACTGGATCTACACCGAACTCTGACACCTACCAAGTAAGATAAACATTGCTCTCTTTAATCTCCATGTTCCTATACTCTATGTAGAAAAGGAACAATGCTGGCAAACCCTGACTGATTTTTTGGAAGCTTACTCCCTTAATAATATAATTATTATTGGAGACTATAATCTAATCCTAAACCCAAAGGGAAAAAGAGGAGGAACTAGCAGCAGGGACCGCTTCCTCCCTTTAGTGGAAAACTTGATTCAACAATGGGATTTAATGAACTTCAAGCCAAAAAAAGGACTATACGCCTGGACAAATAACATAATAGGGGAAGAGCATATCTCATCCAAGAGGAACATATTCCTTCTTTAGAGTTCCTTCCTCTCCAAGAAAACAATCATTTCCACAAAAATACTACCAAAGTGGAACTCAGACCATAAACCCATCCTCCTATTGATCAAAGAAGAAGAAAACCTGGGACCAATCCCCTTCCGGTTCAACCCACTATGGGAAAACAGGGAAGGGTTTCTGGATACAGTGAATAAGGCTTGGTCCATTCATGTTCAAGGATCACCCAACTATGTTTGGGAGCAAAAGATAAAAGCCACCAAAACAGCCCTGAAGCAATGGATAAAAAATCCCACAGTCTCCCCCACTACCCAAAGAAAACAAAGCACAAAGTAGCTGCTGGATCTCCAAATGGGCCTCGAGACTCAAGACATAACTAGAGCAGAGATTCATAGGGAACAAGAACACCAAATCAGCACCCTTGATCAGGATTTAAACAGGAACACAACAAATTATAAAGATAACCATAAATACAGAGGTGAGATAACCATAAATACAGAGATACAGCGGAAATAATACTTCATTTCATTACTGTAAAATACTAAAATGTGCTTACAAACATAAATGGAAATAAATCAGCTAGGGCGATGGTAGCTTATCTCTGAGAAGAGATGCGGCGGCTACATGCCTCTGAACTATTCAAAAAATTGTGTTGCAATGAGGCTCGAAGGCCTATTTATTGTTGAGAAACAAGGGAAAACCCTTCACATCCCAAAACCTAACCCTAGAAGATGAAACGCCAAATTGTGGGCCCCGTTTGGGTAAATTGGTACATCAATTTCCCGGGGTCGTAACTTTGGCATATGATCTCCGTTTGACGCGTACAATAGCTCGTTAGAAAGATCTATTCGAGTACTACCACTTTGGGAGGCAACATGGGTCCATGGACCCATGTTGCCCCAGATTTCCCAAAGAATATCGTTTAGGGCCTCAAAACGGCTCTAGAAGTTCAGGACTCGAAAAACTGCTAAAAATAGTAAATTGTGCTACAATTTAGGAAATTGAAAAAGCTGAAAGAGACAGTTGTGGGGGTCCAAATGGGATAGGTGGGTGGCCACCAACATCCACCTGGATCAACCCTCCGGACTTTTAAAGAAGAGGAAGAATATCTGAGGCTCAAGTCACGCAATCTCTGTCTTGTGTCTGGAGACAAGAATACAACCTTCTTCCACAAGAAAATTCGTACCCACCTCTCTAGAAACCACATTGTTGAAATCACCTCGCCAGATGGGACTGTTCTTAAAGGCACAACTCTGATAAAAGAGGTGGAAACCTCTGTTCAAAGAAGAAGGCGTGGAGGATAATGAGGAAGCTCATGAATTCCTCAAGCACGTTCCAAGGATGGTTAACAAGGAGTACAATGCATCTCTCCTGAAGCCATTCACTAAAGAATAAATTAACAATGTCATATGGAATATGGAACCAGACAAAGCCCCTAGACTAGATGGATTCTCAGTACACTTCTATAGACTCTGTTGGGATATCATCAAGGCTGATTTGTACCGAATGATCAAAGGATTCCTTCGAAAATCCAAAGTGGGAGGAAGCACAAACTCCACCTTCCTAGCCCTAATTCCTAAAGAAGCCAACCCGTAGACATTCAATAGATTCAGACCAATCTCGCTTTGCAGCACATCCTACAAAATTCTCACCAAGCTACTTGCTAATAGAATAAAACCTCTGTTGGAAAAACTCATCTCTCCCAATCAAAGAGGGTTTGTCAAAGTAAGGTATATCCTGGACAATGTGATACTTTGCAGGAAATCATCCACTCTAGCCACTAGCACAAAGAGCAAGGTATGCTCATCAAACTAGACATGGCGAACACCTTCGATAGAGTAAGACATTCCTTCCTTCTCCAAGTTCTTTCTGCATTTGGTTTCAGCCCTGAATTTGTTAATTTGATTAAAGCATGCATTGGAGAACCATGGATAGCCCCTCTAGTAAATGGTAGACCTGCAAACTACTTCAAAGCTTCAAGGGGAATCAGGCAAGGCTACCCTCTGTCCCCCTTCCTATACATTCTGATGGTAGATTCTCTAAGCCGAAAACTCTCTAATGAGAAGCTTAAAGAGACACTTCCTGGCATTAGGGCGATACTCAGAACATCCCCAATCAACCATGCCTTGTTCATAGACGACTCTATCCTTTTTGGAGGAGCCTCTATTAAAATAACAAGAGCCTTCAGGGAAGTAATCCAAAGATTCTGCAAAGTCTCTAGAGCTATGGTCAATAACAGAAAAAGTGCAGTGTATGGTTGGGTTGTAGACCAAAAATCTATTCTCGAGATTGCCCAAGCCCTAGGCTTCATCAGATATGTTTCTTGGGAAAAAATCAAGTATCTTGGACTGCCTTTAACCTTGGGTACTACTAACGCCCCTCAGTGGATGGAAATTATCAGGAAAATCAGGAAAAAATGACTTCTTGGGGAGGACAATGGCTTACCTCAGCCAGGAAGCTCACTTTGGTCAAGTTAGTCCTCTCATCCCTTCCTATCTTCTAGGCATCTTTCCTTTTAGCTCCAAAAATGATCACCGATCAGTTAGCAAAGTTGATTAGAAATTTCCTATGGCAAAGACGAAAGGGGAACCAAAAAAAATTCCATATAGTAAGTTGGGACATAGTGAAAAGGCCAATAACTGAAGGTGGACTTCAAGTAAGAGATCCTGTGTTGGCCAATCTGGCAATGGGAGGGAAGATCCTTTGGAAAATCTTCTCAAACCAAAAACACCCTGTAAGTCAAGTTCTAATTAAAAAATATCTGCACAGGCTCTCAATAAAGAATATGGATGAAGGAGTTTCTCACAAAGGAACCATGCTGTGGAAGTTGTGCACCCAAGGCTAGAAATTCTTCAAAGAACAACTCTACAGAATTCCAAGAAATGGGAAAAGAATCAGACTGTGGGAGGAAAAGATCATGGATCTCGATCCCCTAAAGCTTGCACCAGATATAGCAGACTTGCGTAACTGGCTCATCCAAAAAGGTATCCACAAACTTGCTGACATTTGCACATGGGATTCAGAAGGGAACTGGAGTAACTGGGACCTACATCGCCCCCCTGATTGGATGCTCCCTCAACTCCATCAATTATTGGATAAACTCACTAGTCTGGCTCCTATGCACCTGCATTCGAGGGACAAGTGGGGTTGGGGGAAGTCTGGATCTTACTCAGCTAGGCTGGGTTTTGTAGCCCTCCAAGAACAACAACATCAGATCCATTCTACAAAGCTTTGGGAGCATGTATGGGACCCATTTGGACTCCCAAAAATCAACTTCTTCTGTTGGACTCTCATGCACAAAAGGACCCTCACTGGGGAAAACCTAGAGAAAAGAGGAATCATTGGTCCACACAGATGCCCTCTCTATTGCAAGGACTAGGAAATGATCGATCACCTATTCATAGACTGCCCCTTTTCTCAAGAGGTATGGAAGCAAGCTACCATGGGGCTCAACATCCAATTCCCCCAGCAGTCTTCAGTGGTTAGTCTTTTCGCAACTTGGAAAGATCGCTATCCACACTCTTTAAACAACAAATCAACTTGGACTAAAATCTAGAGTGCAATCCCAAAATATATCTGTTGGGGAATGTAGTTGGCTAGGAATGAAGCCATCTTCAACAATAGACTTCCATCCACCAACACAGTCACTGTCAAGGCCAAACCCTTGCTGCTAGAAACTCTCGAAAATAGACCTCATAAGTCTAACAGCTACCTAATCCCTGAAGAACTTAGCTGGCTAGGTGAATCCTTGAGATGGGAAAGCATCAAGAAGAATATCTCCTTGACTAGCCAAAATCGAGAGTGGCGTCTCCGAATCTCTGAAGTGGAATTCCAAAAATGGTGGAAAAATCAGGGAAAAGTCATGATTTTATTCGATATCAAGGGAAGGAGGAATAATTTACTCCATAGATGGACAAAAACAAGACAGCTATAGTTGGGGTTTAGGACAGAACACCAACAACCAGGCCGAGATCCTAGGTCTGCTAAAAGCTTGTCAGTTGGCTCAAAGGAACAAAGGGGAAAACCTTCAAATCTTCGGGGAATTTGAAATCTTAATTAGAACCCTTAATAAGAGCGATCAACTCAACAACCCTGCTTTGAACAAGACCCTAGAAAGAATAAGAAAGTTGACTCAAAACTTCACATCCTACTCATTCTACCACGTTTTGCGAGCTCAGAACAAGGAAGCCGATATAATGGCCAACAAAGGACATCTCCTAGCCCAAGGTATGTTGGTGAAAAATGATGAAGACGCGGAAAGGCACCCAATCCCTTAACAGGCAAGGAGAGTCATTCAAGGACAGAATCCCGCAGAATAAAGGCGAGCTCACTTCTCGACAGGTTTTCGGCTTTCCGCACGGGCCAATTGTAATAGGAGTAAAAATAGGGCGCAGATTGGATTTCATTTAGAGGATGATTTTGATGGAAAAGAGATAAAGACGCAAGGCAGGGGAAGATCCAACGGTCATCGCGAGCTGGAAAAGATGGGGGGTTAAAGATGCGGGGAGCGGTAAGCAGTTTTCATCGCACCGCTTCTGGCTGTTGGGCAGTATTTCTCGTATCGGACGCGATGCGACTCACAGCCTGACGCGTGGCAGGACAAAACCGCCCATTTCGCGTGCCCCTGAGGTGATAAAGGTCAGACAGCAATTCGACGCGATAAGCGTCAGATCTGGGCAAGGGAAGATCTAACGGTAATCATGCGCTTTTCATGGTAGGGTCTTATCCTTGCAGTAGGGTTGGGTACGGAGATGGGTCCCGGTTAAAGCTTGTTTAGCTAGGGACACAACAAGCATCAGATCTGGGCAGAATTGATCTAACAGCTGTCGCTCATTGCAAAAGAAGGGGAGTTATTCTGCTAGGAGTGGTAAGCGGGTTGCTTCGCACCGCTTTTAGCTACTCAACAGTTTTTATGAAATGGACGTGATTCCACTCAGGGGCCGATGCATGGCAATACAAAACCATCCATATCGTGCACTCTTGAGGAATTAAGGTTCGAAAATCATTGGATGCGATATGCGTCGGATCTGGGCAGGAGAAGAGCTGATGGCTGTCGCCTGTCGAGATCAGCGGGGGTTAACCCTATAGTGGGGCCGGGTACGGGGGATAAGACAGGTTTTAAACAAAATCATTTTAATTTATGCGGGTTTGCAATTGGGCCTGTGGAACTTAGTTTATGTGGGTTTTAACTTAACCCAGGAAAGTATCAAAGAATCAAAGAAAAGAGTACCATAGCAAAGCAAGGATAAGAAGCCTCTTTTGAGCGTGAATTCTCGCATTTGTCTATACTCGAGGTTGTTTGGCATGCCTAACCTCTGCTCATTAATAAAATTCAACCATTTCTCTTAAAAAAATATTAATATTTTTATAATGTTATTTTTATATTTAAACTGTGTAAATAAAAAAATACCATAATAATTATAGTTTAATAAATTAAAATGTATTAAATATCTATATATCTATACATATATATTTTTTATTTGAAAACTTAAATTAAAAAGAAATGAAATTTATCTTGAAACTTTTATATTATAATAATGATTTCAGCTATTATTTTAAATTATAAACTTTAATTTTAATTTTAAAAATTACAAAGTTTTATCTCAATTTTAATTTTAAGATTTTTATTTAAATCTTTAAATTTGTAATGTTAAAAATATATTTAATTTATAAAAAAATTAAAGAATTTAAAACTTTGTTATTAAGGAATTTAGACTTCTGTGATCCATAACATTGTTTAGAAAATCTTCGGCAAAATCACATAATCAATCTTTTGTCGACGCGTTTCGAACCAACCAGTGTGGTTCAACGTCAGGACAAGTTTAAATGATGAACCACACTGGTTGGTTCGAAACCCGTCGACAAAAGATTGATTATGTGATTTTGCCGAAGATTTTCTAAACAACTTTGTTATTATTTGCACGATTATTTTATATTTCACTTTTTATATGAAATTTAATATAATTAATATATATACAAAGTTGATTTAATAATGTAACGCCTACTCATTAACCATAGACAAAGATAAAGGAAAAAAATTAATTTACCATGACCTATGATAAAGTCATCATTCTCGCAATTTGGAGATTCTAATAATTACACAAATATTAACAATCAACATAGTGGTGGACGTTTGATTTCATACATAAGGTTATATTAAATCCGTAGATTACAACGTACCGGCCTCGATCATATCACACATATATTTATATTTAAGGTCTGACATACATTGTACATGTTTATTAATTCTTGGAATGAAGTCTTATTGTATGCATATTGCTCTCATTAATTCTTTTAAAACTTGTCCCGCTGGCCTACGGTTGGATGGCCGCCAACTACCACTCTTCTCTTCCTACGGATGCTATTTGTAGCATGCAGCTCCATCCGATCGAAGAGCTGGATCCAACGGCCCACTAGAATCTGGGGTGTTATGCTAATGAACCGGTATCCTATCCCTGCTCTTCAGTCATTTGGCTTGGTCCAGTGCTTGGATTTCTTCTCTGTGAAACCCTAGCTTAGTCGGCATTATTCTCCCTCAGGAAACCCTTTCTTCTCCAGCTATACACCGTGGAGGATTCACCCCAAAACTTCAATGATTTCAGTCATTTTTGCCGTGATTTTCACACTATTTCTTCATGGTTGTCTAGGTTATACAGGTGAGACTGACATTAGGAGGATTTAATCGTTTTAGCTCCAGACTTTTCGTTTTTTATTATTGTTATGTTGGGTTTTCTTTACTGTGTAGCTTAACTAAAAGGAGTGCCTTGTTCTGTAGGCACCGCGACTATAACCACCTCTGATGCCGAGGATAAAAACGCTGCCAGCCTTCGAGATGGTAAGGTGATTAAATGAATTTGATTTCCCTTTAGTTGTTGACAATTTACATGTTCTACCACATTGTTTAACCACTTCGTCACTTTGATGCAGAGTAGATTCTGCCCACAAGGAGTTGGGTGCGAGTGCCCAGGCCCCAAACACTAGTTACCAAAGGATCCAAACTTCTCTACAATGTTTTTAAACAAGTATGAGCACCTTCCTTGAGGTTGGTTGTCTTGGTATGCCTTGCATTTAAGATTTTGATCTATGTGCATGAGGGTTTTCTTTTAGATTCAAATTTCGGGTTACAAACCCTTGCTTGTATTATGTGGAGATTTCGTAAGGTGACGACTTCAATATATTTTAAAGATGGTTATACTACTCGAGGGTTTACACGTCCTTGTGGTTGTATTAACAATTTAGTTATTTGTTAATGTATATAGTTACATAATATATCTCTTTTTATTACATTTGTTAGCAACGATGAATTTGTTTACCTTTAGCTAGCTTATGATTTTGCTTGGCATATGTTTTGGATTACTTACAGTTCTTTACCCAAGTTAATCCATCCTACCAGAACATCGTTCCTCGGTGTCCACCCCATACTGGCCGAAGAAATCAATTTGGAAGATGACCTTAACTCGGTCGAACCCTTGTTTCTTTATATATATATATATATATATATATATATATATATATATCTATATATATATATATATATATATATATATATATATATATATATATATATATATATAGATATATATAGATATATATATAAATTTCTTGTTTATCTTCTGCAAATTACAGACTTGGCTTCTATTTCGATGGTCTGAAAAGATTATTATCTGAGGTTCCTTTTTTAATTACTTCATCGACTGAAGGAAACCTCTGCGACTATGTGCATTTGTATATGTTTCTTCTTGAAAAGTACTATATGCATGCATAGCTCCTAATGGTCTCTTATTCACGACAATGCTTGTTTTCTCAGAATATATGTTTAGAGTCCTAGTTTTTTATAGAAGTGCATTCAACATACTACTTTCAAGTAGAGTAATCTTGATGTGAGGGTTTTGATTGACTACACATAATTTGATTACACCCACTATCCACCTGTAGGTATGCCTATTTTTACATTCCTTGCCAAGAATGGCCGCGTAACCACACTGTCTCTTATACATATTTGCTTATATAAAAGTTCTTGTTTTTATACATCAGGAGTTATTTCGTATTTCATTTGGTTATATAGTTTTAAACAAGTACATAATTCTTAGTCTATAAGCATAGTTACTATGTCCAGAAAACAGATGTTATTCCATCCTACATCCTTCGAAAATCTCTGTTGGACTATAATACCTTTGTAGTCATGAATTGAATAGTCATGAATTGAAACTCGTTACCCATGTTAGTTGTAACTAAGTAATTTCAACAAAATAATTGTTTCCAATTTAAATGTTAACTTTCTCAATCCATTCACTCCATACTACAGACGAATAATATAGAAGTACGCAATAATAATTATCAAACAAATTTATACGTCTACAAGACAATATTAGCAAGTTTGCGTTTCCTGTTTAACTATTTAAATCCCTATAGTTAACAGATAATAATCACAGATATGTATATAACACTTATCTTCCATTGAAAGACTAATTTACTATCAGATGAACCTCTCCACCCTTCCAATGAGATTCTTTGCAATTACATCGAATACTCTCCCCCCAAGCTCCTCTTGGTTCCTCAGATCTGTTTCTCAAGGAAGCATTTCTATTGCTTAGGCCTCAGGACCCCAAGTCCAACCTACAAAATGTTTCTTCCTCCAAGGAAGTCACTCTTAAAGGTTTTCCCACTGAACACCGGTTCAGTTCAAGGAATCTTTCTTTACCTTCATTTTTTCCAACCCCCTTCCTTTCTTCTCCCTTCCCTCTTGTAAGGGGAAGGCAGGTAAGGGATAACTGCTCTTAACTGATAATTGTCTGGTGAAAAGGGAGTTACTGAGGTTCATAAGTAATTCCTTAGATCTTTCTTGGAGACAATGGTAATATTTCTATAACTAACTTAGTTATTATTCATAATTAACAACACCACAAGAACTAAATTGTTTATCAGTTTTACTCAACCGTAATAGTAAAAAAAGAAAAGTCAAAAAATAACTAAAAGGTTTTGGGGTGTCACAGCATCCCCCCCTTAGCGGAACACCGTCCCCAGTGTTCATTCTTTCATCTGTTCCTGAAATAATTCTGGATACGCCTCCTGCATAAAGTCTTTATCCTCCCAAGCGGCTTCTTCCAGGTTGAAGAACTTCCATTGCACTTTAACCTGGATGATATATCACCTCTGTAATGTTACTTCTCTCTGATCGAGTATTCGCAGGGGCTCAACCAAAAATTATCCTTCCAGCTCGACCTGCCATAAACACAACTGTTATATAACTGATACACACATAATCATTATACACAGATAACAAATACATTTTCCTGAGTTATATACACATATATTATTTTTTTTACTTGAAGCTCTTGCCAATTTATGATGTGTTTGGGGTCATACACATACTTCTTTAAAAGGGAAACATGGAATACATTATGAATCCAAATGTGGCTGGGTAGGGCTAATTGATAGGCCACTAATCCTATTCTGTCTATAATTTGGAAAGGGCCACAGAATCGGGGGTCCAATTTGGCACACTTTCCCCATCTCAATGTGCTTCTCTTGGGTTTAATTCATACATACACATGATATCCTACCTAAAACTCTCGGTAGGTTCTCTTTTTATCAACGTACGATTTCTCCCTATCTTGAGCGGCCTTCAAATTTTTCCGAACCTTTTTCACAGTTCTTTCAATTTCCTCCAATATATCTGGTCCTAATATCATTTTGTTCTCAAGGTTGTTCCAATTTCCAGGGATGGTACATTTCCTTCCATAAAGTACTTCAAAAGGACTCATTTTAAGCGATTCATGATAACCATTGTTGTAGGAAAATTCTACCAAATGTAGATACTCTTCCCATTTTCCAGGTTGTTGCATCACATACATGCGCAACATGTCCTCTACCATTTGATTCACTCTTTCGGTTGGTCCATCAATCTGGGGGTGATAAGTGGTGTTGAAGTGAATTTTTGTACCCAACACGATGAATAATGCTTTCCAAAAAGTAGAGGTAAACTTAACATCCCGATCAGATATTATGACTTGAGACATGCCATGCAGCCGGAAAATCTCCTTCATAAATATATCTGCTATTTGGGTTGTTTGGTATGTGGACTTGACAGGTATAAAGTAAGCAGACTTTCACAGTTTGTCTACCACAACCATAATCGAATCATTTTTCCTTTTAGATCGATGTAAACCAATTATAAAATCTAAAGTTATTGTATCCCATTTCCATTCAGGGATGGGTAAGGGATGCAGTAACCCAACAGGATACTAATATTCAACTTTGACTTGCTGACATTCCAGGCATTTGGCTAAATATTCAACAATGTCCTTTCTCATACCATGCCAATAGTAGTTTTTCTTGATAGCAGAGAAAATATTTTGATAGCATGGGTGAGCAGCATAAGGACTCCTGTGAAATTCATCTAACATGATTTGATTTAATGACAACTGATTAGGAGCATAAATACGATTTCGAAACATCAATATATTCTCAGAGTTAATACTATACTCTCTTCGCTATGCCAAATTTTGTGCATATTTTACTTGTTGCCAGAGATAGTTGTATTCAGGATCCTTTTGAGTTGCTTCCTTTAATTGATCAACAAATTTGAATTCAACTTGGCTAAATGAAATCTCGTAGATATGGTGTAGCTTCCTACTTAATGCATCTACCACTCTGTTTCTTTCCCCTTTAAATGTTTGATTTCAAAATCAAATTCTCTTAAGAATGCAATCCACCAAGCTTGGCATGCATTCAGGGTGGGTTGATTAAAGAAACTAGTTAAGCTGTTGTGGTCTGTCTTGAGAAAATATCTTTTCCCCAACAGTCACCATACCTTTAAAGCGTGAACTACATCAGTTAACTTCAAATCGTAAGCAGAATATTTATGTTCATTCTCTTTTAAATTCTGAGATTCGTAAGCAATTACCTTATCATTCTGAATTAAAACTCCACCTACACCCTCTTTGCACGCATCTGTGCAGACTATAAAATCTTCTTCAGGATCTGCAATCTTTAATACTGGTGCAGTGGTGAGTAAATGCTTTAAATTTTCAAAAATTTCTTGACATTCTTTGGACCATTTGAAACTTTTTCCCTTTTTTTGCAAGGAGGTAATTGGATAAGCAACTTTAGAAAACCTCCTTATAAATCTCCTATAATAATCAACAAGACCCATAAAGGAGTGTATGTTTGCCACATTGGTTGGGACAGGCTAGTTCATGATGTTCGTAATTTTCTCTAGATCAACAACTATACCATCAGAGGATATGACATGTCCTAGATACTAAATCTGATCCTTAAAGAAATCACACTTGCTGAATTTGGCGAAGAGCTGGTTTTCTCTTAAAGTTTGTAACACTATCCGAAGGTGTTCTTTATGTTCCTCAATACTTCTGGAGTACACCAGAATGTCATCAATAAATATAAGAACAAATTTATCCAGGCAAGGATGGAAAATTCCATTCATCATACTCATGAATGTTGTTGGAGCGTCAGTGAGTCCGAACATTAAGACTACAAACTCTTAATGGCCATAGCATGTTCTAAATGCAGTCTTGTATATGTCTTCATATTTAATTCGAATTTGATGATATTCTGATCTTAAATCAATTTTTGAAAATACCACTGCTTCTTTACCTTAATCAAAGAGGTCATCAATTTGAGGTAAGGGATACTTATTCTTAATGGTAAACTTGTTCAGTTGTCTGAAATCTATGCATAGATGCAAATTACCATCCTTCTTCCTTATGAACAAAACTGAGGCTCTCCAACAGGATACGCTAGGTCAAATATAACCTTTATCTAATAGCTCCTGGAGCTGTATGTTTAGCTCGGTTAACTTAGGAACACTCATTCTGTAGGGGGCTCTGGAAACCGGGCAACTCCAGGGACCAATTCTATGGTAAAGTCAAGTTTCCTCTTCGGTGGTAGTTTGGGAATATCTTCTGGAAACACGTCTTTAAACTCTTGGACCACTGGTATTTTCTCTAAGATTGTCATTTTATCTTTGGAGTTTGTATTCCTACTTGAACTGCATAGATTTGACAACCTTTACGCATGCATCTTGCTAACTGGTGGGTTGTAACAGGTCATAATTTGACTTCTCTTTTAACACCCTGAATTTCTATTCTGGTACCATCATTTGACAGAAAATCAATGGTCTTATCCTTACAGTTTACTAAGGTCCATTGTCGTTCCAACCAGTCCATGCCTATCAAGACATCATAGGAACCTAATGGTAGTATATTTAAATCTATCTTAATCTGTTGTCCCGCCAGTTTTATTTCACAGTCCTCTATTTTTGCACTAACTCTTCTTTTAGCACCTGTGGCTAGTTGAACCAACCAAGGGTTCTTAAATTTTAAACTTTTTAGATGGCATAAATCAACTATTCTGGGACTGACATAGCTCAAGCTAGCACTTAGATCTATTAAAATGGAAACAGGGTGATTGGATATTTTACCTTCGAGTTCCACCATCGAGGGTTGATAATCTGCTTGGTGATCTTCCAATGCTGCGTTAATTCGGGGCATGTTCCATGCCATATCAACGATAATAGAAGCTTTGTGAGAATTTGCAACAAGTTCTTCTATCCCTCTATGAGGGAAATTCTTGTAGTAATGGGGTTCCCCACAACCCCAACACTACAAGGGAGGTTTAGGAATCTGACTAGTTTCCAGCTTACTTGATGCTTCATTTTGTTTTATTTCATTCTGAGGTTTGTACCTCTGCTGATTTCTGTTAGCAGATCCATTTGGTCCTTTTCGTCCTGGATATCTGGTACCCGTATTCTTCATGTTCTTATTATTTATAAAAAAAATCTGCCCTTTCTTACTTGGCCAATTTTATTAACCTCACCCTTCTGCTTCATTTGATGGTAGCAGATCCGAGCCTTTTGGACTGCTTCGTCTATCGTTTTCAGATTATCAAACTCCAATTTCTCCTTCATGAAGGCAGGTAAGTTGTTGATAAAGCACTAGACTTAATATGGTTATAAATTCATCCATATACTGTTGTCTTAGTTTCAAGTCATGATAATATTTTTCTTTGTCGTCATAAAACCACTCAGTCAAATATCTATCCTTGAAATGCTTCTGAAATTGTTCCCAGGTGATGTCCTGCTCATTGATTTCTTTGACTGTTTTGATTTCTTCCCACCACAGGTTGGCCTTGCCTTGTAACTGATAAATTTCTAACCTTGCCTTCAAATTGTCATCATATTCATATATTTGAAAATATTTATTCATATTAACTAATGAGGCCTTCGCCGCTTCTTCGGCCTCACCATTATATATTGGTGGTTTGATCTTTTTGAACTCCCCTTGGAGTTCCGTATTCTTCCTCTTTAATCCCTTTTTACTGGAGACATTATCATATTCTTCTTCATTGTCGGTTTGTCCCCCTTCAGAATCCAGACATTCCTCTTGCTGTCTGCGTGATTCGATCATGTTCTCTTCTCTTTGAAGAGAGCCTAGATTCCTCTAATTTTGCCTATCTAACAGACTTTTCATAATCATTTCTTGTTCCAAACATAATATTTCGTTATCATCTTGCAGACTCTACATTTCTATCGTAACTGTTGGATTGTTTCTAATAAAGCTGAATTGGTACTTGGATTTGCTTCTCCCATCTGTACCCATACTTCTGGGTTACGTCCTGTAATTCCAATGAAGGGGGTGGATCCTACTCCTTGTCTCGTATTGCGTCTGTTGCTCCTCTGTGCATCATAATTGTTTTGTTATCTCTACATTCATTTACTCAGGCCTCAGTGTAGTAACTTGAGGAATATGATACTAATTGTAACACCTACTCATTAACCATAAGCATAAATAAAGAAAAAAAAAAAATTACCATGACCTATGATAAATTCATCATTCTTGTAATTTGGAGATTCTAATAATTACACAAGTATTAACAATCAACATAATGGTGGACTTTTTGATTTCATACATATGGTTATATTAAATCCGCAGATTACAACGTACCGGCCTCGATCATATCACACATCTATTTATATTTAAGCCCTCACATATATTGTACATGTTTATTAATTATTGGAATGAAGTCTTACTATATGCATAGTGCTCTCATTAATTATTTTAAAACTTGCCTGGATGGCCTGCGGTTGGATGGCTGCCAACTGCCAAGCTCCTCTCCTTCAGATGCCATCTGCAGGATGCAACACCGTCTGATTGAAGATCTGGATCTGACGGCCCACCAGAATCTGGGGTGCTATGCTAACGAACTGGTATCATGTCCTTGCTCTTTGGTCATTTTTCTTGGTCTAGTTCTTAGATTTCTGCTTTGTGAAACCTTGGCTTCGTCAACGTTATTCTCCCTAAGGCAACCCTTTCTTCTCCAGCTATACATCATGGAGGATTCACCCAGAACTTTAACGATTTCAATCGTTTTTTCCGTGAGTTTCACATTGCTGCTTCATGGATGTCTACGCTATACAAGTGAGACTGACATTAGGAGGATTTAATCGTTTTAGCTCCAAACTTTTAGTTTTTATTACTGTTATTTTTGGTTTTCTTTACTGTGTAGCTTAACTAAAAGGGGTACCTTGTTCTGTAGGTACCGCGAATACAGCCATGTCTGATACTTATGATGCCGAGGATAAAAATTCTCCTAACCTTCGAGATGGTAAGGTGATTAAATGCATTTGATTTCCCTTCAGTTGTTGACAATTTACATGTTCTACCACGTTGTTTAACCACTTTGGCACTTTGATGCAGGGTGGCTTCTGCCCACAAGGAGTTGGGTGCGAGTGCCCAGGCCCCAAACACCAGTTACCAAAGGATCCAAGCTTCTCTACAGTGTTTTTAAATGGGTATGAATTCCTTCCTTGAGGTTGGTTATCTTGGTCTGCTTTGCATTTAAGCTTTTGAGCTATGTGCATGAGGGTTTTCTTTTCGATTCAAATTTCAAGTTACAAACCCTTGCTTGTATTATTTCGAGGTTTTGTAAGGTGACGACTTCATTATCTTTTAAAGACGGTTCTATTACTTGAGTGTTTGCACGTCCTCGCAGCTATATTAATAGTTTAGTTATTTTTTAATGTATACAATTACATAATATCTCTGTCTTTTTATTACATTTCTTAGCAACAACGAATCTGTTTACCTTTATCTAGCTTATGATTCTACTTGGCATACATTTGGATTACTTACAGTTGTTTAGCCAAGTTAACCCATCCTACTAGAACATTGTTCCTCGGTGTCCACCCCAGACAGGCCGACGGAATCAATATGGAAGATGACCTTAACTCAGTCGAACCCTTGTTTCTTTTTCTAATTATATAAATTTCCTGTTTGTCTTCTGCAAATGATTCCACTGCAAATTACAGACTTGGTTTCTATTTCGATGGTCTGAAAATATTATTATGTGAGGTTCCTTCTTTAGTTACTTCGTCTACTGAGGGAAAACTCTGTGGCTATGAGCATTTGTATATGTCACTTCTTGAAAAGTACTATATGCATGCATAGCTCCTAATGGTCTCTTATCCATGAGAGTGCTTGTTTTCTCAAAATATATGTTTAGAGTCCTAGTTTTTTACAGAAGTGTATTCAACATATTAATTTCAAGTAGAGTAATCTTGATGTGAGGGTTTTGATATACTACATAGAATTTGATTACACCCACTATCCTCCTATAGGTATGCCTATTTTTACATTCCTCGCCAAGAATGGCGCGTAACCAAATTGTCTCCCATACATCTTTACTTATATAAAAGTTCTTTTTTTTCTACAAGAGGAGTTATTTCGTATTTCATTTGGTCATATAGTTTTAAACAAGTACATAATTCTTAGTCTATAAGCATAGCTACTATGTCCAGACAACAGATGTTGTTCCATCCTGCATCCTTCGAAAATCTCTATTGGACTATAATACCTTTGTAGTCATGAATTGAAACTCATTACCCATGTTAGTTGTAACTAAGTAATTGCAACAAAATCATTTTTTCTAATTTAAATGTTAACTTTCTCAATCCATTCACTTCATACTACAGACAAATAATATAAAAGTATGCAATAATAATTGTCAATCGGGTTTATACTTCTACGAGACAATATTAGCAAGTTTGTGTTTCCTATTTAACTGTTTAAATTCCTACAGTTAACAGATAATAATCACAAATACGTATATAACACTTATCTGCCATCGAAATACTAATTTATTGTCAGATGAAGCTCTCCACCCTTCTAATGAGAATGTTGGAAATTACGTCCAATACTCTCCCCCAAGCTCCTCTTTGTTCCTTAAATTAGTTTCTCAAGGCAACAGTTCTATTGCTTAGGCCTCAGAACCCCAAGTCCAACCTGCAAAATGTTTCTTCCTCTAGAGAAGTTACTCTTAAGGGTTTTCCCACTGAACACAAGAAATCATTATTTTCGTTCATTTTTGCCAACCCCCTTCCTTTCTTTCTCCCTTCCGTTTTGTAAGGGGAAAGCTGGTAAGGGATAATTGCTCCTAACTGATAACATTTTGGTGAAAAGAGAGTTATTGAGATTCATTAGTAATTCCTTAGATCTTTCTTAGACACCGTGGTAATATTTCTATAACCTAACTTAATTATTATTCATAATTAATAACACCCCAATAACCAAATTATTTATGAGTTTTACTCAACCGTAATAGAAGAAAAAAAAAAAAATTCCAAAAATAACTAAAAAGTCTAGAGGTCTCACAAATAACTAAACTATAAAACATATAAATTAGTTATCCCTAACATAAATGAGTCAATAAAATATGAAAATTATTAAAATTAGTCAATCAAATGTGAAAATATATTAAATTTAATTAGTCAATCAAATGTGAAAATATATTAATAAAATTTAACATAACATCATTTTTCGTGGTTTAAATTTGACCAAGGGATTTTCCCAATCATTCACTTGTTTCGGTTCAGGAATAAATATGACCAGCCACGTTTGTATTGTGACACCCTAATTCATGTCTTGAAATGCTCATGCGTTAGATTGAATCTATCCTAGAATTACATTCCATTGAAATATTATGGTTTAAATGTTCTAATTTTGAGAAAATTTTGTGTTTTTCTATTTTTAATAGTAATATGAAAATTTACAGATCTGAATTCTCTAAACGATATAAAGACGATGATTTCTCAACCCTTAAAACTAAATAAAATATAACAATATGCTCCATAATACTGAAAAAGTAAATGAAATCTTCCTTGGCATTCGAATATTAATAAAAACCATAATTAAATTACTTCGCTTGATCCATTTTAATTACGTTGAATGATAATTAACAGAGGGCACATTTAGATTTATGCTATCCATTCTCCGAGACTAAAATGGTAATGTAACACCCCAAGTTGCATAAGGAAAATTGTTGAAACTACTAAGTTAATTTTTACTTAATGATTTTGTAAATTTTTATTACACTATGATGTTATATATTAATTGACTGAAATTGAATTATCAGATCCATACATTGAGATTATCTAAATTTTAGTAACATTACTTTAATAAGACTAAAACAAAATTGTTTTGTTATTAAAGGAAACAGTTATCTTCTGTCTGAGAAAAGCAATATAGAGAGTGTAAGAGAGGCAATAGAACGATCCTAGAATTGGAAGAAAGGACCAGTAGGAAGGTTGTTGAACACAGTCATCAAAGGAGTACAAAAGTTAAGGCTGGACAGGAGTCCTGAGGCCACTGTACTAACTGTAACTGGATAAAAGCCAATGTGTAAGACAGAAGGGACCAGTAGGAAGGTTACTGAACACAGTCATCAAGGGAGTACAAAAGTTAAGGCTGGACAGGAGTCCTGAGGCCATTGTACTGACTGTAACTGGATAAACGCCAGTTTGTAAGACAGAAGGTGCTCGGAGGAGTCTAGACGTGATTTCCAAACTCGTGGTTGGGAGGTGAGACCTTTTGAATACATGTTCTATTACAACATAACAAATACAGTAAGGTAGTAGACCTCTGAAAATTTATTAATGTCCTATGAATATGAATTACTTGACTGCAGAACTAACTAATTATTAGTGTAGGAACTATAGGTTGCATTATAGATATTTTATGATAATTACAGGAAATTAACTAAGTAGAATAGAGAGCTTATTATCGAATTGGTGGCCCTGAATTTAGTTAATAGATCAGTGAGGAACGGATAAGCTATTTAAGTATAGAACAATTATTAGTGCAGAATAGGAAATGAAATAATTGCCGGTGCCGTATGATTAATGTATATTGAATTACAATCATTCATGTCTTAGAACCGATGGTACATATAGCTCCTTATATAAATAATGAAAAGTATTGACATTTATTGTCTAAAAGAACAATGCAGTAGAATATTATAGAAATAAAAGGCTGACAGACAGTTAATACGCTACAAACACCGAATGGCATCAGAATGCCTTTCATTCCAGGCCTTTAACAGTAGAATAACAAGAAGTTTCAAATGATGATTAACAATCCTATCATAGGAGTATTACATCAAGTTGAAGCAGTATCTCTGTAAAAACATAGTTTGGAAAACTAATACACAAAGGTTAAAGAGAATGAATCAGACATTCAAGAAACCTAAATAACCCGAAAACATTTCATGTATATGATAACATTGAAACAGTCAAAATTTATGGGATAACCTTTGGAAGGCGTACCCGGTCTTTTATCTTAACAAAGAAAATATTACAATTCATTACGCATCAAAAGAACGAAGAATAGATTCTTAATACCACTGTCGGCAACAACCAAGTGTAATATTAGCTATTCCGACCTCACAGTTTAAAAGAAGAAAATGTCTCGATAGGCAGAGCTTGTTGACCAACCAGCAGACTAAGATAACTAAGTCATAACAGTTATCCATAATATAAGATCGCCTACACAGGAGAAACCCCATCCAAAACTATAAAACGACTCGACCGAGAACCATAAACAAGAGAACAGCTCCAACCTGGAGATAAACCGAGGTTCGATAAGTTCCTTTGAACTGCATGACCGTAAAACGAGTAATGAAACCGCCTAAATAGATTGTATACCTGTAAACAGAGGACAAACAAAACTCGTGAGTTGGTAGAGGTGAAACCCTCACTCAGTATTCATTCAAAACTGATTAACTTGTATGCATTGGGTCTTACCTAGAATAGAGTTTCGACATTGTTGCTTTATCTGCTTGAAAAAACAAATGAAGGCTCAGTTCTTTGCTAGAAAGGAGTTAAATGAAAAGAACTAGAGGTGAAAGCCCTCATCCCTTAAAACAAAAATCGAAAGGAAGTGGCGCCCTAGAATCTTTACTAGAAAACCTTACCTGATTCAATTAAGTCTTGATGTTGTCGTCCTCTCGCCATTCCCAAATCCTCTTTGCCCATACCTGTGTAACAGAGAAAGTTTTTTTTAACGGGCACTGAACCGAAACCCTGAAAACGAAAACAATACTGAAACCTGAAAAAATGGAAAAAAAACTTAGTAACTGGGTTCTAAGGTAGGGTATACTTGCTCTAAGGGTTCCTTTGTCCTCACTAGTTCAACTATTAACGCAAACTAGAACCAGTGGAAAGTTTCGTGTTGCAGAGCAACAGTAAATGAAAGAACAAAGGTGACAATGAAGTTTCCATAGTTCGAGCACAAGGATTTAGTTATAGGTATAAACCCTAACAACTTCCCATCATCCGATCTAAGGCTCGAGATCAACGATGGAGGAGTAAAGTCGCTGGCATGAACAAACAAGTGTATTAACCCTTTAAATCTCAGCATGCCGCGTGTTACCAAAGTCAAGCGCCAATACGGTAAGGTACCAATGGTATAAATATGCTCTGTTAGCCCGGAGGATTCCCAACGGATTTTCAATCCTGTACATTGAATGTACATTTACGTTCTCTCAAAAAGTGTGAAATGAAACCAACCTCTGTACTGACCGTGACCTTTATTATAAATATGTTTAATGATTGCATATATGTCATTCCCACCGTAGTTGCATCGACCATGGTTTGTATCTTCCATCAAGTTTATTATGGCATGCTAGATTTGGACATTTAAACTATGATAGTCTCCGCTTGTTGAAGAAAAATGGTGTTGCTGGTTTGCCTACAATTCCTAGAAAACATAAACAATGTGATGCTTGCATTCTAGGAAAGCATAGCAAACAGTCTTTTCATGATTCACATTCAAGAGCACATAGGAAGCTTGAACTTATTCATTCAGATTTATGTGGTCCAATGCCTGTTCCTTCTGCAAATGGAAATAAATATATCATGACATTTATTGATGATTACACCAGAATGTGTTGGGTTTATTTTTTGAAGAACAAATCTGATGCTTTTCAAACATTCAAGAATTTTCATAAATGGATTGAAAATGATGCACAATCTCATATTGGGTCTATTCGCACTGATAATGGAAAAGAATATACATCAAATGAATTTGAACACTATCTTCGCCAACATGGGATTAAACATCAAACAACTGTGCCTTATAATCCGCAACAGAATGGTGTAGCTGAAAGAATGAACAGAACAATTTTGAATATGGTACGATCCATGCTTTTCTTCAAAAATGTAAAGACAATGTTTTGGGCTGATGCTGTTCTATGTGCTGCATATATAAAGAATAGATGTCCATCTAGTGCTATAAGAAACAAGACTCCTTATGAATTGTGGTATGGACATGTTCCTTCGGTAAAACATCTCAGGATATTTGGTTCCACCTGTTATGCTTTAATACCAAAGGTACATAGAAACAAACTTGGTGCTAGAAGTCGTAAGTGTATCTTCCTGGGGTATTCAAACACATCTAAAGCATACCGCCTTTATGATGAAGTAAATAAAAAGTTTGTTTTATCTAGAGATGTCATTTTTCTTGAATCATCCAAATCTGACAGTGTTGTTGAGCGGCAACTTGATCGCTTGGATAGATTCACAAAACCGAAATCATTTCAAGAGTTTGATAATCAGATTCCACATCTTGAAGGGGGGATTCCTATACTAGATCAACATGTGGAATCTTCTTCTGAAGAACAATCTCCCCTGCATGACACTCCAACAACGGATGATGCTTTAAGTGATGTAATTGATAGAATTGGGAGACTCAATCTTGATTCAAACCCAACTCAATCAACAGAACAGCCTGGACCATCTCAGAAAGGTCCCCCAAAGTGGCTGACAAAGACACTTGAAAGTGTTCATCCTGATGAAATTGGAAAAACAGGAACCAGAAATTCAAACCGACAAGATGGAGGTGATGTAGATAACTCTAATTCACCTGTTGATATGGATGTTACTTATGATTGTGAATTGAACTTGTCTACAGATTTTGAACCAACTTCCTTCAAATAAGCTGCTTCTCATGATGAATGGAAAGAAGCGATGCAGAAGGAGTATGATGCCCTCATAAAGAATGGCACTTGGAAGCTGGTTGATCCTCCATTTGGAACCAAACCAATTAGCTGCAAGTGGGTCTACAAGAACAAGTACAAAGCTGATGGCTCACTTGACAAGCACAAAGCTAGGCTTGTGTTAAAAGGTTTTGCACAGAAGGAAGGGGTCGATTATGAGGAAACTTTTGCTCCCACAGCAAAATGGGCCACCATCCGGACACTCTTTGCACTAGCTGCTCAGAACGGTTGGAAAGTCCATCAAATGGATGTAAAAACTGCATTCTTGAATGGAGATCTAAAAGATAATGTTTTTATGTCCTAGCCTGAAGGATTTGCTGTGAAAGGACATGAACACAAAGTATGCAAACTTGTGAAGTCCTTGTATGGCCTCAAACAAGCACCACGAGCCTAGTATGAAAAACTAACTGAGCATCTTCTGAAACTCAACTTCAAACATTTTGATCTTGATGATGCAACTTTATTTGTCAAGAAAGTTGGCAAAACAGTTGTATATCTTGTGGTATATGTAGATGATCTTTTAATGACAGGGAACAATGAAAGCTATATTGCATCCATAAAGAAAGAATTAGGAAAATTTTTTGAAATGACTGATTTGGGCTATGTTCATTACTATCTTGGCATTGAAGTAACCCAACATCCAAAGTCCATATTTCTTTCTCAAAAGAAATACATTGGAGATTTGTTAAACAGATTTGGCATGATAGAGTGCAATCCCCTTTCTACTCCAATGGAACAAAACTTGAAGCTCACATCTATTGAAGGAAAGGAATTTGAGGATGCAACAAAGTATAGACAGCTTGTAGGAAGTCTCATCTACCTCACTACTACCAGACCAGACATTTCATTTGCTGTTGGAATCCTCTCCAGGTTTATGCAAAAGCCTTGTGAGGGACATTGGTCTGCTGCAAAAAGAGTTCTAAGGTACTTGAAGGGAACACAAGACCTTGGAATCAAGTATACACAGGTGGACGACTTCAACTTGATTGGATACTCTGATTCAGACTTCGATGGAGACAAAGAAACTGGGGTATCTACTTTAGGATATGCTATGAGTCTTGGATCGGGAGCTGTCTCCTGGAGATCACGCAAACAATCAGTACCAGCAGATTCCACAACAGAAGCAGAATACGTGGCAGCAGCTGAAGCAACGAAAGAAATTGTGTGGCTCAGGAAAATTCTTGAAGATTTGCAGGTAAAACAAATACAATCTACTCCACTCATGATTGATAACACATCTGCAATAAAGTTGGCCAAGAATCCAAAGTTCCATGATCGTACTAAGAACATCAATACTAAATATCATCTGATCCGACATCATGTTGAGGACAAAACAATCCATCTCCGTCATTGTTCCACAAATGAGCAAATTGCAGACATCTTCACCAAAGCGCTTGGAAGAGAAAAGCTTGAAAGATTCAGAACGATGCTTGGACTCACCAACATCCCTTCAGATTAAGGGGGGGAATGTTGACACCTAATCCGAAACGGATGAGGTGAAGCTGGACAGTCATCTAGAAGATGAACTGATCCGTTTTGTATATGTATAAATAACAATAGTCTAATGAATAAAATCATTCAGTTGTTTCTTGCGCTCATTAATTTCTGAGCTAACCTGGCCTGACAGTATGTTATCAGAAATGATATATATTTTTATATGTAATTTTTTTTTTAAATTATGGTTAGGTGTTAGAGGTATTGAGGCAGCTCACTGACCGAGATCACCAATTATAAAAAATAAAATTAAAAATATTGTACTATTGCATGTTAAAAGGATTCTTCAGTAAAGTTTTTCTCAACATCATTTCATATTAAAGAGTTTGGTTTCTTTCTCTTCCTTATATTTAAATTATTAGTCTTGCTCAAATCATATATATGACTAACAATGACATAATAATAAATAAATGATAAAAAAACATTCCATTTTATAAGTTGTTTTAGGTAAAGGAGTTGTCTTTAGTGCGATTTTTTGGAGTTTCCGATGCCCTAATCTGGCAGAAAAAATTGTGGTGAAATCTTGATTTGTGTTATTTAAACTAGTTTTTTGACTGGATATGGATTCAGCACCGTGAAAAACCCCTAGGCACTTCCATTGTGCAGGTTTACCCATCAAACTTTTGATTTCAATGAATTCCTGTCGGATATTACAATGGGAATTAGAGCTAAAAATTCCACCGCAAAAACTTCTAAAAAGTCACACTAAAGACAACTCATTAAGAAAATAACTATTTTACAGGTTACATGAATGTGGAAATGCAAAATTTCGTGGAGATGCCTATTCTATTCAACTAAGTACTGGATCCCAATTGTTTTACAGGGTTAAATGTATTTGGAAATGTAAAATTTTCTCCACATGGAAATGCACATTTTCTACACGCGCAAATTTTTTACTGAGAAAATTCAATAATATTAGAATTAAATGGAATGTTTAATGTTTTAAATTTAAAATTAAGTATTTTTTAATTTTAATTTTATTAAAATTATATTAGTATTTAATATGAAATAGGTTTAAAAAATATTTTATAAATAAAGTTTGGATCAATTTTATTAATAAATAAAATGTTTTTTTGGGAAATATAATTTTTATTTTTGAATATATAAATAGATTTAGCACTCTAAAAACTCTTTGAAATATTTAAATTTTGTAGATTAAATAATTTAAACATATAATTTTTTAAATTTCTATTGAATTTTAGGCAAAATCATCAACAACAAAAAAGTGCTAGAAAAAATCATTTTATTTATTAATTAGACTACATGATATAAAATTTTATTGCTTCAGCCCATCATGGAAGAGATGTTGCAAAGTTATGTTATATAAACATTTTGACGCAATCAAATTACATAACAATAAAGATAAAAATTATTAATACCTCAGGGAGAATTTGTTTGGGTCGGAGCTAGTCAAGCTCTGTAGTGCTCAGGATCTCATAATTTGCAACGGTCTAAAGAAGTGGCCTAATTCTAGCCAGATGACCTGCATCCATGGGCTTGATAGCAGCGTGGTAGACTATGTTATCTCTAATCTCCCTCTATACAACGAAATAACAAATTTTGACATCTTAAACAACCACGAGCCTGACTCTGATCATAGGCCTTTACTTATAACTCTCAATTTTGTCATGCATAGAGATCCCATAGAAGATAATCCTTATAGCCAAAAGAAGTTAATCTTTGATAGAAATAAAAAAGATCTCTTTCTAAATGAATTAAAAACTAATTTGCTTCCTTTATCTAGTATAGAAAACATAGAAGATCTCTACCATAATTTTACTACAACCCTCTCATATTCTATTAACAAGTTCTCAATTGAAGTTTCAAGTAATAAAAGAAATAACAAAACCAACCCATGGTATGACAAAGATTGTAAAAGTGTGAGGAGAGCAATTAAGGAAGTTGTTGATGAATCTCTTAAAATTGGCAAGATAAAAATATACAAAGCCCTAACTAAAAGGAAAAAAAGGTAGTATATTCGTAAAAGACAAGAGAATCTCTTACACCTCTCTAAGGTAGCTCCTAAGAAATTTTGGAGGCAGATTCTAACTAGGAAAACTAAAGATAATAATAAAATTTCTTTACACAACTGGAATTCCTATCTTAAAAAGCTTTATGAATCTCCAAATGTCATGGATAACTTTGAAACCATGCTCACAACGAAAGAATTTTTCTCATTAGAAGACATTGATTTTGGGGTTAATCGCTTGACTAATGGGAAAGCTAAGGACATTGAAGGTTACCAGGCGAAAATCTTAAAAATTGGAGGTCCTGTCCTCATCCCCCACATTCACAAGCTTTTCAATCAAGAGGTCAAGCAAGGGTTCTCTAAACCATGGACTCAAAGCCTCATTATCCCTATTTTTAAAAGTGGGGATACAAATAACCCCTCTAATTATCAGACAATTATGATCATCCTTCTCCTAGCCAAGTTATATGGTATTATGTTGGAAAGGAAGTTGAGCATATGGCTTGAAAGTGAAGGTAAGCGGGCTAAAGGCCAAGCGGGTTTTAGAAATCAGCACTCAACAATAGACCACCTCGTTACGCTTAGGATCATTGTGGAGGAATGATGCAATGATAAATCCAATCTCTTTTGTTGCTTTGTGGACTCTAGAAAGGCTTTTGATATGGTTCCTAGAAACAACCTTTGGAACAGATTAGAAGAGCTAAAGGTTCCTTTTGAGTTGAGAGCTGTCGCTATAAGGTTATACGAGAATGTAATTACCAAGTTAAAAAGCAATGAGGGGTGGTCGAAAGATATTAAGTGTAATATCAGAGTTAAACAAGGTTTCCCCCTCTCCCCTACCATATTTGGCATTTACATCGACAAGCTAGAAGATTGTTTAGAGGAAGCAGGATGTGCTAGCATGATCTTAGCTGGGATAGTCATCATCCTTCTTCTCTACGCTGACGATATTGCTCTTCTCGCAAGGTTCCCATCTGATCTTGATAAGAAACTTAGACTTGAGGATTTCTGCTCTACCATGGGTATGATTGTTAACACTGACAAAAAAAAAGTTATGATTATCAAATCCAAGAAGGACACTTACGCTAATTTTATGTATGACAATAGTAAGTTGGAGGAAGTGTCTTCCTACAAGTACCTAGGATTTGATATTCATCACAAGCTCAACTAGAACTATAGCATTGAGAAAAGGATTAATGGGGGATGGAAAACTTATTTTGGTATTGAAAATAATTGTAAAATGACAACCTCGTAATGTGGGATAGAAATAAGTTCCTCTTTGAAACTTTAGTCACTTCGTTTATCTTATATGGATGTGAGGTTTGGGGTTGTAGCATCTCTAGAGAATCCTGGAGAAAGATTGAGCAAATCCAAAAGCGTTTTATAATGTATAACCTCAAAATTAAAAGCAACACACCCTATCCTATTCTCCTTATAGAAGTGGGTCTTTCCCCTATCGAGAGCCTAGCTATGACTAGGCTTCTGTTGTACAAGCACAAACTCAATAACATAGGAGACCATAGACTTCCTAAGCTAGCTTTAAATTCCAGCCAAAACCACCTAAGGCTCAAACAAGGTTGGTATAAAGACACCAGGGCCTGGTTAAACCATTGGGAGATCGACGAGAATGTTGCATTACAAAACATTAGTAACATAAAAAATATTGCTACTTCTAAGTTCAAAGAAAAAATGTGGTGTGAGAAAGATTTAGCAGCTAAAAGAAAATTAAAATATTATAAGGAGGTCATCAACCCCACCCTAGAAGATCAAAAGTATCTCTCTATTTTAACTAGCTCAAAGAAGAAAATTAATATAGCCAAGATTAAAACGAACTCTCATGAACTCCATAGTGAAACAGGTCGTTGGGCAGTTCCTAAAACACCATGGATGGAGAGGTTTTGCCATCTCTGTGAGAATACGAACGTCAAGGATGAAAATCACTTCCTCTTAGAGTGCCCCGCGTACAACCACATTAGATCTCAGTTTCAAAATCTTTGTTGCAAAACTGACCTTCCCAGCCTTTTATGATGTCAAAATTACAGTGAGCTCGAGAGGCTTCTCTCCAAGCTTTTTGAGCATAGGAATAAAATCTTAAATCAAACTAAATAATTCATTTCTTTAGGTTCGATAGACCAAAGTTTGGTCTCAGTGGACGATAACCACTATCAGCATCATCATCATCATTAATTAAAACATTATAACTAAGTCAAATTACATAAAAGTAATATAATATAATACAAAATTAATAAAATTAATAATTATAATTATTCATTATTAATAATTAAACTACCTAGATCCATCTTAACTAATTTTTAATAATTATCTAAATTGATTTAATAATTTATATAAGCTATTCTTGTGGCCAATCTTGGATAAATTATTAATAATTAAACCAACTTAAATAAATCTTTGAGGTGAAAACATCTTTTAGAGTGAAAAGAGATTTGATCCCTCTGAGGCTTGGTAGATTTGGAGTTGCGATAGATCTAATCTAGTTTATCCTTAAAAATGGATGAAATATTTGCTTCAATATTTTCCATGGACAACACAATTTTTAAAAACATTTAACTAACAACACAATTTTTTTTTTTTTTTGCCATACTTTTCTTAAAATTAATTATGTATAAATTAATATTTATTCGGATTCAAGCTTTTGTGATCCATATCATAATGTATAAAGAGTTTTTCGGAAGAAGTCACATTAAAGATGTAGGTCATAAAGCTTCTATGACCCAAATCTTCAATGTGACTTCTTTCCAAAAACTCTTTATACAAATGGATATTTATTAACGATATAATGTAACTTATAAACAAAATAATTTTTTTATACAATTTAGACAAAAATGTGACTTTTTTCCATAAAATAATTTTTTAAATATATAAATAAATTAATATACTGAAAAACTTTTAAAGCATTCAAATTTTACAAATTAAAAATTTTAAACTCAATTTTTTTAAAATTTCAACGGTATTTTTAAAAATTTCAACGGCAATATGCGAATGGTTTAGTGCCTGCGTTATAAAAGTACATAAAATTTATCATTTTCAATAACGTCCAAAACATAACGCTTGTAATCGTTAAGATCTTCATTGTGATTAAGTTTTTATGCCAATTTTATAATTAATAACGCTTTGATCGTCAGGATGCCGTTTGATGCAAATTCCCAATTAATAATAATGTGGAAAAACAGGGATAAGTCAAATCTCACTATGGAGAGAAGTTTTATAAATGGAAATATCAAAAAGATGAGTACCAACAGGGGTGATGATCATGAGTTAAGTATACAAATAAATCTCATTTACCTTCAAATTATTTAGACATGAGAATGAGGCCGGCCACGAGTGATGATCATGGTTAAGTATACAAATAAATCTCATTTACTTTTAAATTATTTAGACATGAGAGCTGAGTCCGGCCATTTTCTAAAATATATGAGCAAATTCATTAACATATTAATGAAAAGTGTTTCTTTTAAAAAGCATAGGCAATTTTAGAGGTTGCAAAGTGTTTCCAAGATCTTTTCCAGTAAGTGAATATATGGAACTGCAATTTAAATATTCAATGTATGAAAGTTTTGAAGAGTAATTTTTGGGAAATGGATTGAAATGGCATCTTAATATGGAGATTTCTAAAGTTATAATCAAATTACTTATATAAATACAAGGTGATTATATTTGGGAAAACAAGACTTTGGGAAGATAAATATATTTTTGAATAGTTTAAAATATAATTTTGTTGGTCACAAATAATTACATGGGCATATTTAGGACTAGATGTGAGTGCTTTTTGTTGTAAATCTTAATCTTAAGAGAGAGTACTTTCATTAGTACTTCACTGAGTTCAAGAATTCTAGAATATATTAGTCATAGTGTTGTAGCAATTTACAAAATAAGGATATATCTCCCTATAGGAACTCTTACACATGTTGATTCAAATTGGATTATTATATTTTTTGTCATCCATATTGATGCTTTCAAAGTGAAAAAAGTAGAGGAATCAACTCACATGACCAATTTTATTAGCGGGATCTAATTTGGCAAATTGGGGTCTAAAACATTTCAGGAGCATTTTGAGGGAGCAAATGACGTTTTTGTGTGTAAAAAATCCTCGATTTAGCACAACGTTATTCTTTTCATATTCTACACACAAAGACTTTTGCAATGACACAAGAATCACATCAATGAGAGTTTGTATGCAAAATTGGTGCCACTCGGAAGTTGACCTTCTTGTTTTCACCACCATAATTCAAGAGGATTCCACGTCAACCCCCATAACTTGTGGAAAACAAGCTAACCATGTTATTATTATGAAGAAGACTCTAGAAGAGTCCATATTGTAACTCTAGTTAAGAGCTAAGGTAGTCAAACCTAACCACTAGTAGGATATTGGTCTGTGTTATCACTGGGCCACTAGGAGGAAAAGACTCCCCATTCTTTTCTAGTGCATTTCTTCCATCGATGAGAAAAATAACTAAGAGGGGTAGGGAGGGAGCACATAAAAATGATTTTTGCAATGTAATAGCCCATAGGTCACAGGCCGTACTTCTTTTTACTCACAACTATTTTCTATTCAGAGAAAGAGTGTAGAACGGGCTGAGCTTCTAGCTAGTTTTTTTCCCGAAAGGGCTTCTTAGGTTATATCTTGTGTCAAATTGTGGTTTATCAGCTTTTATTTCATTGTTCTCTATTTCGTGCATAAATTTTAATTTGTATGCATACACAATAAACAATAATCTACAGATCCATAAATCTAAATAGAAATAAAACCCTAATATTGTAGATTCCATATTTTTAAATATAGTTTTATCAGATATATTGTGATGAGTTGTCGAGTGGAATATCCATGACAATTTAAGGATCACATGTTGTTGAATGAGTTAAGTAAGGACACATTTTTTGACACTATATTTTAACAGCTTGATGAAGTAATGGTGAGAATCTACGAGTTTGGAATAAAATGTCTTCTCTCATTGCTAAACAAACTCAATGAGGATAGAATGGTTGAAATGAAAAGCCCATGAAGCATTAGAAGATATGCACCAAAGTGTTGTCCATTGCATGGTTGCACATTAACTTTTTGCTACAAATTCATGGTGTTCATGGTGCACCTTGCATAAGGGTCCTTAATACTTTCATATAACCTAAGTAATCTACTTAGACTATTCATCACACATTAGTGTATGGATTGACTATGTCTTCCTACATAACTTCAATCCCTCTTTGTTTGTATTACTTGACTCTATAACCCTTAGATTGTCTTCCTACATAACTTCAATCCCTCTTTGTCTGTATTACTTGACTCTATAACCCTTAGATTGGCATTAGTCTTAGCAATCAACTAGCCATATATTTCTTATAAAGTATATCATAAATTTACTCAGGGAAGTGTCCCTTGTACTAAAGGAGAGTCATCCTAAAGACTTGAGGGAGCTATTATGATGACAGTGGGTAGCTCCTCTAAGTTCCCAAAATGGTTACATTATTTACAATAGGGGAATTTTCATGGGGCTATCACACTTCCCTCCACGGACATCATAAGTTAGCCCAACTCCACCGACAACAATTGACAACCATAGGGAGGTTGTGTCATTGTATGCAAGTCATTTCAAAGTAGTTTATGGGGTCATAAACCCTAACTGGGAGTTTTGTCCTCTTCTTATGATAAGTATTATTCTTTTATGAAATAACTTTAATTATAAAATCTTTTTCAGAAAATGTGTTTTTCCCACGGGATATTGAATAGATGTTGAATGATTGTATTGCTAACACACTCTTTGTGGGTGTACTTTTAAAGTCTTCTTTGCAATCGTGAATTCAAATGCACTCATAAATATTAGCATAAATATATAAATATATATTCATTCAAATTTCACGTGAACGTTACTTTTATATATATATATATATATTTGAGACAACTTATTTAATAATTGTCTTTATATGAAATTGCTGAGATCTAAAGTTAAATTTCCCGATTAACTTATATTATATTTGTAAATAATAATTAATAATAAATATCCCATTATTAATTTAACTATTAAATTATAATAAATCTAAAAATATGAATTAAATAATAAATAAATTATTAGGAAAGCATTGCATTTGCATTTTAATGTGGCCCTGGGTAACGCTGTTTTACGAATAATTGTTTTGCGGGTTAAATGAATATTGCATCAAGTACTGGATCCGAATTGTTTTAAGGAGTTAAATGGATAGGGAAATAAAAATCTCTCTCCACATGCCTACTTTGCAAAACCGTAGCTGGAATAGCTCAGTTGGTTAGAGCGTGTGGCTGTTAACCACAAGGTCGGAGGTTCAAGCCCTCCTTCTAGCGATCATTTGTAACCAGCCTATGTTAAGGGCTTACAAGAATATTTCGTGTGTTCCATTCTACCATTAATGCCTATTCCATATATATGAATATCGGTGGAATCAATTGTTTTAAGCGGTTAAACATATATTTAAGTTTCATAATTTATGCACATGCCTATTCTATAAATATATTTATTGGTGGATTAGTGCAGTAAATTACGAGAGCACATTAAGAAAATGCAATAATATCAGTGTCAAAGTGTCTTTACGTTTTAAATTTAAAACCACTTAGTTTTAATAATTTTTTATTAAAATTATATTAATTATTTTTTTCCAATTTAAAATAAATATTTATTTTTATTTTAAATATATTAGGAATAAAATTTTGTTTTCCTTGAAAATAAGTGAAAGATTTAGTAGAACATTTTCTATTTACAACACAAGTTTTTTCAATTTCTAAAAAAAACATTTAATTGAAAACATAAATATTTATTTCATCCAATATTTAGATTTGGCATATTTTCTTTATAAGTATTTGATTCACAACACAAATATTTATTTTAGCAGTATTTTTTCCAAATTAATGTTGACTTTCCAAAATATTTGTGAGTTGTTAATGATAGAGACATCCCAAAACACAGGTACCAGAAATTTGATATCTGCATCAATTTAAAATTAAATTATTACTATAAAATGTCGCATAATTAAAATGGGCATTGTTTATGGAGTGGCAAATTTTTCCAGAGACCCAAAATCTGCTGAAATCTGGCTATTTTTTCCTTAAAAAATTGATGGTAGAAATGTTTGAATGTTGTTTTTAATGGTGTAAATAGATTCAAAACCATTAAAAATGTCAATATCTTAAAACTTGACAATTATAACCGAGATTTCCAAAAAAAATCACCAACAAATTTTCAACCTCATTAGAGTACGATACTAAAAAGTCTTCGTAGATGCGTCGATGTCTCCCCAAATTCCAACGTAAAGTTGTGATGCATAATAAGTTGAATTGCAAAAACAGGAGTCTATCTAAACACCCTCAAAGACCATCATATTATATATTTAACATGTGGGCAAGTTCCCTCCATCCTATTTGCATGGTGACATCATACTGATGATGGGCATTGGGATCTTCAATATTTTCAACACCTTCCTTCCTCCTCCACAAATTGTAATTTGCACGGTGACATCAGATTTCCGATGGGATTCTCCAATGTTTTGGACCGCCACCATAAAATGTTTGAATGGTCCACTAGTTGACCCAATCCACTCTGTCCTTTCATTACATATCTCTTATGTATTCCTGGCATTGCAGTTTATATGACAAGCCATTTATGCGTTTCTTTCTTAAATCTATGGATTTTGTTGGTTTATAACAAACCAAATAAACTATTGGGAACCATGCGTCTTGCCTGATTGTGGGTAATAACAAGGAAACTATCCACCTGGTTCACTATGATGTCACCGTGCAGATCCTTCATAAACCTCTCAGTGCTTCCTAGATCATGTAGGAATTCACTTTGATTCATTCTACATCGGCTATAAGACGTCCACTCTTTCTCCAAATGACCAGCTGAAGGTGAGTAACAAGTACTTCCTTCTGCCCCAACACTTCTTTCACTCTCCCTTATCTCTCCTATCGTTGGCTTCCTTGATAATGTCGTCGTCGTCACAATGCCATGTTAGAGAGTTTGAGTGCATCGTAGGGTGGCATATTATTAGGAAATGGGGTGCACTGAATCAGAATTGAGAGCTAAACGTTTTGTGGCTCAATTATAAATAAGCTACTCCTTATCCAATCTAAGAGGAAATTGTTGACGCAGAGAGAGAATTGGCTAATGAGATACACACCCTCATGAACATTGAAATATTGGCGAAAGTAGTGGATTGGGTTCATAACGTAGGACATATAAGAGGGTGTTATAATAAATACATGTACACTTTGGATATATATTGGCATCTCAAGTTCTTACTTGCAAGAGTTTTGCTAGACATAAATGAGAGCAGGGAAGATATTCTCCCATCTTTGGGCCACATATAGTGGAAAATGGTAGCTATCGATCACAAGCTGGGTGGTATCAACAAAATCATGAGCATCCCTCTTGAACAAAGTTTCTCCCTAGGCAACAACAAGGAGCCCATCCCCATTGAAGCTACTGACTAAGATAAGTCCACTTAATTGTCATGTAGTCTCTTTGCTTTTTACTTTCTATGTTTCAATTCTATAAGCTTCAGTTTATTTGGATATATTTCGTGAAGTTTTATTGTAACCCATTTTATGGTGTCTTTGGAAGATTGGGAGGGAATGGTGTTCATAATTTTCAATCCCTCTCTTCGTCGTGGCAGTCTATTTGGCTTCTAGTTAGTGTTATCCCACAACAGGGTTCAACCATATCTGTAATTTTCATGGTAGAGGGAGGGAAGTTGTGTTGGGGCTTATTTGGGGGGGGGGGGGGGGGGGGGGGGGGGTAGGAGGGCATTTAGGAGCCCTGCCATCAATCCCGAGTTTCACGATGGCTCTTTAGTACCTAGAGTTTGGTTTTATAATTGTGTTTCCAACACCTATTGTCACCTAGATGTTCACATTGTTGGTCCATTTTCTTTGCAGAGCAATTACAATTACTTTGGGGAATTTAGGGTAAGATTGGTATATGGTGGAGGTAAATTGTTTGGAGGAAGTGGTGTGGGGAGATAATTGCACCTCCATCTATAGTGCAGGCCTAGCTAGTAGTTTTGTTGAGTCACCCCCTGGCCAAAACAGATACTTGGTGCTACAGATTCTTTGCGGTTCAAATCTCACTAGCCATCTTCAATACTTACTCCAGGTTGCAAATCAATTGTCTCAGGCCCAATGCCTCGTCGGAGAACACACATTAGGAGGGGGGAAAATTATTATCAGGAATGAGCCTTAAGGGGGCACTTCTACATGCATCATCAATTGGAGGACATCTCTGGGAAATACTAAGACCTTATGCCAAGCCCCATCCACAAATAAATTGCTTAAGCTAAGGGAGAAACATTCACACATAGAGCCCCTCTCTCAGATACAAAGGCCTTAGTAGAATGGGCTGGTTGGATCCATGAGACTAAGCATACTAGGGGTCATTTCATGATCAACACATGCAAACCATCGGCATGTATTGGTAGATGAAATGATTATTGAGATTCGCGTTAAAGAGAATACAGTAGCACCTTGGCATACCTCCTGTGATGGGAAAAACTCATGAAGGCACAAAAGAGCCTATTCAAATTTCATTATCAGATTTAGATCACTCATAATAGCCATCTTATGTTTATGTTTTGTGTGTTTCATGATACTAATATTTCGAGGCAGTTTATCCTATGACAAGTCTCTAGTTAATGCAATATATCCTATCCTATCATGGGATATATCTTCGCCGTGAGTGAGAGAGTCGCCTGCCTGCAGGCACTTAATGCCAGCCTTGCTCATTATGGCACATTAAAGAGGTTCGTGAAGGCCAGACAGGCTCTGTATGCCGCCCTACTGCCATGTGTTGTGCCGAGTGACCACCCCCATCGGGGACTATTAAGTCTTCGTCCAACAGATCTTAGAGAGCCTGGAGTTCACTTGGGTTGAGATCTTCCTTGCTCTTCGACTCCCTCCAAGCAATAATGAATTCTTTAAGTGGATTTAGTGATCCTTCATTGGAAAGCCAATCCGCCATGTAGAAATTTTGAATAATAAACACATATTCAATGGAGATTATCCTGATCATGTACTATTGCAGAATACATACACAATACATAAGCTCCTCTACGTTGATCATCAATTTACAGAAGTAGAAACAATAACATGCGCACATAGAAGCATCAATCACACATATCAACACAATATTTTCCCGGGGAAAGCATCTCGCTAAAAACCCCAACTATCTGTATATTATATTGATTGAGAACATGTAACAAACATAGTACAATACTCCTCACAAGTATCCAGCACTATCTCCACCTATTACACACAATACAACTCTGATCTGATCTCCAAATCTCCCTCGCTGCTTTGCCTGCCTCCACTGCACAATCCCTGCTGAGAATGAATGAGAATGGCTAATCCAAACTCCTATTTACCTTGTGAAAATCACCCACATTGTATATCACATGAGCACAAGTTATATTTCACTTGGTATTGGCCCACACTACGCAGAGATCATTGGCATAACTCAATCCCATGCATGTGCACAATCTCATGCACAACTGATAGCAATCTCAACCTCTAACACCTGTCTTCACTGAACTGTACATGCACTAAGTTAACTAATGTATTCTTCAGTTGCATTCTGAGTTAATAATTAGTGAATTAATTAATAACTAATTCACACAACTCATCACTTAGTCTATTGATTAGTTAGACTAAATACAACTAGTTCAACTAAGTCAAACTGAACACAACTCCATTAACTGCTCATCTAACTCCACAAAACTCAACCACATGAGTTCTAACTGATGTCGTGCATGCAATAGCTCAACTAACACACAAAGAAAACGTATTTCCTTCTTACAGCTACATGTGCCACATCTGTAGCTCAAACTGAAGTGCTCCAAGAGAATAAGATAAAGTTTATAGTCTAAATATTATTATGAGACAATAATATTTGACTTTTGTATTTTTGACTAGCAGTCTAAAAATAGACTCTAATCACTCCTACTGTGATCCAAAAATAGAAGTCCATCTATTTTTCCCAACATGACCAATCATCCATAAACAACAAACTGCAACTCATAGACCATGATCCATATATCTAAAAATAGACATAGTCTAAAAATAGACTTTGTGCCAAAACTTGCCTGCGGGACCACTTAGTGAAGGCGACTCCTTTCCACTAAGCTCCATCATCTTGTTGCATTCTCAACAAGCATTTCTTGTTGCACACTTTTCAACACTCCCTCTCAACAAGAAAGGCTTCCTCTCAAACCCGATCCTGAAACTCTGGAATGTTCTGCATGCAACACATCTGCCCGGTCCACTTTGTTCCAACAACACTTGGAACAAAAACACTCCCAACTGACCACTCTGTTGGGCTAGGAACATACTCTGATGCTGAAGCTCTACCTGCTGCTGACAAGTGCTCCCTCTTTGACATCTGCGCTACTGCAACATCTCCATGCATCTCGCACCATTGCACACCTCTCTGTGCCACCTAGCACTGTCCAAAACACTTGTGCCTCTTGCATTGCTGCAGCCTGCATGCTATGCGCTGTCTTGGGATTCCCTGCACCAAGGAAAATTTTAAGAACCCCCCCAAATTTATAAATATAATAAATGGGCGAATCTCCATGGTATATAGGAAAAATGGAAGGCGATTTTATCAATGATATAATATGTATATATAATTTTTTGGCGAATCTCTCACCAGGCGAATATTTTACTCAATTATAAAATCTTGTAAGATCTTGGCAAGTCTTTCACTAAATAATAAAACTTTGTAAAGTCCTAGTGAATCTTAGCATAGGCTACATGCTGGTTTAATTCCCCCATTTAAATAGGCTACATTCCAGGTGAATACCATGGGTCAATACCATGTGTCATTTTTATTTTTATTAATTCTAATATTAGGGTTAATAATGGTTTTTTGCATGGTATTAATAACAATCTAGTCCATGGTATTTGTCCCATAGTATTTTGGCCATAGGTTTCACCTAAATATAACCCATTTTTTGAGTGTTCGTAAATATAAGGTGACTTATGGAGTAAATATAAAAAAATGTTTTATTTGTTTACCATACCTCTCGTTTATTTATATTTTTATTAATTTACCATACCTCTTTTACAAATATGGTATTTGGCCCATAGGATTCACTTAAATAAAACCTCTTTCTTAAGCCTTCATAAATAGAACGAGGGTTATGAACTAAATATAAAAAGAGGTTTTATTTATTTACGATACGTCTAGTTTATTTATATTTTTATTTATTTACCATACCTTTTGAGTAAGTATAAAAAGACGTTTTATTTATTTACCATACCTCCAATTTACTTATATTTTTATTTGTTTACACCCTTACATGTATATAAGGTGACTTATGGAGTAAATATAAAAAATATTTTATCTATTTACCATACCTCTCATTTATTTATATTTTTATTAATTTACCATACCTCTTTTATAAATATGGTATTTGGCCCATAGGATTCACTTAAATAAAACCTATTCTTGAAAATGGGCGAATAGAAGGTTGTAAGTCCTAATTTCAAGGGCTAAATTTACCTTTTTTACCCTCTCCCTTAAAATAAGGTGGGCTATTTGAGGTGATTTGTAAAAATGTAATATGATACAAAATATTCGCCCACTAAAAATTTAAAACCCCTTAATTTCGCCAAAGGGCGAACATTCGCCCCTAAAATTATCCTTGCCCTGCACTGTCGCTCTCTCTGCCGCTCCATCCGCATCTGTCTCTATCCAATCAGTCAGTTCCTGCTACTACACATTGGGACTCTCGTAGCAAGGTCTCATCCAAGAGGTTGGGTACCTCAAGGATCCTGCCCCTCCTCCTTGGAACGATCAATCTACATCACCCCACCTCCAACTTGGAGGTATCGCTGCATGTGATCCCTCAGCCCACCTGGCTCGAAGTTTCCCCCTACTGGAGGTCTCTACATGAGTAGATGTCTCTACTCGATCTCCTCTCAGCTTCCCTTGTTGTGGCTGCTCCACAACCTCCTGAAGCTGCACCAATCGTGGCTCCTCCACAATCGTCTGAGACTTCTTTTGGCTCTGCATGTTGAGAGGTAAAATACGCTCCCTCTCAACCACCAAGTCTCCATCAGTTGCCTCGCTGCTCAAGGCTTTGCATACATCTTGAACCTCAAGAGCATACAGGTTCTTGACCCATGAACCAATCTGCTTCACCTGTCTAGTGATGATTTGTCTAAGGAAAACCTTTCCCTTACTGAAGACTACATCATAGCCTCTGTCTTCCAGCATCACGATCGACACCAAGTTTCTCTTAAGTCCTAGTACATACTTGACATCGGTCAAGGTAAGGCGAGCTCCATGCTCCCTTTGAAAAATAACTGTGCCTACACCTGAGACACTATACTTCTCATCATTACCCATCCCTATGAGTATCTGGAGATCTTTCTCCTCCAAAGTACTGAACAAACTTTTGTCACTGGTCATGTGGAAAGAAGCTCCATTGTCAAGAAACCAACCACTTCCCATCATAGATGAAACCATGCATGCGAAGAGTGTGAAATCCAACTCAAATTGTGAAGCAAGTGCCTCACCTTCAGATCCTTCCCCGGATCCCTTCTTGGACTTCTTCTTTGGGCAATTAGTAGCATAATGACCCAACTCATGACAACGAAAGCATCTCACCTTCGACTTGTCAACCTTCTTCCCATCATTGGAAGAACTATATTCGGAAAGAGAAACCTTCCCCTTCCCCTTCTTCGCCTTACTCGCTAAGGCACAGTTCTCCTCATCATGCATAGATGAAGAACTGTCTCTGGTGCGCCCTCTAATCTCCTCTTGCACAAGATCCGACCAAATTCTTTCCCATCCTGGCAATTTCTCCCTTCCATTCACCGAGTCCTGGTAGCTATGGCAACTCTTAGGAAGGCCAAGGAGTGCTAGACTCACCATATCATCATCCTCAATAGTTACCCCCACACTTCCCAGCTCATCCTGGCATTGGGTGAACTTCGTGAGATACTGGGGCATACTGTCTCCATTCTCACACCTAATGTTTCTGAGTTTATCCTTGAGCGCCATTCCACCAGCTCAAAACTCAACAACTTCTGATCTAAAATTCGTGAGAACAAAGTATTTCTTGTACAGAGATCGACTGTATGGGCATTCACCAGATATCTCACCTTCCAAAAGAAGGATGAATCCAGAACTACCTGGCCCGATTATAGACTCTGCCTGAAGAAATAAAATGTAGACAATTTCTGAATAATAGATCTGATGATCAATCCCGCTTTGATATCCTGTAGAACTTTTTCTACAAATCAACCAACTCCAATACCATGTAGAAATTTTTCCTACAAATCATCTAGCTCTGATACCATGTGGAGTTGGATGAGCAGTTAATGGAGTTGTGTTTAGTTTGACTTAGTTGAACTAGTTATATTTAGTCTAACTGATCAATATACTAAGTGATGAGTTGTGTGAATTAGTTATTAATTAATTCACTAATTATTAACTCATAATGCAACTGAATAATACATCAGTTAACTCAGTGCATGTATAGTTCAGTGGAGACAGGTGTTAGAGGTTGAGATTGCTATCAGTTGTGCATGAGATTGTGCACATGCATGGGATTGAGTTATGCCAATGATCTCTGCGTAGTGTGGGCCAATACCAAGTGAAATATAGCTTGTGCTCACGTGATTTACAGTGTGGGTGATTTTCACAAGGTAAATAGGAGTTTGGATCGGCCATTCTCATTCATTCTCAGCAGGGATTGTGCAGTGGAGGCAGGCAAAGTAGCGGGGGAGATTTGGAGATCAGATCAGAGCTGTATTGTGTGTAATAGGTGGAGATAGTGCTGGATACTTGTGAGGAGTATTGTACTATGTTTGTTACATGTTCTGAAATTTTGAATAATTTAACACATATTCAATGGAGATTATCATGATCATGTACTATTGCGGAATACATACACAATACATAAGCTTCTCTACGTTGATCATCAATTTAGTAGCATCAATAACAATAAAACATCAAGAGCATGCACACATTAACACAGTATGTAACCCGGGGAAAGCTTACAGCTGAAAACCCCACACTATCTGTATATTAATGATTGAGAACATGTAACATTACAATAGTCAATACTTCTCACAAGTATCCAGCACTATCTCCACATGTTACACACAATATTGCTCAGATCTGATCTCCAAATCTATTCCACTGCTTGCCTGCTTCCACTGCTCAATACCTGCTCAAGAATGAATGAGAATGGATTAACCAAACTCATATTTACCTCCAAAGAATCACTCACACTGGGAAAGACGTGAGCAGAGGCTATAATACTGGGAAATTACTAGGCAATACTCATTGGAATACTCAATCCCTTGATTGTGCACAATCTCATGCACAACTGATAGCCATCTCAACCTCTAACACCTGTCTCCACTGAACTGTACATGCACTGAGTTAACTGATGTATTCTTCAGTTGCATTATGAGTTAATAATTAGTGAATTAATTAATAACTAATTCACACAACTCATCACTTAGTCTATTGATCAGTTAGACTAAATACAACTAGTTCAACTAAGTCAAACTGAACACAACTCCACTAATTGCTCATCCAACTCCACAAAACTCAACCACATGAGTTCTAACTGATGTCCTGCATGCAATAGCTCAACTAACAGACAAAGAAAACCCATTTCCTTCTGATAGCTGCATGTGCCACATCTGTAGCTCAAACTGAAGTGCTCCAAGAGAATAAGATAAAGTTTATAGTCTAAATATTATTATGAGACAATAATATTTGAATTTTGTATTTTTGACTAGCAGTGTAAAAATAGACTCTAATCACTCCTACTGTGATCCAAAAATAGAAGTCCATCTATTTTTCCCAACATGACCAATAATCCATAAACAACAAACTGCAACTCATAGACCATGATCCATATGTCTAAAAATAGACATATTCTAAAAATAGACTTTGCGCCAAAACTTGCCTACGAGACCACTTAGTGAAGGCGACTCCTTTCCACTAAGCTCCATCATCTTGTTGCATTCTCAACAAGCATTTCTTGTTGCACACTTTTCAACACGCCACTTTATTCCCTGTTCATAGAACATGTCCTGTAGAAGCATATTTGAAGTTATCCAGAAGATGTTGAATGCATTCGAGTTGGGCTTCCAGGCGCCAACTCCTGGCTAGCTTCTGCGTAACCGATCCATTGATGATCTTATGACTCATTTGAATGATTAGAATGGAATCTCCCACAATGTGGATCCGGTGCTACTGCTGTTGTTGGCATTAAATGAGTCATTTTTCCAAGGATGTCAGTTCAACAACATTGTTGGTGGTGTGATCGCATGTTATAGCGGCTACAACCACCCTCCAAAATTTTTGCTCGCATGAAAATTTTAGAGCCTATCTTGGATCCTGCAATCAATCATCCTTGGTCACTTGTTGGTAAGCTGATGATTTCAATCAAGCCTCCTTGATCTTAAGAGTTGTCCTTGTTCTCATCTTTATGCAGCATGTGTCATCTATGGGCATAGGGGTTGTTGTTTGTCATCTAAAGGCAATGTTGTTTTTCTTCAAGGGAATTGTGTGCGTATGAGTGGGTGTCATCACATTGACATGTTTCACACTCACTACATGCACTCTTGTCATGGAGGTTGTTACATCAAGCAGAGTATGTTTATACATTCTGGATGGTCTACATTGTATCACTAAGTGTTGGTGTGTGATCACAGTCAAGTCTTACCAATGTTTACACATGTTTCATTAATCTCACACTTAGCCAATTTCCCAAGCAACTTAGCCTCATCCAACCTCCCAAAACTGTGCACTTTTCTTTTGCAACCATCAAGATTTTTCCCTTGTCTATGAAACCCCATAATGCGCAAAGACCACAACCAACAATACTCTCCAAAAATGCGTAGAGAATTCAGGCAGCCATCACTGCTCTCCAGAAATGTGCAGAGAAATTAGGCAGCCAACACTGCTCTCCAGAAATGCGTAGAGCAGTCAAGAAGCCAACATTGCTTCCTAGAAATGCGTAGAGTAGTCCAACTTCCCTCCATTCAGAAACTACACAAAGGTGTCCTCCTAGGACCCCCATCTCGTAGCAGTGTCTTGTGCCTCAAAACTACTCAGTGTTGTCCAAGTTGTCCTGTCGGTCTTGCATGCAGATACTGCATCGATGGGCCTCCTCGGGCCTCATCCTGACAACAATCACTTCTCGCTGAAACTGCGTTGATCCATCGCCTAGTGATAATAGGAAAATGTGACATGCTGATATCACTCCAAAGGAGTTGAGGAGAGGGACCAAGAGTCTGAGTAATGGAGAAGATCAGGACCACCTACAAACTCTGTCGGATGCATGATCATCTCAAGGGTAAGTATGGTAATTAAAGAACACCTTTCGCAGTGCACCTCTTAGTGAGTCTGCAGGACTGCTTGTCATTGTCATATCATCTTGTCCTCAGTAACATGCATGTGCACAAACTCAAAAAGTCATTTCATGTTCTTCCTCTACATGTCTTGCTTCATTTTCGCTTGTTTGACCATCATCTTCGACATGTTGATTGTTATGTCATGCTTGTGACCTTGTTCGGGTGATGTTGAATATTTGTGCTTGAGTCGTGTTCCCTATGTAAACATATGTCACACTCACACATGATGTTGTAAGCATTGTCGTGCAAGTGTCGTCACAATTGTCCTAAGGTCTATCCAAAGCATCGCACTTGTCACTTTCACCATTAGGTAGTCTCGTAGTTAGTCACAATGAGAATATGTTGTCTTGTGGTTTAGGGTGTCTTGTCATCGAGTCATGTTGAGTGTGTGTTCACAAGGTAATGTATACACGAGTTCACTCGCTCACACACTTGGCCATTTTACCAAATATCTGTCGACCAAACCATTCTCCATCAACTGGACCTCCACTAAGATGCATTGCACAATCTCAGCCCTCAGTGACTAAGTACTGTTGCCTAGAATTGTGCAGAGCTTGAGGCTGCCTCCCAGGCAGTCTGCACTGCGAAATCCTGGAATCGATGTGATTTAATCTCACCCAGAGTAGCGTAGAAGTTTTCCAAGAAGCCATCTCAATCTATGTTTCCCGCAAGTGAATCTATCAAGCCTCCCGCTGGTCAACCATTGAGTTTGACTGGGCAGTGACCTTGGGCTTCACTCCAAAAAATTACGCAGAAGTTGTCAGCATGCCCACCTCCACTGAATGAAGAAATTGTGCAGACATGAGGGACAAGCACCCATTGCCTGTCACTGCATTGTCCCTAAAAGTTACGCAATTCTGTCAGCTAGTTCCCCTGTCAGCCGACCTGTTGCTCCTCCTGAAAACTGCATAGTTTTCTTGGACTTTCAACCAACTGCCTGGCACCCCGCTTAGCCCAAAAACTGCACAGACATGTTCTACATGACTACCTCCCAATTTTGTGCAGTTTTGGACAGCAAGCTCATGCAGCCCATTCCCAACGTCCATTGAGAATCTACTTAGTTTTCATTGTTAGTGCTCCCTGCTGCCCGCATTGCCTTCCTTGGAAAAATTGTGCAATTCTACCTCCCAGCTAAGCCCGATCCCACAGAATTTCAATGTTGTCAAGGACTGCTCAACCTAGCCTCTCAGGGACCTTTGCGCAGTTTTTCTTGACAGTGCCCCAGAGCCCTGCATGTCGGCCCAAAATTTGCTTTTTGCAGTTTCAGAGCCTTTTCCTCTCTCCCAGTCACTTGCACCCTAAAACAAAAGATGATGCATCATGGTAGAATAAGGGATTTCTAGATTTGATGTCATTTCATCATGAGTGACTGCAAAAATAGGTAAATGGATGAGACATGGTGCAACAACGAACGAGATGAACAAGGAGTGTGTTATGAAACCAACTCACAAAAAGATAGAAAAGATAGATGAACGCCTTAGAATTCAACCTCTTCGAGGGGGCAACCTCCTTTACATTACACAAATGAACAATTCTTCCATGATTCAAATGACAAAACCTCCTTTCTATATATAGGAGTCTAAGGAGTCACAATATAACCCAGCTGACCTAACAATAATAATATAAAGCCACAAAAATAACAATAGAGAGATTCTATGGGGCATAGTAATAACAATATGGGGACAATAGGGGCACAACAATATTAATAAGAGGTACAACTACAATAGTAATGGGGTAATCACTAGTATTATAGGGACCCAACATGCCCCTCTCCTTCAAAAAATTGTTGTCGTCAATGCTTCAGTAGTTGTGGATGCTTCTGTATAAAATTCTCATCCTCCCATGTGGAATCTTCAGCGGATAAGTTATTCCACTTGATAAGATACTATGAAATTGATGGATTTCGTAGCTATCGAATTCTTGTTTCTGTAACTGCTTCCGGTTCCAATATAATTTTTCCTTCCTCGTCAAGTTCTGGCAATATTGTTTGAACTGGGAGCTTGTTGCCTATAACCTTCTTTAAACATGAAACATGGAAAACTGGGTGCAATCAAGAAGCTGTAAGAAGCTCCAATTTGTATGCCATAGTACCAATCTTTTGCAACACCTTGTACGGATCATAATACTTTGGTGATAATTTATTATCCTTCTTAGCTTTCTTGAGGGACATTTGCTTATATGGTTGTAGCCGTAGGAATACCCAATCACCTACATCAAAACTTCTTTTGCTGCGATGTTTATCTGCCTGTTGTTTCATTCATTCTATGCCAACACGAGGTTATCCTTTAAGAGTTGGAGGACTTGTTGTTGATGTTCGATGTCATGTTCCACTGCTTGAACCTTAGAATTTTCTCTTAAATATGATGTGATGGATGGTGGCTGATACCCATAAAGTTCCATAAATGGGGTCATTTTTATTGCTGTATGGAAGAAAATTTTATACCACCATTCAGCCAGAGGCAACCATTTGACCCATTGTGTCTATTTATCAGATACAAAGCAACGAAGATATCCTTCCAAACATTTGTTTACTATCTCAATTTTCCCATTATATTGAGGATGATAAGATGAGATATGAGCTAACTGAGTACCAAGACAAGAAAATAATTCTATCCAAAAATTTCCAGTGAAAATGGGATCTCTGTCACTTACAATAATCTTTGGGTTTCCATGTAGCTTTTGAATTGTTTCCATAAATGCAATAGAAACTATACTGACTTTAAATGGATGTGATAATGCACAAAAGTGTGCATACTTGGTAAGTCTGTCAACTACCACCATGATGACACTCTTTCCCTCAGACTTGGGTAAACCTGTGATAAAATCCATTGAAACCTCCTCGCAACATTGGCTTGGAATGGATAAAGGTTGCAATAGACCCAGTGTCTTAATTGTTTCAACTTTATTTTGTTGGTAAACCAAACATTCCGCCACAAATTTTTGAATATCTAATTTAAGGCCATCCCAAAAAAATTCCTTCTTAACCCTGTGGTAAGTTTTTAAAAATCCTAAGTGCCCTCCTAAGGGAGAAGTGTGCAATTCCATACAAATATTCTGTTTTAGCTAGGAATTCTTACAAAGGTATAAGCGATCTTTGTACCATAACGAATCATTTTCCAGCTAAATGTTTCAAACATACTGGAATCTTATTGTAACTTTCGAATAAGTGCCCACAATTCTTCTTCATTCTTCCATTCCTCCCTTGCTTTGTTTATCCAATCTGATTGGATAATAGAAATGGCGCACAACAATGCTTCCACAACCTCATCCTTTCTTGAGACTGCATCTTCCACCACATTTTGCTTCCCTTTTTTGTAGATGATTTCAAAGTCATAACCCAACATCTTTGTGAACCACTTTTGTTGCTCTTTAGAGGATAATCTTTGTTCTAAAAAGTATTTAAGGCTATCATGATCCGTTTTTACCTTGAAGTGTCTTCCCATTAGGTAGGGTCGCCATTTCTTAAGTGCATGGAGTATTGCCAACGTTTCCTTCTCATAAATAGCTTTGTGTAAAAACTTTCCCTTGATTGGATGAATTTCAAAAGCAATGGGTCTTTCATCTTGCATTAAAACGGCACCAATTCCATTTCCTGAAGCATCACATTCCACAATAAAGGTTTTTGTGAAGTCCGGTGTAGCTAAGACTGGTGCTTGGCACATTGCCTCTTTAAGATGTTCGAAGGCCTTTGTTGCTTCTGGAGTCCATGAAAATGCATCTTTCTTCAATAATGTTGTTATAGGTGCTACTATTCTCCCATAATTCTTAACAAACTTGCGATAATACCCTGTCAACCCGAGAAATCATTGCAGATGCTTTATGAATGTAGGGATTTTCCATTCCTTAATGGCTTTAATTTTGTTAGGGTCTACCATAACTCCTTCATGAGATACAATATGACCCAGATATTCCACCTCTTGTACTCTAAAGAAACATTTGGATCTTTTTGCATATAATTGTTTCTCTTCCAATAGTTGTAGCACCCTGTCAACATGTTCAACATGATCCTTCCAAGACTTGCTGTAGATTAGTATATCATCAAAAAATACTAACACGAATTTTCTAAGGAATGGTTTGAAAATTGAATTCATCAAACCTTGAAATGTTGAAGGTGCGTTGGTAAGGCCAAAAGGCATGACCAAAAATTCATAATGACCCTCATGAGTTCTAAATGTTGTTTTCGGAATGTCTTCAGTCTTCATTCTAATTTGATGATATCCTAAACGAAGATCCAACTTGGTGAAGTAAATTGATCCATGCAATTCATCCAGTAATTCATCAATGACAGGAATGGGAAACTTATCTTTAATAGTGAGCTTGTTGAGCTCCCTATAATTCAGACACATGCGCCATGATCCATCCTTCTTGTGCACCAATACTACTGGAGCAGAGAAAGAACTTTGACTCGGTTGAATTATACCAGCCTCTAGAATTTCTGCAACCATACGTTCAATTTCACTCTTTTGGGCATAGGGATATCTGTACAGCCTAATGTTTGGAGGAACACTTCCTGGAATTAGATGAATAGCATGATCATGATCACGAATAGGTGGGAGACCTTTGGGAGTCTCAAATACCTTGGAATGATTGTCCAAGACTTTTTGGAGATCTGGAGAAATATATGATTCCAATGTTGAAACATCTAGTGAAAATAATTGTGCAATCACACCTCTTTGTTCCTTTTTTAGAAGCTGTGTCATACCGTTAGAGCTAATTATCTTTCCCGGTTTCCCTACAATACCCCTTAATTCAACTTCCTTTCCTTCCATAGAAAATTTCATGAAAATTTCTTGAAAATTGAAAGCTATTGTACCCAAGGATTGTAGCCATTGGACTCCTAGTACAACATCAACACCTCCCATTGGAATGGAAAGCATTGGGCTAGTCAATACATATTCTCCCATGGATAGCTTGATATTATGACACTTTCTAGAGCAATTTATTGTTCCTCCATTTGCAACCATCACTTGACACTCTGGTGCTGGATATAAGAAGCAATTCAATTCTTTTGCTACCTTACAATGAATAAAATTGTGGGTACTTCCTGAATCAATCAACACTATTACCTTTTTCTTCTTGATTTGTCCTTCTATCTTGATGGTTTGAGGAGTGGTAATTCCCACCAATTCATTACAGGATATGGTCGGATTATTTTCTTATTTATCTAGGCTTTGTTCCTGGAGTATATCCTCTTCTTTTCACCTTTCTTTCTCCTTTTCTTCTTCCTCTTCACAATTTATGTAGAATAATTTCTTCTCAGCACACTTATGACCTTTAGTGTATTTGCTATCACAACTGTAACAAAGCCCTTTTGATCTTTTTTCTTCCAATTGTTGTGGTGTCAACCTTATAGGTTGTGGAAGACTAGGGGCAACAACACTTCCATCTTTATAGTTATGAGTGGTGTTTAGTCAATTTAGTGTTATCTAAATTGCTAGTATTTATTGTCAACCCGGGGCTCGTAAGCTGATGAAGTGAAGGTGTACTATATGTACTTAAGTAACCTCTTAGAGTTTTTCTTATCGTTGGGGGTGTTGTTGTGGTTTAATTATGTTCCTAGATGGAATGAGAATTTATAAACAAGTGAGTGATGGTGTGTGTGTAGAGTGAATTCTAAATGAGTGGAAGTGTGTGTTGAGTGATCTCTAACTATTTGCTTGAAAGGAAATGCTTGGAAAGAATAAATGAAATTGAAATGACTTGAAATAAACTTGAAAGCAAATGACCACTACCAATGGCACTAGACACCGTTCAAGTTGCTGCTAATAAAAGAAAAGAGAATCACTTTTAAAACCCAAGAATAAAGATTATCTCTCTCTAACTCGATGCCTCAAAGCACATGTACTGTGTAAAGCACGGAAAGAAAGTAGCTTAAGTGGAATTATAAAAGTGAGAAAAATATGCTTGAAAGACTAATGATAATAATTTGCTATTTCTAATTCTCTACTTCAGCCATATGTACTATGGAAAGCATGATTAGAAAGTAGTGAGGAAATAGCCTAGGAAGCACTTTAAAATCAAAACTTCTACTTTAAAGACTAGTGGTAATGATTTACTCTTTCTAACTCGATACTTCAAAGCACATGTACTGTGTAAAGTACGGAAAGAAAGTAGCTTAAGAACAGTCCAAAAAGCACCCAAACAAGCTGCAAGTTAGTGATATTTTGATCTTAAAAGATAACAGTTTATGATGAAGATCATTCATGTATATTAACAGCTCTTTGAGAAATAAGATTAAAAAAACTAACTATAAAGACAAAGGCAGCACTTGAATTGTCAACTTCAAATACCATTAGTTGTAAAGCAAACACAACACATATAAAAATAAACCCCGGGTTAAAAGAAACCTGCAAAGAAATAACACTGATCAGCTGAAAATAAAGGAAAACAAGTAAATAAAACTATACATGCTTAAGGGAACAAATGAGAAAATAATGAAATGCTGCACATGAAATACTTTACAAAGGCTGAGATGAGCAGGGGCCCTCTGTTCATTCAGCCACAAGAGAACTCAAAGATCTGGAAACTTCAAAACAGTGCTATATTGATTCCTCCATTTGCAAAAAAGTTTACAAAACAGAGTGCTGGAATAGCACTAGAAACAGAGTTCACAAACGCTTCTAAATTCAACACAAGTGCAGCAAAATACAACTAATCAAAAGTTCTTTGAGCGTACGCAGACGCATCAATTTATAGGAGCTTCTAAGTTATCCTACGCGTACAGCTAGTTAACAGAAAAACAATAAAACAGTATGCGTATTAATGGTCCTTGGACACATCACGGCTGCGTGGATGAGTTTAGTGGTTCTTGTCGACATGGATAATAAATCCCCTGTTGGATTGCGTCCTCTGCCATCTGTAGAACATAGACAGATCACCATTTAAGGTGACGTGACCAAACAGTTCTCAAACACCGTTTAAACCACCTTGAGTTGACCGTGGCTAAACCAGCTTTGACCATGGGTGAAAGTGACGTGGATGGCTGGAACAATGGGACAGGAACCTCGAGCTCACTGATACCTGAGTGCCCATGTGGCCCGTCTAGCAAACCGACACGTGGATCATAGTGTTTAACAAAAAGGCTGCAGGATCTTCAGATAGCTGCGGGATCATCAGATAGCTGCGGGATTCCTGCAAGTAAGTCAAAAACTAAACAAATAGTCATCCATTAGCAAAACTTGCTTGATCATGCTTATTGACACTGAATGTAATGATCTGAGAGGTTTTATGGTGAAAATGAGGCAAAAGTGAAGGAAAGATAAGGAAAAGTTGAGGAAAATGGTAGACAAATAGGTGTAGAATAGAGGTTCTACATACCCCCACTCCGAGGGTATTGCATGTCCTCATGCAATGAAAACACAATTCAGTCCATCTGCTGGGATGCCTCAGCTAGGACATCCAACCTCCTTCTCTTCCTTTGTGTAGAAACATTAACCTTTGGCCTCTTGAACATGCATCTGAATTTCAAATTAATTAAGGCTCTGTTCAGCCTTTTGCATCTCTTCTTGAGTCTGCTGTGTTTCTTCTGCCACATGCTCATGTGAAGATAGGTATTATCTTGGATTGCCTTGGCAATATCAGCTTGCTGCTTCATTTCTTCATTTCTCTGTTTAATGTGACGGTTCAGCACTTCAAGTTCATAGATTTCTTGTCTAAGTAAATCTATTTGCTGCTCATGAGGTATGACATTACTTGGGCCAGCAGTGTTTTGCTCTAATGTCTCATAATAGTTGTACACCTCTTGTTGAATTGGATCAACAATTGGTGACTTCCTTGGACTATATTCATGTTCAATTTCAGTTTCAAACTCCGGCTGAAATGGACTGTCTTCTCTTGGAGGAGTAGCTGCCTCACGTGATGATGGACTACCCTCAAGGTCTGCTTGTGTAGCACCCTTCTCAGGTGTGCTAAGATCAACGAAGAGTGTCCTCGTGGCTTTCCTTTTATTCTGTAATCTACTACTCCTTCTTACAGTGGCAGCACTATGTGTTTCTTTTTGTGCCTTTTCCTTTGGTTTTTGAACTTTTACTTTCTCAGAGAGGGCAGTTTTCTCATGGAGTTTAGTTATCCTCTGTGCTAAACGCTGGTTGTCTCCTTCTTCACCACTAGAATGCTCTGGGGTCTGGTCAGTTTCTCGGATTATGGATTTCCCCTTATCTTGTTTTTGTTTCTTTTTGTCCTCTCTTTTCTTTTTGGCAGCTTCCTTGGCAAGTTCAGCGAGGGTTTCTGAGATGACCTCTTGAGCACTGTCTTCAGTGGGTTCAATCTCAGGTTCAGGATGATGGACTTCTATTTCTTCCTCAGTTTGTCCTTCTAAGACATCAGTCTCAGAGATACTTTCCCTTCTCTTCCTTCTGCTTTTTCTAGGTATAGAAGACTCTCCAGGCTCTGCAAAATGATTCCTTACAAGGAATTTTTCCCATGTGTCTTGTTTTTCTTTTAACTGTTCTTCTATCAATAATTTTACAAGACCATGGTGACAGAGGTAAGCTTCTATATTTCATGGATTTCGTTGAGCCATGGAACACATTTTCCTAAGGCTTTGAAATAGGAAATAAGGAAGATTTATATCATGTTCTCCTTGAAACTGCAGCATAATTTTACCATGATAGACATACAACACTCCAAATCTCCCTTCACAGGTGAAAAACTTTTGTACTAATAACAACAGAATTTTCCATTCTTCTTTAACATGGGAAATTGGAATGCCTTTGGTGAAAACACTTGTGTCCATACCTGGGTTTTTAAAAATCCGCTTCCATTGTTGATCCTGGACTGCCCGGTTTTTGAACCAACGTTCACCGGTTTGTGGAAGAGAGGTAGCCCTTGCTATGCTTCCTTCGCTGACTGTAACTGTTAAATCTCCCACCTTTGCCTGGCTGTCCTTATCCGTAAATGATCTTGCAAAGGCTTTGGTTACTTCCTTATGGTAGCCCTTAAACTTTCTGATACATTGTAACCAATTGGCTTTTTGTAGTGCCTCCTCAACCTGAGGATATGCCTCCAAGAATTTTGAACCTTCCGGTTCAGCCCTCAGAAGCTTTCCCATCGACTCTTCAGCTCTGTTTAAACAAAAATTTGATGGTGACCTTACACAGTAACTCCGTAACTTCACACAGTAACTTCTTGGTCTCTGTTCAGACTCTGTGGAACAGAGGGTATACGGTGCATAAACAGTCTCAGACACCGGGAATTCACGGCTTGAATTTAGAGTTAAGCGGTGGAATTAGCGTGGACACGGTAAAACGGTGACTAACAGTCGTAATACGACTGTATCACAGGTTTACGGGCTATACGGCAGTGGGAAAACATAGGATGGTTTATGGAGGTAATCGTAGTGAGTGAAAGCGAAACAAGGAAGAAAATGGCGAGGAATGGTGTTATGAACATAGAGGGTTTTTGAAATGACGAACGGAACGGCTACATTCTCCAATTTCGGATGTGGAGTGACACATGGCTGCGGGACGAGAACTGAGAGACGTAATGCGGTAGGTTACGTCATTAGGGTACAAGACCTTAATGACCGAAACAACCATATGTAATTTCAAAAATCGTGGTTATTATGAGCTGGTAGACGTGGAGGATTCGGAGATTTGTAGTCGCATGGGAAATAGAAAATGGGTAATCATTACGTTTAGTGGCCAACAAGACATAACCCATAAAGTTCGCATAATGAAATAACCATAGGTTTAGAGTTTTGAACATACCTCGGATCACATTTGATTTGGCTTCTGATGATTTACTAACCTTTTGTTAACTTTATTGCTAGCACATGATCTTTTCTCCTTGTCTTTGATGATTTTGAACTGTAAATATTTTCTTCAGACAAACTGTGTTTCTTGTGCAGGTACAGAAGGCTGCAGGAAAGCTAATCGGCTGCAGGATTGTCAAATGGCTGCAGAAACTGTAATGAAGTCTTCCAGCTGCATAAAATACTTTAGTTGCCTAAAAAAAACTTTATTAATGAAGTGAAATGGAATGAATGAATGAATGAATGAATGAATGAATGACAGTGAGGTGAAGTGAAGATGGTAAGATGGAAGAAAATGGTGAGATGAAATAAATGAAAGAAAGAGAGAGATTTTTTTTTGGAAAACATGAGGTGTCAGATGACCCTGATTTTCACCTTATGTTTTCTGCATGAGACTGCCAATCAGAGATTGGTTTTCAGGCTCATACATTTATTCATTTTTTTTTTTTCTTTTTTTTTTTTCTTTTTTTTGAAATTGAAATTGAAACAGAGATTAGGCTGATGGAGGAGAAGAATTCTTCTCCACCAGCCTCATTTCAGAATCGCCTTGGAATAACTTAACAAACTCCTCTTTTGAGAGTGGCTTGTGGTAGACTTTTAACCGGTGGCCATTCACAATAAAGGGAGTTTGAAGTTCATCGATAGTCTTCACTCTAACTGCTCCATTATTAAAGACTTCATCAATCTCATATGGCCCAAGCCAATGAGTTTGAAATTTTCCTTTGAAGTCCTTAATTTTGAATCAAACAAGAGTGCCCAATCACCCTTTTGAAACTTCTTTTCTTTAATATGTCGATCATGCCATTTGCTTCTTTGATGCTGAACTAGATCGGTTCTTAGAATTGCATCTTGTCTCATTTCATCTAGTTCATTTAACTGGTCCATTCTGTGCTTCTGGGCTTCTGTTAAGCTCATCCCCAATTGAACTGCTGTCTTGAAGGTCTTGATTTGGAACTCAATGGGGAACAGGACTTCCTTCCCATAAACAAGTTCATAGGGAGAATGTCCTGTAGTGTTCCTCCATGTAGTTCTATAGGCCCATAAGGCTTCAGGAAGCCTTTCTGCCCAATCTCTTCTATGAAGATGAACAGTCTTTGTGATGATGCTTTCAAGGACTTTATTTGTAGATTCTACTTGACCATTCGCTTGCGGATGGTATGGAGTAGATGTTCTATGCTTAATCTTATATTCCTCCATCAGCTTTTCCACCATCCTTGATGTAAATTGGCTTCCCTGATCTGTTACAATTTCTCTTGGGACACCAAAACGAGTGAAAATATCCTTGAAAAGAAATTGAACAACTGAATTTTCAGTAGCAGAAGTTAATGCTATAGCTTCTACCCACTTGGTAACATAATCAGTACAAACCAGTATATATCTATTTTGCTTGGATGGCGGATTAATTGGTCCAACAAAATCTAGAGCCCATTTCTCGAAAGGTTCGATGCATACCTGTGGCTGTAGTGGCATTTCATTTGAAAGAGTTGGTCTCCCAGTTCTCTGACAACTGTCACACCTTTTAACATATTGTTTTGCATCCTTAAAGAGAGAAGGCCAATAATATCCTGATGAAAGGATTTTATAGGCAGTCTTCTTATCAGAAAAATGTCCGCCACAAGGTTCGTCATGACATGCTTTAAGGATGTCAGGCATCTCATCCTCTCGTACACATCTTCTGATCATCAAATCTGGCCCTGTTCTGAACAATTCATTAGAAATCCAAGAATAAAGTGAACTATCCTGAATAATTTTCCTTTTCTCATTAGGAAATAAATGTAAAGGTAATTTTCCAGTAACTAAATAATTAGCAATATCAGCATACCAAGGAGTCTTGGTAGTTACTGCAAACAAATACTCATCTGGAAATTTATCCTCTACCGGAGAGTCCTCATTAGTGTTTTGGATTCTGGACAAGAAGTCAGCTACTGTGTTCTGTTTACCTGGTCGATCTAACACAGTTATGTTGAATTCTTGTAAAAGCAAAAGCCATCTTGTAACTCTACCATTAGTGACTGGTTTGTTCATGAGGTATCTAATGGCAGAGTGATCAGTGTGGACAAAGGTTTCATAGCCGGTTATATAGTGTCTAAACTTGTTTATAGCATGAACAACGGCTAGAAACTCCTTTTCAGTAACAATATAATTTAACTCAGTAGGAGTCAAATTCTTACTCGTGTAATAAATGGCATAAGGGATCAAATCCTTTTGTCCCAAAACAGCTCCTAAAGCTGTATCTGAAGCATCAGTAGAAATGTGGAAAGGGAGTTTCCAATTTGGACCCCTTAAAATGGGTGCTTCAGATATTCTAGTCTTTAAAGCTTCAAAGGCAGATTGACATTCAGGATCCCATTTAAATTCACAATCTTTGGTAAGTAATTTGAAAAGAGGGGATGCTATCTTCGTGAAGTTTTCAATAAATCTTCTGTAATAACCAGTAAACCCAAGAAAACTTCTAACATCTCTTTGGCAATTTGGAACAGGTAACTTAGAGATGACTTCTACTTTAGATCTATCAACTTTGATTCCATCTCCTGAAATATGATGTCCTAAAACAATCCCTTCAGTAAACATCATAAAACACTTTTCATGACTTAAAGAAAGATTTGTTTCCTTACATCTTACCAGCACTTTTTCCAAATTTGCCAAAGCTTATTCAAATGTATTACCATAGACTGTGAAATCGTCCATGTATACCTCTACACAATCATGAATCAGATCTGAGAAAATTCCTAGTACAGCCCTTTGAAATGTAGCTGGTGCATTGCACAAACCAAAAGGGAGTACTCGATAGGCAAAAGTCCCCCAAGGACAAGTAAAGGTGGTTTTGTCTTGATCTTCAGGTGCTACCTGAATCTGATTGTAACCACTAAAACCATCCAAGAATGAGAAATACTTTTTACCTGCTAAAGTGTCTAATACCTGATCAATAAAAGGTAGAGGAAAATGATCCTTTAAGGTTGCCTTGTTCAATTCTCGATAGTCAATGCAAACTCTCCATTTACCATTCTTTTTGGGCACTATAACCAAGGGAGAAACCCATTGGCTATCTGAAATGGGGTAAATGAAGTTTACCTTGAGCAATTTCTGAAGTTCTTCTTTCACAATTTCCCTAAGATTTGGATTCATCCGTCTTTGTGGCTGCCTAATAGGTCTGCTGTTTTCTTCAATGTAAATATGATGAATACAAGTCTTAGGGTCGATTCCTTTCATGTCGGTATATTCCCATGCAAAGGCAGTGGAATGTTTTTGCAACAGTTTAGTTAATTCTTCTTGTTGTAGTCTTTCCAAGTTTTTGTTAATGTTTAATGTTTTTCCTGGAAAGATTTCAACTGTAGAACTACCAAACTCTTCCATTGAGAAGAGAGACATTTGTCTAGAGGAGAGATATTCAATATCTGCATCTAACTGGAATTGTGAAGAGTCATATTCTAAAGGTGCCTCAAAATTTTCTAATGTATTTAGAATTTGACTGTCCTCACTGATTTCAGAGATGGTTAGAACAGGTTGAAGAGTTTCCTCATCATCAATCCACTCATCTTCTCCTATTTCTGTTATTGCCTTTGCGGGAGGATACAAGTTGAATTTCTTGGTAGAATTACCATCTGATATATACATGTCTCCCGACCTACAACTTATGAAAGCATCAGCTGTGGCCAGCCAAGGTCTTCCTAGAATAAGAGGATGTCCTCCTAGATTGTTCTTGGGAGTTAAAATCATAAAATCAACTGGATACTCCCAAGAGTCTAGTGAGACTGGAATGTCTTCCAATACACCATCAGGTTTAATGATTGATCTATCTGCAAGTTGCAACAAAGTAGGTGTAAAGAGAAGGTTAGGAAGTTTTAACTGATCCATGGTCTGTCTACTCATAATGTTGATAGCGGCTCCTAAGTCAATCAAGGTATTTGGGATTTCAACCCCATTAATATGAGTTTTAACAATAGGGCTACCGGGATCTACATATTTTTGCATGGTAATTTTACCCATCATAATGTCTGCAATTTTTCCAACTAGATGTATCCTTTTGGTGTCTCTGGTTCTTTTTATTGTTTTTTTCAAACTCATCTCCTTTATTGTCTTTGCTAGAATGGGAATCTCCTTAATGGCTGTTAACAAGGGGATCTTGATACAGACATTTTTCAATTCATCTAGAAAGCTATAGTCAGGCAACCAAATCTGCTTCTCCACTCCTTTATCAATTTGCAATCTTTCAGGAAAAGGAGGAATAGCTGAAGATGTGGGTTGCTCTACTAAGGGAGTTGATTCTTTTTCTTTTTCTTTAATGCTTGGGTTTTGAAGGAATACTTCAGAACCTTTATTGGCTTTGAGAGATTCTTCCTCAGAAATGCTTGGTTGTTGAGCACTTGTAGAAGGTTGGTCTAAGATTCTACCTGATCTGAGTTGGACCTCATTGAGAGGGACAACCATATAGGTAGGGAATGGTTGACCTTCCATCACATAAGCATTTTGAGGATTCCTATTATTGGGGTTTGGTTGAGGTTGAGAGGGAAGTTGATTTGGCCTCTGCTGAGATTGTAACAAGAGTTGAGAAGTTTGATTTTGCGGAGGAGGTTGTTGTTGTTGAGGGAATGGTAATGACAATTGTTGACCTTGATTTGGAAGTTGGGGAGCTTGCTGATTCTGAAAGGATTGAGGATATTGATAGAATTGGGCAAATCTCCCATAAGGATTTTGCATTTGCATGCTTTGCAACCATGCTTGGAAAGGATTTTGTGGTTGTGACCAAGGTTGTTGCCAAGGATTCCAATTTGGTGGGGGCTGGAAATTCATAGAGTTGTTAAACCCTTGATTTTGCTGCCCCTGCCAAGGTCTCCTTGCAACAAAACAAAGAGATTCAAGCGTACTTGGATCTTCTTGAAAGACTGCTTTGAGGCCAGGGATTGAAGGACATTCCTTGGTCTTATGAGTTTCTGAGCAAATTACACAGGTTTCCACAACTTGTGCTTCCAGGGGACATTCCCTTAAAGCATGCTTCTTTCTACACTTCGGGCAAAAAATGGTCATAGCCTCGGCTTCTGCCTTTTGTTTATTCTGAATCTTAAGGGTATCAATTTGTTCACTAAGACTCCCTAAGATGTCAGTTTTAAATTCATCTAGCATGTTACCGATTTCAACCCTACTCACTGATCCTGTTGCAGATTTATTTGCCCTAAGGAGAGAAGGATCTCTAGGCCCTTTTTGAGTTTTTGATTTGCCTCTTGAGAGATGGGTACATAGTTCTGCTATATCACTGAGAGGAAGTTGAGAAATATCCCCTTTTCCCATCATGTTTAAGATATCTATCCACTCATCCCTAATGGCTTTTAATAAGAGGGCTTTTAAGGTCTCTTCATCCAAGGTGCTCATTTTTGCTCTTTTTAAATTATATTGAAATCTCTCAAGTAAATCTTCTAAGCTCTCATCTTCTTTTTGCATCATTTTAAAAACCTCATCCTTATGATTAGTAGGCATACAATAGTCCAAATACCTATCCAAAAAGGTTTGTTTCATTTCATCCCAGGTCCTAATGGACTGAGTAAGTAACCCCATGAACCATTTCAAAGCTTGATCTTTTAACGTTGATGGGAACAGTTTGAGTTTCTGAGTATCATCCAGATAGTCATAAGTTCGACACACAACTTCAAATTCAAACAAGAATGTTTCAGGGTCCTCAGTTCTTAATCCATGAAAATTTGGGAGAACGGATGGTGATATGTTTTTCATGGTGGCTCGGGAGTCCTCATCAACAATGGGAAACCCAAATGTGTTATCCCCATCTCTATTTCCTCCAATGGGACCTCTACCTCCTCCATTGTTATTGTTATTTCCTCCTCCTCCTCTACCTCTACCTCCTCCTTCTTCTTCTGCCATGATGATTCTCCTAGGGATTTCAAAATCTTCTGGTTCTTCTAAAAAGGGTGAATGAGGAGAGATTTCTCCTTCCTCTTCAGGTGAGTCTATTTCCTCAATTACAATTGGTTGTCTGGTAGGAGAAAGAGAAGAGTCTCTTCCTAGTTCAAACTCAATAGAAGGTATAGGAGAGTCAACTCTTGGCTCTTGAATTTCAGGACTAGGAGTTTCGGTTGGAGATAAGGGAGGTATCTCTTGTCTATCTCTTGAAGCAGATGGACTTGTAAAAATTGAACTTCGAGCTCTAGCTAAAAACCTTCCCCTAGAATCTCTAGCTCTATGCATGTCATTTTTATTTTATCTTCAAGTCAAGTTAAATAGTTCTTTTTCTGATCTTCCAGTTCACTCTAGGTGCAAGAAGAGAGCATACTTAAAAAACTATTAGATTAATAACTATCTCCTTTCTGATCCTCCAGATCACTTCAAAGTGCAAGAGGAGAGCATACTTAGATAGGTTATTAACTTCTTTTCTTGAAGTTGTTTTTTTTTTTTTATATTTTTTTTCTTCTAAGAATATGGCTACTTAATTTCACTTCCCCGGCAACGGCGCCAAAATGTTTAGTCAATTTAGTGTTATCTAAATTGCTAGTATTTATTGTCAACCCAGGGCTCGTAAGCTGATGAAGTGAAGGTGTACTATATGTACTTAAGTAACCTCTTAGAGTTTTTCTTATCGTTGGGGGTGTTGTTGTGGTTTAATTATGTTCCTAGATGGAATGAGAATTTATAAACAAGTGAGTGATGGTGTGTGTGTAGAGTGAATTCTAAATGAGTGGAAGTGTGTGTTGAGTGATCTCTAACTATTTGCTTGAAAGGAAATGCTTGGAAAGAATAAATGAAATTGAAATGACTTGAAATAAACTTGAAAGCAAATGACCACTACCAATGGCACTAGACACCGTTCAAGTTGCTGCTAATAAAAGAAAAGAGAATCACTTTTAAAACCCAAGAATAAAGATTATCTCTCTCTAACTCGATGCCTCAAAGCACATGTACTGTGTAAAGCACGGAAAGAAAGTAGCTTAAGTGGAATTATAAAAGTGAGAAAAATATGCTTGAAAGACTAATGATAATAATTTGCTATTTCTAATTCTCTACTTCAGCCATATGTACTATGGAAAACATGATTAGAAAGTAGTGAGGAAATAGCCTAGGAAGCACTTTAAAATCAAAACTTCTACTTTAAAGACTAGTGGTAATGATTTACTCTTTCTAACTCGATACTTCAAAGCACATGTACTGTGTAAAGTACGGAAAGAAAGTAGCTTAAGAACAGTCCAAAAAGCACCCAAACAAGCTGCAAGTTAGTGATATTTTGATCTTAAAAGATAACAGTTTATGATGAAGATCATTCATGTATATTAACAGCTCTTTGAGAAATAAGATTAAAAAAACTAACTATAAAGACAAAGGCAGCACTTGAATTGTCAACTTCAAATACCATTAGCTGTAAAGCAAACACAACACATATAAAAATAAACCCGGGTTAAAAGAAACCTGCAAAGAAATAACACTGATCAGCTGAAAATAAAGGAAAACAAGTAAATAAAACTATACATGCTTAAGGGAACAAATGAGAAAATAATGAAATGCTGCACATGAAATACTTTACAAAGGCTGAGATGAGCAGGGGCCCTCTGTTCATTCAGCCACAAGAGAACTCAAAGATCTGGAAACTTCAAAACAGTGCTATATTGATTCCTCCATTTGCAAAAAAGTTTACAAAACAGAGTGCTGGAATAGCACTAGAAACAGAGTTCACAAACGCTTCTAAATTCAACACAAGTGCAGCAAAATACAACTAATCAAAAGTTCTTTGAGCGTATGCAGACGCATCAATTTATAGGAGCTTCTAAGTTATCCTACGCGTACAGCTAGTTAACAGAAAAACAATAAAACAGTATGCGTATTAATGGTCCTTGGACACATCACGGCTGCGTGGACGAGTTTAGTGGTTCTTGTCGACATGGATAATAAATCCCTTGTTGGATTGCGTCCTCTGCCATCTGTAGAACATAGACAGATCACCATTTAAGGTGACGTGACCAAACAGTTCTCAAACACCGTTTAAACCACCTTGAGTTGACCGTGGCTAAACCAGCTTTGACCATGGGTGAAAGTGACGTGGATGGCTGGAACAATGGGACAGGAACCTCGAGCTCACTGATACCTGAGTGCCCATGTGGCCCATCTAGCAAACCGACACGTGGATCATAGTGTTTAACAAAAAGGCTGCAGGATCTTCAGATAGCTGCGGGATCATCAGATAGCTGCGGGATTCCTGCAAGTAAGTCAAAAACTAAACAAATAGTCATCCATTAGCAAAACTTGCTTGATCATGCTTATTGACACTGAATGTAATGATCTGAGAGGTTTTATGGTGAAAATGAGGCAAAAGTGAAGGAAAGATAAGGAAAAGTTGAGGAAAATGGTAGACAAATAGGTGTAGAATAGAGGTTCTACAAGTGGTATGCTTCCTGATTGCCATAATTTTGCTTTCCATTTTTCTTGCTAACTTGAATGCCTTCTCTAATGAATCAGGTTCCCAAAGGCGAACATCATGTTGGATATTATCCTTTAAAGTCCCTATGAACACATCAATCCTATGCTCCTCTGGAATATTTTTTACCCTTATGTTCAATTTTTGGAACTCCTCAATGTGCTCCATTATTGAACCCTTTTGTTTGAGACTTATCAATTGGCTAAAAAAGTGTTGATTTTTGTATCCTCATAATGTGCTGTCAATTCTTCCGTAAAAATTGCCCAAGTGATAATTTGTTTACGAGAGCAAAGCCATTGATACCATACAAACTGATTTGGTTCCAAATATAAAGTTGCAATACGTATCTTTTGTGTGTTTTGCTTATTATTGAGATCGAAAAATTGCTCCATCTGTAATATCCATGTTGCGGGATCCTTGCCATCAAACTTCCTCATATCGATTTTTGGAATATGGTGGGTCTTTGATTCCACATTAGAGTCTATGAAATCATGATTAACATTTCTTTTGTTCGCATCATGAGTTTCCTTTACTACCTTTTCACCATTAGTAAGTACTTCTTGTAGAAAATTTGTCAAATCTGTCTTCAAATCTGCCATGTCTCTCTTCAAATCTATCTTCAAATCATCCATATTAGCTTCCATGCCCTTTATCTTAGCTTCTATTAGCTTTTGTGAGAGTGACATTTGTTGCACCTAGTCTTGTAATTTTGATATATCATGTAGCATTTCTTCCTCTTCTTCATGAGTCATGCTAGAGATTTCAGGTTTCTTACTAGGTGTTTGCATTTTCTTTCCTCGGGGCATCAGTTACTGATAATAACTCTCTACTATGCCCTTTGAATTCCTTCAAAATAAATTTTCAAACCAAGCTTAAGCAAAAATTTAAAGAAATTTACACACCTTTTTTCACTTGGTAGGAGCTTGATATTGCCTTTGATGTATCTCTGTACTTTCGAATCATCCAGTTCTGAAATTATGATCTGTAGTAGCCCTCTATGTCCTCTTTCCGATGTCACCAGTGTGATCCAAATTGGATTCTCCAAGGAAGAGTTATGCGAAATCTCCCACAGTGACCTGATTATAGACTAGTTCAGTAGAGTGAACTTGTACGATGTGCCACGAGTCACTGTTTCGACCTTTGGCCCTGAAAAATATATAAAAGAAACTACAGTCTGTCCTCTTTCTGTACCTTCTTACGAAATTTCAATCCAATGCTCAGAGAGAAATTTATGACGATTTTCCCCAGGTCACCTGCTTGGAATGTAATACAGGAGTCTGCAAAAAGACCAACTTCCTTAGAACATATCTCCGCAAATATAGCGCGAAAAGCTCTGAAATTTGGACTCAAGATTCAACACAATGTCTTCTCAAATGGGTTTTACTTTTAGCTTCTGAAAGATCGCAGAAAAAAATTTATAGCAAAAATGCCACGATGACTTGTTTAGAGCAGCGAAACCCTAGAATCCAAAGCTCTGATACCAAATGTTATGAAACCAGCTCACAAAAAGATAGAAAAGATAGATGAACGCCTTATAATTCAGCCTCTTCGAGGGGGAAACCTCCTTTACATCACACAAATGAATAATTCTTCCATGATTCAAATGACAAAACCTCCTTTCTATATATAGGAGTCTAAGGAGTCACAATATAACCCAACCGACCTAACAATAATAATATAAAGCCACAAAAATAACAATAGAGGGATTCTATGGGGTACAGTAATAACAATATGGGGACAATAGGGGCACAACAATATTAATAAGGGGTACAACTACAATAGTAATGGGGTAATCACTAGTATTATAGGGACCCAATAGAGTGCATGTTGAAGACTTGCTCGCGGTTGGACGAAGACACGAAGCATACAAAGTAGCAAGTGAAGGAGACACATGCACATGCATGAACTATCAAGCGAACACCAAGATCATTGAAGACTCCGTGCACTCATCCATGCATAGGTGAAGCTGTGGTACACCATGATCACACTCATCACTCAGCAACACAACAGCTCGACACTGACAACACCGCCGACATGTGCATACCTGTAGCGTCATGTCGAGTTTTATCGTGAGTCGCCTTGGCCACATCACTACTTTGGTTCATAATTGTTTAATCAATGTAATGTAACATGGAAATCCAAGAGACCCACGGATGAAATCAAATAGTCATGTTAGTCGAAGAGTCATGTAAGTCAAACAGTCATGGGGGAAGTCTAGCAGTCACAAGGGTCAGTTTCACCCTTGGCAATATATATACCCCTCATTTGTACATGCAAAGGACTTTTCACCTTGGATCCTCCCACATAAGCTTGAGAGTCTATAGTCTTTTCATTGAGAAGCGAGCAATGGCTCTGTTGTAGCGGCTACAACCACCCTCTAAAATTTTATCTTAGCTTTTTTTTGGAGCCTCCCTACCAAACTTCATAACAACACATCTCGCTTCGTCAAGTACACAAGCTCCAGTGATTTTCTTGTAGAGAGACAGCCTGTCGATCAAACCTTGATGAATTCCCCTCAGAGGTTGTTCATCCCGACTTGGTCCAGCAGCAGGCTAAGCAGCTCCTTCAAGGATTTGTGCAAATTTGGAGGGAAACCAGCTTTCCCTCCATAAATCCTGGCTAGCAGCTTGCTAGGCCCCAAAATTGCACAATTTTGTTGAGCAAGCTTCACCCAGAAAATTGCGCAATCCTTCCCAGCTGGGTTGCTCAGCCCAAAATTTGCGCAAATCTGGGCAGAAGTCAGCTGCACTACCCATAAATTGCACAAATCTTCTCAATAGCCAGCCCAACTCCTAACCAAAAATGCGGATTTTCTCCCAGCAAATTGAGCAGCATCTTTCATGTGCAGCTGAGTTGACCAGTTCTATCTGGGAGAGAGGAAAATAGAATTGCATGCATGGGCTGCTTCTCCCAAGGCAACATGTAAAGGCATACATTATTTCAGGGATCTATTTTTGGCAGTTGGAGGTTACATGCAAGGATCATTTCAGAAACCTCCCACCAAGTGTCGCTCTTCCTAGATTTGTGGCATGCACATCACATCTTTGATTTTATAAAAAACCATGAACCAAATGCTACAGAGCTCATTCCTAACATCAACCTTGCAGCTCTCACATCGCACATCGCATCTAGGAGCCGTCGACACATCCGTCTCAGCCTTTTTGGGGTAAGCTCGCTTCCCATGTCTTGTGTTGCATTTCTGACTCTTTTTGTGTTTCGCTTCGTATGAATGATGTCTGCTTGATTTTAGTGAGCGCTTGCTGTCGTTTTGATACATACTAGCTTGTACTAGCACCGTTTCAGCTTTTGTTAACATCTCACTATTGTCACATGCATGAAACTATTTTTCACGAATGGTTGTTGATTTGGTGACTCACCTCACCCACATGCATGTTGTTCCATTTTCTGAATCTATCATTCACCCTTTGCATGTATGATCATTCACTTATGTTTACACTCTGTATTGCCATGCATTCACATTCACATTCGCTTTCAGTTGCCCATCGGCGAGTCTGGGTAGCCTTGACCCAGAATCTATCTGACCAAGACAACATTGTGCAATACGGAGAGGGAAGGATTTGTATTTCTCTAAGGAAATGAGCATTTTTTCCCAGTGACTATCCTCCAGTCTTGCATTGCGCAATTCTGAGGGACAGTGACTGCTGGCCCAGAAAATTGCGCAATGCAGTCACTAAGCCTACAACCATTGCCAGTTGAGATTGTGCATTGTGCAATTCCAGCAGTTAGCAGCCAAATTAGACTGTGCATTGCACAATTCGAGCAATCAGTCAACCTCCCAATAGCCCAGACTATGCCTTGTGTAGTCTTGGAAGTCAGTTTCCCGACCTCTTGCTGGAAATTGCACGACCTTCATGATCAGTCACACAGGTATGTTTCAAGTCAGTTTTCAAGTTCATTTTGGTTTTCGACTGACAGATTGCTTGCCATGAGTGTTGCCATGTCTCCAAGTATCGCAGGTGTTCATCTACCTCTTAGTAGCACATGTACAATAGTTTCCAGGAGAGAAGAATCAAAGACACCATTCAGAGCACACTAGGGAATGCAGTCGATCAAGTGTCTATGAGCTTGCCTACTCATGAAGACATCAAGTTGTTCGTAGATGAGGACATCAAGATATGAAGAAAAACAACATCACAACGAGCAACGTCATGAATAGTAGCTGAAGGCAGCATACTGGATGCAATGAATGCAAGAGGAATGTTGTCGACAACACAGAGGTAAAACAAAGTTGTGAGCTCAAGCAAATCCACTGATGATGAAAGCAACTTTGGAGACTTAGGCTATGAGGTGATGGTGTGATCGCGTGAAGACAGAGAATGAAACAAAGGAGGAGTTTCATGTACTGAAGCAACAACTCAAGGAAGAACATGAGTTTCACAGACAAGTAAATGAGTTTTAGCAGGAACAAGAACAACACGGGGCGAAACATGCACTCACAAATGAAACTGCCCCTATACAAGTTATAGATCCATCCCAACAGCTAGCATGGAGCACACATGGTGAGCAGTGTTGTTGATCACATGTAAGGGATTCAACATCATGCATGTCATTGTGCGCACACATGCTATCCAACCCATTCAGCACACTCACCAAGGCGAAGACAAGAAGCATGTTCGACTGGAGCTAAGCATGTAGTTGACAATTGATGCGCATGACCACCAGCACACACTGGAAGACCAGCACAGACACTATGCATCAGTGTGTTTATGATTCAGTTGCACCAAGAAGACCATGTGCATGCTAGCAAACGAGTTGGATGAAGAAGCCACACCAGTGCACCCGAATGCAACAGAGGCAAGAGTTCTCTTCAGCAAAATGTTACCATGGGGTGCATGCACACCATCACGAATGACCAAGCTTGGCATCAACTCACCACCTTCACCATCACAAGCATGTCAAAGAGTTGGTCTCACCACAACGGACCGAGTGTCAGTGATGTCTTGCATGGCTTGCTCAAGTCATTTTGTCTCACATGAGCACATATGCATTGTAATGTAACATCATGTCAAGTGGAAGTTCAAGTGTCAATAGTTGGATGTAACAGTCATAGAGTAGATGAAGAGTCATGAGGGTAGATGAACTATCAAAAAGGGGAATGTCAAGGGTCACCCCACCCTTTACTATAAATAGAACCTCATAACTCATTATAAAGGCTTTTGGTCAGCCAAGCTTCTGATAAGACTATCTTTGAGAGAGCTTGGACAATATTGTAATGAGCCTTGGCTTCTCCACTGCTACATCTCTTTGGAGGAGTAGGCGGTTATGGCTGTAATGTTCCACTATTGGAACTAGTGCTTGGACATGGATGTATTGTATGACCGGAACTTACACTCCTTAATATAACAAAATCCATCACGTTTCATGCATATGTTGTATTGTATTCTATGTTATCTGATTTTCTCTAAATGATATATATATTTTCTTTCTTACGCATGCATATATAGACTATTTTGTATAAGTATGTACAAATCTTTATGAAGCGTGATGTTGGTTTAACCATCACTCTGGAGTGCTTGCTAACTTTCCTTCCATGTTTTGATGTATCTTTGCTCGTGTGTTCCATTCCAAGTCGAGTGTTATCACAAGTTTCCTTGGGGCGTACTCACCTCACCCTTAGTGTGTTAGAACCTCTCATTCACATTCCTTGTCTTACTGTAGTTGACACACTGTTGCTACCAACAGAGACATCTTACTTGCCTCTGTGCAAAATCGTTGTCAAGGAATTACTATATGACCCACTGCTGGGACTCCTACACCAAAAGGACTGAGGTCTAATTGGGACTTCTTACTGGGGAGATCCCCTTACATGTTGGCGGGTCCAACACCGTCAAAATTTTGGCGCTAAAAGGAGGGCAAAATGACAAGCTAAGTCCTCACATCTGTTTTGAATCTCTACATATCTATCACGACTAACTACCGAGTTGCTCTTCCGGAGTGTATGTCTTATGGAAACGATTTCATCATCTCAGAAAATCTCTCGGATAACTTGTCTCATAAAATATATGATGGTGGAGGCCACATAGCCTTGGTTAGGCACACGGTCAGCTTTGTAGGTTCATCCAAAAGACATGGATTCTTTAAAGAATACATGAGCTACGCGTTGTTCATCTACACGCTTTGAGGGTACCCAATGCACTGGTGTGCCATGCTTCCCGAAAAATATATTCATTCTCTTGCTCATGTGATCACAAAGATAGACCGTGCTTTCAATCACTTTGACCGTGAAGCACTCAACAAAGAAATTCTAAAATTACGAAAAGCACTCGATGAATCCATTGAATAGTTTCACACATGATTTTGTAATCTTGCATACCGATTCCTTGAAGATGATATTGATTGGGAATTTCTCGATGGGAGATTTGAGTATCTTCTTTACATATCTGAAAATCCACAATTCTTGAAATCACTCGAATCCCGCTCATACTCTGGTGATGGAACTGCACAATCATGAGTAGGCACAGTCGTTGTCACAAGTGATTGTCTGCCTTCACCTCATCAAACAGCTCCACCACCATGGAGTGATGTGGGAGATCATGCACATACCTCTGTTGAACTGTCACATCCTCCCACCCCACCTGCTCTTGATATCTGCGCAGATTTGGCTTGCAAGCCTATTGGTTTTCATGTGGATTCGTTCCCTCGACCTCCATCCTCACGTTCTATTGATCCTCCGGATTGTACTGTCTTGTGTTCTTTCATTCCAGACTCCTCACCTATTGTGAACGAGGACCAAGTTGTCGACGGAGTTGGTGTTATGCAGCCAACCTGCGCCATCATTCATGATGAGTGTGTTCAGGAATCTAAAGAAGAACCGGCGGTGAAGGATGAATCCCTTATAGCCGTGCCTCATCTCCTTCATCCTGATATCCCTTGTGATTTTGCCACTGTTGATTTCCCCTGTGAAAACCCATTTTTGGATGTTTATACTTCCGATCATTCACAGGAAACGTCAGATGTCAGTCTATCATCACAGTGTGGAGAGGACCCATATTCCTCTGGAAATCCGTCCAATTTGTCATCTGTCATTTCTGAAAACACAGAGGGTAAACACATTTTCTTCTCATCTACCCCTCTGCCTGATTCATCAAATCACGAAGATGCCGAAAAACATCCTAAATCTTCAGATCTTAGCTGTCGTGATCTCTCTACTTCTTCATTTGATCACAATGTTGATTCAATCGTTGTTAATCTATTTAAGGCACTAATATACAATGATATATCTGTCAATGAAGTCGAAACCCTGCAGACTGTCGAGGCACTTCAGCCCGATCTGATGGTTATGTCAATGTCAAACCCTCGTTGTCCTCAGGTTGGTTTCACTTTTGGTTAGGAAATTTTTGAAACACTCAAGGCTCCTCATCACTCTCTGCTTTGCATTGAAGATCAACCAAACACCCAAATTTTTCTTCCTCCACTCGAAATACACGATCCCATCACTCATGCGTTAGAGGAATCTTACACAACAAGCACACATGCAAAACATAAGTGGTCTACCTTTCTCACATTTTCTTACATGTCACAGTCAAGAGAACGCACACACTCAACATCTGCATGTAGTGTAGCACAACACCATGGCATCTCCAAAGAGTGCATGTCATGCACTTTCACTCATCTCTGTTTTGTGGTCACTTGTAAACTCGAAGTGTGTTTGTCTTCACTGTTATATATTTCTTGTTTTCTGGTTCGCATAGCTGTCTTGTTCGCAAACCATGCCTACACCAACATGGGTCAACCAATGCACCGGTGGCTACATTGGAAGTATCACTTCACATGAGATGGCCCATGCGCCGTTAACTTAGGAGTAGGAGTAGTGTTTGCTTTCAGTCAGCTTGCTTGCATGCTTGTTTGCTTACTTTCTTTGTTGGTTTGTTTGTCTACTTTCTTGTTTGCTTACTCGCTTTGCTTTTGATTTTGCTTCTGCTTCTGCTTTTCTTTGTGGTTTGTTTTCTTTTTTTGTTCATAGGTTAGTTTTGCATGAAACCATGTATGACTCTTGAAACAAGCTGGGTAAATTACAATAGGACTTGTACAACTATCAACATTTGGTTATCTGTTGTCCCTCTCTTATGTAAGAACTTATTTTCTTCATTCCATGATACATCAATGGAAAATACGTACTATTTGAAGCAAACCTTGGTGAAAGCACAATGCTTGCATGCTAACTAGTATCACCTACTCTAGTTGGTTGTTTTTGGGTTAACCCTTGTCAGCCCAGTCAAGTAGAGTAAGGTGAGGGGGAAACCTTAACAGGCACGTCAGAGGTATAATAAACTACTTATCTATAGGAACAACCTCTTCTGCTCTCAACAAGTTGGGATCCCTCTTTCGCCTCTGAAATGAATAAGTGTTATGCACAGTTACAAAGATGAAAAATGAAAAAGTGAAAAAAGTTTGAAAAAATAAAAAATAAATAAGGCGAAAGAAGAGAAAGGATTCCTATGCAGAGAGGTGAGGCAAGTAACTCTGTCGGGGTACTGACCAGGTTGGATGGTAGCAGAGACATGCTTGTGTTCCTATGTGACTTCGTCAAGGTACTATCCAAGCCTGCTAGTAGTGGAGCAACACCAAAGATGAAACTAAGACTCTTAAGACTACACTGCTTATGCAACAATATACACCTCAAACCTAATCAAAACAACTGCGTTGACTTGGCTTGGAATGTGTATCAATCGACCAAAAGTGTGGCAGATGCTACATCTTACAATCAAGCAAGTGTGGAAACCAAGATGAACTGAGAACTGAACAATACTTCTGGTGGTGTTAGAATTTGTTTTCATGAATAAGGTCCATTCAGAGAGCTGGAGTTCTACCAGTGTGTCACCAAGTGTTGTAGCAGCTACAACCACCCTCCAAAATTTTTTCTTAGCTTTGTTTTGGAGCCTCCCTACCAACCTTCACAACAGCATGTCTTGCTTCGTCAAGTACACAAGCTCTAGTGATTTTCTTGTAGAGAGATAGCCTGTTGATTAAACCTAGGGGTGATTTTAGGGCGAATGTTCGCCCTTTGGCGAAATTAAGGGGTTTTAACTTTTTAGTGGGCGAATATTTTGTATCATAGTACATTTTTACAAATCACCTCAAATAGCCCACCTTATTTCAAGGGAGAGGGTAAAAAAGGTAAATTTAGCCCTTTAAATTAGGAGTTACAACCTTCCATTCGCCCATTTTCAAGAATAGGTTTTATGTAAGTGAATCCATTCACCCATTTTCAAGAATAGGTTTTATTTAAGTGAATCCTATGGGCCAAAGGCCCAAATACCATATTTATAAAAGAGGTATGGTAAATTAATAAAAATATAAATAAATGAGAGGTATGGTAAATAAATAAAGCATTTTTTATATTTACTCCATAAGTCACCTTATATACATGCAAGGGTGTAAACAAATAAAAATATAAGTAAAGTGGAGGTATGGTAAATAAATAAAACGTCTTTTTATACTTACTCAAAAGGTATGGTAAATAAATAAAAATATAAATAAACTAGACGCATGGTAAATAAATAAAACCTCTTTTTATATTTAGTCCATAACCCTTGTTCTATTTATGAAGGCTCAAGAAAGAGGTTTTGTTAAAGTGAATCCTATAGGCCAAATACCATATTTGTAAAAGAGATATGATAAATTAATAAAAATATAAATAAGCGAGAGGTATGGTAAACAAATAATTTTTTTTTTTTTATAGTTACTCCATAAGTCACCTTGTATTTATGAACGGTATGGTAAATTAATAAAAATATAAATAAATGAGAGGTATGGTAAACAAATAAAACATTTTTTTATATTTACTCCATAAGTCACATTATATTTTTATTTATGAACGGTATGGTAAATTAATAAAAATATAAATAAATGAGAGGTATGGTAAATAAATAAAACACTTTTTTATATTTACTCCATAAGTCACATTATATTTATACTATGAGACAAATACCATGGACTAGATTGTTATTAATACCATGCAAAAAAACATTATTAACCCTAATATTAGTATTAATAAAATTAAAAATGGCACATGGTATTGACCCATGGTATTCACCAAAATGGCACATGGTATTGACCCATGGTATTCACTTGGAATGTAGCTTATTTAAATGGGGGAATTAAACCAGCATAGATCCATCTTTACTCTGGATCTACTAACCCCCGAGAGGTATCAAATATCGTGATATGCAAACTAGCATAGAGTGAAAAAATATTTGATCCAATCAAGAGTAAAAATGAATGTTGTAATTTAATGTATGTTAAACATTTTAGCTTGGTTAAAATAAAAATAAAATAAAAATCAACTATTAATTTTATTAATTTTTATAAATTACTAATATTAATTTTTAAGCTTCAGGTTTATGATAACCCATGGTATTGACCCATGGTATTCATGTGAGCATAGACTATTTAAAGGGGAAATTCTATCTTAGATCCATCTTAATTCTGGGTCTACCAAGTGCTCAGAGGGATAAATAGATTTCATCCCCCTAAGAGTGGTAGATGTGGAGTTAAGATGGATATAGGTTGGTTTTTATGATAATGAAGATATTAAATAGACTTATGAAATTATATTGTAAAAACATCTTAAGGTGAATGGTTAAAACATAGACATTGGACAAGTATATTTGTATACTTCTGTTTTAAACTGAAACAAATCCAGGGCTAAAAGGAATGGATTGATTGCACTAGTCATCCTTCTATAACTTTCCAACATATGCTGGAGTAAATAGATTGTAATTTGGGTAATTTTTCTAATTGCAAACGGGAACATACTTGTGTATTGGCAGGGTGGTTACGAGGTCCCTAGAAGTGGAGTAAACAGATTGTAATTTGGGTAATTTTTATAATTGCAAACAGGAACATACTTGTGTATTGGCAGGGTGGTTACGAGGTCCCTAGAAGTGATGAATTTGAATTTTTCTTGGTTTTATATATAGTATTAGGTTTTTTGAATTTGAATTTTTCTTGGTTTTATATATAGTATTAGGTTTTTTCTCATGCTTTCTGTGAATGGCACGAGTGAATTTTATCCTACACCCACTAGGTTATCGATATGTAATTTCGGTAATTTTGATTTCAAAAGATATTTTAAGGAAATGCAATGATTTCATTTGTGTATTCAATAAACACAAGATTTTATAATTGAGTAAAATATTCGCCATGCCTGGTGAGAGGTTCGCCAAAGAATTATATATACATATCATATTATTGATAAAATCGCCTTCCATTTTTCCTATATACCATGGAGATTCGCCCATTTATTATACATGTAAATTTAGGGGGGGGGTTCTTAAAATTTTCCCTGATTAAACCTTAATCCATTCCCCTCTCAGGATGTTCATCCAGACTTGGTCCAGCAATAGGCTGAGCAGCTCCTTCAAGAATTTGCACAAATCTTGAGGGCAACCAACCTTCCCTCTAGCAATTACGCAATCCTACTTGGAACCCTGCTAGGCCCTAGAATTGCACAATTCTGTTGAGCAAGCCTCACCCAAAAAATTGCGCAATCCTTCCCAGCTGGGCTTCTCAGCCCAAAATTTGCACAAATCTGGGCAGTAGTTAGCTACTCTGCCTAGAAATTGCACAACTATTTTGAGCAGCCAGCCCAACTCCCAGCCAGAAATGCGCATTTTCTCCCAGAAAATTGAGAAGCCTCTTGCATGTGCAGCTGAGTTGACTGGTTCCCTCCATGACCGAGGAAAACAGAATTTCATGCATGGGATGCTTTTCCCAAGGCAGCATGCAAAGGCATCCCTTGTTTCAGGGATCTCTTTTTGGCAGTTGGAGGTTACATGCAAGGATCATTTCATAAACCTCCCACTAAGTGTCGCTCTTCCTAGATTTGTGGCATGCGCATCACATCTTTGATTTTATCAAAACTCATGAACCAGACACTGCAAAGCTCATTCCTAACACTGACCTTGCAGCTCTGACATCCCACATTGCATCTAGGAGTCGTTGACACATTCAGCTCAGTTACTTTGGGGTAAGCCTACTTCCCATGTCTTGTGTTGCATTTCTGGTGCTTTTTGTGTTTCGCTTCATATGAATGTTGTCTACTTGATTTCAGTGAGAGATTGTTGTTGTTTTGATACATACTAGCTTGTACTAGCACTGTCTCATTTTTTGTTAACATATCACTGTTGTCGCATGCATGAAATGGTTTTTCACGAACAGTCGCTGATTTGGTGACTCGCCTCACCCACATGCATGTTGTTCCATTTTCTGAATCTATCATTCACTTATGTTTACATTCAGTATCTCCATGCATTCACATTAACATTTGCTTTCAGTTGCCCATTAGCGAGTCTGGGCAGCCTTGGCCCAGACTCTGTCTCACCAAGACAACATTGCACAATCCTAAGAGGTAAGGCTTTGTCTTCCTCTCAGGAAATGTGCATTTCTTCCTAGGGACTGTCCTCCAGTCTTGCATTGTGCAATTCTGAGGGACAGTGACTGCTGGCCTATAAAATTGCGCAATGCAGTTAATGAGCCTACAACCATTTCCACCTGAGATTGTGCATTGCACAATTCCAGAAGTTAGCAGCCAGACTGGATTGTGCATTGCACAGTTCTAGCAATCAGTCAGCCTCCCAGTATCCCAGATTGTGCCTTGCGCAGTCTTAGCAGTCAGTTTCCCAACCTCTCGGCGGAAATTGCATGACCTTCATGATCAGTCGCATAGGTATGTTGCAAGTCAGTTCTCAAGTTCATTTTGGTTTTCAACTGATAGATTGCTTGCCATGAGTGTTTCCATGTATCCAGGTATCACAGGTGTTCATCTGCCTCTTAGTAGCACAGGTACAATGGTTTCCAGGAGAGTAGAGTCGAAGACACCATTCAGATCACACTTGGGGATGCAATCGATCAAGTGTCTATGAGATTTCCTACTCATGAAGACATCAAGTTGTTCATAGACAAGGACATTAAGATATGACGAAAACAACATCACAGCGAGAAACATCATGAACAACAGCTGAAGGTAGCATACCGGATGAAACAAATGCAAGAGGAAGGTTGTTGATAACACGGAGGCGGAAAAAAGTTGCAAGCTCAAGAAAATCCACTGATGATGAAAGCAAATTTGGAGACTCAGGCTATGAGGTGACGACGTGATCACGCGAAGATAGAGAATGGAACAAAGAAGGAGTTGCATGTGTTGAAGCAAAAACTCAAGGAAGAACATGAGCTACACAGCCAAGCGAATGAGTTGTAGTAGGAACAGGAATAGTAGGGCTCACACCATGCACTCATAGATGAAACTGCGCCCGTACAAGTTATAGATCCATCCCAACAGCTGGCACAGAGCAGACATGGTGAGCAGTGTTGTTGATCACATGCAAGGGATTCAACAACATCCATGTCATTGTGCGCATGCATGCTATCCAACCCATTCATCACACTCACCAAGGCGAAGACAAGAAGCAAGTCCGACAGGAGCTGAGCATGTAGTTGATAATTGATGTGCATGAACACCATCACACACTGGAAAAATAGCATGGACACTATGCATCAGTGTGTTTCTGGCTCGGTTTCACCAAGAAGATCATGCACATGCTAGTAGACGAGTTGGATGAAGGAGCCACACCAATGCACTTGGATGCAACGGAGGCAAGAGTTCACTTCAGCAAGATGTCACCATGGGGTGCATGCACACCATCACAGATGACCAAGCTTGGCATCAACTCACCACCTTCACCATCACAAGCACGTTAAAGAGTTGGTCTCACCACAACGGACTGAGTTCAGTGATGTCTTGCATGGCTTGCTCAAGCCTTTTTGTTTCACATGAGCACATGTGCATTGTAATGTAATGTTGTGTCAAGTGGAAGTTAAAGTGTCAATAGTTGGATGTAACAGTCATTGAGTAGATGAAGAGTCATGAGGGTAGATGAACTATCACAAAGGGGAATGTCAAGGGTCACCCCACCCTTTGCTATAAATATAACCTCGTAACTCATTGTAAAGGCTTTTGTTCAGCCAAGCTTCCGATAAGATTATCTTGGGAGAGAGCTTGGACAATATTGTAATGAGCCTTGGCTTCTCCATTGGGCAAAGCTAGTACATCTCTTTGGAGGAGCAGGTGGTTGTAGCTGTAACATTCCACTTTTGGAAATAGTGGTTAGACATGGATGTATTGTATGACCAGGACTTACACTTCTTAATATAACAAGATCTAACACGTTTCATTCATATGTTGTATTGTATTCTATGTTATCTAGTTTACTCTAAATTGTATATGTATTTGCTTTCTTACGTATGCATGTACATACTATTCTGTATAAGTATGTACAAATCTTTTTGAAGCGTGGTATTGGTTTAACCATCACTTTGGATTGCTCGCTAACGTGCCTTCCATGTTGTGATGTATCTTTGCTCGTGTGTTCCCTTCCAAGCCGAGTGCTATCACAGGTTTCCAAAGGGCGCACTCACCTCACCCTTAGTGTGTTAGAACCTCTCATGCACCTTCCTTGTCTTACTGCCAACAGAGAAATCTTACTTACCTCTGTGAAAAATTGCGGTCAAGGAATTACCATATGACCCACTGCTGGGACTCCTACACCAAATGGTATGAGGCTAATTGGGACTTCTTACCAGGGAGATCCCCTTACATGTTGGCAGGTCCAGCACTGTCAACAAGCTCCAACACTCTGCTATCGGGGTTAGTGATGTAATGGTGTACGGATGTGTCTTGGAACTTTCACTTAATTCATAAGCCTATTATCAGGCCAGCACATTTTCACACATGTATTGTATTCATTTGTAAGACTATTCTTCAGATGCTTGTAATGCACGTTGCTTAACCTATATTAAGACAATTAAACTATTTTGGTTGTTTTAGTACATATGCTATTGGAAATGTGTTGTATCAGTTGTTAACGTTGTCTCACCCGTGTGGACTATTCTGTCGGACACTCAACATACTCATTCTCGTAAACTTGTTATATCGACCATCACACTTGTGTGGATTACTCCACTGGGTGTTATATGTGCTATAGGCTCACCTCGTGTGTGTGACTGTCGCATCTATGGACTACTCCACCGGAAGTTGTGCATGTCTTGCTATGCTGTGTGTCTCTAATAGAGATGGGATTATTCCCTTTTGACTTGAGACTCACTCTCACCCTCTTCTTCAGTGAAAGTGTTGGGTATATGACCAAAGTCCCACATTGGCTAGAAGTGGGGAGGATCATGGGTATATAAGGATGGACAAATATCTCCATTGGTATGAGGCATTTTTGGGTAAAGCCCAAAAACAAATCCATGAGGGCTTAGGCCCAAAGTGGACAATATCATACCATTGTGGAGATATGTGGTGTCCATAGAGTCCTTACAAGTGGTATCAGAGCCAAGTTCGAAGTTAGCCAAGTGGATGAATCCTCGGAATGTCAAACAAAGGTGGTAGGCCCCCGTAATATCACGATGGGATCTGTGGATGAGCTCGGTTAGAGCAAGCTCTCGAGGCAGGTGGTGCTTCCATGTAAGGCGTGTGCTTCCAACGCATTGGAGCGGAGAATCCTGGTTGGTAGAGAGTGGATGGATGGATAATCGTTCGAGGGGAGGCTCAATGGTCCTTTGTTCGAGGGGAGGATTGTTGGGTATACGACCAAAGTCCCACATTGACTAGAAGTGGGGAGGATCATGGGTATATAAGGATGGAAAAATATCTCCATTGGTATGAGGCCTTTTGGGGTAAAGCCCAAAAACAAATCCATGAGGGCTTAGGCCCAAAGTGGACAATATTATACCATTGTGGAGATATGTGGTGTCCAGAGTCCTTACAAGAACTCCGATACCACTTGTAAGAACTCTAGACACCACATATCTCCACAATGGTATGATATTGTCCACTTTGGGCCTAAGCCCTCATGGATTTGTTTTCGGGCTTTACCCCAAAAGGCCTCATACCAATGGAGATATTTGTCCATCCTTATATACCCATGATCCTCCCCACTTCTAGTCAATGTGGGACTTTGGTCGTATACCCAACAATCCTCCCCTCGAACAAAGGACCGTCGAGCGTCCCCTCGAACAATTATCCATCCATCCACTCTCTACCAACCAGGATTCTTAGCTCCAATTCGTTGGAAGCACATGCCTTACACAGAAGCACCACCTACCTCGAGAGCTTGCTCTAACCAAGCTCATCCACGGATCCCATCGTGATATTACTGGGGCCCACCACCTTTGTTCGGCATTCCGAGGATTCATCCACTTGGCTAACTTCGAACTTGGCTCTGATACCACTTGTAAGGACTCTATGGACACCACATATCTCCACAACGGTATGATATTGTCCACTTTGGGCCTAAGCCCTCATGGATTTGTTTTTGGGCTTTACCCCAAAAGGCCTCATACCAATGGAGATATTTGTCCATCCTTATATACCCATGATCCTCCCCACTTCTAGTCAATGTGGGACTTTGGTCGTATACCCAACAATCCTCCCCTCGAACAAAGGACCATCGAGCCTCCCCTCGAACGATTATCCATCCGTCCACTCTCTACCAACCAGGATTCTCTGCTCCAATGCATTGGAAGCACACGCCTTACATGGAAGCACCACCTGCCTCGAGAGCTTGCTCTAACCAAGCTCATCCATGGATCCCATTGTGATATTACTGGGGCTCACCACCTTCGTTCGGCATTCCGAGGATTCATCCACTTGGCTAACTTCGAACCTTGGCTCCAATACCACTTGTAAGGACTCTGGACACCACATATCTCCACAATGGTATGATATTGTCCACTTTGGGCCTAAGCCCTCATGGATTTGTTTTTGGGATTTACCCCAAAAGGCCTAATACCAATGGAGATATTTGTCCATCCTTATATACCCATGATCCTCCCCACTTCTAGTCAATGTGGGACTTTGGTCATATACCCAACAGAAAGAACCTTGACACAAGCGACACTAAGCACTCACCAGGCACACAAACCTCCCTGTTCGAAGACAAAGTAAACTACTCGCATGTGCTGACAAGTAAGAGCTAAGGCAAATCTTTAATATAATGGTAACCAGTCCATCATTCCGGATGGGACTCCTACACCAAACGGTGTGAGGTCAAGTTTGGACTTCATACCGAGGAGATCCCCTGAATGTTGGCAGCTCTAGCACTGTCAACATTTCTGGTGCTAGAAGGCGGGCTAGATGACAAGCAGAGTCCTCAAAGTTTGTTTTAAAACTTCCCACATCTATCATGTATTATGTTACACTTAGTCCTCCGAAATGTATGTCCTATGGAAATGACTTTGAAATCCCGAACGATTTCTGGAATGAATTGTCACATAACACATACGATGGTGAAGGCATAGCATCCATGCTTAGACACACAGTTGGCATCATAGGCTCCTATGAAAGGCACGAAATCCATGAATATTACATGACGCGCGTGATGTTTGCATACACGCTTCGTGGGAACCCATTGCAATGGCTTGTCACGCTTCCTAAAAAATCTATTCACTCTTTCCATCATTTGTTCGCAGAGATAACCTGTGCTTTCAATCATTTTGACAATAAAGCACTCAATAAAGAAATTGTGAAATTATGAAAAGAACCTAATGAATTTGTTGAGTAGTTTCACAGATGCTTTTGTAATCTTGCATACCAATTTCCTGAAGATGAAATTGATTGGGAATTTCTCAATTGAACATTTAAGTATCTTCTTTACATATCCAAAAATATGCAATTCTTAGAATCATTCAAATACATCCCAGCAGACCTCGGTGTTAGAGCTGATAAATCTGTGACGGACACGGTCACTATCAAAAGTGACTTTTCGTCCTCTTCTCATCAAACAGCTTTATCTCCACAATGCAAGCTGGGAAAAGGTGCATGAACATCTATTGAATTGTCACATCCTCCCACCCCACCTTCTCTTAATGTCTGCGTAGATTTGGCTTGCAAGCCTGTTGGTTTTCACGTAGATTCATTCCCCTAACCTCTGTCCCCGCATTCCATTGATCCTCCGGATTGTACTGTCTTATGTTCTTCCATTCCATACTCCACACTTGTTGTGGACGAGGATCATGTTGTCGACGGAGTTGGTGTTGTGTAACCAACCTGCGCTATCAGTCATGATGAACGTGTGCAGGAATCTAAAGAAGAACCAACGATGAAGGATGACTCCCTTCTATCTGCGCCTCATGCACTCTATCCTGACATCCCTTGTGATTCTGCCAATTTTGATTTTCCCTATGAAAACTCATCTTCAGATGTTTCTACTTCTGATCATTCACTGGACACAACAGATGTCATCCTGTCATTACATTGTGGAGAGGACACATATTCCTCTGAAAATTCATCCCATCTGTCATTTGTCATTTTTGAAAACACAGAGGGTGAACATCCTTGTTTCTCATTTACCCCTATGCATGAGGATGTCGACGAACATCCCGAATTTTATGATCGTGGTTGTCATGATCTTTGTACTTCTTCATTTGATCACAATGTTGATTCACTCGCTGTTAATCTTCCTAATCCACTAATCTCCAATGATATATCTATTGACGAAGTGGAAACCCCATAGGTTGTCGAGGAACTTCAGCCTGGGATGATGGTTATGCCATGCCCTCGCTATCCTAAGGTTAGTTCCACTTCCGATCAAAAAAATTTCAAAACACCGAAGGCTCCTCATCACTCTTTGCTTCACATTTAAGATCAACCAAACACACAGATTTCACTTCCTCCACCCGAATCACATGATCCCATCTCTTATGCACTAGAGGAATCATACACAGCAAGCACACTTGCAAGGTGTAAGTTGTCTCTCTTTCTCATGTTTTCTTATCTGTCATAGTCAAGAGAGTGTGTATGCTTATCATCTTCACGCAGTGTGTCACAACACCATGTGAAGTCTGCAAAATGTTTGTCTTGTGCATTCACTATTTTTCTTTTCCGTGGATGTCTTGTTGGTCTTTGCTGATCAACATTTCTGGTTCATTGGTTTACATGCATATCTTTCATGCCTTCACCAACATGGGCCAACCAATGCACCGATGGCTACATTGGAAATATCAGTTCACAGAAGTAGGCCCACGCACTATTTACCATAGGAGTAGGAGTAGTCTTTGCTTCTTGCTTTTATTTGCTTTTTGGTTTGCATGTTTGTTTGTTTTCTTACTTGGTTTCCTTTGCTTGACTTATTTCTTTGCTTACTTGTTTTGCTTTTTCTTTACTTCTTCTTTTTTCTCTTTTCTTTCTTTGCTTGCTTGTACTCGTACATTAGCCTCTCGTGAAACCATGTGTGGCTCTCGAGACAAGTTGGGAAAATCTAAGAGGACTTGTACAACTATCAACAATTGTTTACCTGGGTTCCTCTCTCTTTATGAAGAGCTTGTTGTCTTCAGTTGATGATGCCTTAATGGAAAATACGTTTTGTTCAGAATGAGTCTTGGTGAAAACACAACGCTTGCACTATTAACTAGTACCGCCTACTCTAATCAGTTCTTTCGGGTTAACCCTTATTAGCTCAGTTAAGTAGAGTAAGATGAGGGGAAAAACCTTAACATGTATGTCATAGGTACATATAACATACTTCCCTGAATGAACAACATCTTCTGCTCTCAATAAGTCAGGATCCCTCTACCGCATCTGAAATAAATAAGTGCCTATGCATAGTTCTTTTAAAAAATGAAAAATGAATAAGGTGAAAGAAGAGAAAGGATTCCTACGCAGAGAGGTGATGCAAGTAACTCCATTGGGGTACTAACCATACTCGCTAGCAACGAAGCGATGCTTGTGTTCTTGCGTGACTCTTTCGGGGTATTGTCTAGGCCTATTGGCAGCAGAGCAACACCAGAGTTGAAACCTAAATTCTGACAGTTACATTACTTGTGCATCAATATACCCCTTATCCCCAATCAAAACAACTAAGTTGACTTGGCTTGGAATGTGTGCTGACCGATCAAGAGAATGGTAGGGACTACATCTTTCACACAAGCTAGTGCAGAAACCATCATGATCAAGTAATCGAACAATACTTCTGGAAGGGTTAGATTCGCTTTTCATGAAACAAAGTCCATAGAGAGAGCTGGAGTTCTACCAGTGTGTCGCGAATGTTGTAGTGGCTAGTACCGCCCTCCAAAATTTTGGCTCGCATGTAAATTTCAGAGCCTACCTTGGATCCTGTGATCGATAATCCTTGGTCACTTGTTGGTAAGATGATGATTTCAAGCTCCCCCCTTTGATCTTAATAGTTTTCTGCGTTCTCATCTTTATGCAACATGTGTAATCTTTTGGCATAGGGGTTGTTGTTTGTCATGCAAAGGGAATGTTGTTTTTCATCAAGGGAATTGTGTGCATATGAGTGGTTGTCATCACATAGACATGTTTCACGCTCACTACACGCACTCTTGTCACGAAGGTTGTTGCATTATGATGAGTATGTTTATACATTCTAGATGGTCTATGTTGTATCACTAAATGTTGGTATGTGATCACAGTCAAGTCTTATCAATGTTTACACATGTTTCATTGATCTCACACTTAGCCAATTTTTAAGGCAGCTTAGCCTCATCCAGGCTCCCAGAACTGTGCAATTTGCTTCTGCTACCATCAAGTTTTTTTCCTTGTCTTCTTAAACCTTACAATGCATAGAGACCCCAGCCAACACTACTCTCCAGAAATGCATAGAGTAGTTAGGTAGCCAGGACTACTCTCCAAAAATGTGCAAATAAGTCAAGAAGCTAACACGACTCTCCATAAATGCACAAAGCAGTCCAGCTGCCCTCCATTCAAAAACTGCACAGAGGTGTCCTCCCAGGACCCTCATCCCGCAACTGTGTCATGTTCCTCAAAACTATGTAGTGTTGTCCAAGATGTCCTCTCAGTATTTCATGTAGATAATGTGTAGATGGGCTTCCCAGGGTCTCATATTGGCAGCAGTAACTTCCTGCTGAAACCACGCTGATCCATCGCCCAATGACAACATGAAAAGGTGGCATGCTAAGATCACTCCCAAGGAGTTGAGGAGAAGGACCAAGATATCGAGTAATAGAAAACATCGGGACAACATGAAAACTCCATCGGACGCATGATCATCTTGAGGGTAAGTGTGGTAAGTAAAGAACACCTTGCGAGGTGCACCTCTTAGTGAGTCTGCATGACTGCTTGTCATTGTCATATCATCCTGCCCTCAGTAACATGCATGTGTGGAAACTCAAAAAGTCATTTCATGTGTTTCCTCTACATGTCTTGCTTCCTTTTCAATTTTTTGATCAATTTTCATCTTCGACATGTTGATTGCTATGTCATGCTTGCAACCTTGTTCTGGTGATGTTGAAGGTTTGTGTTTGAGTTGTGTTCGCTATGTAAACATCTATCGCACTCACACATGATGTTGTAAGAACTGTCGTGCAAGTGTCGTCATGGTCGTCCAGAGGTCTATCCGAAGAGTCACACTTGTCTCTTTCACCATTTGGTAGTCTTGCAGTCAGTCACATTGAGCATATGATGTCTTGTGGCTTGGGGTGTCTTGTCATCGAGTCATGTTGAGTGTGTGTTCACAAGGTCATGTATACATGAGTTCACTCACTCACACACTTAACCATTTTTTCGAAGATCTATCGACTGGACCACCCTCCATCAACTAGACCTCCATTGAACTGCATTATGTAGTCTCAGTCCTCAGTGACCAAGTACTGCTGCCCAGAATTGTGCAGAGCTTGAGGTTGCCTCCCAGACAATCTGCACTATGTAATTCTAGAATCAACTTGGATTACTGTCACCAAGAACAATGCAGAAGTTGCCCAAGAAGCCATCTCAATCTGTGCTGCCTGCAAGCGAATCTATTAATCTTCCTGCTAGTCAACCAGAGAGTTTGACTGGGCAGTGACCCCAGGCTTCACTCCTCCAAGAAATTACGTAGAAGTTGTCAACATGCCCGCCTCTGCTGACTGAAGAAATTGCGCAGACATGAGGGATAGGCATCAACTTCTTATCACTGCACTGTCCTTGAAAATTGTGCAGTTCTATCAGCCAGTCCCCCTGTCAGCCGGCATGCTACTCCTCCTAAAAAATACGCAATTTTCTTAAACTATCCACCAGCTACTTAGCACCCAAATCAACCTAGAAACTGTGCAGACATGTCGTGCATGAATTCCTCCCAGTTCTATGCAGTTTTTGCCAGCAAGCTCCCGAAGCCCGCTCCCAACCTCCCCTAAGAATCTATACAATTTTCATTGCCAATGCTCCCTGCTGCCTGCACTGCCTTCCTTGGAAAAATTGTGCAGAGTTGTCTTCCAGCAAAGACAGATCCCGTGGAATGTCACTACTATCCCAGACTGCTCAACCTAGCCTCTCAGTGACCTCTGTTCATTTTTTCTTGACAGTGCCCTAGAGCCTCGCATCTTAGCCCAAAATATGCTTTGCAAAGTTTCAGAGCCTTTTACTCTCTCCTGGTCACCTGCACCCTAAAATGAAAGATGATGCATTGTTGTAGACTAGGGGATTTATGGATTAATGTTGTCTTGTCATGAGTGATTTCATAAATAGGTACATGGATGAGACATGACGTGACGACGAACATGATGAACAAGGAGTGCTTGCTAGAAGATTTGCTCATGGTTGGACGAACACACGATGCATATCAAGAAGCAAGTGAAGGAGACACACGTGAATGCATGAACTATCAAGAAAACACCAAGACCACTGAACCCTCCGCGCACTTTGTCATGTGAAGGTGAGGCTATGGTACACCACAGGCACACTCATCACTCAGCAGCACAACAACTTGACACGAGCAACATCGCTAGCATGTGCATACCTGTAGCGTCATGTCAAGTTGTGTCATGAGTCGCCTCGGCCACATCACTACTTTGGATCATAATTGTGTAACCAATGTAATGTAACGTGGAAGTCCAAGAGACCCACGGATGAAGTCAAAGAGTCATGTAAGTCGAACAATCAAGAGGGAAATTGAGTAGTCACAAGGGTCAGTTTCACCCTTGGCTATATATATACCCCTCATTTGTACATGCAAAGGAATTTTCACCTTGGCTCCTCCCACATAACCTTCAGAGTCTATAGTTTTTCTTTGAGGAGCGAGCAGTGGCTCCAATGCCCCACCATCGGGGTTAGTGATGTAATGGTGTACGTATGTGTCTTGGAACTTTCACTTAATTCAGAAGTTTGTAAACATGCCATCACGTTTTCACAGATGTATTGTATTAGTTTGTTAGACTATTAAGATAGTTAAACTATTTTAGTTGTTTCAGTGCATATGCTATTGGAAATGTGTTGTATCATTTATTAACGTTGTCTCACCCATGTGGACTACTTCGCCGGACACTCGACAGACTCATTCTCATAAACTTGTTATAACGATTGTTGCACTCTTGTGGACTATTCTACTAGATGTTGTATGTGCTATCTTCTCACATTGTATTTGTGACTTCCGCATCCTTGTGTACTCTGCTGGAAGATGCGCATGTCCCGATGCGTTGTGTGTCTCTAACAGAGTTTGGGCTATTCCCTTTTGACTTGAGACTCACTCTCACCCTCTCCTTCTATAGTGAAAGAACCTTGACACAAGTGACATTAAGCATTCACTAGGCACACGAACCTCGCCGTTCAAAGAAAAAGTAAACCACCCTCATGTGCTGACAAGCAAGAGCTATGGAAAATCTTTAAGATAATGGAAACTAAGCCATCATACCGAATGGGACTCCTACACCAAACGATGTGAGGTCTAGTTGGGACTTCATACGGGGAAGATCCCCTGAATTTTGGTGGGTCCAACACAGTCAAAATCGCAGTAGCCCATGTATATACCCCATGGATTACCCCTAGAATCTCAAATAACACCATCATATCCTGTTGGACTCGGGTTGCCTTTTGAGGCTCTATCAAAGTTGATCTGGATGCATCCATCTAGGGGCTTGAGGAAGACCGATGGAGAGATCGGGTGGGGGGGGGTCCCTTGCTGGTGATGGCCAAGCATGGACCATGGCTTGGGAGAGGTCCAGGGAGAGGAGGATCTATGACTTTTGATGGTCAACCTTCCAATCGTCCGGGTCCCATTTTTCAGAGAGTATGGTTTCTTATTTGTTCTCTTTCACTTATGTCCAGATTTATGAACTTGAGGGAGTTTGATCCTGAAATATTGCATTGTTGCATCCTTTCTAAATATTCTAGAGGGTGAAGCCCATCACCAACCACCAGGTGAGACTGACAATTGGATTCTTAAAACGATGTGTTTTCCAACCTTCCACTATATCTTGAATATCCTCAAGATGGCAGTGAATTGGACCGAAGAGATTGGTAAGAAATTCCCATACTTGTCGTGCTATCGAACACGGATCCAACAGGTGTTGCATTATTTTTTCACTATTTTCGCATAAAGGACATCGGGCCAGACCCAAAAAGCCTCATTTAGCAATCTATCCCAGGTGAGTATCTGCTTAGGTCAAACTAGCCAAAGGAAGTGAGCCACTTTTGGCCAGAGTTTTCTAGTCCATAATATGCACCATAATGTTCTTCTAGGAAAGTAAAGGGCATTTGTTTTAATGAGATATACTTCCTTGAGGGAAACCGGCAATGGAATATCCCCATTATAATTTATCATGAATTTACGAAAAAGGAATTCTGCGTTGGGAGAGTTGTAGGGCAAGATGCCCCCACTCGTCGTCAAGTATTTCCCTTGGCCAATCTTTCCCTATTTTCTAGCGTCTCCATCCTTGATCTTACTACGTTGCCACCTAGTAATATGCCACCCACCCTATTGAGAGATCCTGAAGGAGATTGCAAAGATGAGTCAATTCCGGATCTTGAGCAAGTCGTGGGAGCTGTTGCTACAAGTCCTCCCAGAAGAAAGCAGATTGGCCATTCTTAATCTCCTAGAAGAAATGATCTCGAATAAGGTTTCTGTGTTTTTTGGCCATGTTCCATATTGCTGACCCTACCGAAAAGGAATGGTCTTGCAGAAGAGTCTCCTAAGACTTCCCCTGCCCATACTTTGTGTCCAGATCAACTTCCAAAGCTCATCATCCCCTTGCATCCAACGTCACCACAATTTCCCCCCAAGGCTGTAGAGCTATAAAAAAGGTCTCTTTCACCTCCAATTACCTCACATTAATATGTCAATTCGGGAGCGTTTGGTTATTTCAAAGAGTGTCTCAGTCTGAGGCTATCATTTGTCAGAGTAATGCTAGTAGTACAGTGTTTAGAAATACAAGAGTAAAAGGATGCTTGTCTACAACTTAACTACTTCAAAAGAGTAAATCACACACTCGAAAGACTAAGCAACTTATCAGTCAAGGGTTCATTAGCGATAACCCATCCCTTTGGAAACTGATGGAAAAGGAAATCAGAGAACAGATCATGGATATGGGAGCCAAACAGTAAATTCCAAGGCTCACTACAACCTTAGATCGCCTCCCACACCAAAATAACAAATGCCAGTAAATGGAACGGCAGATAAGAAAATGGAACAGCAAATAAGAAATCGAACAACAAATCTGTAATGGAACAACAAATCCGAAATGGAACAACAATTTCTTAAAAGGAACAACAGCTAAGAAATAGAACAGCAACTAAGTCTCACAAGCAGTAACAAACTTAATCTATCAAATTGAATGCATTAATTGTAATCAAACGATAATCTTTCACTCTTAAGGCAGATCGAACAACACACACCAATGGAACAACACTGATTATTGATAAGTTATGGGACAGCGCTTGAAAACCATATATGCACACAACACACCTAAATAGTAATCTGACCTAAGCATCAATCTCAGTTAGAAGGAATACGATTGCATTTCAAAGTAGAACAACATTGTTTATCAATTTAACAATCGTGAAGAACATAACTCCCAAGATGAATTCTGGGACGTGAACGTATAGCACAAAAGCTCTGAAATGGAATAGTAACAGTATTCTATCAAGACCAGTAATATTAGATCAACTCTGAAAAGAAAAGTAATATGATGCAGAGTCAATACAATAATTCTGTCTGTGGAAACCTTAATGAATTAAACATAACAGAGCATGTGATGTAAACTTATAAAACGCATCAGATTACCAAATCACGACGATAAGCAAACCACGCAGAAGGCAAACGTAATAATACAGGAGCAAGTGTCCTCCAGGGCCGGGCCCTTAGCCTCCAGGGGTACACCACTTGAGGTTAATCCAGACTCAGAGATGAAGTAATCACCAAGTTTGTATTAATGCATAAAGCAAAATTACAATAAACCAGTTCTTATCGAGACTCGATGATCAAAGTTTTGATCTTAACAGAAATTACATAAAAACATAATCATGTCTAACTCCCTCCCGAGCTAACAGTGTTGTCCCTTTTATAAGGGTGATGGCGGAGATATCTAAGTGCAAAAATAGATAAAATAGCGATCCCTCAGGATCAAGGATCCTGAGGGATTCGCCGAACCGTTAATCCTTAATCATTTCTTTTCTCTCCTGCACCGAGCTGGTATCTCCACCTCCTTTTCTGGGCCGATTTGCTTTGATTTGCTTTGCCTTGTTTGCATTCGGTCTCCCGTCAAAGGGACAGCGGTTATCTCGTCCTTGTCCTTTCCTTTGGAACGACAACTTCTCGTTTTCACTCCTTCCTACATGAGGAAATGACAATTGTCAGCGTTTTAGTCTTGCATATTAATCTCACATGTTTTGTTATAATTCTTTATCATTTTCCAAGTTCATGATGCAAAAAGGTTTGCGAGTTCTACTGAAAAGATACTGAAATAATCATAAAAAACATACCTTTTTTAGTACTCCACACACCCCCCTGCTTACCCTGTTTCATGCCCTCATGAAAACGTTGTAGTTGACATGCAAGGCAGTGAGAGAATAGGCTGGAGATGGAATCTCATGCGGAGACCTATAGCCATGATGAGTAACTAGGTAGTCAAAGAAATGGCATGTAAGCAGGGTGCCAAATAATTGGACTCTGGAACCTATATCCTAACCAGGATGGCCCTGCCCTTAAAATGATTTCACCATAAAGGTGCAAACGATTGGAAGCTAATTTAAAATTCTCATACCTAAATGGTTCCCTAAGCTAGATATTTGGATTAGAGATTTGATACCGAAATTTAGCTGCATCAATGGCAAGGTATTTGATGGAAAGAAAGTATTCTAATCCCTGTCGAATGAGTGCCTCATGCATGGGTCCTAATGTTTCAATTACACCCGGAGTCTTCATGAGGTTTCTATGCGCTTTCCACAACTGTATTGGGTTCCTAGGCTTAGCCCTTACCCACAAATCTAAGCCGTTTTCTTACCTCTGGAAAGTATTATAGGCTTTAAGCCATTTAATCTGATTAACCCCAAATGAGATGAATGCCTGCAATTGGATGTCTCCAACAAAAGGGCCAGGGTTCAGCTCAGTCTCTTGGTCTAGTACAAGGTTATGTAAATAGAACTCACACAGCAGTCTCTAGACTTTTACCCCGTAGTGCTTACAACAGTCTATAAAATCATTGACAGTGTTAATTTGTATGGGAGCACCTGCTTTAACAGCTTTTATTTTTAATTGCAAATACCGTTCCAATAGAAACAGGGAATAATTCTTGGCAGGGGCTCTACATGCTAAGACGTCATTGTATAAAGAACACAAGGTATCCATCTTCTTGATAACACTATCTAGCCTACGAGTTACCTTTGCAACTTTCTCTTGTTCCTTCCGCCAACCTTCAAAAGCCTGGCTTTCGGATTGATTGACGTTCCTAAGCTGCTGCTGTAGTTCTTCATACTTTTTGCGAGGGACCATTTGTTCTCTAAGCTTTTCTGCTTCTGGCTGGGCTTGCTTCAACCCCTTTCGCAGTGTTACTATTTTTGGATCTCTTCTCCATGCAGCAGTGGAGGCTGGGAGTTCAGAACCCTTATCACTCCTGAAGGTTGTGCCTTCGTCTGAATTTCCTTATCACAGGTCATCATGTTATCCATTTCTATTTTAATGTGAACATCAGTCTGTTGTTGCTCCTTTTCAAATGGAACAACAGTCTGTTCCTTAGCATCATTTGGAACAACAGCTTGGTTTTCGACAGGGTTTTGAACAGCAGGATGAATTTTGATCCTCCGCCCCTTTGCCTTGCGGGGTTTTGTTGAAGTGGTCACCTTTTTCCTTCCTGAAGTCCTTTTTACCCTCTGTCTTGCTTTCAAGATCCTAATCTGCTAGTGGAGCTGGACTATTATGTTCAGTAATCTCTGTTGTTCCTTTCGCAATTCTTTGATTTCCAAAGTTTCCTTAGAAGGAACAACAGGATATTCACTGTGGCCTGGACTGTGACTAGTCCCTGGATCTTCCTTCTAGGGTGTTTCTTCATTGTTTTACTTTGGCTGTTCTGGGGCAGGAACCCTAACTGGTTCTGTCATTTCTTGGGCGACTTATTTTTCTGCCCCTGCTTCCTCCAGAATTTCTTCCGATGTCCTCTGGTTAGGAACGGATTGTTCCTGTTCAGTATCTCCTATAGTTTTCTTCTTCTACCTCCTTTGCATGTGGTTCTTCAGGTGCATTTTCCTCCTGGGGTTTCGTTTCGTCATGGAGGTCTGATGGGCTGGAAGGTTGGCCATATTCGCCCATATTGGCCAAGACTGCGGCCAATTCGTCTTCTCCCACTGGGTCCTGCAATGGGCTACCTTCCTGCTGTTCCATTTCCTCCTCCTGCTCAGATTGCTAGGCTTCTGTTTCAGAATGCTCAGCTCCTTCCTCATTTTCTTCTTCGGATTGCTCGGCCTCCTCTTCAGATTGCTCGGCCTCCTCGTCAGATTGCTCGGCCTCTTCTTTCTCTTCTCCTTCAGATTGCTCGGCCTCTTCTTCTGGCCGTGAGGGTTGCTCATCTTCAATTTCTACTGGCCGGCTGGTGTTTTCCTGGAGCTTCTCCAACCTTCCTCGTATTTGTGCTAATCGGACCGATTTCCTGCGTTTTTCTAGCTGTTCGGGTGTACTGGTGGCATGCTTACGCTTTGCCGATTCCTTGCATTTTTTTGGACGCTCGGATGTACTGGTGGCATGTTTATTTTTTGCTAATTCTCTGCATTTTTCTGGATGCTCTGGTGTACTAATGGCATGCTTATGTTTTGGGGATGGTGTTGTCAACCCCCCATCTATCATTGCAATTAGCTCTTCCCAGCTTCTTTGCTGCTGGGTGAGGCTATGACTGACAATTAACCGAATCAACCCATGATGACTAACAACTGACTCTACATGCTATGCCTTTTTTATGCTCCGTGCAACGTCATGAACTAACGAATTCAAAAGTGCAGGTAAATTTACAGAGCATTTCTGCTTTAGAACAGCTAAGAGTTTAAGATGTGGTCTTACCACGTCTTTTCTCCCTTCACAGGTGATGTAGCTTTGAACGGTCCTTGCCAATTCTTCCCAGGGCTCTCCTAATGTTGCTGGCAGAACTCCCTTTCCTTTAATTGCCAGGCTCTAGCCTTCATCCTGGAAGATTTCTATAATCTTCTGTAATCTCTCCTTTTTTAATGTCCATACAAGTCCGGTGGTTGGTAGTCCCGAGACTTTTGCGATTATGTCATCGGTGACTGCTATATGTCTCCCCCTCACTGTGGAGTAATCCTCTTGCAAATACTGCAGGAATTCAATTGCCACCGTCTTGTTAGACTCCTGAAAGCGGTTGAGATAAGTCAGCCACCCTGCTCTTGCCAAGATTTCCCGGGCAGCAGCGGAGACTGTCAACACCTGCGGTTCCCTCCGGATCACTCTTCCTCCCATGGTTTCACTGTAAATTCTCAATGGAACGACAGTTGTTCGTGCTGTTTGAAACACAGAGAGGCTAATGGACACAAGACTTGTTCAAAAAAACAGAGTATACCATAGAAATGGCTTATGAACAACAATTCGTGCAAAAAAAATAAAAATAGCAAGTCGTTGAGCCATGCCATACCCTAGTACACAACTTTCCCGAATAGTGAGCTAACACGTAATCCAGGGAATAATGAGGTTAACCTCCCCCCCGCAATGTGATAGGCTGTCCCAGCCGTAAAATAAAGGAGCAGCACCCGTTCTGAAACAGAGTCATAAAGGAACAATGTATAAAAATATGCCATGTTTAAAAAAATAGCAAATTACCGAAATTGAGGCGTAGAGTTATATTGCTTATTACGTAAGAGGCTGCTGTGATATGATGCGAGGCTGGGAGGATAAGACATTTGTCGTACTTTCTAAATCTCCTGCGGTCATTGTCAATTGTTCTGCCATGATTGGTGATAATAAATTTACATGCGTTATATAATTCGGGGAATGATATATGATTAATTACTAAGGTATAAGAAATAGAAGGGTGTTAATAACTCACCTATTGGTGTAAATAATATGACTTCGATACCATTAACAGTGCTCTGCTACTGACAGGTGTTCATAACCTTGGCAGAGTTGTTTATTTCACCCATGGAACCATGATCCGCTGTGTATATTTAGGGAATGTTGTGTGATGTCAAAATGTAGGCCACTATGCTGGCTTGGTGACCAGTTAACCATAATGCCATTCACGAGGAAGGAGAAAAAAGTGGGCAGGTCGGCTCGTGATGAGACCTCTTGTTCCAAGGGTTGTTTATTTGATATACCTTTTGGACCATATCCCTGGTGTGGTGGCCATAGTGGGAATGCCACTTCGCTTTCGTCCTCATGATCATGGTAGGCTGGCTCTTGATGAGACCCCCTATCCTGCATTTGACAACTTATAAGTCATGTTTGCTTTTTTTCTTTTTGATAAAGTACTTCCCTTACTTATACACAAGGGGTGGTTCAACACTTATTAAGAGTAGGAATGGTGGAAGAAGTCTTAACATCTCAATAGGAAGATATAAACCCTTTGCTCTTATTCCTAAATAATAATCAAAGAGGGGAAAAAAAGGGTCGTCGTGATAAAGATAAACAATCATAGAAAAATTAGTAGAATGATGACAGCAGAAGATGATAAATAGGCGTGTCCTTCCTTTTGTCCTCTTACCAATACGGAGCCTTATAAAGATAGCGATTTATGATTAGCTGATTTCAGTATGTTGTGATTGTGTATCCATTGCATAAGTGCATAGCTGTATTCTAAAAGACTTGAAAGAATAGGAGCAATAAGCATCCTTAAGTTAGATCAGTAAAAGGAGCAAGATGTTTCATAGGGAGAGCAAAAGCATGCAAGTGATTTTCCTTTTGGAAAAAGGGCCAACAAGAGACCTCAAATAGCAAAAAAAATGCGAATGTCGTTCCTTTGAAAAAGGAACAGCAGAACACACATATGTTGTTCCTTTGGAAAAGGAACAGCAGAACATTGCAATGCCGTTCCTTTGAAAGAGGAACAACAGAATCAAAAATGTTGTTCCTTTTCCAAAGGAACAACAAACACACGAAAATGCCGTTCCTTTTGAAAAAGGAACAACAGAATCAAAAATGTTGTTCCTTTGGAAAAGGAACAGCAAACACATGAAAATGTCGTTCCTTTGGAAAAGGAACAACAGAAATAAAAAAATGTTGTTCCTTTGGAAAAGGAACAACGAGACATGCCAAAAATGTCGTTCCTTTGGAAAAGGAACATCGAAAATCAAACATGTTGTTCCTTTGGAAAAGGAACAGTAGAACACGCAGATATGTCGTTCCTTTGAAAAAGGAACAGCAGAAATCAACATGCTGTTCCTTTAGAAAAGGAAAAGGAACAGAAAAACAAGAAAATGTCGTTCCTTTGGAAAAGGAACAGCGAAAAAAAAAAAAAAAATCCTGTTCCTTTGGAAAAGGAACAACAAAAACACTCAAATGCCATTCCTCTGGAAAAGGGACAGCAAAAACACTCAAATGCCATTCCTCTAGAAAAGGAACAGCCGGAAGAAAATGTTGTTCCTTTTGAAAAAGGAACAACAAAACATGACAGCAAAACATTAATTCAAAAATATTTACAAAAAATGATTCAAAAAAAAAGAACTTAAGTACAGACTGTAAAAAAGAATGAATTCCTTAATAATTTACAGGTGAGGAAGACTTCTCTTCCTCCCCCAAAATCTCCATATTAGAGTCTTGGTGTAACTGCTGGCAGAAGGACTCCCGAGTGAGTGGTTTGCGATAGAGACGAACTCAGTGGCCATTTGCCTTGAAGGCATATCCCGAACCGTCAATAGTGATTAGAGTAAGGGTCCCATCGTCATGTACCTTATGGATTTCGTATGGTCCCAACCAACGAGTCTGGAGTTTCCTAGGGAAGTCCTGAAACCTGGAGTCGTACAACAGAGCCCAGTCTCCCTCGTGGAAGACTTTATTTTTCATGAGAGCATCATGCCATTTAGCTCACTGTTGTTGGATCAGGGTAGTATTTTGAAGTGCAGAGAGCCTAATTTCGTCCAAATCATTGATCTGTTGTAATCGATTAATCTGTGCTTCGCTTAGATCTAAGCCAACTTCCTGTGCTGTCCGTAATGTTTGGATTTCGAATTCTATGGGAAAAATGGGTTGTTTTCCAAACACTAATTGATAAGGTGAGTAACCAGTGGTGCTTCTCCATTTTGTTCTATAAGCCCAGAATGCTTCAGGTAGTCGAGCAGCCCAATCACGTCTATGTGACGCAATGGTTTTCGTTACAATTGCTTCTATTATTTTATTGCTGCTTTCTACTTGTCCATTCGCCTGTGGGTGGTATGGAGTAGTGATTTATGCTGGACATGATAATTGTTGAGTGTTGCAGCTATTCTGTTTCCAGCGAACTGTGGTCCACCGCTGTAATTATTTCTTTTGGAATGCCATAACTTACAAATAGATGGAACAGGAACTGTATGGCAGAGTCCTCTGTAGCTCTAGGAAATGCTTCTGCTTCAACCCACTTGGTGACATATTTTGTTGCCACCAAAATATATGTTTTCTGGTTTGATGATGGGTTAATAGGTCCAATGAAATCAAGAGCCCATCGCTCGAATGGTTCAATGACTAACTGTGATTTCAGACGCATCTCATTAGACTGACCAGGGTGTCCTGCTCGGTGGAAGCTGTCACAGGCTTGGACAAATTTCTTTGCATCTTTGAAAATCGTGGGCCAATAATACCCTGTCTACAGCACCTTATGTCCAGTTCTGCGCTCAGCGAAATGTCCACCACATGGTCCATCATGACAGGCTTTTAAAATGTCAAAGATTTCATCTTCTCGAACGCATCTCCTGATATGCATGTCTGCCCCTGTGTGAAACAAATAGCCCCCAATCCACGAGAATCGAGCACTCTTCTGAACAATCTATTTTCACTCATTAGGGGTTAGATGTTTCGATAGTTTACCTACTGCTAGGTAATTGGCAACATCAGCATACCAGGGTGTTTGAACAGCAACAACAAACAGATGTTCATCCGGAAATTGATCCTCAACTGCTACTACATCGATTGACTTTGGTATTCTTGAGAGAAAATCTGCTACAGGATTTTCTTTGCTCGGTCGATCCTTGATTGTGATATCAAATTCCTGCAATAAAATCAGTCATCTAGTTATTCTGCCATTTGTGACAGGCTTATTTGCTAGATATTTTATGGCAGAATGATCTGTATACAGAATAACAGGATATCCAGTAATGTAATGTCTAAACTTATTGACAACATGTATTACAGCTAGGAATTCTTTTTCAGTAACAGTGTAATTTAATTCAACAGGGGATAAATTTTTGCTGATGTAATAAATAGCATATGGTTTTTTATCCTCTTCCTGCCCAAGGACTGCTCCAATGGCTGTATCTGAGGCATCAGATGATATCTGGAATGGCAAATCCCAATTTGGTCCTTGAAGGACTGGGGCTGTGGATACTAGCTTCTTCAGATCCTTGAAAGCACGTTCACATTTTTCTGTCCAAAGAAAATCAACGTTACCAGTTAGTGCATATAGAGGTGCAGCAATGTGCGAATAATGTTTTATAAATCGCCTATAATAACCAGAAAATCCAAGAAAACTGTGTACCTCTGTTTGAGTGGTAGGAGTGGGAATAAGCAAAAGTATTTAGATTTTGGCCGGGTCTACCTGAATGCCAGCTGCTAAAACATAGTGTCCTAGGATAAGTCCTTCAGTCATCATCATATAACATTTTTCGTGGCTTAAACAAAGCCTGGTAGCAATGCAGCGTTGTAGGACTTTCTCTAGGGTGTCCAATGCTAGATCGAAATCATCTCCATCTGGTGTAAAGTCATCCATGTATACTTCAAGTCCGTCATTTATTAAATCTGCAAAAATGCTAAGGATAGCCCTTTGGAATGTGGCAGGAGCATTGCATAAGCCAAAAGGTAAAACTCGGTAGGCAAATGTTCCCCAAGGACAAGTAAAAGTAGTTTTGTCTTGGTCTTCAGGGGCAATCTGAATCTGATTGTATCCATTGAAGCCATCCAGGAAAGAAAAGAATTTCTTTCCTGCTAAAGTATCTAATACTTGGTCGATGAATGGGAGAGGAAAGTGGTCCTTTTGTGTTGCTTTATTTAGCTCCCTGTAGTCCACACCGATTCTCCATTTCCCATTCTTTTTTGGTACCACCACAAGCGGAGAGACCCATTTACTATCAGAGATAAGATAGATAAAATTGACATCTAAAAGTTTTTGAAGTTCAGCTTTTACCACATATTTTAGATGAGGATTAAGTCTCCTTTGAGGTTGACGAACAGGTCTGGCATCCTTTTCTATATAAATGTGGTGTGTACATAATTGGGGGTCAATTCCTTTCATATCAGGGTAATCCCATGCAAATGCTTCTTAATATTCCCTCAACAAATGGATGAGCTTCATTTCTTGATCAGGTGTGAGGTTGGCATTAATGTTTAAGGTTTTTCCCAGTTCAATTTCCACAATTTCACTATTTGCAACAGAAGTAACACTTATTGTTTGATCATCTGTATATTTCAGAGGATCTTCTTCTAATTCATTATCAAATGCTGCTTCTATCATGTGACACTGTGTGCAGGATCTAGATTCAGTTTGACTAATGAAATTATTAATGGCATCATCTTCTGTTTGGTCTTTAAAATCAAGTGCCTCTTGTATAGTTAATGGAGATCTAATGTTATCAGTAAGGTATGATACAGGGTGCTTATTAGTTTTGATTATTGTGACACTTGGCTGCGCTGGAGGATATAGAACTAAATTCTTGATATTTGGTCCTTTGGTTATGGTCATATTTCCTTACTGGCAGCCAATGTAAGCATCGGCAGTGGCAAGCCAAAGTCTATCTAAAATCAGCGGGTGTCCATCAAGTTGGGTTTTGGGATTTATTATCAGGAAATCGGTTGGATATTCCCAGGAATCAACAGAGACCATGACATCATGTAGAGTACCCTCTGGCCTAACCACAGATCGGTCAGCCAATTCTAGCAAGGTAGAGGTGGGTTCTACAGATGTAATGCCCAGCTTTTGGCAAGTAGTGGTTGTTAAGATATTAATTGCAGCTCCTAGATCGACTAAGGCATTAGACAGGGTCTGACCATAAATTTGGATAGTTACAATTGGATTTCCTGGGTCTTCATATTTAATGGGTGTTTCTTTCCCTGATAGTAAGTCAGATAAAGTGCCGACTACTTGGACTCTTGGATTATTTGTTATATTCCTCCTTGGTTTCTTTATGCACAATTCTTTGATAGTTTTTGCGTATATGGGGATGTCTTGAATGGCTTGGAGGAATGGAATTTTTATGTACAGATTTTGTAATTCTCCCAGAATGTCAAAATCATGATATTGTATAGGTCGAGGCATGACTAATCGTTCTGGGAACGGAGGAGAGGATGTGGTTGCTTGATTATGAGTTTGTTGTTTATTCACATCCTCTTGTTGTGACAGATGTTCTCTGGGTAACTGATCTTCAATCTGAACTGTCTTATCTCCCTCGGTTTCAATAATATAGCCAGATCTTAACTGAAGATCATTGCACTCCCTTAGATCGGCTCCTATTTCTGGTGTTTCTATAATTTGGAGAGATTAGACTGGTCTGTTATTTGGATTGGGGTTGGGTTGGGCTGGGAGTTTCGGTCTCAAATTAGACTAGGGATTTTGTTGTAAGGCTGGCAGTGTAGGTTGAGGGAGTGGAATAGTTTCTACTGGCTGATGCATCGGTCTCTGCCAGTTTGTCTGCCAGGTTGAACTTTGTGAAGTAGGGGGAGTCCATTGTGGAAGATATGGACTACCTTGCCAATATGGTGGAGTATAAGGGAAATTCGGCCAACCAGATTGGCTTGCCTGATTCAGCCACAGGTTTGAAGAAGGAAACGACTGTGGTGACCAGTTTGGAAACGGGGGTTGGGATTGACTTTGCCACATATTATATTTTTGAGCATTATACTATGGAGGCTAAAAAGAAGAAGTTGGGTCTGAAAACATACTAGATTGTCTCGACTGCCATTGACGACGCTGGTTGATCAAATACACCAATTCTGGTTCTTCTTCCGCTTCCTTATATACCGCTTTCAACCCAGGAAGTGAGGGGCAGCTCTCCGTAAGGTGATCTTTTGTACAGATGGCGCATGTTTGGACTGTATCCAGTGGACACTCCTTGTGAATATGCTTTTTCCTGCATCGGGGACAGAAGATCGCCAAATTCTGTTCTGCCTCCATTTGCTTCTGTTTAGCCTGCATAATATCAAGTTGTGTAGTTAGTGTCCCTAGAATATCAGTTTTAAAATTTTCCAATAAATTTCCAATTTCTACACGTGTTACTTCTTCTGTCAAAATTTTATTATCTCTTACAAACCGATCATGTTCTGCCAGTTTTACTCTTGTGCTGCCTCTCGAGCTCCTGATACATAAATAATAATGTCAGCAAAATTTTCTTGATAAATATCCCCTTTTCCCATGACGTTTAATGTTTCAATCCATTGTTCCTTCATGCCCCTTATCAATGCTACTTTTAACACATTATCAAGTAAAGGTAGTGATGCATAAGGAGATATTTGTAGATTATACTGGAAACATTCCACATACTCCTCTAATGTTTCATTCGGTCTAGCTGTCATCTGGAATATTTCGTCATTTAGTTCTCTAGACCTGCAATAATCCTGATATTTTTTTAGGAAATATTCTTTCATTTGATCCCAGTTGTTTATAACCCCACCACCTAATCCCATAAACCATCTTAAAGCAGCCCCTTTTAATGTAGAGGGAAATAGTTTCAGTTTCTGGGGGTCGGTGGTGTAATCATATCCCCTGCACAATACATCAAATTCGAATAAAAATGCATCCGGATCTTCTGATGTAAGACCGTGAAATGTAGGGATATGCTGAAGAGGGATTGCTTTCATAGGCGCATTTGCTGCAGAATCCACTATAGGGTATTGTAATGTAGAGGTTTGGGTGTTTGGCTAATTTTGAGCCATAGGGTCGAATATATGCCAATAACCTTCTGGGATATCTAGGAGGGTATTCCTAGGTTGAGAGTAATGGCTTTGACAGGAATAGTTTTAATAGCACTTCCTCTATCTGGGATAATGAGAATGCCTGATGTCTGAGGAGATTGAGTTTCTTCAACAATGATTTTTGCAGCACTTCCCTTGTCTGAGCTGTTTAATGGCTGAGTTGTTCCAATAGGAGATCTTGGTTCCTCGATTTCCCCTGTTTCTCCTTCTCCTTCACAAAGATTACTGAAATTCCCTTCCTGCAATAGTTCTGGAGTAGAATTTTCAATTTCTTGAAATTCCTGCTCTTCAGTTTGACTATGCACCTCAGCAAAGGCTACAGATGGTGATCCTGTGGCCTGAAGGGAACTAGTAGGCTGTTTAGAAATGATTTTCTTGGGTCTTACTGATGGCTGAGATTCTGCTTTCTTATAGATTTCGTCTATGAAGGTCGTTCGACCAAGGGTCACCGGCCCCTTAGCTTTTTTAGGCTTGGGCAGAGGTTTGGTATTTTTTTCTGGTTTTTTCTGCTTAGTCATGCACTCAAATTAACTACTAAATTCTATTCAAACAAAGCAACAACAAATCTGTTAGGAAAGTGGACAGAGGAGCAGGGCTTTTACATGCTCCGTACGTAGGTTCTTACCTTCTGTTTTTAAAATCCAACTCTTCCCTAGCAGGTTCGTACACTACTCTGAAAAAAGGACAAATGGCTATACTCTTTCCCCGACAATGACGCCAAAATGTAGAGCTATAAAAAGGGTCTCTTTCACCTCTAATTACCTCACATTAATATGTCAATCTGGGAGCGTTTGGTTATTTCAAAGAGTGTCTCAGTTTGAGGCTATCATTTGTCAGAGTAATGCTAGTAGTACAGTGTTCAGAAATACAAGAGTAAACAGATGCTTGTTTATAGCTTAACTACTTCAAAAGAGTAAATCACACACTCGAAAGACTAAGCAACTTATCAGTCAAGGGTTCAGTAGCGATAACCCATCCCTTTGGAAACTGATGGAAAATGAAATTAGAGAACAGATCATGGATCTAGGAGCTAGACAGTAAATACCAAGGCTCACTATAGCCTTAGATTGCTCCCACACCAAAATAACAAATGCCAGTAAATGGAACGACAGATAAGAAAATGGAACAGCAAATAAGAAATCGAACAACAAATCTGTAATGGAACAACAAATCCGAAATGGAACAACAATTTCTTAAAAGGAACAACAGCTGAGAAATAGAACAACAACTAAGTCTCACAAGCAGTAACAAACTTAATCTATCAAATCAAATGCATTAATCGTAATCAAACGGCAATCTTTCACTCTTAAGGCAGATTGAACAACACACACCAATGGAACAACGTTGATTACTGATAAGTTATGGGACAGCGCTTGAAAACCATATATGCACACAACACACCTAAATAGTAATCTGACCTAAGCATCAATCTCAGTTAGAAGGAATACGGTTGCGTTTCAAAGTAGAACAACATTGTTTATCAATTTAACAATCGTGAAGAACATAACTCCCAAGATGAATTCCGTGACGTGAACGTACAACACAAAAGCTCTGAGATGGAATAGTAACAGTATTCTATCAAGACCAGTAATATTAGATCAACTCTGAAAAGAAAAGTAATATGATGCAGAGTCAATACAATAGTTCTGTCTGTGGACACCTTAATGAATTAAACATAACAGAGCATGTGATGTAAACTTATAAAACGCATCAGATTACCAAATCACGACGATAAGTAAACCACATAGAAGGCAAACATAATAATACAGGAGCAAGTGTCCTCCAGGGCCGGGCCCTTAGCCTCCAGGGGTACACCGCTTGAGGTTAATCCAGACTCAGAGATGAAGTAATCACCAATTTTGTATTAATGCATAGAGCAAAATTACAATAAACCAGTTCTTATCGAGATTCGATGATCAAAGTTTTGATCTTAACATAAATTACACAAAAACATAATCATGTCTAACTCCTGTTGTGTGTGGAGCGTGATTGTTCAGAGGTCTTTGTTTCAGCCGGATGTATACCCCAGGAAGTTTGTACACCCCTCCATGCGGGGGGGTGCGGGGGGGACTTGTCCCCCCCGCGGGGGTCCGGGGGGGCCGATCCCCCCCGGCTGGGGGTCCGGGGGCTAGCGGTCCCCCGGCGGGGGCTCGGGGGCAGCGCCCTCGAAGCTAAAAACAAATGTAAAATTGCCTTGTAAAAGTATAGTAATTTCTAGTTAATCTGGGCCGTTCATTAGGCAAATGATCTGACAGTAGAACTTATGTTTAGTTTAGGGTTTTTTGCCCTAGAAGGCAACCCCCTCTCTTTGTATGAGGGCATTGTATTTGAGGCTAAGATATAGATGTGTATTTTGTGAGCGAGAAACAGAGAGGTGAGATTGTGAGAGAAAACAGAGGATATTACAGCGGATTTGCTATAGGTTGTGTCTCTTCATTTTGCTGGATAATAGAAAGGAAGGACTGGTTATTCGGGGTGGACGTAGCCCAAACTGGGTGAACCACGTATATCTGTGTCTCTCTTGTTTTGTGCGTTTTCTGTGTTTATATTTCTGCAATATTTTATGTGTTCCATTGCTCCGTAATATATAATTTTCTAACAACTCCCTCCTGAGCTAACAGTGTTGTCCCTTTTATAAGGGTGACGACGGAGATATCTAAGTGCAAAAATAGATAAAACAACGATCCCTCAGGATCAAGGATCCTGAGGGATTCGCCGAACCGTTAATCCTTAATCATTTCTTTTCTCTCCTGCGCCGAGCTGGTATCTCCATCTCCTTTTCTTGGCCGATTTTCTTTGATTTGCTTTGCCTTGTTTGCATCCGATCTCCCGTCAAAGGGACAGCAATTATCTCGTCCTTGTCCTTTCCTTTGGAACAACAACTTCTCGTTTTCACTCATTCCTGCATGAGGAAATGACAATTGTCAGCGTTTTAGTCTTGCATATTAATCTCACAAGTTTTGTTATAATTCTTTATTGTTTTCCAAGTTCATGATGCAAAAAGGTTTGCGAGTTCTACTAAAAAGATACTGAAATAATCATCAAAAACATACCTTTTTTAGTACTCCACAAAGGCCACATTTAGATCTTTTGGGTCTCGTATGCCTAGTCCGTCGAGCGACTTGGGGAGACACAACTTTTTCCATGCAACTCGGGGCCATTTTCTCTCTAGCGGTGCTCCACTCCATAGGAATTTTTAGAAAATAGTTGTCAAGTCCCTTTAAATATACTTCAAAGAAGGAAGAGCTAAACGCTGATATAGGGGGATCACCTAAAGGACTGCGATCATCCTGCCAAGCTCAAGACATTGAAGGTATAGTTTGATATTTTTAAGCATAATTCCTTGAATCCAAGGAGTGATGCGAAGTGGATTAGCAATAAGGGGAACCCTCGGTACTCAGACCACAAATATCCAATAGTGAATCTCATAACTCAATCCATAAATGACTGAATTGGGCGGGGAGTATGAAAAAAATAGATGTTGGACTTATCTTTGTTGAGGAGCATACCTGAGGCCACATGAAATTCTGCAAGAATGTCGTCAATCTGGAGAGCTTCCCGGATGGTGGCCTCGTCATATAAGAGGTTTTTGTCCATGAATTGTTGATGTGTCATGGATATATTGGTTTCGGGCAATTAAAGGCCTCAAAGAGCGCATTAGTTATTTTGGTTGCAGAGATTGATTTGTGAAGGCCCTTTGCTGTAATAATAAATAGGAAGGGTGAAAGCGGGTCTCCCTGGTGGATACCCCTGGAAGATCTGAAGGTGGCAGAAGGAGCGCCATTCACTAGGATGGAGAAGAAGGGAGTGGAGATTAGAGATTTAATCCAGCGAATCCACTCTTCTGAAACCTGAAGGCACGCATGATTTCCAGTAGGTAGGACCAGTTAAGTCTATCGTAGGCTTTTGAGAGGTCGAGCTTGAGCATCATACCCTACTTCTTGTGGCTCTTGAGGGAGTGAATAGTTTCATGAGTTGTGACTATACCATCTAAAATCTGTCGCCCTTCTACGAAGCTTGATTGTTCCCGGCTGATGATGTGGTGAAGGATGGGCTTAAGGCGTCGAACCAGAATGGAAGAAAGAATCTTATAGATCACGACATAGTCTAACTTATATACAAAATATCATTTTTGACCAGAATTTGGTGATATGATTTAGACAAGAATGTGACTTATTGTTGCTTAAAATACATTTTTTGAATGCATAAATGGATTAAACATACTTAAAAACCCTTAAGACACCCGAATTCTACAAATTAAAAAACTTAAACTCAAATTTTTAAAAATATAAACCTTGTTTTAGTTAAATTTAACTAGAAAAAATATCGTGAAAAAAATCATTCCTTTTACTACAATTTTTAAACAATATTTACTTTTAGATATCTTTATCCATTCACAAATATCAAGACTTACTAAAATACAAGTCCCACATTTTGATATATGCCATCACCGTTAACTTAAAATTAAATTATTATTATTAAATGCACCATAAATTAAACAAACAAAAAAAAGTCTTCGTTAGATGGGTCAATGTCTCCTCGAATTCCAAAGTAAAGTTGTGATGCATAATAAGTTGAATTGCAAAACCACTGGCCTTCAAAGACCTTCTAATTATATATTCAACACATAACTTGTCCCTCATCTTCCACAAACTGTAATTTGCACAGTGATGTCAGATTGATGATGGGATCTCCGATATTTTCAGAACTCTCCCTCATCCTCTACAAATTACAATTTGCACACTGACGTGAGATTGTTGATGGGATTTCCAATGTTCTTGATGGCCACCGTAAAGAGTTTGAATGGCTCATTGGTTGACCCAGTCCACTCCTTTCCTTCATCACATCTCCCTTTTGTATTCCATATCTGCTAGTGTTGGAGTTTATAGAACATGCCATTTATGTGTTTCTTCCTTATATTTATACTTTTTTATTTGCTTTGTAGTCTATAACAAACCAAATAAACTATGGGGAACCATCCTTCTTGCATGATCATGGGTAATAACAAGGAAACTATCCACCTGGTTCACACTGATGGCACTGTGCAGATCCTTCATAGACCCCTCAACGCTGCCCAGATTGTGCAGGCATTCCCTCAACATTTAATCTGTCATTCTGATTCAGTCTACATCGGCCAAAAGACACCCTCTCTTTCTCCAAATGACAAACTGAAAGTGGGAAACATGTACTTCCTTCTACCCCAACTCCTCTCATATTGCTGGCTTCCTTAATATCGCCGTCGCCGCCACCAAAATCCCCCCTTACTTCCACCACTCACCTATCAGCTCCGCTTCGTATTATCGAACATGCTTCTGTTTTCTACTATCCGTTTGAAATGCATAAAAGCAACGTTGATGGAGGACTTCAGATAAGAGTCTTACCGGAGTTTGTTTCAAAACTTATGGAAGATAGAAGGCTTAATGTTGATGAACACGGGCATTCAGTGGGCAGGGATCATTCTGCAAACGAAAAGCTGGGTAGGCTCTGCAATACTCCTGAATTACAGAAATATCATGTTCAGTTGGTCAAGTACAGAGGCTAATGTTGAAGACCGACACTTGAGACAATCACGGAAAATGAGAATATTGGCCACAAGATGTTCATCAAAATTAGGAGATTGTGATAGAAAAACAACTTTGGCTATTGAACTGAATTTCAATGTATGGTGCTCTTTTTTTCTTTGCGCCTACTTTGATTAATTCCACCATAGATTGGCCAAAGACTTGTGGTGCAATATTATGCATCATTTACATGGAGTAATGTAAATATGTGTGATCAATTTTGACAAAGTTAGGCAGTTTGAGTTGATTCATTTTTTAATTATTATGGTAACATTCATATAAACAACATATGATTACATAATTCCAAATTTAGTGTTGCTATAAATAGTGGTGGCAGTTGTTTTTGAAATTGGATCTTGTTTAGAGAATTCGATGAGTTACAAATTTCTCAGGATTATTTTTATTATTATTATGGTAACATTCGTATAAACAAAATATGATTACTTAATCCAAAATTGGTGTTGTTATAATTAGTGGTGCTAGTAGGCTCTGAACTTAGATCATGTTTAGAGAATTCCGATGAGTTATTTATTTCCTTAGATTAAAAACACATTGTTAGTGATGTTATGTAGTATTTTAAATATGGAAGTAAACCAATAGATTATCTTATAAGTAAATTTATATCACGATGAAAACAATGTCTTCCATTGATTGCAGATTCCAGCGATCCAATTATAGATATTATTGAGTTTGTTTCATCCATCTAAATTTACAATTAATATAAATTTAGGTAATGAAAAATAAATTCTCCATCATGATTAAAATAAAATTTAATAAACAAAATTATTTAAATATAAATAAACAAAATTATTAAATTTACAATCAATATAAGTGTAGGTAAAGAAATGTAAATCCTCCTATCTCAACAATCTCAATCAAGATGAAATTTAATAAAGATAAAGAATATTATAAAATAATAAAAGGTGGAAAGGTAATAATATAAAATAGTGAAAAATTAAAAATAGGAAGATAAAAGAATACAAAATATTATAAAATGAATTAAAAAAATAGAAAAAAAAAATGAAAATATGTAAAAAGAAAACTAGAAGAACATAAAGAGTGAAATATAGATTTAAGTAAGTAAGAACATATATACCATAATCATACTAAAATTTAACACTTTGCTTTTATTTTTATATTCTAAATTAGCCTTTATTTTAAAATGTGTAATTTCTACTTGTTCTATGATTGAAATTGATAAAATTAATTATGTTGAAACTAATGAAAAGACACACACAATTAAACTCAATATGAACTTAACGTTCTCTCTAGATGGGGTGCTTGAATCAAGATGGTTGGGGGATTGGGTGTTGTTGTCGTCCCACCAAGCCACATGCTAGTGGGATGTGGTAGCGCACCCCCATAATGGTTTAGGTTAATGCATGCAAGGGGCATGGGAAGCCTCTCAAACCACCTCTCAACAATTTGCACAATATATCCATTGAGGCTCTATAAATGTCAATTGATATAATTTCATATAGTTAGAGAAGGTATCAAATCCCACAAGGATATTTTTCTCACCCAATGAGCTTGCCACTCAACCTTGGCTCATTAAGTTTGCATTCAACTAATGTCATGTGGCATGAAGATGTCTCAAATCTCAACTTAGAGGATTTAAATCACATTATTTTTATAGTGGTTCTCTATCCATAATCAAACCACAATGAATTAGCATGGGGAAGGGGTGAGTTGTCGTAAGAGTTTTCTATTTATTCTTTTGATGTGGAAAGTGATACTGCCTATCCAATATTATGAAAAGATTCTATTATGGACTCTATTTTTGTCAGTTGTCTTCCTAGGGGGGTCATAAATGAAAAGAAAGAAAGAAGACATTGTTTCCCATGCCCCCTTGGCCACCAATATCCTTCAGAGACCTTTACGAGATATTCGTGTGCCTTGGTTTGCTTCAAATAAAATATCATTTAGCTAGACATGGTTCTTCCAAAAAATCTACATCTTACTAGGCATACCTGTTGACAAGATTAATCCTCTCTGCAGACAGAGACGATCCCTCTAACTGAATGAGTGGGTCTAGCAACTGAAGGGATAATCAACTAGACATCTTCCTAGATTATGATTGAAAAATAGAACAAGAGAGAAGGCCTACCTTGCTCTGATGCTAATCCGATTTCCTTTGTTGAGATCCTTGAACTGCTTGTGTCAAGGTCTTGTTCTTGCTTCTTTCAGTGCTTATGTACTTGCACAAACGACCAAGAGACAACAAAGCACACAAAAACCAATAGCAAATCCAATAATAATCTATTTAGCAGATCAAAGGATGCCAAACCAATACATACATGAACATATATATTTTGGGAAGATGAATTAGTAGTTGTCTTATTATTTAAAGAATAAAGGGGAAGATTACAACCATAACTTTGATGTTGAAAGGCTCTCCTTGAGTGGTAATTGAAGTCCAAGCCAAGAAACTCTCCAACACTCCTTCTCCAAGTCTAATGAATAACCTCTAAGCACAAGCTCAGCATAGGGGTGCAAATGGACATAGATCAACCATTTGGAAATGGTAGAGGGGAAACTTATAGGCTGGGAGAGGCAGTTATGCCTCCTCAAAAGATAGGATTAGGCCCACATCTTAAGGAGGTAGCTCATAGTGATGAGACCAAGAGGTTAAAATAGGAGGATTTGACCTCATCCATGCAAAACCACCTCCAGCTCGCTGCTCTAGAAGCTTCTAGATCATGAAGCTTCTCATCCTCTTTGGGAAAACTTCCTTTTTGAGACCATTGCGAGTATGAGAGAGAACAAAACGATGCCATCACTGGCTTAACAAGGTGCAATAGGCGATCATCACGGTTTTGAACTTCATAAGGGTGATGATTCTCAATTTAGGGTTTCATGAGCCATTTCTTCAGGGAAAGCTCCAAATATTTTCCAAGCAAAGTTAAAGGAGGAATCTGAGTTGTATTGATGAGTATACTTTATGATGATCATGTTTCAGGCACTTCAGGGTATGCCACAGGGAAGTGAAGGAGGCGTGACAAAATACTGTGTAACAATACCACCTGTAGATGGTTTCAAAGGCAGGCTACTCAGGTTCAATTCCTCTCCCACCAATAAAGTTTTTAAATTTCCCATTATTATAGGTTTGGTGTTATTAATTATTCTAGATAAGGATGAAGGAAATAGGTTATCTTTTGAGAGTGGGTGTCCCCACCTTTATGATGTCACTAGTGTATTGTTTCAAGCCAAGATTTCTTAGCTTCCTATGGAAGAAGAGGCTCTCATTAGTGGATGTATTACTCAAAGGTCCAAAATTTTCTTACAGATCAACTTCAAGTTAGGGCCAAACTCTGTCTGCAATTGGGCTCAGATCACTTTCAAGATGGTCAACATGCCACGCTAGAGAGTATGAGTGCGTCACAAGGTGACATATTATTAGGATATTGGGTTCACTTGAGCACAATTGAGAACTAAAATTTTTATGGCTTGGTTAAGAGAACTTAGTCCTTATCCATCCAAGAGGAAATTAGTAAGGGAAAGAGAGAAATGGCTTACAAGAGACACACCCTCATGAAAATTGAAATACTAGCGAAAGTAGTGGATTGGATTCCTGATGTAGGACATACTATAGGGTGTTATAATAAATACATTTACATGGTATATATTTATTGGCATCTCAATTTCCTACTTGGGAGAGTCATGCTGGGCATAAATGAGAGTAGGGAAGACATTCTCCTATCTTTGGGCCACATGTAGTGGAAAATTGAAGCTATGGATTGCAAGCTGGTTAGTATTAAGAAACACATGGGCATCCCTCCTGAACCAGGTTTCTCCCCATGTAGTAACAAGGAGCCCATCCCCATTGAAACCACTGACTAATATAACTCCACATAAGTGTCCATGAGTCTCTTTGTTTTTTACTTTCTATGTTTCAAATTTCTAATCTTTAATTTAAAAATGGCTGAGGAGGTCTTCTAACTAGCATAATCATTTTGGTTTTAAAAACTATGGGGTACACTATATTTTTTAAAACACTAAAGTTTTGTTTATAGTTAGGCCTTAGTAGTGGTTGACCAGGCTAGAGTTCAAAGAATTGGAATGTAACTCTTTGTTTTCAAGCTATATATATACATATATACATATATATCTATATATATATATATATATATATATATATATATATATATATATATATATATATATATATATATATAGTTTTAATACCTTAAACCTAAAAAAATGTTTGGAAAAAGACCATTTCATGTATTAATTAAACTACAAGTTTGTAAATAATAACTAATAGTGAGTACCCCTACATCTAATTTAACCATTAAAATATAATAAATTTTTCATTAATTAAAAGAATATAAATTAAACAAGAGGCACATGCGATGTCACTACTTTTGTATTTTCTACATGTAGTGCACATGCAAAAAATATATCTATACAAAAGAACAAAATCATCTTGTTTTTGTATATCAATTTTGGAAGGAACACATCATATCATTTATAAGTCCTCTCTCTCTCTCTCTCTCTCTCTCTCTCTCTCTCTCTCTATATATATATATATATATATATATATATATATATATATGGTCAACATGGCATGCCATGCAAAGTGTTTTGGGAATTTTCCAATCCCTAGCTTCAGTATGTAGCATGTGGGAGTTGGCTCACATTTTAGCAATTATGATTTTCTTCTTTGTGCTAGTTAGAACTAAGATATACTTTTGATCTTCTAAACTAGGATTCACCACCTCCTTTGATATATATATCTATATGTTAGATCAACGGGGTTTTTGAACTGGTGACCTTCACATAAGTAATGTGTTAATGATACCCTTCATCACTTACTATTCTAAACCTTGTGGGGACCTCCTTGTAGTAAATTAACATCCTTTTATTTTCTAATTCTTTATTACATCACATATTCTCTTTCAATTTAGATATAGTAATCTTTAATGTTACCACTATCCTAAAAAATCACATCTTGTTGTATTCCCCAATGATTTAGCCAAGACTTAGCATCTTGATGCCATACTATTTTGAGTTCCTAGTGATTTCTTTTAGAATAGAAGCAAATTTTGGAGAATCTTGTCATCCTTGTTGTTTATCTTCTTCTTTTACATTAAGTACTTGACCATGGTCATGCATTCAATGGAGGAAGTGCTCGGCTTTTTAAGAAGGATAGTATATGGTGTATTTCATTTAATATTAAGATTATAAGTTATAATGTTCTCCTGAATCTACTCTATCTTTCTATAGGATTTTCTAGAGATATTACATCGCCAAACTTCACACTAGTATAAGATAATAAGAGAGACAAAATTATCAAACATATATATATATATATATATTCAATGAAAGATCAATTAATTTACACTTTTTTTCAAGCCCACAATAAGCTTTCGACCCTTCATCTATCATTTTCTTAGCATTATAGTTTCACTGAGCTTGTGATGTATCAATTCCAACATATTTGTATGTAAGCACTTACTCCAAAATATTGTCATATACAAAAGTGTCATAAGTGATATTTCTAGAACTAATCATCATAACGTCTGTTTTTTAAGTGCTCATGATCATATCCATACTAGAGTAGAAGTCCTTGAGGATTCTTAGATAGTTCCTTAGTGGTCATAGGGATTCCTTGCTAAAAGAACAATGTCATTGGCATAAAGAAGAAGGATGATTACTATACCAATGAGTGTTGGGTCATGTCAACCAACATCTTCTAACCAATATTCTAGCTTATCAATGTATATATGAGAGGGGGTAGGGAATAGGGAACAATTTGTGTGACTCCTATATTATAGTTACTTTCTTCCAACCATCCCTTAGTGTTCTAAAACTTGGAAATGACACCCATATATCCTCACCGCAACAATTCTCAACTAAAGAACTTTTAGCTCTTATAACCTATTCTAAAGATTAATCTTGGCCACTATGTTAAAATTCTTTCTTAAATCAATAGAACAATGAAAGAGATCGATTTCATTATTACAACACTCATCCACAAGTTCAACAAAATAGTCTAGAGTTAAATAATAACCCCAAAAACAACTTACCCTTTAACCTTTTTATGTGGTTTTCAAACTATTTTCAATCTTTCCCAAAATGATTATGTATAACTTGGATAAGATTAAGTTCATTATAATTATTTAATTTATATTAAAAAATTAATATATTTCATATCCAATAAATTGATTAATATTTTTAATATTTAAAAGTTAATCTAATTAAAACAATAAAATTAATATTTTTATAATGCCATTTTTATATTTAAACCATGTAAATAAAAAAGTACCATAATAATTGATGATGATGATGACGATGGTTAACGTCTACTGAGACCAAACATTGGTCTATCGGAACTAAAGAAACAAATTATTTATTTTGATTTAAGATTTTATTCTTATGCTCAAAAAGCTTGGAGAGAAGCCTCCCGAGCTCACTATAATTTTGACATTGTAAAAGGCTAGGAAGGTGAGTATTTAACAAAGATTGTGAAACTGAGGTCTAATGTGGTTGTACGTGGGACACTCTAAGAGGAAGTGGTTTTCATCCTTGATGTTCCTATTCTCACATATATGGCAGATCTTTTCCATCCATGGTGTTTTAGGAACTGCCCAACGACCTGTTTCACTATGGAGCTCATGAGAATTCGCTCTAATCTTTGCTATATTAGTTTTCTTCTTTGAGATAGTTAAAATAGAGCGACACTTTTGATCTTCTAGGGTGGGGTTGATGACCTTCTTATAATAACTTAATTTTCTTTTAGCCGCTAAATCTTTCTCACACCACATTTTTTCTTTGAACTTAGAAGTAACAATATCTTTAGTGTTATTAATGTTTTGTAATGCATCATTCTCGTTGATCTACCAATAGTTTAACCAGGCCCTTGTGTCTTTATGCCACTTGCGATTGAGCCTTAGGTGGTTTTGGCTAGAATTTAAAGCTAGCTTAGGAAGTCTATGATTGTCTATGTCATTGATTTTGTGCTTGTACAACAGAAACCTAATCATAGCTAGGCTCTCAATAGGGGAAAGACCTGCTTCTATAAGGAGAATAGGATAGGGTGTATTACTTTTAATTTTCAGGTTGTAAGTTATAAAACGCTTATGGATTTGCTCAATCTTTCTCCATGATTCTGTGGAGATGATGCAACCCCAAGCCTCACAGCCATATAAGATAACAGGAGTGACTAAAGTTTCAAAGAGGAACTTCTTTTTATCCCACATTACAAGGTTTGCTATTTTACAATTATTTTCAAGACCAAAATAAGATTTCCACCCCCCATTAATCCTTTTCTTAATGCTATGGTTCCAGTTGAGCTTGTGATGGATATCAATTCCTAGGTACTTGTAAGAATACACTTCCTCCAAGTTACTATTGTCATACATAAAATTAGTGTAAGTGTCCTTCTTGGATTTGATAATCATAACTTCTGTTTTGTCAGTGTTAACAGTCATAACCATGGTAGAGCAGAAATCCTTAAGAAGCTTGAGTTGCTTCTCAAGATTAGATGGGCACCTTACGAAAATAACAATATCGTCAACATTGAGAAGAAGGATGATGACTATCCTAGCTAAGATCGTGCCATCACATCCCGCTTCCTCTAAATAGCCTTCGAGCTTATCAATGTAAATGCCAAATAGGGTAGGGGAGAGGGGGCCAACCTTGTTTAACTCTGATGTTACACTTAATATCTTTCGACCACCCCTCATTGCTCTTTAGCTTGGCAATTACATTCTCGTATAACCTTATAGTCGCAGCTCTCAACTCGAGAGGAACCTTTAGCTCTTCTAATCTATTCCAAAGGTTGTATCTAAGAACCGTATCGAAAGCCTTTCTAAAGTCCACAAAGCAACAAAATAAATTGGATTTATCATTATGACATTTCTCCACAATGATCCTAAGCGTAACGAGGTGGTTTGTTGTTGAGTGATGCCTTATGAAATTTGCTTGGCCTTTAGCCTGCTTACCTTCACTTTCAAGCCATATGCTTAACTTCTTTTCCAAAATACTACCATGTAACTTGGCTAAGAGAGGGTTGATCATAATTGTCCGATAATTAGAGGGGTTATTTGTATCCCCACTTTTAAAATAGGGATAATGAGGCTCTCAATCCAAGGTTTAGGGAACCCTTGCTTGACTGCTTGATTGAAAAGCTTGTAGATGTGGGGGATGAGGACAAGACATCCAATTTTTAAGATTTCCACATGGTAACCTTCTATGTCCTTAGCTTTCCCATTAGTGAGGCGATTAACCCCAAACTTAATGTCTTCTAAAGAGAAAACTTCTTTCTCCGTGAGTAGGGTTTCCAAATTATCCATGACATTTGGAGATTCAAAAATCCTTTTAAGATAGGAATTCCAATCGTGAAGAGCAATTTTATTATTATCTTTAGTCTTCCTAGTCAGAATCTGCCTCCAAAATTTCTTAGGAGCTACCTTAGAGAGGTGCAAGCGATTCTCCTGTCTTTGACAAATGTACTGCCTCTTTTTCGTTTTAGTTAGAGCTTTGTATATTTTTATCTTGTCCATTTTGTTATATTGAAAACTTAAATTAAAAAGAAATGAAAATTATCTTGAAACTTTTTATATTATAATAATGATTTCAGCTATTATATATAATAATGCTATTTTATAAATTATAAACTTTAATTTTAATTTTAAAAATTAAATTTATTTTATAAATTACAACGTTTCATCTCAATTTTAATTTTAAAATTATTATTTAGATCTTTGAATTTCTAAGGCTAAAAATGCATTTAATTTATAAAAAATTTAAAGATTTATTATTATTTTCATGATTATTTTATATTTTCTTTTTATATGAAATTTAATATTTATAAAATTGATTTAATAACTAAAATATAAAACATATAAATTAATTATACCTAACCTAAATTAGTCGATCAAATGTGAAAATATATTAATAAAATTTAACCTAATATCATTTTCCAGGGTTTAAATTTGACCAAGTCCTTCGGCGATTTTCCCAATCATTCACTTGTTTCGGTTTAGGAATAAATTTGACCAAACACATTTGTATTGTTTATTTGGTTGACGGCCACTTCCATATTACTAATTTTTATTTTTTGTCGAATTTGGTAGTGATTATTTTGTGAATTAATTTTTTTTTTTTAATCATGATGTAGAGTTAATTATGGATGTTTTCTTATTTTAGATCTATATCCTATTATTTTGTATTTGCACATTAAGATAAAATGTGGTTTGTTTTTCATGGCGAAAATTTAATAAATGCAAATCGCATAATATATATTGATTTTTGTTTTATAACACAAATCTCAACATTTTTTAAAATTAAATTAAATTAAAGGTAATGTCTTCTTTTTTAAATTTAAAATTAAGTATTTTTTAATTTTAATTTTATTAAACTTATATTAGTATTTAAAATAAATATTTTTTTAAAAATATTTTATAAATAAAATTTGGTTTAATTTTATTAATAAATAAAAATGTTTTTTTAGAAATTTAGTAATATAATTTTTATTTTTAAAATGCATTTTTGAATATATAAATGGATTTAACACTCTAAAAAATCTTTGAAATACTTAAATTTTGCAGATTAAACAATTTGAACATGTAATTTTTAAAATCTTTGTTGAATTTTGGATAAAATCAACAAAAAAAACACTAGAAAAAGTCATTTTATCTATTAATTAGACTACATGATATAAAATTTTATTGCTCCAGCCCATTATGAAAGAGATGTTGCAAAGTTATATAAACATTTTGACTCAATTAAATTACATAACAATAAACATAAAAAATATTGATTAAAACATTATAATTAAGTCAAATTACATAAGAATAATATAATATAATACAAAATTAATAATTATAATTATCCATTATTAATAATTAAACTAACTTAGATCCATCTTAACTAATTTTTAATAATTATCTAAGTTACATAAATTATTCTCGTAGTCAATCTTGGATAAATTATTAATAATTAAACCAACTTAAATAAATCTTTGAGGTGAAAACATCTTTTAGAGTAAAAAGAGATTTGATCACTCTCAACCCTTGGTAGATTCTCAGCTCAGAAGGATCTAATCTAGTTTATCCTTAAAAATGGATGAAATATTTACTTCAACATTTCCATAAAACACAATTTTTAAAAACATTTAACTAATATCACAAATATTTTTTTCTTCCAATTTTTTGTTCTACCATATTCTTTTTTTAATTAATTATATATTAATATTTATATATAAATTGATATTTATTAACGATATACTTTAACTTATAAAAAAAATACTTTTTTTGATACAATTTAGACAAGAATGTGATTTTTTATTACTTAAAATAAATTTTTGAATACATAAATAGATTCAACATACTAAAAAAACTTTTAAGACATTCAAATTTTACAAATTAAAAAACTTAAACTCAAAATTTTTAAATTTTCAACTATATTTTAATTAAAATTATCTAAACTGAAAAAAAGATCAATGAAAAAAGTCATAAATATATCTGTCCATTCACAAATATAGAGAAGTACCAAAATACAGGACCAACAATTTCATATATACCATCACCATTAACTTAAAATTAAATTATTATTATGAAATGCACCAATGTCTCCTTATATCTATAGCTTCATCTTTGCTTTGTTGGTTCATAACAAACCATGTAAACAATGGGGAACCATGCGTCGTGTGTAATGTCCCCAAGAAAATGTAAATATTTCATTTTACTGCAGTAAGGACAAACTGAGTATTTAGTGTTATTACCTATTTTGAATTGAATAATATTTTGAATTATTGAAAATGAGAAAATGATTTAAGGATCAGCTGAACTGGTAACTTCTTGGCAAGGGAAGTTGGAAAAGACAGTTGCTGAAAAATGCAACCCTAACTATCTCCCCTAACTGAAAAGGCTTCCAAAGAAAAGGAAGTGGGGGGAGGGAAAAACTGTGCTGTTATGATAGGAAGAAAGGGGGATTGGCTGTGTTTGGTGATGACTAAATAGCAATGCGCAGAGTACGAGCAACTTGTTGAGGACTGTAGTCCTACAAGTGAGCTAGGGGGGAGATTCTGGTCCTGAAAAACGAATCTCAAGGATGGGTGGTTGATTAATAGCGGGAGAACAGAGGTGTTCCCGATCTTTGGAGAGTTTTCCTAACTATGACATTCCAGGTAAGTGGAAACTCCTGGAAAAGACACTTTGTAGCGTAGAACAAAAGGAAAAGAAAGGGGTTTACTGTGCAAGAAACATTATCAGTAATATGATGAATCTGAAGCCTACAATAGAGAAAATGCTTTTCTTACTCATTAAGTAACAAGAAAAGACAAGCAATAGAGATGAACTTAATTGGAAGTACTCGTTTAAATGTTTTCTGTTATAGTAGTAACTTATTTTCAGTTAAATTGAATACTTGGTTGGACTCAGGAAATTGAAACCCTCTATTCCAGAACCAGTTTGGAATATATATTTCAAAACTGTAAAATTATATACAACTGTAAACAATTGTGAGCCCGCAAATAACCTAGCCGAATAACCGAAATGCACAGAATGAGGTTATAGCTGAAATATTCATGAATTTGAAATAATCTAGCGAATAATTGAAAATGCACCAAAAATGTAAAAGCGAGATAGATATTCTTCTTAAAAAAAACAAACAACAGAACCATCTTGACAGAAAAATCGAGAACCTTTATTTTTATTGTTCATGCATAGAACTAAACTGCGAGCAGAGAATCTAAATTATGTTCCACAAGAGAATAATAGCATGCAATAAGGTAAGAACCTCATGTAGTGTGAATGACGACCATGGGTTGAACCCCAGAGAACTGCAGGGCGCCGAGGCGACTTATAGTTGATCCATAAGTGGTTTTTGTAACCATTCTTACAAATCCCATAAGCTTGGCGGTAGTCTCACTAAAAGAGCCAAACTGGGCCAAACCCTCATTTGGTCTACCGGACAGAATTCAACTTCAAACGAGATGGACAAGCAAGATGAAAATTACTTTGCAAGGAGAATAGAGATGAATTCTTTACAGAAAGAGTATAGAGTAGACTAACTGAACAGGAAACGAAGAATAAACTTAACTTAACAAACAAGTACATGATAACAGTCTCTGGAACAAAACCCGAAGTGGAAAACTTTGAAATAAACAATGAATTCATAGAACACAAATATTAAACCCTTAAGGGTAATAACCAGAAAGTTGTTAACCTAAACAGAGGAAAAGGGATTAACCCTTATGTTATCAAATTGAAGCTTTATCTTTTGAACCCAGTCATATACCAACACCAATTTATAACAGGATTGAAAACCCTCATACCCGGTAGAAACTCTTGTAGAGTGTCTCTGTCCATAATAGCCGCGATCGCTATTCGGAAGCAGCTACAGTTTGCAGACTCGCAGCTGAGATTTCCTATGAGAATATACACTGCAAACATGATTAGATTTCATGGTAGCTATATCTCAGGAGAGAAAGACTCAAACGATTGTTAGAAAAATATAAATAATGGTACAACAACCCTCCTGTTACTAAACTCACCGGGGTATGCTTTCCGGGAGAAATGCCATGACCCGAACCTCTGAAAGGACCTCCTTCTGTAGCTGATTTATGGAAGCGATGACTGAGAAAAGCTTGCGACCAGAAGTAGAAAGACCAGAGCAGAAGCCAAGGATGCATCAGGAAAGTGGAACATTGATTCAGTGCAAAGGGAGGTGAATGACTTCGAAAACATTCCAGTCGTAGGATCGCCCCTTTGTCTATCCACCGTTGATGCATTGTGAACCCCAAGGTGACAGTTGTGGCAGGACGAACCTCCCCGTGCCACGTACCAAGGAATGGAGCAGGCAATTAAATTACAACCAAATAATGAGAACAACAATGCTTCAAAACTATAAACTGATATGTTTAGTAAAACCAGAAGGTCGATTTGCCATGGGTCGAACAATAATAAACATGGAGGATAAATCCATTTGCATGGGAATTAAATGTTACAACATAGGTCACACAAACCAAAATGATATGCCGAAAATATCCTTACAGCTGAGTCATGTTGCATTCATTTCTATGGTATGCTCTTAATAAATGTTATGATTAGATATGCTAGCGCAGCTTGTAAACAACTTAATGGTTAAATCTTTTAAATTTTATGTTTTTACTGTAATGTTTCATGAGAGATATGATAAGTGGTATGAGAGACAAGGCTATGAAACTGTGGCCTCTGTCAAAATGGTGAAAATGGGAATAAACAGATAATGTGTATTACTTTAATTAAAAAAAAATAGTTATTGGGTTAACCTTTTTTGTTTCCCTCCTTGTGCTAAGTCCAAGAAACAAACAACAGCCGTTATGAGGAGAACGGATAGCATTCCGCAGAGGCATGTGGTGGGATAGGGACCTGCAACAAGTCCTGAAACTAATCCTGAGATTTGGGTTCAGCTAGGAGAGGAGGCCCATAATACTAACCTTATGATACTAGAGACAGTTCAGGAATTAAAGAACGAGATGGCCTGTCTACAGGAGGATAACGCGAGATTAACTATGGAACAGGAAAATATCATGAAGAGCCTGTCTAAGAGGCAGAATTAGCGCCCGCCGCATCCCAGCCCTGAGCACCAACGAATGTCGGAAGAACAAGGCTACCACACAAAACAGGAAGAATCAGAAGGAAGCGAAGAGAATCGAGAAGAAAAGTCGAATAATGCCTCCAAGCGTCAGACGTCGAAAAGGCAGCAGATAGAATTACAAGGAGAATTACAAAAAATAAAGCTGCAACATTTCGATGGAGAACTGGATGAGGCAGTCGAGGCTTGGTTGATTAACATGAAAAAATATTTTCAATTATACAAATACGATCACAACCTCAAGGTGCAACTGGAAATTTTCCAATTGCAAGGGAAGGCCACCCTGTGGTGGGAAGAAGTCAATATTGTATGTGGGGTAAGTGAACAAAATATAACCTGGGAAAAATTTAAAAAATATTTCAAAGAAAGATACATGACTGAATGATTTTACGACAAGAAAGAAAGGGAATTCCATGACCTGTGACTTGGACAACAGACAATGGATGAGTTTATCACTCGATTTGCCTCGTTACTTCGTTACGTGCCCTACATACGAGAGGAGAAGGCTAAGGTACAACGGTTCGTCAGTAGTTTACCCTTGGAAATGAGGGAAAGAATTGAGTTTGATAACCCAAAAACGATGGATGAGGTGATATGAAAAGCCAGAATATGTTATCAGCAAAGTAAGCAGAAGGGAGAAATTCTAGGAAAAAGGTGGGTGGACAAGAGAAGTAACAAGACAACTGGAAACAATAAAGGAAATCGTGGTAGTGTTAACAAAGGATTTTCAAAAGGGAAAAACAATAGAAATTTACAAAAGAACCCGCTTAGATTAAAGCCACCCATTGAATCCAGAATCAATGAACAATCTAGAAAAATTGACAATGAAGGGACAACAAGGCCTCCGGTATAATGCTGGGGTTGTGGAGGGCCTCATTACGTTAAAAACTATCCTCATCGAAAGGGTACTTAACCGGTTTCACAGATCCATGAAACGTCTACAGTCGGCGACGTGGGATGGACTTTACCAAGAATTAATGCCGCTCTAGAAGATCGTCAGGCAGAATACCAGCCGACCATGGTGGAATTTGAAGGTAAGATTTTTGATTATACTGTAACTGTTTTAATTGATCCTGGAGCTACAATAAGCTATGTTAGTCCTAAGGTTGTGGAGCAATGTAAGTTAAAAACTGTTAAATTTAAAGACCCTTGGCTAGTACAGTTGGCAACAGGGGCAAAGAGACGTGTGTTAGCTAAGGTCAATAGTTGCCCCTTGAAAATAGTAGGACAGCCAGTGATGGCAGATCTAAATGTACTTCCCCTTGGTTCGTATGACGTGTTGATAGGTATGGACTGGTTGGAAAGACGCTGGTCCATTATAAACTGTAAAACAAAAACTATCTGCTATAGGGATGAGCTCGGAAAGAAGCAGGAGATGCAAGGTATTAAGAGGCCAATGCAGATTCGGCCAATAACCGCTTCTCAGTTGGCAAAATGTATCAAAAAGGGATGTTAGATTTATGCCATCCAAGTGGGTTACACCAATTCAAAAGACAAAACTGCCACATTGGAAAGTATCTCGGTGATACAAGATTTTTCAGATGTGTTTCCGAAGGAGATACTAGGACTGCCACCCAAGAGGGACATAGACTTCACTATCGAATTGGTGCCAAGCGCAGCCCCAGTATCCCAGTCTCCTTATCAAATGAGCACACCAGAATTAACAGAACTGAAAATGCAGTTACAGGAGCTGTTGGACAAAACTTACATTCGCCCCGGTGTGTCACCTTGAGGAGCTCCGGTGCTTTTCATTAAAAAGAAGGATGGGACCCTTCGTATGTGTATGGACTATCGTCAATTGAATAAGTTGAAAATTAAGAATAAATACTCGTTACCTTGTATTGATGAACTTTTTGATCAGGTGAAAGGGGCAACGATATTTTCAAAGATTGACTTACGGTCAGGGTATCACCAAATCAGAATTAAAGAGGAAGACATAGCCAAGATTTCTTTTAGAACACGATATGGACACTATGAGTTTGTGGTGTTACCCTTTGGGTTAACCAACGCCCTCGCAACCTTTATGTGCTTAATGAACAACGTATTTCATAAGTATTTAGACAACTTTGTGTTAATTTTTATTGAAAATTATATATTGATATATTCCCGGAATATGGAGGAACACAAGGAGAACCTCAAATTGGTATTGCAAACCCTCCGAGAACACCAATTGTACGCCAAATATAATAAGTGCGACTTTTTTAAGGAGAAAATATAGTACTTGGGACACATAATCACTAAAGACGGGATCGTTGTGGATCTCGAAAAGATAAGGACCATAATGGAATGGCCTGTGCCAAAGGAAGTGGCAGACATAAGATATTTCATGAGGCTAGCTGGTTATTACAAGTGGTTCATAAAAGGATTCCCGAGAGTGGCTTACCCTATCACTTCCCTGTAGAAAAAAGGAAGAACTTTTAAATGGACCACAAAATGTCAAAAAAGTTTTGAACAACTCAAAAATCTGCTCACCACAGCACCTATATTAACTATAGTTGATCCGGGTAATGACTATGTAGTGTGTACGGATGCGAGTAAGGAAGGGGTAGGATGAGTACTGATACAAGAAGGAAAGGTAATCGCCTATGAGTCTAGGAAATTAAAATAACATGAGCAAAAATATTCAACTTATGATTTGGAGTTGGCAGCTGTTATTCATGCCTTAAAGATGTGGCGTCACTATTTAATGAGTATTTTTTTGTTTTTATTATTAACGGATCATCACAGCTTGACTAATTATTTTAGTCAGCCCGCTTTAAATGCTGGACAAGAACGGTGGGTGGATTTTCTAAGTGGTTTTGACTTTGAGATTAAGCATCTGAAATGAAAGGAGAATCAGGTAGCGGACGCTTTAAGTCAGAAAATACAATGTCTCTACGATATTTCTTGCAGTGAGGGGCGAAGTACCTTTGATGAGATGATTAAAAAAGTAGCAGAACAGGATGCAAGATATCAACAAATAGGAAAGTAAGCTCAGAATTTAACCAACAAAGAAAATCAACAAGGATATACTATGGATGCTGATGGCATGTTGTATTATAAAAAAAGGTTGTATGTGCCCAACCAAAATAACATTAAAAGCTTGATTTTAGATGAATTTCATAGAAGTCATTATGCTGGGCACCTGGGGTATCAGAAAATGATTACTGCACTCTGGAAGGAGTATTATTGGTCAGGAATGAAGAAAGACGTAGCTGAATACTTAACCTGTTGCCTGGAATGCCAACAAGTTAAAGCGGAACACCAGCATCCTGCTAGGTTATTACATCCACTACCAATCCCGAAGTGGAAGTGGGAAACCATCTCCATGGACTTCATAACAAGATTACCCAAGTCAAAAAGAAACAATGATTCCATCATGGTGGTGGTGGACAAACTGAGCAAATCAGCTCATTTTATACCAGTGCAATCTACTTACAGAGCTATGCAGATTGCCCATATCTTTATGCAAAATATTTTTAGGCTACACGGGTTACCAAAAACAATAATTTCTGACCGAGACATAAAATTTACATCGGTTTTTTGAAGAACCCTGTTTGGGGAATTGGGAACTTAGCTAAATCTCAGTACTGCTTATCATCGTCAGACCGACGGTCAAACATAACGGGTGAACCAGGTTGTGGAAGATATGTTAAGATCATATGTTATGCAGCAACCAACCAAGTGGGAATATTATTTGCACCTAGTGGAATTTACATACAACAATGGCTATCATATGTCCTTGCAAATTAGGCCGTTTGAAGTACTGTATGTACAAAAATGTTGCACACCCTCAAGCTGGGGTGGACTAGAAGATAGACTAATGTTGGGACCCGAAATGCTTAAGGAGATGGAAGAAATGGTCAAGAAGGTACGGTCCAATTTAAAGGCAGCCCAAGGCAGGCAAAAGAATTTTGCTGACCGAAAGAGGAATTTTAAGGAATACCAAGTAGGTGATCATGTGTATGTGAGAATTCAAGCTAAGAGGAGCACGTTACAATGGAGTGGGAGCACCAAGCTGGCACCCCAGTTTTGTGGACCTTTTCAGATCTTAGCGAGAGTTGGGCCGGTGGCATACCAGCTCGCTCTGCCAAGTCATATACGGGTCCACAATGTCTTCCATGTATCGATATTAAAAAAATATGTTTATGACCCTAAGCATGTAATCAGCTGGTAGGACATACAGGTAGGAAATTATCTCAGATAAACCAATCAGATTGTGGCTAAGAAAGAAGGAAACTGACTTAAGAAATTGTGTGTTACAGGTCAATCCGGAAGGAGAAATATTGGTTGAGTCGTTGAATATACTTGATCAGAGAGAAGTAACACTGTGGAAATGAGCCATCACCCAAGTTAAAGTGTAATGGCAGCACTTTGGGCCAGATGAGGCCACCTGGGAGGATGAACAACTCATGAGAGAAGCTTATCCAGAACTGTTCATGGTCAGAAAACATTGGGACAATGTTTGATTTCAGGAGGGGGAGATGTAATGTCCCCAAGAAAATGTAAATATTTCATTTTACCACAGTAAGAACAAACTAAGTATTTAGTGTTATTACCTATTTTGAATTGAATAATATTTTGAATTATTGAAAATGAGAAAATGATTTAAGTATCAGCTGAACTGGTAACTTCTGGGCAAGGGAAGTTGGAAAAGACAGTTGCTAAAAAATACAACCCTAACTACCTCCCCTAACTGAAAAGGCTTCCGAAGAAAAGGAAGTCGGGGGAGGGAAAAATTGTGCTGTTATGACAGGTAGAAAGGGGGATTGGCTATGTCTCGTGATGACCAGATAGCAGTGCACAAAGTGCGAGCAACTTGCTGAGTACTGTAGTCCTGCAAGTGAGCTAGGGGGAGATTTTGGTCCCGAAAAATGAATCTCAAGGATGGGTGGTTGACTAGCAGCGGGAGAATAGAGACGTTCTCGATATTTGGAGAGTTTTCCTCACTACGACATTCTAGGTAAGTGGAAACTCCTGGAAAAGACACTCTGTAGTGTAGAACAAAAGGAAAAGAAAGGGGTTTATTGTGCAAGAAACATTACCAGTAATATGATGAATCTGAAGCCTACAATAGAGAAAATGCTTTTCTTACTCATTAAGTAATGAGAAAAACAAGCAATACAGATAAAATTTATTGGAAGTACTCGTTTAAATGTTTTCTGTTATAGTAGTAGCTTATTTTTAGTTAAATTGAATACTTGGTTGGACTCAGGAAATTGAAACCCTCTATTCCAGAACCAGTTTGGAATATATATTTCAAAACTGTAAAATTATATACAACTGTAAACATTTGTGAGCCCGAAAATAACCTAGGCGAATAACTGAAATGCACAGAATGAGGTTATAGCTGAAATATTCATGAATTTGAAATAATCTAGCGAATAACTGAAAACACACCGAAAATGTAAAAGCGAGATAGATATTCTTCTTAAAAAAAACATACAACAGAACCTTCTTGATAGAAAAACAAGACGGATATTCTTCTTAAAAAAGAACATACAACAGAACCATCTTGATAGAAAAATCGAGAACCTTTGTTTTTATTGTTCATGCATAGAACTAAACTACGAGTAGAGAATCTAAATTATGTTCCACAAGAGAATAATAGCATGCAAGAAGGTAAGAACCTCATGGAGTGTGAATGACGACCAAGAGTTGAACCCCGAAGAACCGCAAGGCACCGAGGCGACTTATGGTGGATCCATAAGTGGTTTTTGTAACCATTCTTACAAATCCCATAAGCCTAGCGGTAGTCTCACTAAAAGAGCCAGACTAGGCCAAACCCTAATTTGGTCTATCCGACAGAATTCAACTTCAAACCAGATGGACAATCAAGTCGAAAATTACTTTGCAAGGAGAACAAAGACAAATTATTTACAAAAAGAGTACAGAGTAGAGTAATTGAACAAGAAAAGAATAATAAACTTAACTTAACAAATAAGTACATGATAACAGTCTCTGGAATAAAACCCGAAGTGGAAAACTCTAAAACAAACAATGGAATTCATAGTACACAAATCTTAAACCCTTAAGGGTAATCACCAGAAAGTTGTTAACCTAAACAGAGGAAAAGGGATTAACCCTTATGTTATCAAATTGAAGCTCTATCTTCTGAACCCAGTCATATACCAACGCGAATTTATAACAGGATTGAAAAGCATCATACCCGATAGAAACCCTTGTAGAGTGTCTCTGTCCAGAATAGCCTAGATAGCCATTCGGCAGCAGCGAGAGTTTGCGGACTCGCAGCTGAGATTTCCTACAAGAATATACACCGCAAACATGATTAGATTTCATGGTAGCTATATCTCAAGAGAGAAAGACTCAAACAGCTATTAGAAAAATATAAATAATGGTACAACAACCCTCCTGTTATTAAACTCACCGGGGTATGCTTGCTGGGAGAAATGCCATGACCCGAACCTCTGAAAGGATGCAGTTGATTTCTGGAAACGATGACGGAGAAAAGCTCATGACCAGAAGCGGAAAGACCATAGTGGAAGCCAAGGATGCATCAGGAAAGTGGAACATCGATTCAGCGCAAAGGGAGGTGAATTACTTCAAAAACATTCCAGCCGTAGGATCGCCCCTCTGTCTATCCACCGTCGATGCATCGTGAACTCTAAGGTGACAGTTGTGGCCGGACGGACCTGCACGCACCACGTACTAGGAACGGAGCAGGCAATTAAATTACAACTAGATAATGAGAACAAGAATGCTTCAAAACTATAAACTAATATGTTTAGTGAAACTAGAAGGTCGATTTGCCATGGGTCCAACAATAATAAACATGGAGGATAAATCCATTTGCACGGGAATTAAATGTTACAACACAAGTCACAAAAACCAAAATGATATGCCGAAAATATCCTTACAGCTGAGTCATGTTGCATTCATTTCTATGGTATGCTCTTAATAAATGTTATGATTAGATATGCCAGCGCAGATTGTAAACAACTTAATGGTTAATCTTTTAAATTTTTTGTTTTTACTGTAATGTTTCATGAGAGATATGACAAGTGGTATCACAGCCAAGGATATGAAACTGTGGCCTCTGTCGAAATGGTGAAAATGGGAATAAACAAATAATGTGTATTAGTTTAATTAAAAAATAAAAATAGTTATTGGGTTAACCTATTTTGTTTCCCTCCTTGTGCTAAGTCCAAGAAACAGACAACAGTCATTATGAGGAGAACGGATAGCATTTCGCACAGGCATGTGGCGGGACAGGGACCTGCAACAAGTCCTGAAACTAATCCTGAGATTTGGGTTCAGCTAGAAGAGGATGCCCATAATACTAACCTTATGATACTAGAGACAGTTCAGGAATTAAAGAACGAGATGGCCCGTCTACAGTAGGATAACGCGAGATTAACTATGGAACAGGAAAAGATCATGAAGAGCCTGTCTGACAGGCAGAATCAGTGCCTGCCGCATCCCAGCCCTGAGCAGCAACGAATGTCGGAAGAACAAGGCTACCACACAGAACAGGAAGAGTCAGAAGGAAGGGAAGAGAATCGAGAAGAAAATTCAAATAATGCCTCCGAGCATCAGACGTCGAAAAGGTAGCAGATAGAATTACAAGGAGAATTTCGCAAAATAAAGCCGCCACATTTTGATGGAGAATTGGAGGAGGCAGCCGAGGCTTGGTTGATTAACATGAACAAATATTTTCAATTATACAAATACGATCACAACCTCAAGGTGTAGCTGGCCATTTTCCAATTACAAGGGAAGGCCACCCTGTGGTGGGAAGAGGTCAAGATTGTACGTGGGGTAAGTGAACAAAATATAACCTGGGAAAATTTTCAAAAATATTTCAAAGAAAGATACATGACTGGACGATTTTATGACGAGAAAGTAAGGGAATTCCATGACCTGTGACTTGGACAACAGATAATGGATGAGTTTATCACCCGATTTACCTCATTACTCTATTATGTGCCCTACATATGAGAGGAGAAGGCTAAGGTATAACGGTTCGTTAGTAGTTTACCCTTGGCAATGAGAGAAAGAATTGAGTTTGATAACCCAAAAACGATGGATGAGGTGATACGAAAATCCAGAATATGTTATTAGCAAAGTAAGCAGAAGGGAGAAATTCTAGGAAAAAGGTGGGTGGACAAGAGAAGTAATAAGACGGCTGGAAACAATAAAGGAAATCGTGGTAGTGTTAACAAAGGATTTTCAAAAGGGAAGAACAGAAAAAATTTACAGAAGAACCCGCTTAGATTAAAGCCACCCATTGAATCCAGAATTAGTAAACAATCTGGAGAAATTGACAATGAAGCGACAACAAGGCTTCCGGTACAATGCTGGGCTGTGGAGGGCCTCATTACGTTAAAAAGTGTCCTCATCGAAAGGGTACTGAACATGTTTCACAGATCCATGAAATGTCTACAGTCGGTGGCGTGGGACAGAGTTTACCAAGAATTAATGCTGCTCTAGAAGATCGTCAGGCGGAATACCAGCCAACCATGGTGGAATTTGAATGTAAGATTTTTTTATTATATTGTAACTGTTTTAATTGATCCTGGAGCTACACGAAGCTATGTTAGTCCTAAGGTTGTGGAGCAGTGTAAGTTACAAACTGTTAAATTTAAAGACCCTTGGCTAGTACAACTAGCAACAGGGGCAAAGAGACGTGTGTTAGCTAAGGTCAATAGTTGCCCCTTGAAAATAGCAGGATAGCCAGTGACGACAGATCTAAATGTATTACCCCTTGGTTCGTATGATGTGTTGATAGGTATGGACTGGTTGGAAAGATGCTGGTCCATTATAAACTGTAAAACAAAAACTATCTGCTATAGGGATGAGCTCGAAAAGAAGCAAGAGATGCAAGGCATTAAGAGGCCAATGCAGATTTGGCCAATAACTGCTTCTTAGTTGGAAAAATCTCTTAGAAAGGGATGTCAGATTTATGCCATCCAAGTGGGTTACGCCAATTCATAAGACAAAACTGCCACATTGGAAAGTATCCCAGTGATACAAGATTTTGCAGATGTGTTTCCAGAGGAGATACCAAGACTGCCACCCAAGAGGGACATAGACTTCACTATCGAATTGGTGCCAGGGGCAGCCCCGGTATCCTGGGCTCCTTATTGAATGAGCACACCAGAATTAACAGAACTGAAAATGCAGTTACAGGAGCTGTTGGACAAAAATTACATTTGCCCCAGTGTGTCACCCTGGGGAGCTCTGGTGCTGTTCATTAAAAAGAAGGACGGGACCCTTCGTATGTGTATGGACTATCATCAGTTGAATAAGTTGACAATTAAGAATAAATACCCGTTACCCTGTATTGATGAACTTTTTGATCAGGTGAAAGGGGCAACGATATTTTCAAAGATTGACTTACGGTCAGGGTATCACCAAATCAGAATTAAAGAAGAGGACATAGCCAAGACTGCTTTTAGAACACGATATGGACACTATGAGTTTGTGGTGTTACCCTTTGGGTTAACCAATGCCCCCGCAACCTTTATGTGCTTAATGAACAACATATTTCATCAGTATTTAGACAAGTTTGTGTTAATTTTCATTGACAATATATGGATATATTCCCGGAATATGGAGGAACATAAGGAGCACCTCAGATTGGTATTGCAAACTCTCCAAGAACACCAATTATACGCCAAATACAGCAAGTGCGACTTTTTTAAGGAGAAAATATAGTACTTGGGACACATAATCACTAAAGACGGGATCGCAATGGATCCCAAAAAGAGAAGGACCATAATGAAATGGCCTGTGCCAAAGGACGTGGCGGACATAAGATATTTCATGGGGCTAGCTGGTTATTACAGGCGGTTCATAGAAGGATTCTCGAGAGTGGCTTACCCTATCACTTCCCCATAGAAAAAAGGAAGAACTTTTAAATGGACCACAGAATGTCAAAAAAGTTTTGAAGAACTCAAACATTTGCTCACGACAACACCTATATTAAGTATAGATGATCTAGGTAAGGACTATGCAGTTTGTACGAATGCGAATAAGGAAGGGGTAGGAGGAGTACTAATGCAAGAAGGAAAGGTAATCGCCTATGAGTCTAGGAAATTAAAAGAACATGAGCAGAAATATTCAGCTTACGATTTGGAGTTGGCAGCTGTTATTCACGCCTTAAAGATGTGGCGTCACTATTTAATGAGTAAAAAGTTTTTATTATTAATGGATCATCACAGCTTGACTAATTATTTTAGTCAGCCCACTTTAAATGCTAGACAAGCATGGTGGGTGGATTTTCTAAGTGGTTTTGACTTTGAGATTAAGCATCTGAAAGGAAAGGAGAACCGGGTAGCGGATGCTTTAAGTCGGAAAATACAATGTCTCTACGAGATTTCTTGCAGCGAGGGGCAAAGTACCTTCGATGAGATGATTAAAAAAGCAGCAGAACAGGATGCAAGATATCAGCAAATAGGACAACAAGCTCAGAATTTAACCAACAAAGAAAATCAACAAGGATATACTATGGATGTTGATGGCATGTTGTATTATAAAAAAAGGTTGTATGTGCCCAACCAAAATAACATTAAAAGCTTGATTTTAGATGAATTTCATAGAAGTCATTATGCTGGGAACCCGGGGTATCAGAAAATGATTACTGCACTCTGGAAGGAGTATTATTGGTCAAGAATGAAGAAAGACGTAGCTAAATACTTAACCCGTTGCCTGGAATGCCAACAAGTTAAAGCAGAACACCAGCATGCTGCTGGGTTATGACATCCACTACCAATCCCGAATTGGAAGTGGGAAACCATCTCCATGGACTTCATAACAGGATTACCCAAGTCAAAAAGAAACGATGATTCCATCATGGTGGTGGTGGACAGACTGAGAAAATCAGATCATTTTATACCAGTGCAATATACTTACAGAGCTATGCAGATTGCCCATATCTTTATGCAAAATATTTTTAGGCTACACGGGTTACCAAAAACAATAATTTCTGACCGAGACGTAAAATTTACATCGGTTTTTTGAAGAACCCTGTTTGGGGAATTGGGAACTTAGTTGAATTTCAGTATTGCTTATCATCGTCAGACCAACGGTCAAACATAACGGGTGAACCAGGTTGTGGAAGATATGTTAAGATCATATGTTATGCAACAACCAACCAAGTGGGAAGATTATTTTCACCTGGTCGAATTTGCGTACAACAATGGCTATCATGTGTCCTTGCAAATGAGCCTGTTTGAAGTACTGTACGGACGAAAATGCTGCACACCCTCAAGCTGGGGTGAACCAAAAGATAGACTGATGGTTGGACTCGAAATGCTTAAGGAGATGGAAGAAATGGTCAAGAAGGTACAGTCCAATTTAAAGGCAGCCCAAGAGAGGCAAAAGAATTTTTCTGATCGAAAGAGGAATGTTAAGGAATACTAAGTAGGTGATCATGTGTATGTGATGATTCAAGCTAAGAGGAGCACGTTACAGTGGAGTGGGAGTGCCAAGCTGGCACCCCGGTTTTGTGGACCTTTTCAGATCTCATCGAGAGTTGGGCCAGTGGCATACCAGCTCGCTCTGCTAAGTGATATATGGGTCCACAATGTCTTCCATGTATTGGTATTAAAAAAATATGTCTATGACCCTAAGCATGTAATCAGCTGACATGACATACAGGTAAGAAATTATTTTAGATAAACCAATCAGGTTGTGGCTAAGAAAGAAGAAAACTGACTTAAGATATTGTGTGTTACAGGTCGAGCCGGAAGGAGAAATATTGGTCGAGCCATTGAATATACTCGATCGGAGAGAAGTAACATTGCGGAAACGATCCATCACCTAGGTTAAAGTGCAATGGCAGCACTTTGTGTTATGAAACGAGCTGAAGAAAAAGATAGAAAAGATAGATCAACACCTTAGAATTCAGCCTCTTCGAGGGGGAAACCTCCTTTACATTACATAAATGAACAATTCTTGGATGATTCAAATGACAAAACCTCCTTTCTATATATAGGAGTCTAAGGAGTCACAATATAACCCAGCCGACCTAACAATAATAATAGAAAGCCACAAAAATAATAATAGAGGGATTCTATGGGGCACAATAATAACAATATGGGGATAATAGGGGCACAACAATATTAATAAGGGGTACAACTACAATAGTAATGGGGTAATCACTAGTATTATAGGGACCCAACATGCCCCTCTCCTTCAAAAAGTTGTTGTCCTCAACGCTTGAGAAGTTCTGGATGCTTCTGTATAAAATTCTCATCCTCCCATGTGAAATCTTCAGCGGATAAGTTCTTCCACTTTATAAGATACTCCGAAATTGATCGATTTCGTAGCTGTCGAGTTCTTGTTTCTGTGACTGCTTCCGGTTCCAATATAATTTTTCCTTCCTCGTCAAGTTCTGGAAATATTGTTTGAACTGGGAGCTTGTCGCCTATAACCTTCTTTAAACATGAAACATGGAAAACTGGGTGCAATTGAGAAGCTGCAGGAAACTCCAATTTGTATGCCATAGTACCAATCTTTTGCAACACCTTGAATGGACCATAATACTTTGGTGATAATTTATTATCCTTCTTAGCTTGCTTGAGGGACATTTGCTTATATGGTTGTAGCCATAGGAATACCCAATCACCTACATCAAAACTTCTTTCGCTACGATGTTGATCTACCTGTTGTTTCATTCTATTCTGTGCCAATGTGAGGTTATCCTTTAAGAGTTGGAGGACTTGTTGTTGATGTTCGATGTGATGTTCCACTGCTTGAACCTTAGAATTTTATTCTTAATATGATGTGATGGATGGTGGTTGATACCCATAAAATGCCATAAATGGGGTCATTTTTGTTGTTGTATGGAAGGAAGTGTTATACCACCATTTAGCCAGAGGCAACCATTTGACCCATTGTGTCTGTTTATCAGATACAAAGAAACGAAGATATCCTTCCAAACATTTGTTTATTATCTCAGTTTGCCCATCAGATTGAGGATGATAAGATGAGCTATGAGCTAACTGAGTACCAAGATAAGAAACTAATTATGTCCAAAAATTTCCAGTGAAAATGGGATCTCTATCACTTACAGTAATATTTGGGTTTCCATGTAGCTTTTGAATTGTTTCCATAAATGCAGTAGAAACTGTACTGGCTTTAAATGGATGTGATAATGCACAAAAGTGTGCATACTTGGTAAGTCTGTCAACTACCACCATGATGACACTCTTTCCCTCAGACTTGGGTAAACCTGTGATAAAATCCATTGAAACCTCCTCCCAACGTTGGCTTGGAATGGATAAAGGTTGTAATAGACCCAGTGTCTTAATTGTTTCAACTTTATTTTGTTGGCAAACCAAACATTCCGCCACAAACTTTTGAATATCTGATTTAAGGCCATCCCAAAAAAATTCCTTCTTAACCCTGTGCTAAGTTTTTAAAAATCTTGAGTGCCCTCCTAAGGGAGAAGTGTGCAATTCCATAAGAATCTTTTGTTTTAGCTGGGAATTCTTACAGAGGTATAAGCGATCTTTGTACCATAACGAATCATTTTGTCAGCTAAATGTATCAGACATACTGGAATCTTGTTGTAACTTTCGAATAAGTGCCCACATTTCTTCGTCATTCTTCCATTCCTCCCTTGCTTCGTTTATCCAATCTGGTTGGATAATAGAAATGGCGCACAACAATGCTTCCACATCCTCATCCTTTCTTGAGAGTGCATCTGCCACCACATTTTGCTTCCCTTTTTTGTAGATGATTCCAAAGTCATAACCCAACATCTTTGTGACCCACTTTTGTTGCTCTTCAGAGGATAATATTTGTTTTAAAAAGTATTTAAGGCTATCATGATCCGTTTTTACCTTGAAGTGTCTTCCCATTAGGTAGGGTCTCCATTTCTTAAGTGCATGGAGTATTGCCAACATTTCCTTCTCATAAATAGCTTTGTGTAAAAACTTTCCCTTGATTGGATGACTTTCAAAAGCAATGGGTCTTTCATCTTGCATTAAAACAGCACCAATTCCATTTCCTGAAGCATCACATTCCACAATAAAGGTTTTTGTGAAGTCCGGTGTAGCTAAGACCGGTGCTTGGCACATTGCCTCTTTAAGATGTTCGAATGCCCTTGTTGCTTCTAGAGTCCATGAAAATGCATCTTTCTTCAATAATGTTGTTAGAGGTGCTGCTATTCTCCCATAATTCTTAACAAACTTGCGATAATACCCTGTCAACCCGAGAAATCCTCGCAGATGCTTTATGGATGTGGGAATTTTCCATTCCTTAATGGATTTAATTTTGCTAGGGTCTACCTTAACTCCTTCATGAGATACAATATGACCCAGATATTCCACCTCTTGTACTCCAAAGAAACATTTGGATCTTTTTGCATATAATTGTTTCTCCTCCAATAGTTGTAGCACCCTGTCAACATGTTCAACATGATCCTTCCAAGACTTGTTGTAGATTAGTATATCATCAAAAAATACTAACACAAATTTTCTAAGGAATGGTTTGAAAATTGAATTCATCAAACCTTGAAATGTTGAAGGTGCATTGGTAAGGCCAAAAGGCATGACCAAAAATTCATAATGACCCTCATGAGTTCTAAATGCTGTTTTTGGAATGTCTTTAGGCTTCATTCTAATTTGATGATATCCTGAACGAAGATCCAACTTGGTGAAGTAAATTGATCCATGCAATTCATCCAGTAATTCATCAATGACATGAATGGGAAACTTATCTTTAACAGTGAGCTGTTGAGCTCCCTATAATTTGGACACATGCAACATGATCCATCCTTCTTGTGCACCAATACTACTAGAGCAGAGAAAGAACTTTGACTCGGTTGAATTATACCAGCCTCTAGCATTTCTGCAACCATACGTTCAATTTCACTCTTTTGGGCATAGGGATATCTGTACGGCCTGATGTTTGGAGGAACACTTCCTGGAATCAGATGAATAGCATGATCATGATCACGAATAGGTGGGAGACCTTTGGGAGTCTCAAATACCTTGGAATGATTGTCCAAGACTTTTTGGAGATCTGGAGAAATAGATGATTCCAATGTGGAAACATCTATCGAACATAATTGTGCAATTGCACCTCTTTGTGCCTTTTTTAGAAGCTTTGTCATACCGTTAGAGCTGATTATCTTTCCCGGTTTCCTTGCGATACCCCTTAATTCAACTTTCTTTCCTTCCACAAAAAATTTCATGAAGAGTTCTTGAAAATTAAAAGCTATTGTACCCAAGGATTGTAGCCATTGGACTCTTAGTACAACATCAGCACCTCCCATTGGAATGGAAAGCATTGGGCTTGTCAATACATATTCTCCCATGGATAGCTTGATATTATGGCACTTTCCTAAGCAATTTATTGTTCCTCCATTTGCAACCATCACTTGACACTCTGGTGTTGGATATAAGAAGCAATTCAATTCTTTTGCTACCTTACAATGAATAAAATTGTGGGTACTTCCTGAATCAATCAACACTATTACCTTTTTCTTCTTGATTTGTCCTTCTATCTTGATGGTTTGAGGAGTGGTAATTCCTGCCAATGCATTACAAGATATGGTCGGATTCATTTCTTCTTTATCTAGGCTTTGTTCTTGGAGTATATCCTCTTCTTTTGACCTTTCTTGCTCCTTTTCTTCTTCCTCTTCACAATCTATGTAGAATAATTTCTTCTCATCACACTTTTGACCTTTAGTGTATTTGCTATCACAACTATAACAAAGCCCTTTTGCTCTTTTTTCTTCCAATTGTTGTGGTGTCAACCTTATAGGTTGTGGAAGACTAGGGGCAACAACACTTCCATCTTTATAGTTGTGAGTGGTATGCTTCCTGGTTGCCATAATTTTGCTTTCCATTTTTCTTGCTAACCTGAATGCCTTCTCTAATGAATCAGGTTCCCAAAGGCGAACATCATGTTGGATATTATCCTTTAAAGTCCCTATGAACACATCAATCCTATGCTCCTCTGGAATATTTTTTACCGTTATGTTCAATTTTTGGAACTCCTCAGTGTGCTCCATTATTGAACCCTTTTGTTTGAGACTTATCAATTGGCTAAAAAAAGTGTTGCTTTTTGTATCCTCATAATGTGTTGTCAATTCTTCCGTAAAAATTGCCCAAGTGATAATTTGTTTACAAGAGCAAAGCCATTGATACCATAAAAATTGATTTGGTTCCAAATATAAAGTTGCAATACGTACCTTTTGTGTGTTTTGCACATTATTGAGATCGAAAAATTGCTCCATCTGTAATATCCATGTTGTGGGATCCTTGCCATCAACCTTCCTCATATCGATTTTTGGAATATGGTGGGTCTTTGATCCAACATTAGGGTCTATGGAATCATGATTAACATTTCTTTTTTTCTCATCATGAGTTTCCTTTACTACCCTTTCACCATTAGTGACCATTTCTTGTAGCAACTTATTCATATTTATCTTCAATTCTTCCATGTCTATCTTCAAATCTGTCTTCCAATCATCCATCTTAGCTTCCATGCCATTCATCTTAGCTTCCACGCCCTTTATCTTAGATTCCATGCCATTTACCTTAGCTTCTGTTAGCTTTTGTGAGACTGACATTTGTTGCACTTGGTCTTGTAATTTTGATATATCATGTAGCATTTCTTCCTCTTATTCATGAGTCATGCTACTACTTTCAGGTTGCTTACTAGGTGTTTGCATTTTCTTTCCTCTGGGCATCAGTTACCGATAACAATGCTCTACTATGCCCTTTGAATTCCTTCAAAATAATTTTTCAAACCAACCTTAAGCAAAAATTTAAAAAAATCTACAAACCTTTTTTCACTTTGTAGGAGCTCGATATTGCCTCTAATGTATCTTTGTAATTTCTGATCATCCAGTTCTGAAATTGCGATCTATAGTAGCCCTCTGTGTCCTCTTTCCAATGCCACCAGTCTGATCCCAATTCGATTCTCCAAGGAAGAGTTATGTCAAATCTCCCACAGTGACCTGATTATAGACTAGTTTAGTATAGCGAACTTGTACGACGTGCCACGTGTCCCCGTTTCAACCTTTGGCTCTCAAAAAGATATACAAGAAACTGCAGTTCGTACTCTTTCTGCAGCTTCTTACGAAATTTCAATCTGATGCTCAGAGAAAAAGTTATGACGATTTTCCCTAGGTCACCTGTTTGGAATGTAATTTAGGAGTCTGCAAAAAGACCAACTTCCTTAGATCATATCTCCGCAAATATAGCGCTAAAAGCTCTGAAATTTGGACCCTAGATTCCGCGTGACATCTTCTCAAATGGGTTTTTTTTTAGATTCTGAAACGTTGTAGAAAAAAGTTCTAGCGAAAATGCCACGATGACCTGTTTGGAGCAGTGAAACCCTAGAATCCAAAGCTCTGATACCAAATGTTATGAAACCAGCTCAAGAAAAAGATAGAAAAGATAGATCAACGCCTTAGAATTTAGCCTCTTTGAGGGGGCGACCTCCTTTACATTACATAAATGAACAATTCTTGGATGATTCAAATGACAAAACCTCCTTTCTATATATAGGAGCCTAAGGAGTCACAATATAACCCAGCCGACCTAACAATAATAATAGAAAGCCACAAAAATAACAATAGAGGGATTCTATGGGGCACAATAATAACAATATGGGGACAATAGGGGCACAAAAAAATTAATAAGGGGTACAACTACAATAGTAATGGGGTAATCACTAGTATTATAGGGACCCAACACTTTGGGCTAGATGAGGCCACCTGGGAGGATGAACAACTCATGAGAGAAGCTTATCCAGAACTGTTCATAGCCGAAAAACATCGGGATGATGTTTGATTTTAGGAGGGGGAGATGTAATGTCCCCAAGAAAATGTAAATATTTCATTTTACCGCAATAAGAACAAATTGAGTATTTAGTGTTATTACCTATTTTGAATTATTGAAAATGAGAAAATGATTTAAGTATCAGCTAAACTGGTAACCTCTGGGCAAGGGAAGTTGGAAAAGACAGTTGCTGAAAAATACAACCCTAACTACTTCCCCTAACTGAAAAGGCTTCCAAAGAAAAGGAAGTGGGGGGAGGGAAAAGCTGCATTGTTATGACAGGCAGAAAGGGGATTAGCTATGTCTGGTGATGACTAGATAGCAATGCACAGAATGCGAGAAACTTACTGAGGACTGTAGTCCTGCAAGTGAGCTAGGGGGGAGATTCTGGTCCCGAAAGACGAATCTCAAGGACGGGTGGTTGATTAGCAGCGGGAGAACAGAGGTGTTCCCGATCTTTGGAGATTTTTCCTAACTACGACATTCCAGGTAAGTGGAAACTCCTGGAAAAGACACTCTGTAGCGTAGAACAAAAGGAAAAGAAAGGGGTTTACTGTGCAAGAAACATTACCAGTAATATGATGAATCTGAAGCCTACAATAGAGAAAATGCTTTTCTTACTCATTAAGTATCGAGAAAACAAGCAATAGAGATAAACTTAATTGGAAGTACTTGTTTAAATGTTTTCTATTATAGTAGTATTTTCAGTTAAATTGAATACTTGGTTGGACTCAGGAAATTGAAACCCTCTATTCCAGAACCAGTTTGGAATATATATTTCAAAACTGTAAAATTATATACAACTGTAAACATTAGTGAGCCCGAAAATAACCTAGCCAAATAACCGAAATGCACAGAATGAGGTTATCGCTGAAATATTCATGAATTTGAAATAATCTAGTGAATAACTAAAAACACACCAAAAATGTGTAAGCAAGACGGATATTCTTCTTGAAAAAAAACATACAACAGAACCATCTTGACAGAAAAATCGAGAACCTTTATTTTTATTGTTCATGCATAGAACTAAACTGCGAGCAGAGAATCTAAATTATGTTCCACAAGAGAATAATAGCATGCAATAAGGTAAGAACCTCATGTAGTGCGAATGATGACCATGGGTTGAACCCCAGAGAACCGTAGGGCGCCGAGGTGACTTATAGTGGATCCATAAGTGGTTTTTGTAACCATTCTTACAAATCATATAAGCTTGGCGGTAATCTCACTAAAAGAGCTAGACTGGGCCAAACCCTCATTTGGTCTACCTGACAGAATTAAACTTCAAACTAGATGGACAAGCAAGCCAAAAATTACTTTGCAAGGAGAACAGAGACGAATTCTTTACAAAAAGAGTACATAGTAGATTAATTGAACAGGAAACGAAGAATAAACTTAACTTAACAAATAAGTACATGATAACAGTCTCTGGAACAAAACCCGAAGAGGAAAACTCTGAAATAAACAACGGAATTCATAGCATATAAATCTTAAACCCTTAAGGGTAATCACCAGAAAGTTGTTAACCTAAACAGAGGAAAAGGGATTAACCCTTATGTTATCAAATTGAAGCTTTATCTTCTGAACCCAGTCATATACCAATGCAAATTTATAACAGGATTGAAAACCCTCATACCTGGTAGAAACCCTTGTAGAGTGTCTCTGTCTAGAATAGCCATGATCGCCATTCGGCAGTAGCTATAGTATGCAGACTCGCAGCCGAGATTTCCTACAAGAATATACACCGCAAACATGATTAGATTTCATGGTAGCTATATCTCAAGAGAGAAAGACTCAAACAACTGTTAGAAAAATATAAATAATGGTACAACAACCCTCTTGTTACTAAACTCACCGGGATATGTTGCTGGGAGAAATAACATGACCGGAACCTCCGAAAGGACCTCCTTCTGCAGCTGATTTTTGGAAATGATGACTGAGAAAAGCTCGCGACCAGAAGCGGAAAGACCAGAGCGGAAACCAAGGATGCATTGGAACATCAATTCAGTGCAAAGGGAGGTGAATGACTTCGAAAACATTCCAATCATAGGATCACCCCTCTATCTATCCATCGTCGATGCATCGTGAACCCCATGGTGACAGTTGTAGCCAGACGGACCTGCCCGCGCCATGTACCAAGGAACGGAGTGGGCAATTAAATTACAACCAGACAATGAGAACAACAATGCTTCAAAACTATAAACTGATATGTTTAGTGAAACCAGAAGGTTGATTTTCCATGGGTTCGACAATAATAAACATGGAGGATAAATCCATTTGCACGGGAATTAAATGTGATAGCACAGGACACACAAACCAAAATGATATGCTGAAAATATCCTTACAGTTGAGTCATGTTGCATTCATTTCTATGGTATGCTCTTAATAAATGTTATGATTAGATATTCCAGCGTAGCTTGTAAACAACTTAATGGTTAAATGTGATAGCACAAGACACACAAACCAAAACGATATGCCGAAAATATCCTTACAGCTGAGTCATGCTGCATTCATCATTATGGTATGCTCTTAACAAATGTTATTATTAGATATGCCAACGCAGCTTGTAAACAACTTAATGGTTAAATCTTTTAAATTTTGTGTTTTTACTGTAATGTTTTATGGGAGATATGACATCCTACCTGACCGTGGGTAATAACAAGGAAACTATCCACCTAGTTCACACTAATGGCACCGTGTCGATCCTTCATAGACCCCTCAGCGCCACCCAAATCTTACAGGAATTCCCTCAACATTTAGTCTGTCACTCCTATTAATTCTACATCGGGCAAAAGATGCCCACTCTTTCTCCAGATGAGCAACTGAAGATGGGTATCAAGTACTTCCTTCTACCCCAACTCTTCTTTCAGTCTTCCTTATCTCTCCTATCGCTAGCTTCCTTAATATCGCCGCCGCAACGACCAAAAGCTCCACCTACTTCCACCGCTCGTGTGTCAGCTCTGCTTCGCAGTATCGAGTGTGCTTCTGTTTTCTGCCAGCCTTTTGAAATACAAAAAAGCGACGTTGGCAAAGGACTTCGGATAAGAGTCTTCCCGGAGTTTGTTTCAAAACTTATGGAAGAAGGAAGGCTTAATGTTGATGAACACCGGCGTTTGGTGGGCAGGGATCATTCTGCAGACGAAAATCTGGGTAGGCTCTACAATACTCCAGAATTATAGAAAGATTATGCTCAATTGGTCAAGTGCAGAGGCCAATGTTGGAGACTAATACTTGAGTCAATCACGGAAAATGAGAAGATTGGCCACAAGATGTTCATCAAAATTAGGATATTTGTGACAGAAGAATAACTTTGGCTATTGAACTGAATTTCAATATATGGTGCTCTTTTTTTCTCCGCACCTGCTTTGATTAATTCCACCACAGATTGGCCAAAGACTTGTGGTGCAAATATTATGCATCGCTCCCATATGTACAGTTTTCGTGAATAATACGTCATTTTCATGGAGTAATGTAAGATATGTGCGATCAATTTTGGCAAAGCAGTTTGAGTTGATTAATTTTTTTATTATCATGGTAACATTCTTATAAACAACATATATTACATAATTCCAAATTTAGTGTTAGTTATAAATTTGAATTCGTATGACAAATTTGACAATTTCTTCACCCAGTGTTAACTGATCACAAGGACGTCCAATGCCAGTGTGGCCTTATCTATATACTAAAAGCATGGGGTTTATTCAATTCTCACAAACATAAAATCATTTGAAATTAGGAGTAATACCAAGTCCATTGACTTTGTCAATTCTAATGCAAGCATATGTTCAATCAATGTCTCATACACCATTTCGAAGATAAAAAAATATCATCAAACTTGAAAAACTCTTCAGGAAAGTCATGCCTTTAAGGTGCAACCAAAATTACATATTTGGTAGGATACAAGTTGGCAATATGTGAATGGTTTAGTGCGTTATAAAAAATACATAAAATATATCATTTTCAATAAAGTCCAAAACACAACGCTTGTGATCGTGTTATCGCGAAGATGTTAATTGTGATTAAGTTTTTATGTAAATTTTTATGTTGAGGCGTATTTTACAACTCAGTATGATGTACAAGTTTGTTTGTCCCTCATCAAAGTTGAAATTTTGTTATGTTGTCCAAATAAAAATAATTAACTTTGATGTTTTATATAGTTATATGATAAAATAACTATTACACCCATAAAATAATTGTGCTAAAATTCAAAATCAGGGAAAATTTTAAGCATCTTTATTTTTTAATAAAGTCAATATCATTTCCTAAAATAAAGTAACATGGTTAATTCAACACAAAGAATAAAAAATCTTGCTCCAAAATATTTAAATATTTCTTTTAATTAAATATTTCTAAAATGAATCTTTAAAAGGAAAACCATATCCTATAGATATTTTAAAATCTCTAAAAACATAAATATTTCCAGGTCAAAGTTGTAGAATTTAAAAATTTTGTTATCATGCATTAAATATAATATTAATATAAATATATTATAATATTAATTTATTATAAATTTAATAACTTAAGATTAATACAATATTAAATTTGTTATATTATAATATATATTAATATATCATGATATATATTAAATCTAGATATATATCGTAGGGAAGAACAAAGACATAGAGTGATAGAGGTGGAGTGATAGAGGGAGGGAGATGAAAGGAGAGACATGAAGTATGAGAGACGACTTGAGAAAGAGGAAGAGAGAGGGAGGGATAGAGAAATGGATTTGGAATGAAAAAGAGGGAGGGAAGAAGAATCACATAGAGAGAGACAAGTGGAGAGAGAGAGCGGGGGAGTGACAAGGGAGAGATGGAGAGAGAGTGTATATGTTTGGGAGTGAGATAGAAAGATAAAAAAGGAGAGATAGAGAGAAGAGGGGAAGAGAAGGAGAGACATTGACATAGTTAGAGGGCGAAGAGAGAGAGAGAGAAATAGACAAAGAGATGAGTGGGAGAGATATAGGGAGGTGGGAGAGAAAGGGAGAGAGAGGAAGTAAGAGAGCGAGGATGTGAGAGAGAGAAGGAGAGGTAAGGGAGAGAAAGAGGGAGTTAAGAAGAAACAAAGAGAGAAAGGTGCAGAGCAAGAGGGAGTGATAAGGGAGATGGAGATAGAGAGAGAGAGGAGAGCAGGAGGGAAGAGAGATAGAAGGGGGGGAGAGGGAGAGAAGGGGAAGAGAAAGAGGGAGGGATAGGAAGAGGGAGGGAGAGATAGATAAATATGGAGAAAGAGTGTGTATGTTTTGGGGATGATATAGAGAGACAAAGAGAGATAGATATATAGATGGAAGGTGAAGAGAGGGAAGAAGAGAGAGATACAGAGAGGGAGAGGTAGATAGATATGGAGAGAGAAAGCATATATGTTTGGGGGGAGGGGGGTGAGATAGAGAGATAAAGAAGGAGAGATGGAGGGAGATATAAATATAGAAACATGGAAGTAAGAAGAGATACACAAAAAGAGAAAGGTGGAGAGAGAGAGAGAGAGAGAGAGAGAGAGAGGAAGTGATAAGGGAGAAAGGAGAGTGGGAGGGAAGAGAGATAGAAGGGGGGAGATAGGGAGAGAAGGGGAAGAGAGAGAGAGGGGGAGATGAATAGGGAGGGAGAGATACATAAATATGGAGAAAGAGTGTGTATGTTTTGGGGTTTATATAGAGAGACAAAAGAGATATAGAGAGAGATAGATATATAGATGGAAGGTGAAGAGAGGCAAGAAGAGAGAGGGAGAGATAGATAGATATGGAGAGAGAAACCATGTGTTTTTGCGGGGGAGAGGGGGTGAGATAGAGAGAAAAATAAGGAGAGACGGAGGGAGATATAGATATATATGGAGAAGGGAGAGAGGGAAGAAGAATTATTGCATTAGATGCATTGGTTTAAGTGTAGAAGGTGATTTTTAATCCTACTTGATTTCTTGCACTGAAGGAGATAAATTAGAGGTGAGGGGAGAGGAGGAATGCTAAGAGAGAGAGAAGGAAAGGAGTGAGATAGGGAGATAAGGGCAAGAGAGAAGGAGGGGGAGACGAAGGGAGATGGTGACAGGGTTGGAGGGCGGAGAGAGAGAGATGGGCAGAGAGATAGCTAGGAGAGAAAGGGAGAGAGAGGACTTGAGAGCGAGGAGGAGAGAGGGAGGGATAGAGAGGAGGAGACTGGGAGGAAAAATAAATGGATTTGAAGGGGGAGAGATGGAGGGAATAAGAAAGTCATACAAAGAGAAAAGTGGAGCAAAAGAGAGGGAGAGGGAGTGAAAAGGAAGAGATGGAGAGAGAATGTGTATGTTTGGAGGTGGGATAAAGAGATAAATAAGGAGAGATGGAGGGAGATATAAATATATATGGAGGGTGGAGAGAGGGAAGATGATTTATTGCACTAAATGAATTAAATTCATGGTAGATGGTGATTTCTAATCTTAATTGCTTGCTTGCACTAGATGCATTGATTTCAACATAGATATTGATTTCTAATGATATTTTATTGCTTGCACTAGATGAATTGATTTCAATGTAGATGTTGATTTAAACCTATTTGATTGATTTCACTAGATGCATTTATTTCAGTCTAGATGTTGATTTCTAATCCTATTTCATTGCTTGCACTAAATGCGTTGATTTCATTTTAGATGTTTTCTAATTCTTTTTTATTTTAGTGTAGATGTTGATTTCTAATTATATTTGATTCCTTACGCTATATGCATTGATTTCGATGTAGACGCTGATTTCTAATCCTATTTGATTGCTTGCACTAGATGCATTGATTTTAGTGTAGATGTTGATTTCTAATCCTATTTGATTACTTGCAATAGATGCATTGATTTTAGTGTAGATGTTGATTTCTAATTGTATTTGATTACTTGCACTAGATGCATTGATTTTAGTGTAGATGATGATTTCTAATCTTATCTAATTTCTCGCACTAGATACATTGCTTTTAGTGTAGATGTTGATTTATAATCTTATTTGATTGCTTGCATTAGATTCATTGATTTTAGTGTAGATGTTTTCTAATCTTGTTTGATTGCATGCATTAGATGCATTGATTTTAGTGTAGATGATGGTTTTTTATTTGATGTAACTCAATGTATGATGGTATATTAACTTAAAGTGATTGGATTAACAATGTGCATTGATTTCAGTCTAAGCATAAAAAAATGATTGACAATGCACATTGATTTTTGTGTTATAGTAATTCAATCTATTAATATTGGAGAGCAAAAGAGACAAGGTATGGTGCTTACTACATTAGTTCAAGTTAAAGAATTGAATTGTTTATGATCTCAACTATCATTTTCATATAGTCAATATGAAAAGATGGAAAACTAACAAATAATGGAAAGATTTTGTAAATCTGACCACTCATTAAAAAAAATCAAAATTACGTTATTTCTTGACTTTTGCAAAACAAACTATAGATAAAAAAAATCATCAATTTTTTTTGAAGGAAATAAATTATTTCAAACATTAGCAATGAAACAAATGATTTCAAGAGTAATCTTGATCCAATAAATTACTAAAACTTCTCTTCAAGATATATTTAATAATACCTGGAGGGACACTATTAAGAATTATTAATTGTAAAAATTTATGATACCTAAAATTAAATGAAATAAATGTGCAATATCAATCCCGTTGCAAACTATTAACAAGATTGTCTCCCTTTCTCATCACCAACTAATTGCTAACAGAAAATTATATACACATATAGAAATACAACACAACAATTGTAACATTCACAAACATTACCATCTAAATCCAAACGCATAAACACACAAACCACTCAAAGCATCCAAGCGCGAATGTACAAACCATTCAAGGAAAGAAACACAAACAAAATTAAAAAAGAGAATGATATAGTCATGTCAAACAAAGAAAATATAATGTAAATCTCAAAGTATGAAGTTTATCTCAAACATATACATAATAATGATAATCTAAAAATGTTCATTGTTGCCCTCAAGTGGAACTAGCCTAGATCCATCTAACTCTGGATCTATCATGCATTGACAGTGATCAAATCCCTCGAGGTGCAAACCTTTCCTCAAATTATACACAACAAAAAGAAGGTTTGCACCTAGAGGGATTTGATCCCTCTTGATGCATGATAGATCTAACGTTAGATGGATCCAGGCTAGTATAATTAATAACGCTTTGATCATCAAGATGTCATTTGATTCAAATTTATAATTAATAATGTGAAAAACAGGGATAAGTCAAGTAATCACTGTCTAGAGAAGTTTTATCCATGGAAATATTAAAAAGATGAGTAACAATCACTAGTGATGATCATGGGTTAAGAATACAAATAAATATCATTTACCTTTAAATTATTTAGACATGAGAGATGAATCCAACCGAGAGTGATGATCATGCTTAAGTATACAAATAAATATCATTTACTTTTAAATTATTTAGACATGAGAGATGATTTTGGCCATTTTCTAAAATATAAGAGAAAATTCATTAAAATATTAATGAAAAGTGTTTCTTTTAAAAATCATAGGCAATTTTAGAATGTTGCAAATAAGTGAATATATGGAAATGGAATTATTTTAGAAGGTTGCAAAGTGTTTCCAAAATCTTTTCTAGTAAGTGAATATATGGAAATGCAATTTAGATATTCAATGTATGAAAGTTTTGAAGAGCATTTTTGGGGAAATTGATTGAAATTCCATCTTAATATGGAGATTTTTAAAGTTACAATCAAATCACCTATACAAATACAAGGTGATTATACTTAGGGAAAGCATCAAAGTCAAAGCTAGAGGACTTTGTGAAGATAAATATCTTTTTGAACAACTTAAAATATAAATTTGTTGGAAACGAATGACTACACCAACATGGGCATATTTAGGACTAGATTTGACGGCCTTTTGTTGTAAATCTCAATTTGAAGAGAGAGTACTTTCATTAGCACTTAACTGGGTTCAAGAATTCTAGAATATATTAGTCATTGTGTTGTAGCAATTTACAAGGTAGGGATATACCTCCCTATAGGAGCTCTTGCACATGTTGATCCAAATTGGATCATTATATTGATTGTCATCCATATTGATGCTTTCTAAGTGGAAAAAGTGTAGGAATCAACTAACACAACCATTTTAACTAGCGGGATCCAGTTTGGCAAATTGGAGTCTAAAACATTTCAGGAGCATTTTGAGGCATCAAATGACGTTTTTCTTTGGGGTAAAAATTACCCGATTTAGCACAATGTTGTTTTCTTCATATTCTACACAAAAGACCTTTCCAATGACACAAGAATCACATCAATTAGAGTATGTATGCAAAATTGATGCCACTCGGAAGTTGACCTTCTTGTTTTCACCACCATAATTCAAGAGGACTCCACATTGCCCCCCATAACTCATGGAAAACGAGCTAACCATGTGATTATGATGAATAAGTCTCTAGAAGGGTCCATATTGTAACTCTAATTAAGAGCGGAGGTGGTCAATCCTAACCACTAGTAGGCTATTAGGTTGTGTTATAATTGGGCCAATAGGAGGAAAATGGTCTCCATTCTTTTCGAGTGCATTTGTTCCATAGATGAGAAAAATAAATAAGAGAGATAGGGAGATAACACATAAATATTATTTGTGTATTGTAGTAGCCCAAAGGCCACATGCCATACTTCCTTTTACTCACAACTATTTTTTATTCAGAGAAAGAGTGAAGAGCGGTCTCACCTTCTAGCTAGGTTTTCTCCCAAAAGGGCTTCTCGAGTTATATCTTGTGTCAAACTGTGGTTTATGAGTTTTTATTTCATTTTTCTTTATTTCCTGCATAAATTTTAATTTGCATGCATACACAATAAACAATAATCTACAGATCCATAAATATAAATAGAAATAAAACCCTTATAGTGTAGATTTCATATTTTTAAATATAGTTTTAACAGATTTGTTGGACGAACTATCTAGTGGAATATCCATGACAATTTATGGATCACATGTTGTTGAATGAGTTAAGAAAGGATGCATTTTTGACACTATATTTTAACAACATGATGAAGTAATGGTGAGAGTCTATGGGTTTGGAATAAAATGTATTATCTCATTGCTAAAAAAACTCAATGAGGATAGAATGATTGAAATGAAAAAACCATGATGCATTAGAAACTATGAACCAAAGTGTTGTCCACTGCATGGTTGCATATTAACTTTTTGCTGCAAATTCATGTTGTTCATGGTGCACCTTGCATAAGGGTCCTAAATACTTTCATATAACCTAAATAATTTACTTGGACTAGTCATCACACATTAGTATATGGATTGACTATGTCTTCGATACATAACTTCAAGCCCTATTTGTTTGTATTACTTGACTCTATAACCCTTAGATTGGCATTAGCCTTAGCAATCAACTAGCCATATATTTCTGATAAATTATATCATAAATTTACTTAGGGAAATGTCCCTTGTACTAAAGGAGAGTCATACTAAAGATTGAGGGAGCTATTATGATGACAATGTGTAGCCTCTCTAAGTTCCAAAAATGGTTACATTATTTACAAAAGGGGAATTTTCATGGGCCTATCACACTTCCTTCCATGTGCACTCATACGTTAGCCCAACTCCATTGACAACGACTTACAACCATAAGGAGGTTGTGTCATTGTATTCGAGCGGTTTCAAGGCAATTCATGTTATGCTCTTAACCTGCAAAATGATACCCAATACAGAATATGTGAAGAAAAGATACCCAGAACACAGAATAGCAATGATTTTATTATTCAGAGAGTAATGTTCACTTGCCTCTTCGAGGGGGCAACCTCCAATAGAGCAGAGCTCGATTACAAAATAAGACATGATACTCCTCGCAGGGAGTCTCTATCCTTTATATATGACTCATACATGCAATACCACAGGCCAATACCGTGGGTTTTATTAATACCATCTATCTAATACTACGGCCCATTTGCAACTAACTGTGGTCCCGTCATTAATTGCGGGTTAACCACTTACAAATATTAATATGGGATTTATTAACTCTTGACTATGATGTGATCCCATGACATAAATAAGGGGGTTAGGGTGGGACCCTAACTTGCCCTCCCCCTTAAGACTAGCCTTGTCCTCAAGGCTGAAGCTACGGAAACTGCTGAAGAATAGTGGCTGGTTCCCAAGTTGCATCTTCCAGAGAGGTGTCTTTCCATTTGACGAGGACTTCCTTAATCATGCGGTCGCGCAGGTGTTTGTCTCTTGTGTCTAGAACCTGTTCGGGTTGAAGCCAGATTGACCCTTCTTCGTCCAATTCAGGTAGACTGGTTTGAACTCGGCAATTGTTCCCGATCACTTTCTTGAGGCACGATACATGGAAAACTGGATGGATTTTTGCAGTAGGTGGCAAAGCCAACTTGTAAGCCACTTCTCCAATGCGTTGAAGTACTTGGTATGGTCCGTAGAATTTTGGAGATAGCTTCTGACAACCCTTGTCTTTGAGTGATGTTTTCTTATATGGTTGCATCCTCAAAAAGACCTGATCCCCTTCTTGAAATTGGCGCTCTGAGCGATGCTGGTCTACCTGTTGCTTCATGCGATTCTGAGCTTGATGAAGATTCTCTCTAAGATGGGCGAGCATGGTTGCGCGGTGTTGTAGGAGTTGATCCACTGCTTGTACTTTGGAGCACCCCTTGAGATAAGAAGTAGGGGAAGGCAGAAGTTGACCATATACTGCTTCATAGGGAGTCATTTTGGTGGTGGCATGATAGTTGGTGTTATATCACCATTCAGCCAGAGGTAACCACTGTACCCAAAGGTGTTGTTTTTCTGAAGTGAAACACCTAAGGTAGGTTTCTAGACATTTGTTGACGGCTTCAGTTTGACCATCCGTTTGTGGATGATAGGAAGTACTGAGTTTTAGTTGAGTGCCTTGTATCCTGAAGAGTTCCTGCCAAAAATTACTGGTGAAGATCGGGTCACGATCGGACACAATAGAAGTGGGCATGCCATGCAATTTGAAAATCTGATCCATGAAATATTGATCGACCAAATTTGGTGTAAATGGGTGGGGTAGGGCGCAGAAATGAGCATACTTCGATAGTCGGTCCACAACCACCATGATGACTGACTTGTTCCCGGACTTTGGAAGACCTGTAATGAAATCCATAGAAACTTTCGTCCAAATTGATGTCGAAATGGGCAATGGTTGTAATGTGCCTGGTGTGTTGACGGTTTCCCCTTTGTGACGTTGACAGACATCACATTCTTCTACAAAAGTAAGGATGTCCTTTTTCATGCCTGTCCAAAAAATTGATCTTCTGGTGCGAGCATACGTCTTTTGAAAGCCCGAATGTCCTGCAATGGGCGATGAGTGCAATTCTGCCAAAATGCGACTTTTGAGGGTGGATGTTGGGGATATTACGACTCTGTCCCTGTAGCGAAGAATATCATCCTGCCACGAGTAGCCCTTGGTGGAATTTGGATCTACCTGCAATTGAGAAATGAGTTGGGATAGCCCGGGGTGTGAAAACCATTCCTTGCGAGCCTCTTCAATCCATTCTGGAATGGGGAGGGAAATTGCTAGCAGAGTACTTTCTTCCTCAAATTGGCGAGATAATGCATCTGCTACACTATTGTCTTTCCCTTTCTTGTAAATGATCTCATAATCATATCCCAGCATTTTGGCGAGCCATTTATTTTGTTGTGGGGAGGATAGGTGTTGCTCCAAAAAATATTTAAGACTGTGATGATATGTGCGGATTTTGAAACGTCGCCCCAATAAGTAAGGTCGCCAGGTCTCGACGGCATGTAAGATGGCCATCATTTCTTTTTCGTAGGTAGATTGGCCCAGATTCCTCCCACTTAGTTGTTGGCTTGTGAAGGCCAAAGGTCGCCCTTCCTGCATTAAGATCGCCCCAATACCGGTCCCCGAAGCATCACATTCAATGACAAAGGATTTGGTGAAGTCAGGTAGTGCTAAGACTGGAGTGGAACACATGGCGTTTTTGAGAGCGGTAAATGCCTATTGTGCTTCCTCATTCCAGAAGAAGGAATTTTTCTTTAGGAGTTGAGTGAGGGGCTTCACTATGCAGCCATAGTTGCGGACAAATTTACGATAATAGCCTGTGAGACCCAAAAATCCTCTCAAAGTCTTAGGTTGAGGCCATTCTTGCATTGCCTGGATCTTTTTGGGGTCCACCTTGACACCTTCACGCCCCACAATGTGGCCCAAATACTCAACTTCTTCCATGCCAAACGAACACGTGGACATCTTGACAAATAATTTATGCTTGCGGAGTAGGTGTAAGAGTAGATCTACATGCTGAAGATGTGCAGCCCAAGTGCCACTATAGATGAGGATGTCATCGAAGAAGACAAGGACAAATTTCCTGAGATATGGTTTGAGAATGTGATTCATAAGGCTCTGAAAAGTAGAGGGGGCATTACAAAGACCAAATGGCATGACCAAGAACTCATAATGGCCTTCATGAGTTCGGAAAGCAGTCTTGGGAATGTCGACTTCCTTCATGTGAATTTGGTGGTAGCCTGAGCGAAGATCCAGCTTAGTGAAGAATTGAGCCCCATTGAGTTCGTCCAGCAAATCGTCAACCACCGGAATGGGAAATTTATCTTTGACTGTCAACTTATTGAGGGCCCTGAAGTCGGGACACATCCGCCACTCCCCATCTTTCTTGAGCACCATGACCACTGGGGATGAATAAGGACTAATGCTTGGACGAATGACACCTGCTTCCAAAAGTTCCTTGATGGTTTTTTCTATTTCATTCTTTTGGGTGAACGGATATCTGTATGGCCGCACATTTGGGGGTTGGGCCCCTAGAACCAAGGTGATGCTATGATCATGTTCCCCTCGCGAGGGTGGAAGCTCATGAGGCTTGTCAAAGATCGGCAGATGGTTATTTAAAATCTGTTGCATCTCAGGATGAATTGGCAGAGACTTGGTTTCGACGACCTCGATGGCATTAAATTGAGCTACCACTCCATGATTTCCCTTTTTTAACAATTTTTCCATCCGATGCGAGCTGATGATAGAGGGGGCTCCCACCTGGAGTCCACAGACGGTATGTGTGTAGTTGTTCTGCTTAAAACTCATATATAACTCCTGAAAATCCATTGTGATTGGCCCAAGAGTGCGGAGCCATTCAGCGCCGAGGACAATGTCGCAACCCCCCATGTGTATGGCAAACATGTGGGTTTTCAATTGATAATCCCCCATTTGAAGTTTGACATTTTCACAGCGGCCTTCACATTTCATTGTGCCCCCATCCGCAATTTGGACTTGGAAGTTAGAAACTGCTCGTAGAAAACAATGCACTGCTTCTGCGATTTTTTGATGGATGAAATTATGGGTACTTCCACTATCAATCAAGACTACTACTGGGCGATGTTTAAGAAAACCCCTGATTTTGAGAGTTTGAGGGGAAGAAATCCCTGCCAACGCATGCAGCGAAATAACTGGTTCGTCAGAGACATTCTCCTTTTGGTTGTCTTCTTCTAGCGCCTCATGTTCCTCAAGTGGTGGATCTTCCTCTATTGAGCTGTAGTCAGTGGCATCTATTTGAAAAAATTTGGGCTCCTTGCATTTATGACCTGGGGAGTATTTTTCATCACAGTAGTAACATAGTCCTTGCTTCCTTCTTTCGGCCATTTCCGCAGGTGACACCTTTTCGACCTGAAGTGTTTGAGTCGTGTTGTGAGCCTGTGGGGGACGACCTTTAGCGGGGAAATTTGGGCGACTGTATTGGGATGCTAATGCACGTTCCAAGTTACGGGCTACCTTGCAAACCTCTATCCAAGTGAGAGGGTGGTGCAGTAAGACTTGAGCTTTGATGGCTTCTTTAAGACCACTGATAAAACATTCCGTGTAGAACACATCTGAGAGACCCCAAGTGTGGAAGGCTAAGGCTTCAAAAGCTGTAATATATTCATCCACTGTACCTGTCTGTCGGAGCTTAGTAAGACGACCCAAAAAAGAGTCCTCCTGTTCAATGCGGTCTCGAAGAGCTTTGGTAAATTGGGTCCAAGTCTTAAAAGGTCCATTACAACGTTGATGTCATTCCCACCATGGCCACCGTTCATTGTCCAAGTACATGCTCCCCAACATAAGCTTAGTCGCATCATCTAAGATACAATTCAGTTTGAAATACTACTCCATTTGTGCTATCCATGCGGACGGGTGAGAACCGTCAAATTTATGCATATCCAACTTGGGAGGTCGCTGACTGGGTGGTGGGTGGGTGTGCCAGACGTGAGGAGAGTGGCTAGACTCACCCTCATTGTATTCATTGCCATTATACGCCTCCTCGTGGGCTTGCTCCTTGCCCTTCGGGATTAATTGCTGGACCTGGAGACATAGTCCGGTAAGCTGATTATTGAGGGATTGCATGGATTCTTCAAGTTTGTCCATTCTTTCATTGGCCATTGCTTGAGCTCTAGTTTCTACCATACACCAACCTGATGAAAAATTGGGACCGCCTAAAAATTTTCACTAATAATTGAATGGTACCACTGTGCTCAGCTCGTCATCCTAATTCTAATGGGCCGGATCACCAATACTAATCAATACTGCAGTCGCCAAATCCTCAAAATGTCAATGTGGCCAAAAGTCCTGCGAAAATTATACCTCGATATAGGAACCCTTCACAACAACTCCGATCTGGTGGATCTGAGAGATCTGAATGGCAGATCTGATAGCTCTGGGCAGCGGAATAGACTGCTGCTGTGGATCGGCTGGATCTAATAGATCGGAATGACTGATCTGCGAACTCGAGACTGCGGGACTGATGTCGGCTGCTGCTGCACCCCGTTGCACCAGCGGATCTGGAATAGATGATGTGCGATCCCCCGATAGAAAAGGGAACTATGGTCTTGAGGAGTGTCAGGTGCTACAGATCGCAATATACATAAGGGTCTGGCAGTAGTACTCGGCCCAATGTTTCAGGGCTCTAACTAAGGAGGATCGACCGTACCCTTAGCCGTACAACCCGACTACCCTATCGTACGGGCGAGTAATCTCTCCGAGTGCTGTTCTCGGTGTACTGTAGCCACAAGACGACCGACGGTTTATCTATGGCGAGGTTTCAAGGGAGCCTAGGGGCTTCCGATATACCCAGAGGGTATGTGGAAGACAGTCCGTGCACGGTTCTATCTAATGCGCTACTACTCGAAGGGGTACCCACAGGGGTTACAAGGGAGTCCAATAGACGTGACCACCTCTTGTATTTCCTGCGTGCATACTTCCCCAAATCCGCAGGTTTATGTGCTCAACGACAGATCCTGTGGTTTAAAGACGCCAGAACACGTCTCTAGCCAAAATTTTTTTTGCTAAGAATTGGAGATCCTGCTGGCCCTGGAAAGAGCTCTGATACCACTTGTTATGCTCTTAACCTGCAAAATGATACCCAATACAGAATATGCGAAGAAAAGATACCCAGAGCACAGAATAGCAATGATTTTATTATTCAGAGAGTAATGTTCACTTGCCTCTTCGAGGGGGCAACCTCCAATAGAGCAGAGCTCGATTACAAAATAAGACACGATACTCCTCGCAGGGAGTCTCTATCCTTTATATATGACTCATACATGCAATACCACGGGCCAATACCGTGGGTTTTATTAATACCATCTATCTAATACTACGGCCCATTTGCAACTAACTGTGGTCCCGTCATTAATTGCGGGTTAACCACTTACAAATATTAATATGGGCTTTATTGACTCTTGACTATGATGTGATCCCATGACATAAATAAGGGGGTTAGGGTGGGACCCTAACAGTTCATGGGGTCATAAACCCTAACTAGGAGTTTTGTCCTCTTCTTGTGATAAGTGTTATTCTTTTATAAAATAAGTTTGATAGATGGTGAATGATTGTATTGCTAAGACACTCTTTGTGGGTGTACTTTTAAGGTCCTCTTTGTGATCATGGGTTCAAATCCCCCCATAAATATTAGCTTAAATATATAAATATATTCTATTTTTAAATAGTAGCTAATAGTAAGTATCCCATTATTAATTTAACTATTAAATTATAATAAATCTTCTCAATTAAAAAAAAAATATAAATTATTAAGAAAGCATTGCATTTGCATTTTAAGATGGCACTGTGGGCAACGATGTTTTATGAATAATTCTTTCGCGGGTTAAATGAATATTCCATCAAGTACTGGATCCAAATTGTTTTACGGAGTTAACTGAATATGGAAATAAAAATCTTTTTCCACATGCCTTCTCCACAAACAGTAGCTGGAATAGATCAATTGGTTAGAGAGTGTGGTTGTTAACCACGAGGTTGGAGGTTCAAGCCCTCCTTCTAGCGATCCGATGTAACTAACCTGCTAAAAATTAAAGACTTAATTTATGTCTGTTCCATAAATATAAATATTACTGGAATCCAAATGTTTACGTGATTAAACGTATATTTGTGGATCAATCCCGTAAAGTCAGAGAGCAGTGGAAAGAAATTGTTTACGCAGTTAAATGTAGTCACGCACGTGCCTATTCTATAAATATATTTATTGGTGGATTGAGCACATCGAGAAAATGCAATAATATATATTTATTGGTGGATTGAGCACATTGAGAAAATGCAATAATATCAGTGTCAGAGTGTTTTAAATTTAAATTTACTAATTTAGTTAATTTTTATTAGAATTATATTAATTTTATTTTGCAATTTATAAATAATATATATATATATATATATATATATATATATATATATATATATATATATATATTGTCAATATTGATTAGCATTAAAATATTTTATTGATAACGCGCGACTGTGAGGAAGGAAAACACACAACACTAGGGTTTGTAGTAGGATTTTGGTGTTGGGCACCATGGAGGGGCTTGATGGGGGGAGTTCTACTCCCTCCTATAGTCATGTAGTTTCCAATCATTTCAAGAAGCCCATGGAAGTGGACACCGAATGTACAAAAAGAGGAAAATAGGAAAATATCAGAGCACAAGAGCTGGTAGAAACGTAGGAGGAAGTCAAAAGAGAGAAACGTACAGAAGTAGACATTCAGAAAGCTAACCCCAAAAGTTGGATAGGACATTGTAAACCAAGGGCTTCCATCACACCCCAAGTGGTTTTAAGTGACCCAGTGCTACAGGCACACAGGGAGCACATGGCGAGCTATGCAGTGATATGCAAATTCATGGGGGTATGGCCAACGAAGAAGGCCCTGCATGCATGGATAAAGAACCATTGGAAACCCAAGGGAGATATAGATCTACACCTTGGATCTAAGGGTTTCTTCATGGTTGTGTTTGCAAACATAGAGGATAAGGACATGATTTTTGAAGGAGGTCCTTACTTTTATGCAGCTGCAGGTCTCTATATGTGACCTTGGGTGATGAACTTCGTCCTCGAGCGTCAGAATTTTACTTTCGTGCCGGTATGGATAAGACTTTATTCCCTACCTCTAGATTACTGGCAGCCAAAATCATTAAAGGCCATAGGTAATAAACTAGGGAATTTCATAAAAATATCAGGGGCCACACTGCGTGGAAAATATACCTCCTTTGCCAGAATATGTGTGGAAATGGACCTCTCGGGGGATTTTCCAAATGAAATAATACTAGAGGTTTATGATGAAGATTGGGTGCAAGTGGTGGATTATGAACATATACCCTTTAGATGTCGCAAATGCCATGAAAACGAGCACCTCTTCAGAGACTGCTCGGTTAATAAAATGGAGAGCAGCACCAAAGCAACCTCAGGTAAAGAGACTGAAAGCTTTACTAAAGTGGGAGGTAAGGGAAAAGGGGGGAGAAAGAACCAAAAAAAATCTATGAGGAAAAGCAGCCTAGTCATAATAGGTTCAAGATATTAGAAGAAGAAGAGGAGGTTGAAAGAGAGAAGCAAGTAGTGAAGGACAATCTAGTGAAAGAAAAGGATGACATCATACAGGATAGATCTAACAAGAGCCAACAGAAGGAAGATCAGCCCAACACAATGGATCTTGATAGGGACCAAGAGATAACCTCAAGTGAAGTGGGAATGGAGGAACATGAACTGCAGGACATACTGGAAAGGGAGCATTAGATCTAGAAAAATTCCTAGAGGAAGGAACTACCAAAGGTGTGGATTCACTACCTTAAGAAGAATTTAACAGAGTACAACAACTCTTCCTTTTGAGAACTCAGGAAAAGGGTTTGGGGGTCAAAAGGAATCATGATAGTCAGGATAATGGAGGGGTCAAAACTATTGAGGCAACATAGGGACACGCTCCCAAGAACCCAGGAAGGAAAAGAGGAAGAAAAAGACAAAATGAACTACTGATAGAATGTGGAAAACTCATGATCAACTCAAGTAAGATGAAAGACCTAACCAGTTGTTTGGTCAATTTAGTGATGTCTAAATTGCAACTTTTAAATGTCAACCCGGGGCTCGTAAGCTGATGAAGTGATGTGTACTGTATGTACTTAGGCAACTGTTTCTTAAGTTTTTGTCGTTTTTAACTTTTTAAGTTTGTTTCCAAATATATTTCTCCTACAATGATGTGATGGAAATGAAATGAAGTGAGTGAAGTGTGTGTGATTGTGATGAGTTCTAAATGATTTCTTAAAACTTTAAAAGTAATCTACAAGAAAGCTTTGAACAACAACTGAAATGAAATCAACTCTTAAAGGAAAAATGAAGGCATCAAATAAAAGACCAATGGCATCGGCCCAGTACCTCTACTGCTGATGAAAATGAAATTGAAAATGACATCTACATTAACTCAATTAAAAACAAGAACAACTACTTTAACTCTTCAATTAAATCTTAAGCAATGTAAAATCTAAGTGACAAATCACACCACTTAATTTTCCCTTAACCTTTCTGCCTTCAGCTAGATTGATCATATAAGAAAGAGTTATGAGCAAGTTAGCAATGTGAGTCTTAAAACACAATAAACCAAGCTGCACTAAGTGATATCTTGGCTCCACTAAAGTTAGCAGATTATGATAAAAAGAGCCATTAAAAGATGAACAACTTGTTAAGCTATGAGCAAAAAGTAAAGTGCAAACTAAAGCAATGATACTAATGGAAATCGAAAATAAAGATCAGCAGTCTAGATAAGACGATCACAAATGCCACTAGCTGTAAAAAGAGAAGAAAGAAAACTGTCCCGGGCACCTAAGAAATCTGCAAAAACACACTGATCAGTCATGAACAAAAGTGCAGAAATATAAATGAGCAGAATTCAAAGTTATATACAGCTATTGTACATGATCAAAACACAACAATCAAAAGCATTTTGTACAACTATTATACATAAACTGATAAGAAGAAATGCAGGAAATGAAAAGCACTGTACAGGCCTTAAGTAAACAGGGGCCCTCTGCCTACTCCGGCCAGCTCAAAAGATTAGTTACACGCTTAGAAACAGAACGGTCTTCTCATATATTATATAGCAAAATAGAAAGTACAGTGGGGTTCAAAATTACATATCAGTAGCTAACTATCCAGCGTTCAAAGACGCTTTATTTATAGCAGAGAAAGCAAACTAACTTAACGCAAATTAGGCTATTCTATCAGCTGTGTAAAAACAGTAATCTGGCAGCGTCCTCGGATTTAGGCAACGGTCATGGTGGGCATTAAATCTTCTGTTGGATTCGTGTTTCCCACCGTCTGCGTGGTTGAGGAAGAGGCCAACTGTTCTTCACATGCTCTAAAACAGAACACGCAGAGCCGTGCCACCGCCAATGAACCTTTGTTGACCGTAGTTGCCCCCTCGTTGACCATGGGTTTTTATGACTGGTTTGGTTGAGCTGGAAGGACACACACCATGTCCTTGGTTCCACAAACTTGCCCATGTGGCTCTTCTTCCCGGAGGACACCTGGAACATACCATTTAATAAAACAGCTGCGAAATCTAGGGTTGGCTGCGGAAACCCTGTGTGAGCTGCGGAAACGCAGCACTTGAACCAAAATTCTAAACCAACAACACAGTCATTAGCATAATTAACAAACCATGTAAAAAGTCCTAAAATACAATGATTTGAGCAATTTGATGAAGGGAATGAGTGGCAAAAGAAGGAAATGAATAGGAAAAGGAGGCTGAGAGGATGTGTAAAGAAGTGCAGGTTTGAGGCTCAACACTAGTTACTCATTTACAAATCTTTCTTAATGAATCTTACAACATGGAATATTAGGGGTATAGGAAGTAAAAGGAAACAAAGAAATCTCAGTAATAGAATGAAGGAGGAGAAACCAGATTTGGTATTTATCCAGGAAACAAAATGTTTTGTAGATAAAATAAGATAAATTCATAGTAAGTGGCTTATTAAGTATGAATATCTAGAAGTTAAAGCAGACAACACAACAGGAGGAATTCTTACACTGTGGAACCCTCAGAAACTTGGAATCCTAGATGCTGAAGCATCCAGGAACTTCCTATCAGTGGTCATCTAGCCTTTGGGGATAAGGAAGTTTATTTGATCACAAATGTCTATGGTCCAAAAAAGCTTGAGGATAAATTCAGGCTTCTAACCTCTCTGGAGGAGCTAAGAGAAAGACATACGGGCATCCCATGGATTCCGGGAGGGGATTTTAATATGATCAGATTTCTCTCAGAAAAAAGGTGGGACTAGATCTCTAGGCAAAGATTCCATAACTTTTCAGAACTTCATTACCAACATGAGGCTAGTAGATACAAAAACCTACAATGGTATCTTCACTTGGAACAATAAGAGGGGAGGGGCTGCTTAAGTGGCCTCTAAACTAAATAGATTCATTATCTCTGAGGACCTTATCCTCTCATGCCTTGACATGTTAGCTATGATTCTCCCTTTTGGAGGCTCGGACCACTGGCCCATTCAATTAGAAGCATCCTTTATAGGAACGCCAAGAAATAGACCTTTCAGATTTGAAAACATTTGGCTTACCCATCCGGACTTCAACAACAATATTGAAAAATGGTGGATAGAAGATTTGAATGTTCAGGGTACTAAAATGTTCCTTCTACAGTGAAGGTTGAAACACATCAAACTCAGGCTGAAAGATTGGAATAAGAATGAGTTTGGAAATATCTTCGAAGCCAAAAAAGTAGTTGAGGGAAAGCTACAGGAAATTAACCAGGAACTCATCACTAAGGGATTCACCGAGGAGGGTAAGAAGCAAGATAATTTGCTTCAACAAGACTGGGAGGGCTTATGTAAGCAAGAGGTAATCTTCTGCAAAATAGAAATCGAGAGTCCAATGGTTAAAGGAAGGAGACAGGAACACAAGTTTTTTTCACAAGTCCACTATGGATCATCGGTCTCATAACAGGATTCTAAAACTGAAAGATACGTAAGGAATACAGCTCAATACCCACAAAGAAATAGAATATGCTCTGGTTCAACATTTACAAGGCATCGCAGAGGAGCCCCTCATAGACAGATCACATTTCATCAATGACTTCACAAAACATATTCCTAGGCTTGTGTCAAGAGAAGATAATTTTAATCTTAACAGGCCAGTGAATGAACAGGAGGTCAGCGAAGTCATCAAAGATATGCAAAATTGGAAATCTCTTGGCCCAGTTGGTTTCAATGTTGACTTCTTCAAAGCATGCTGGAACATAGTCAAGCAAGATATTTTAGAGGTGGTAGAGGACTTAAGGAAAAACAAAACTGTTTTGAAGGCGCTCAACACCTCTTTCATAGCCTTGATTCCAAAGCAGGAAAATGCTATGACACCAGATAGATTCAGACCCATAACATTATGCAATGTGGTGTACAAAATTATTTCCAAAATAATTGCAAATAGGCTTAAGCCCCTTCTTCCAATGCTAGTGCCTGAGGAGCAAACGGGATATGTGGAAGGTAGACAAATCCTAAGCAATATCATTCAAGCTCACAAAGTTATCCACTCTTTAAGAAGAAATAAGCAAACAGGCATGATCATGCAACTTGATCTTGAAAAGGCTTATGACAAGCTTAGTTGGGCATACATCAGGGAAGTTCTAAAAGCATATGGCTTTGACCATAACTGGATAAGATGGGTAATGGCCCTCGTTACCACCTCAAGCTTTTCAATACTACTGAATGGCTCACCATCCAAAATCTTCAAGCCTACAAGAGGTCTTAGACAAGGAGATCTGCTCTCACCCTTCCTCTTTATTCTCATGATGGAAGGGCTGGGAAATGCGATCAAAGCTGCCAAAGTAGAAGGCAAAATTCAGGGGCTCAAACTCACCATGAATGGGGATGCTTTGACCCATCAACAATTTGTGGACAACACCATGCTGCAGGGTACACCTATGGTCAAAGAAGCTCTTGCCTTCAAACAAATTCTGAAAGACTTTGCTATGGCTACAGGTACTGAGGTAAGCCTTACCAAATCAAAGATTTTCTTTTTTAATACTGATATTGCTATACAGAGAAACCTCACCAGAATTCTAGGTTTTCAAAGAGAAATTCTACCCTCCAAATATTTGGGAGTTCCTCTAACAGACAAACCTCTAAGCAAGATAGTTTCGGAGCTTGTTATTAATAGACTTGATGACAGAATTCGGAAATGGACAAAATAATATTTGAATTTGGCAGGAAGACTAGTTCTTACCAAAGCCATCCTACAAACTATTCCTATTTTTATGTTATCAACACTCCCGCCTCCGAAAGAAGCTATGCAATGCATTAGAAATATTCAAAGAGATTTTCTTTGGGGCAAAGGGGAAGAGCAAAAGAAATGGGCTTTGGTAGCTTGGGAAAAGATATGTAAACATAAGGCACATTGAGGTTTGGGACTTGATGACTCTGAAATCCTAAACAAAGTTTTGGGGGCAAAACTATGGTGGAGATGGCTAAAGGAATCAGATGCCCCTTGGGCCAAGGTTTGGAAACAAAAATATGCAAACAATTGGCAAGAAAGGGAGCACATCAGAATGTCTGGAATATTCAAAGGATCCCACATCTGGAACAAAGCTTGGGAGAATAGAGCTATTGTTCAAAAACACAGTTTTTGGGAAATCAGAGATGGAAGCCTTGCTTGGTTTTGGGAAGATAATTGGCAATAGGAACCAAAACTGCTAAGAGAAGATTTTGAAAATATCAAGAAGGATATCGATGACAAAGGGTTACATAGAATAAATGACTTCTGGGAGCAGGACAAAAATGAAGGAAAATGGAGAGTATGGAAGAATCTGATTTATAGTGAGAACTCTCCATTGAAGACCCAGGCAGAAGCTCTCATAGCTATCTTGGAACAGAGAAAGATTCTGATCTCAACATCTTCAGACCAATAGGGTAAATGACTTCTGGGAGCAGGACAAAAATGAAGGAAAATGGAGAGTATGGAAGAATCTGATTTATAGTGAGAACTCTCCATTGAAGACCCAGGCAGGAGCTCTCATAGCTATCTTGGAACAGAGAAAGATTATGATCTCAACATCTTCAGACCAATTGAGATGGGGCAAAAACAATGAAGGGAACTTTAACCTTAAAGAGGCCAAGCGAATAGCCCTTGGGCTTGACTTTACAAACCCTGATACGGTTTGGAAGGACTTATGGAAGAATCAAATTTGGATGAAAATCAAGATGTTCATGTGGTTGGTGCAACATAAAAAGATTCTAACTTGAGAAAACCCGCGCAAGAGAGGGGTAATTGGTCCATCAAGATGCCAGCTTTGCTATTTACAAGAAGAAACTATGGGACACCTTCTCAACCTTTGCCCATTCACCTCCACTCGGTGGAATTGGGTAGCTTCAATCTTTAGACATTCTGACAGGGACATTGGCAGCATCAAAAGCACTTTGAGGAATTGGAGGAGTAATTTCTCTGCAAATGAAATAAACAACAAAGCTTGGGAATTGGTTCCTGGCTTTCTAATTTGGGATGTATGGAAAGAGTGCAACAATAGAATCTTCAAGAACAGGAGTGGTTTTTCTTAGAGAATTATGGATCAGCTGATAAGACAGCTTAAAGAGACTGTAGGAAGCCTTATAAACCCCCCCCCCCCCGAGAACCGACCTCATGAACATGACGGGAAGATTCTGCTACAGTTGGGCCTTTAGTGGCTCTTCCCCCAGGGAATAACCAACAATGTAAGTCATATATCAGGTGATAAGGATCTCTGGAAGCCCCCCCCTTGGTTTTATGAAGTGTAATATAGACGGGGCCTCAAAAAGAAACCCTTGCATTGTTGGGTATGGAGGAGTAATAAGAGATGACAAGGGTTTAATAAAAGCTATATTTCACAGTCATCTAGGTAAAGCCACTAATAATATGACAGAGCTCATGGCCCTAGAGCAATGCCTAGAAATCCTAAAAGACTCAAACTTACATAATACCATTATTGAAGCTGATTCTAAACTGATAATCAACTCAGTCAAGAAAATTTGCAATGGCACAGTGCCAAACAAAGTTTTGAAACACTGGAGATTACTGCAAGTCTATCAACTTATTCAATCCCACTTGCGCACCATGAGAACCCTTAGTTTCACTCATGTGTGAAGAACAACCAACAAGCTAGCGGATATTATGGCTAATGAAGGCATTCTATGTACCAAAAACAATAAAATGTACGAATGGTTAATGTTGGGTTGTGTTGTATTCTTTCCACCACTAGCTCACGTAGTTCATTGAGGGGTTAGAAGGGGGGCGATCCCCCCTTTCGTTGTGCCGATTGGGTAGCGGGGGGAGTCGCAGGGGGTTTGAGGGTTGCAGGTAACCCCACTCTATGGGGTCTGGGGTAGCGCCCCAGAAAATTTTGGTTTTGGACCCTATGTTAGGTTGGGCAAACCTACCTATGGTTTTGTGCATGATTTTCACACATGGTTTTGGACGCGACGATTTTCGGTCCATGGTTTTGGATGCGATGGTTTTCAGTCCATGGTATTGGATGCTTCAGCATGTATAAATATGTATTGTAACATTGAAAGGAACATAATGAAAAATTAAGCCAGTAGTCCTGGTTTTGGGATCTAGGGGAAAATCTTTGTGTATATGTGTTTTACGTGTTATGCTCTCGCATTGTTTATTTTCTGTGTTTTAGAATTCGTATGCAGGTAATTTCTATACGGGGTTAAAACCTACAGCCAGAGATTTCTCAAGGTCGATTGAGGGATGAGTGCCACAAATAGGCAACATTAGATAGGGAGATCTGCTTGAACAGAGGAAATAATCAGGATAATGTATAAGCAGAGTGTTCAAGAGCAGGAGGTCAAGAGCAAAACTAGGGGTTTACTCTGGTTATCGGGTGGGAAATTGACACAGAAATCTATAGTTATAAGTTTCTCGGGCAGGAAACTTATTATAGAACAAGTCTTAAGGAAAACATTAACAGTTGCCTTCTATTGTTGGGCACTGAGATCCTCTTTAAAGAGTGGGCAGGTCAGCGTAATCGCGGAAATACAATGCAATTCGCGCGGCAAACTGCTCGGTTAACCTTCCAATCGGACCCAAAAGGCGATTGAGAATGGTCTCTATAAGGGCTTTGGTTCCGCAATTGGTGTTAATTTCCGTGCTAATCACGAGATTTGTCAGGATTCACCCGCATCTCGTGGATTTCAGGCGGTGAAAAGCCCCGAGAGTTATCTCCCCAGGCGGACCGATACGACTTTAGAGACGATTTTGAAATCTTATCGGGTCCATTTAGTTTGTTAAAAGGTGTGCTAGATGAGCTCCCGAAATCACCCTTCAACCGTTAGATTTTTAGAAACAGATCACACAGTCGTTGGTGGTTGGTAAAGTGTTGTGGGCTCTTGGCCCAGTGTACGAGACTATGGCTCAGTTTCTTAGATTTAGTGGAGTTTGTTTTTCTTGTGGGTCGCAGTGCCGTGGGTTGTAATATATATTTGTAACTTTTTTAATCAGTGAAATAGAAGGAAATACTCTTACTTAAGCAAAAAAAATATTATAAATAAAATTTTTATTTTTTTAAAAATAAGTGGAAGATTTACTAGAACATTTTCTATTTACAAAACAGGTTTATTCAGTTTCTTTCAAAAGCATTTGATTGAAAACACAAATATTTATTTCATCCAATATTTAAATTTGGCATATTCGCATTTGATTGACAATACAAATATTTATTTTAGCCGTATTCTCTCCTCCTTAACCAATTATATATTTATACAATATTATTTTCAAATTAGTGTTCTTTAACCAACATTTGTGAGTGGTTAATAATCTAGACTTCCCAAAATACATTATTAGCTCCGCTTCGCAGTGTCGAACGTGCTTCTGTTTTCTGCCATTCGTTTGAGCTACAGAAAAGAAACGTTGATGGAGGACTTTGGATAAGAGTCTGCTCGGAGTTTGTTTCAAAACTTATGGAAGAAGGAAGGCTTAATGTTGATGGACGCCGGCGTTCAGTGGGCAGGGATCAATTTTGGCAAACTTGGCAAAATTGATATGCGTGATCAATTTTGGCAAACTTGGCAAAATTGATATGCGTGATCAATTTTGGCAAACTTGTGCAGTTTTAGTGGATTAAAGTTTTTATTATTAGGGTAACATTCTTATAAACAACATATGATTACATAATTCCAAATATAGTGTTGTTATAAATAGTGGATTCGTATGATCATGGGTTAAGTATACAAATAAATCTCATTTACCTTTAAATTATTTAGACATGAGAGATAAGTCCGGCAAAGGGTGATGATCATGGTTAAGTATACAAATAAATCCCATTTACCTTTGAATTATTTAGACATGAGAGATAAATCCGGCCAAAGAGTGATGATCATGGTTAAGTATACAAATAAATCTCATTTACTTTTAAATTATTTAGACATGAGAGATGAGTCTCGTTATTTTCTAAAATAAGAGTAAATTCATTAGAATGTTAATGAAAAGTGTTTCTTTCAAAAAGCATTGGCAATTTTAGAAGGTTGCAAAGTGTTTCCAAAATCATTTTTTAGTAAGTGAATAGATGGCAATGCAATTATTTTAGAAGGTTGCAAACTGTTTCCAAGATCTTTTTTTAGTGTCAATATATGGAAATGCAATTATTTTATTATTTTATAGTGTTGCAAACTGTTTCCAAGTGAATATATGAAAATGCAATTTAGATATACAAATGTAGGAAAGTTTTGAAGAGTAATTTTTGAGAAATTGATTGAAATACCATTTTAATATGGAGATTTTTAAAGTCACAATCAAATCACCCATACTAATACAAGGTGATTTGGAAAACATTAAAGGCAAAGCTAGAGGACTTTGTGAAGATAAATATTTTTCTAAACAACTTAAAATATGACTTTGTTGGTCACAAATGACTGCACCAACATGGGCATATTTAGGATTATATTTAAGGGCCTTTTGTTGTAAATGTCAATCTTAAGAGATAGTATTTTCATTAGTACTTAACTGGGTTCAAGAATTCTAGAATATATTAGCCATAGTATTGTAGTAATTTACAAGGTAGGGATATACCTCCCAATAGGAACTCTTACACATGTTGATCCAAATTGGATCATTATATTGTTTTTCATTCATATCAATGTTTTTGAAGTGGAAAAAGTGGAGGAATCAACTCACACAACCATTTTTACTAGTAGGATCCAATTTGGCAAATTGGAGTCTAAAACATTTTAGGGGCATTTTGAGGCATCAAATGACTTTTTTTGGGGTAGAACTTCCTCGATTTAGCACAACGCTATTTTTTTCATATTCTAGACACAAAGACCTTTCCAATGACACAAGAATCACATCAATCATAGTATGTATGCAAAATTGATGCCACTCGGAAGTTGACCTTCTTGTTTTCACCACCATAATTCAAGAGGATTCCATGTCGGCCCCCATAACTCATAGAAAATGAGCTAACCATGTGATTATGATGAAGAAGACTCTAGAAGAGTCTATATTGCAACTCTAGTTAAGAGATGAGGTAGTCAAACCTAACCACTAGTAGGCTATTGGGTTGTGTTATAACTGGGCCACCAGGAGGAAAAGGGTCTCCATTCTTTTCGAGTGCATTTGTTCCATAGATGAGAAAAATAACTAAGAGGGATAGGAGAAAGCACATAAAGATGATGTTTGCACTGTAATAGCCCACACGCCACAGGTTGTACTTCTTTTTACTCACAACTATTTTCTATTCAGAGAAAGAGTGCACAAGGGCCTCACCTTCTAGCTAGTTTTTCTCCCGAAAGAGCTTCTCAGGTTATATCTTGTGTCAAATTGTGGTCTATGAGTTTTTATTTCATTGTTCTATATTTCATGCATAAATTTAATTTGTACGCATACATAATAAAAAATAATCTAGAAATAAAACCCTAATATTGTAGATTCCTATTTTTAAATATAGTTTTATTAGATCTATTGTGATGAACTGTCGAGTGGAATATCCATGACAACTTATGGATCACATGTTGTTGAATGAGTTAAGTAAGGACACATTTTTGACACTATATTTTATCAGCTTGATGAAGTAATGGTGAGAGTCTACGGGTTTGGAATAAAATGTCTTATCACATTGCTAAACAAACTCAATGAGGATAGAACGGTTGAAATGAAAAACCCGTGATTTATTACAAGCTATGAACCAAAGTGTTGTCCATTGCATGGTTGCATATTGACTTTTTGCTACAAATTCTTGGTTTTCATGGTGCACCTTGCATAAGGATACTTAATACTTTCATATAACCTAAGTAATCTACTTGGACTAGTCATCACACATTAGTGTATGGCTTGACTATGTCTTCCTACATAACTTCAATCCTTCTTTCTATATTACTTGACTCTATAACCCTTAGATTGGCATTAGTCTTAGCAATCAACTAGCCATATATTTCTTATATAGTATATCATAAATTTACTTAGGAAAATGTCCCTTGTACTAAAGGAGAGTCATCCTAAAGACTTGAGGGAGCTATTATGATGACAATGGGTAGCCCCTCTAAGTTCCCAAAATGGTTACATTATTTACAATAGGGGAATTTTCATGGGGCTATCACACTTCCCTCCACAGACACTCATATGTTAGCCCAATTCCACCGGCAACAACTGACAACCATAGGGAGGTTGTGTCATTGTATTCAAGTGGTTGCAAGGCAGTTCATGGGGTCATAAACCCTAACTAGGAGTTTTGTCCTCTTCTTATGATAAGTATTATTCTTTTATAAAATAAATTTAATTCTAAAATCTTTTTCAGAAAATGTGTTTTTCCTACAAGATATTGAATAGATGGTGAATAATTGTATTGCTAATGCACTCTTTGTGGGTGTACTTTTAAAGTCCTCTTTCCAATCGTAAGTTCAAATCCCCATAAATATTAGCCTAAATATATAAATATATGTTCATTCAAATCTCTCATAAACATTATATATATATATATATACTTAGAGACAACTCATTTGATAATTGTCTTGTTATGAAAGTGATGAGATCTAAAGTTCAATTTCAATTTCCTAATATGAATTAAATAATAAATAAATTATAAAGAAAGCATTGCATTTGCATTTTAATGTGGCGCTGGGCAACGCTGTTTTACGAATAATTGTTTTGCGGGTTAAATGAATATTCCATCAAGTACTGGATCCCAATTGTTTTACGGAGTTAAATGGACAGGGAAATAAAAATGTTTCTACACATGCCTGCTTCGCAAACAGCAGCTGGAATAGCTCAGTTGGTTAGAGCGTGTGGCTGTTAACCACAAGGTCGGAGGTTCAAGCCCTCCTTCTAGCGATCATTTGTAACCAGCCTATGTTTAATGCTCACAAGAATATTTCGTGTGTTCCATACTATCATTTAATGCCTATTCCATATATATGAATATCGGTGGAATCCAATTGTTTTAAGCGGTTAAACATGAAGTTTCATAATTTATGCAGATGCCTATTCTATAAATATATTTATTGGTGTTTTAAGCGGTTAAACATATATTAAAGTTTCATAATTTATGCAGATGCCTATTCTATAAATATATTTATTGGTGGATCAGTGAAAATAAGTGAAAGATTTAGAAGAACATTTTCTATTTACAACACATGTTTTTTTAATTTCTCTCCAAACGAAAACGTAATTTTTTTTTTTTATCTAATATTTGGATTTGGCATATTCTCTCTATAAGCATTTGATTGACAATACAAATATTTATTTTAGCAGTATTCTCTCCTCCTTAGCAAATTATATATTTATATAATATTATTTCCAAATTAGTGTTGATTTCCCAAAACATTTCTGAGTTATTAATGATAAAGACATCCCAAAATACAGGTACCAACAATTTGATATCTGCATCACTATTAATTTAAAATTAAATTATTATTATGAAATGTTGCATAATTAAAATGGGCATTGTCTACGGAGTGGCAAATTTTTCCAGAGAGCCAACATCCCGCTGGAATTTGGCTATTTTTTTCCTAAAAAATTTGATGGTAGAAATATTTGAATCTTTCTTAATAAGTTGAATTGCAAAAACGAGACTATCTAAACGCCCAAAGAGACCACCGAATTGTATATTCAACACGTGGGCAAGTTCCCTCCATCCTATTTGCACGGTGACGTCATATTGATGATGGGCATTGGCATATCCAATATTTTCAACGCCCTCCTTTCTCCTCCACAAATTGTAATTTGCACGGTGACGTCAGATCGCTTATGGGATTCTCCAATGTTTTGGACAGCCACCGTAGAATGTTTGAATGGTCCACTAGTTGACCCTATCCACTCCGTCCGTTCATTACAAATCTTTTCTGTATCCCTGGTGTTGGAGTTTATATAACATGTCATTTATGTGTTCCTTTCTTAAATCTGTGGCTTTTACTTTGCTCCGCTAGTTCATAACAAACCAAATAAACTATGGGGAACCATGCATCCTGCCTGATCATGGGTAATACCCAGGAAACTATCCACCTGGTTCACTTTGATGGCATTGTGAAAATCCTTCATAGACATCTTTGTGCTGCTTAGATTGTCCAGTGATTCCCTCACCATTTAATCTGTGACTCTGATTCGTTCTACGTCGCTCAAAAGGCGTCTGCTCTTTGTTATGAAACCAACTATAAAAAGTAGAAAAGATAGATCAACGACTTAGAAATCAGCCTCTTCGAGGGGGAAACCTCCTTTACATTACACAAGTGAACAATTCTTGGATGATACAAATGACAAAACCTCCTTTATATATATAGGAGTCTAAGGGGTCAAAATATAACCAAAGCCGGCCTAACAATAATAATATAAGGGCACAAAAATAAAAATAGTGGGCTTCTATGGGGCACAATAATAACAATATGGGGACAATAGGAGCACAACAATAACAATAAAGGATACAATGACAATAGTAATGGGGGAATCACTAGTATTATAGGGACCTAACACTCTTTCTCCAAATGACCAACTGAAGGTGAATAACAAGTACTTCCTTTTTCCCCAATGCTTCTTTCAGCCTCCCTTATCTCTCCTATCACTGGCTTCCTTGATAATGGTGCCACCGTCACAATGCCATGTTAGAGAGTCTGAGTGCATCGCAATGTGGCATATTATTAGGAAATGGGGTGCACTCGAGCACAATTGAGAGCTAAAAGTTTTGTGGCTTGATTATAAAGAACTTACTCCTTAGCCAATCTAACAGGGAATTGATGACGCAAAGAGAGAATTGGTTGATGAGATACACACCTTCACGAACATTGAAATACTAGCGAAAGTAGTCGATTGGGTTCATGATGCAGGATATATAAGATGGTGTTATAATAAATACATGTACACACTAGATATATATTTGCATCTCAACTTCATACTTGCAAGACTCTTGATGGACAAAAATGAGATTAGGGAAGATATTCTCCCATCTCTGGGCCACATATAGTGGCAAATGGTAGCTATAGATCACAAGTTGGGTGGTATCAACAAAAATATGGGCATCCCTCTTGAACCAAGTTTCTCCCTAGGCAACAACAAGGAACCCATCCCCATTGAAGCCACTGACTAAGATAAATCCACTCAATTGTCCTTTAGTCTCTTTGGTTTTACTTTCTATGTTTCAATTCTATAAGCTTTAGTGTATTTCGATATGTTCCGTGAAGTTTTATTGTAAACACTTTTTATGGTGTCTTTGGAAGACTAGGAGGGAATGGTGGATATATTTCGTGAAGTTTTATTGTAAACACCTTTTATGGTGTCTTTGGAAGACTAGGAGGCAATGGTGTTTATAATTTTCAGTTCCTCTCTTCATCGTGTCAGTCTATCAAGCTTCCTATTTGTGTTATCCCACATCGGGATTCAACCTTTTTTGTAATTTTCATGGTAGAAGGAGAGAAGCTGTGCTAGGGCTTATTTGGTTATGAGATGTGGGGGGGTTCAGGAGTCTTGCCATCAATCCCGAGTTTCACTGTGGCTTTTTAGTACCTAGAGTTTGGATTTATAATTGTGTTTCCAACCCCTATTGTCACCTAGATGTTTACATTGTTGGTCCATTTACTTTGTAGAACAATTACAGTTCCTTTGGGGAATTTATGGTAAAACTGATATATGGTGGAGACAAATTGTTTGGAGGAAGTGGTGTGGGGAAATAATTGCACCTCCGTCTATAGTGCGAGCCTAGTTGGTAGTTTTGTTGAGTAGCCCCCTAGCCAAAATAGATACTTGGTGCTGTAGATTCTTTGTGGTTCAGATCTCACTAGCTGTCTTCAATCCTTACTCCAGGTTGCAAATCAATTGTCTCCAGGCCCAATGCCTCGTCAAAGAATGCACATTAGGAGGGGGGAAACTTATTATCAAGAATGGGCCTTAAGGGGGCACTCTTGCAAGCATCATCAATTAGAGGAAATCCCTAGGAAATACTAGGACGTTATGCTAGGCCCTATCCATGAAGAAATTGCTTAAGCCGAGGGAGAAGCATACACACATAGAACCCCTCTCTTAGATACAAAGGTCTTAGTAGAATGGGTTGGTTGGATCCATGAGACTATGCATAGTAGGGGTCATTCCATGACCAACACATGCAAACCATCAACCTGTATTTCTAGATGAAATTATTATTGGGACTCACGTTAAAGATAATACAGTAGCACCTTGGCATACCCCTTGTGATGGGAACAACTCATGAAGACTCAAAAGAGCCTATTCAAATTGCAATATCAAATTGAGATCCCTCATAATAGCCATCTATTGTTTATGTTTTGTGTGTTTTATGATACTAATATTTCGAGGCAGAGTATCATATGACAAATCTCTAGTTATCTTTTAAATTTTGTAAATTTTGTAGTTTCTTTTTGTTTTTAGTTATCTCTTATGTAAAACAATTTTTCCTCTTGATATAATTTCTAATTAAGAAAACGTTCCATTTGGATTTTAATGTGGGAGTTGTGGACTCAAATTCTGTTCTACGAAAGTAACTATTTTATGGATAAATAAATATGGAAATGCTAAATTTTCTCACATGTCTATTCCATTGAGTACTGGATCTCAATTGTTTTATGGGTTAAATGAATATGGAAATGTAAAATTTTGTCCACATATTTATGTATAAGTGGAATTCAATTTTTTACACGGTTAAATTCTTTGAACTCTTAGTAGAAGGATATTAAATCTTGCACTCTAATGGTTGTAAGCTCCTCATTATTTTTTACATCTATTGCTCTGATCTAGTAGGAAGCGACATTTTTTTTGGGGTTCTATGTGATATAAGTAATAGTTTCCTAATATAAATAGAATGTGCCTTTGAACGAATATCCAAAAAATATTTTCTACATTATTTGTTATTCTAAAGTTGTTGTCCGTGTTACATTGTAATAGTAAGATTTTCTACATTATTTACTATTGTAGAGTTGTTGTCCATGTGTAACATTAAAATAACTCCCTTAGTAATTCCATGCTTCCTATATCTAGCATTAAATATCCAACTCCCATTGTAATGGTAACTTACATTAAAATCATTCCCTAATATGTACTCCAATGGTAACAGGGTGTAGTCTCAGTTTTAATGATGATTCTCCTACAATGAATTAAACAAAGTACAGATCTATGATTGGAAGTCTAATTTATCTACAAGGTACCAGACTAGATATCATGCATGTGGTAGGAATTGTTGGAAGATTCCAAGCCAATCCGAAGGAGTCACATCTTCAGGCAGTAAAGAGAATATTCAAATATCTCCAAGGAACTCAAGACTTTGGTCTATGGTATCCTAAATATACATATCTCACCCTTCATACATATACATATGTGGATTGGGTTGGGAATGTTGATGACCAAAAAAACACTAGTGGAGGTGCATTTTATATGGTATCAAAATTAGTATCTTGGTTCAACAAGAAACAAAGTTCGATTGCCTTATCTACAACGGAAGTAGAATATGTGGATTCTGCATCTTACTGCACACAACTTCTTTGGATGATGCAAACATTAAAAGATATTCAAATTAAATGTTCTCCACCCATCTCCATCCGATGTGACAATACAAGTGCGATTAGTATTTCGAAAAATCCTATTATGCACCCCAAGACCAAGCACATACCCATTAAGTACCAATTTCTATGGGAAAAAGTGCTTGAACAAAAGGTTATATTAGAGTATATTCCCTCCAAAGATGAGGTTACTGATATATTTACCAAACCTCTTCCCAGAGAAGCATTTGAATATCTAAGACAATAGTTAGGAGTTGTTTCTGCCTCATCTTACTATTAAAACCAATTTGTTCAGTCTACACGTAGAAAATTAGAGGATTGTTTTCTATACATGGATTTCATGAAGCAGAGTCACGTATATATGCGAGTTTCTGTGCCAGGAGTAGCGTATGTGTTTTTTTTGACATAAAAACAGTGGGTCAGACTGAAAATCAATTTCTGACATGCATGTCTAGTCTGATGTTGATGGATATAGAATGTTGATATGATTTTCTCATTGATGTTTATTTGATTGATGAAGATGCCTTGATGAATGAATTGTTGACAATGCACAGGTAGCACAGGTTTAGGGGGAGCATTAGCCTTCAAAATATTATGCATTGTTGGCATCATGGTTGCTGAATTCAACTATGGTCTCAGTTATTAATGTCATTTGATGAAAAGCTCATGTAAATACCTATGGTGTAATAATATGTCTCTTTCTGTCATAGTCTATTATGGATGAGTCCTTTTGGACACATGATGTAATTTGCACTCCCACTATGCATGGGAGGGTTGATGTAATAATTACAAATTTCAGTCATGTATGAACATTTGATGTATCCCCATTTGGTTAGGTGATTGATGTATGTATGAGTCATTGGTGATAGGAAGGTCATACTCACATAGTTGAGTTATAGAGTCATGTTATTCTTTTGAAAAATATTTCTGCAGACTTTGCATGTGCCCAGGGGGAGCATGGACAATATAGTGCACCTCAGCATATACTAAGGGTCGTTTTCCCTTGATGTCAAAGAGGAAGAGTATCTTGGTGTTGTTTGATATATTTAACAGATTCTACATATTGAAGTGATCAACACCAATATCGTTGTCATCAAGTCCAAAGGGGGAGATTTTTGGAATTATGGTACATGTGTTTTCCTTGATGGAAACTCACATATATGATAACCAGATGTATCCACAGGTCAGTTCAGAAATGATAAAGTGATGCATGATGGCAACTCACATTGTAATTCAGAGGTAATAGAGTAATGGCACAAAAGAATAGGATGATGGGACAAAGGATTACAGATCAGAATCAAGAAATTGAGGAAAGAGAATGTTTTAAGTTGTATACATTGTTTAACCTAGTCCAAGTCATGTATACATGCAGGTACACAAAAAAAAAAATCGTGTATACATGTGCACACAGTTTCATAGAAGGAAAAACACGTATGGGATGGAAAATTAAGGTTAGAGAATACCAAGGGTCCATACCATGGTATTAGCCCACAATATTGAGCGGAATAACAGTTACTTGATCCCGTCTAAGAATACCATAGGTTCTAAGTGTTGTTTTGGTTCATGGTATTAACAAAGGCTCTAAGTATATAAGGAGGACAAGACCAAAGGGATAAAGGGTAAGAGAAAGGTTTTTTCATGAATACTTCTATCTAAAGTATATTTTGTGTTGTAAGGGCTATGGTTATGATATAGATCTGAAACATCTTGTGCACCCTTGGATACAATGTTGGATTAGGATCATGAGACCTGAAATGACTTATCATTGTATGATCTGATAATGGATAGGCTAGATCTGAGTGCTAACACATGTTTTATCCTTTAAATGCTATGATCTGGGTATATCTGAAGTCTTGAAAATATGCGAAGTTATAAGTCATTATTTGCAGATCTATACGTAGGTTCGCCTCGGTGAAGGCGCATATACATGCGGATTCGGCACTTCCAAGTAGCGTATGCAGAGGAAGGGCTTGTTGTTTAGAAATGACTGATCTATCTGATCAGTACTATTGTTTTACTGCTGTTTGTCAATGATGTCTTCATTAGATCTGAAGTTAAACTAATTGTATAAGGAGATTGAGTATGGCTGACTGATTGATTGAGTAAGAAGGGTGATATTTTGCTGCTATCTATTTAGAACTCTATAATATTACAGTAGATCTTCAAAATGTCTTTTGTTAGTACAGTTTTTGGTTCAGGAGTTTTACGATTCAGTATCTTTAGAGGTATACACGGGTTGAGTTATAGAAAGTGGCATATACATGCAGGTTTTCCTCATTGAAGTGGCGCATACATTCTGACATATGATTTTTGAGGTTGCAGTTGGTTCTGATTGTTGATGCAGAGTTTTGGTTTCAGCTCTGTGTTATGGTGACAATGATTTGACTGTTAAGATTGATTGATTGTGTTTTGGTTGAGAGTTGATGGGTTTCAGTGATTAGTTGATGCAGTTGTGTTTGATGGTTGTATTTCAGTGGTAATTGATTTTGAGCTTCAATGTTACTGATGGGTCCAGTCTGAAAATTTGATGAAACGTGGCCTACATATTGTGTTGATGTGTACCAGGAGTATCTAGTCTAAAAATTTATGAAACATGGTCCCTGGAGAATGAATTATGTAGGCTAGCGTCTATGTACTGGTAATCATATAAGCCAGTACAAGAGCTAGGGGGTTGGAACTCCCTTCCAGTTGAAGCTGGAAAACGAGTGAAGGTTGTAGCCTTCAACAAGAGGATGCCTGCGTACTGGAAAGAGTCTGCACCAACAAAAAACTTGTAAATACTTTTAATAAGAAGATTGAAGGCTGAGACAGCAACATCGGTGGTTGTTTTTCCCACATTGGGTTTCCACGTGAAAAAATCTTAGTGTTCATGTGTGCTGCTTATGTGTGTTGATTTATTCTGTTCTTACTGCATCTGTTTACTTCTTAGTAAATGCAGATCACACTCTGATTTAAGTTCAACAGACATTGAATTAGTTGTTTTACAAGTTTATTATCTATACACTAGTTTCATTCATTATAGTCATGTACATAAGTTGTTTGGTTTTTGTAAAATCATGTATACAATTTGAAAAAGAAAATTATTATTGTGAAAGTTTAAATACTGATTCACCCGCCCCCTTTCAGTATTTTTCCCAACAAAACCTAGAGATTCTACTAGAACAATTCAGGATGAAGCAATACAAATTCCTATGAAACAACAAACCCCTTCACAAACGGTTGTTACTAGAGGATGTCAGACTGGTCCACCTTATCCTAAGAGATTATCATTGAGCAAACCAAGTCCTCATCCTGAATTCGACTTTTTAGGGGAGATACTGAATTTATTTGTCAAAATCCCATCACTTCAGGCTATGATGGACGTACCTATTTTATGCCAAAACAATCACGGAAAATTTCTCTAGGAAACCTGGTAGAATACCAAAGGATCCACTTGTTATTCACGTTATGGGAAAATTATTAGGCATAATGTTGGGGAAGCGTATACCTGTTAAATACATGGATCTAGGGAACTTGATTATGATAGTACAAATTAATGGGGTTGATATCCCAAATGTACTGGTAGATTTAGGGGCAACCATTAACGTTATAACCTCTGCAACTGTGATTACTTTGGGTCTCCGGTACCTCAAATCAACTCCCACTGTCCTAGAATTAGCAGATCAGTCTACTATATGATCAGTAGGGAAGTGGAAGATATAACTATTTCAGTAGACTCATGGAAATACCCTATCAATCTTTTGATTTTACATACTCAATCCCTAGCCGGCGGACATCCTTTGATTTTAGGAAGACCTTGGCTTGCAACCACAGATGCTTACATTGGGTGTCGGTCTGGAAATATGGTAATATCCAATGGGGAAGTTACAAAGAATCTTATCCTTTACCCCCCTGCCGAACCAAGTTTGTCAGATAAACCAGGATTTACCTTGATGCAAAAATATCTACCTATGAAAGAGACCAAATCCGAGAATGAAGAAGTTAGATTGATCCTTACAATTAGTGAGGCTCTTTATTTCAAGGATGAAATGGAGGATGACGCCATTAATGCCTTTCTCAGCAGTCCCAACTCCATTTTTGACCCAACCCGCCAACTATTCGAATTTGTCATGAGTTGCAGCATTTAAGAAAATATGGAACCAAAAACAGAAGTTGGAAATATTCCTGTAATTGTACCCCGTGACAACATTTATGTAGAAATTGAACCAGGGAAAACATTGAATATTAATCTTGGCCTTTCTCCCTCCCAAACTGAACGGTTACTAAAGGTCCTTCGGGAACATAAAGGAGCCTTTGCTTGGGAGTGTATAGATATGAAAGTAATCCCTTCTAATTTATGCACTCATCACATATACATTAAAGAAGAATTTCAACCTATTAGGCAGCCACAGAGAAGAATGAACCTTGCCTTAAAAATCATTGTCAAAGATGAATTACAAAAGCTATTAGATATGGGTTTCATTTATCCGATATCGGATAGTCAATGGGTTTCCCCACTGGTCATTGTTCCTAAGAAGAATGGAAAGTGGTGTACTTGTGTGGATTACAGGGAATTAAATAAAGAAACTTTAAAAAATCAATTTCCCCTACCCTTTATTGATTAGGGCCTTGATAACATTAACTGGAAAGAAGTTTTTCTCCTTTCTAGATGGATTCAGTGGATACAACAAGATACAAATAGCTCCCGAGGATCAAGATAAAACCACATTCACATGTCCTTGGGGGACCTTTTCCTATTGATTCCTCCCATTTGGTCTATGTAATGCACCCGCTACCTTTCAAAGGGAAATAATAGGAATTTGTTCTGATCTAATCAATGATAGTGTTGAAATTTACATGGATGACTTCACCCCATATGGGGATTCTTTTGAAGAAGGTCTAGAAAACTTAGAGAAAGTACTTAAAAGATGTATACAAACACATGTTTCTCTTAGTACTGTCAAATGCATATGATGATGAAGGAAGGAATAGTGTTGGGACACCTACTTTCAGCTGTAGGAATTTGGTTTGATCCTGCTAAGGTAGAAGTGATATTGAATTTTCCTACACCTAAGACACTGACACAGGTACGTAGCTTTATTGGTTATGCTGGCTATTATAAGTGGTTTATAGATAATTTTTCTAAGACATCATTCCCACTTTTTCAATTGTTACCTAAAGATGTAGAGTTTGTGTGGACAGATGAATGTGAAACAACCTTTAAAATCAAAGAACTAGTTTGTAAAGCTCCGATATTACGAGGTCTTGACTGGAAGATCCCATTTCACATCTCTATAGATGCTTCTCAAATGGCAGTAGGGGCGGTTATCGGGCAACAGGAGGACAATAAATCGTATGCGATCTATTATGTCAGTAAGAACTTGACTCCTGCTGAACTGAACTATACGGTAACTGAAAAAGAGTTCTTGGCTGTTATTTATGTTATTAATAAGTTTCAGCATTATATTACAAGGTATCCTACTTTCGTGAACACTGATCATACATCTATCATGTATTTGATGAATAAAACAATTACCCCTGGCCATATTACAAGATGGTTGTTGTTAATTCAAGAATTTGATATTACCATTGTAGATAAGCCAGGGAAAGATAATGTGGTTGCAAATTTCCTGTCTAGAATGGATACTAGTGATGAAGGTACCCCTGTAGAGGATAGTTTTCCAGATGAACATATTTTTGCAATTTCTACTCACACTCCATGGTATGCAGATATTGCTAACTATCTTGCTACAGGAAAAGTGCCTCAACACTTACCTTATAAAGAATAGAGAAGGATTATCCATCATAGTGCCCGTTATTCATGGATAGAAGGATATCTCTTTTACATAGGACTCGACCAACAAATCTGGCACTGGATAAGTGAGGATGAAATCTATGGTGTCCTGAAAGATGCTCATGATGGCCCCTACAGGGCACATTTTCCAGATAAGTGGACATGTCATAAGGTGTTGCAAATGGGGTACTATTGGCCCTCTATTTTTTGTGATGCAAGGAAATATGTTCGAGGGTGTGATAGTTGCCAACGGATGGGTCAGCTTGGTCGGGTAGATGAGATGCCACTACAACCTCAACTAGTTCTTGAGCCCTTCGAAAAATGGGCTATTGATTTCATTGGGCCATTCAATCTGCCTTCACATCAGAAAGTTCACATTATGGTTTGCTTGAACTATGTGATAAAGTGGGTAGAGGCCAAGGTTGTTATGAAAGCAACAGAACAGGTTGTCTTGGACTTTTTATTTGAAGAAAGTTTTGCTCGGTGTTTAGCTCCTAGAGAGATGGTTTCATATGGAGGGGCGCAATTTACATCACATATGATAGCATGACTTATGAAGAAATATGGGATCAAGCATAGGGTAATGTATCCATGTCACCCTCAAGCAAATGGCCAAGTCAAGAACACAAACAAGGTATTGGAAAATATTCTCCCAAAGGCTGTAGCAAACCATCACTAAAATTGGGCTGAAAACCTTCTTGAGGCACTATGGGAATATAGAAAAACATGGCGAAACACAACAAGATTTTCACCATATGAGCTTGTCTATGGAAAATCCCCTTTGTTTCCGGTGGAATTTCGAAATTAAGATGCTTAGGACAACCCTTAAAGTAGGTTTGAATATTTCAGAAGGCGAGAAACACCAATTGGAACAATCAAATGAGTTGGATGAAATTAATTTGGTAGTTGTCTAGAATACTGCTGCAATTTAGTAGCAACGAACTAAATGGCATGACAAATTTATCAAGAAAAAGGTGTTTCAAAGGGGAGATTGGGCATTTCTCTATGACTCTCAGTTCAAAGATTTTAAAGGGAAACTTTGCTCCAGATGGATGGGACCATATGAAGTTGACACGATGTTTGATAACGGGACTGTTAGAATTATAACAATTGATGAGGCACATACTCCTTTGCTTGTAAATGGACATTGCCTCAAATTATACCACCATCTAGCTTCTAAGGACTCATTTATCAAACATTTCTCTGATAATTTTGGTTTTGAATTATTAGTGTTGAGAACTCTTCCTCTGCACTTTTGATCTAAAAAAGAAAAAAGAAAACAAAGAAACAATAATATATATCTATATATCTATTATAATAAAATGTTGTTACCACTCTATCATTTTTTTTCTTGCAGGTATCTCACTGGTGTTGTTACTCCTCCGGTGTTGTTACTCTGATCATGGCAATTTTGTCTAAGTACTTCACTGGTGTTGTTACTCCTCCGGTGTTGTTACTCTAATCGTGGTGATTTTGTATAAGTACTTCACTGGTGCTATTACTCCTTCAGTGTTGTTACTCTGATCATGACAATTTTTTCTAAGTACTTCACTGGTGCTGTTACTTCTCCGGTGTTGTTACTTTGATCGTGGTGATTTTTTCTAAGTACTTCACTAGTGCTGTTACTCCTCTGGTGCTGTTACTCCGTCGCGATTTCGTCTAAGTACTCTAGTTCTGTTACTTCGTTGTGATTTCGTCTAAGTACTCCGGTGCTGTTACTCCTTCGGTGTTGTTACTCTGTCGTGATTTTGTCTAAGTACTCCGGTGTTGTTACTTCGTCAAGGTAAGTCATCGGGTATGCCCCTGATCAATTTTGTGGATTTTATTGATAATTCATTTGACATGACTCTATATGACCATGGATGGTCATCCCCTTAGTTGGGGGGGGGGGGGGGTATTATAATAAATACAAAGACGCCATAATTAAAATGAAGTAATGACTTATCGTATCACTATTGAACCATGTGCCAAGTGTGTACACTCCACGATCCCCACCATACCTCGCACAATTATCCATATGCATTGGGACTTGAATAAGTACGATTGTGTTAATGGATGGTCCTTTCCAATGTTGTGAAATGATTACCATAATCATCACTCATCATTACCATAATATCCCATGGATTTTTCCATATTTTACCATTATCTTTCTGATTTTCACTATCACCGCACCCCGTCACTACCACAACCCTGTCACTGCAATTTTACCTGTCGACACTCCTCCTCAACGGTCTTGCTGTTACTCCAATTGCTGCTACAGAGCAACTATAGAATGGGCAGGCAAGCCATTAGGCACGAACTAGAGAATACAGTGCAGGTCCGGAGCAATCCAGACGTATGGCAAGTATTTTTAGATGCAGGATGGCATGTGTATTTTGAAAGGTTGCAGGGATTTGACGAAGCCATCACAGTCGAATTCACGTTGAATTTGGATGGAAATCATTCTAGAGTGCATGGATTGGATATTCCCATCATAGAGGAAGTGATTTCGACTGTCAGCGGATTGCCGCAAGGAGGGCAGAAATGGTTTTCAAGGAAATCTCCTTTGCCAGAGTTCTCAGAATTGTTCTTACAAGCTGGTGAAACAACAGTCCAGAAGGGTAGGGGGTATGATCGAAAGCCTTCTCCGCACCCATGGGCTTATATTACATATTTTTTCATGGGGTACATTACTTGTGAAGGCCGGTTTACTACTATTTCAAGTATCATTTTAAGCTTCTTGCATGCCTTCGGTTTCAACATGCACAGATTCATTCTCTAGTCATGCCATATTTTCTATGGAACAGTCTTCAGTTGATGGCCCAATCTGCTTGTGGGTCTTGACAAGCATTAGCGGTCCTTACAAATCACATACTAGTCAGATTATTAGTGGTGCATGCTTTGTCCTGAACTTCTATGGCTTGGCCATAATTCATCGAGCTAGCAGAGGAATAAATTATGGCTATGGTGCCTATAAGGGAGGATGAGGAAGAATTGATGGTAAAAGAAGAAGAAATCATAGATGATGCTGCTCCACAAGAACCAACATCACCTGCTGGCTCAACAAGAATGGAAGCAATGGAGATAAAATAAGCCACAGTCAATGCTGCTCCACAAGAACTAGCATCGCCTATTGGCCCAATGGGAGCAGAAGGGGCGGAGATAGAAGAAAATGTAGTCGACGTTGTTCTACAGGAACCAGTGGCGACTGCCACTTTGAGGAGAGAATCACCACCCTTGGATGAAATTACAGGTGGTGCTGACACACAAGAACCAACATCACCCGTTCAAGAAATCGAGGAACCTTTGGATGAGGTTGCAAGTGGTGTTGATACACAAATACCAACATCACCTGCTCAAGCGATTATGGAACCCTTGAAAGAAGTTGGGGCCGTAGTCGACACTGCTCCACAAGAACCAGTGTCAACTGTCGAGCAGGAGGACAAACTAGAAGAAGCACATGAAAAAAAACATGGCATAAACCAGCCAGTGAGCACAAGGGAAGGAGGACTTGAATCATTAGGCATTGAGAGAATGGACACTGAAGAAATAATTTTTCATTCTCCGCTTCTTGTGTCCTTACCAAGAGGGGCAAGGAAGTTTGTTCCCCTAGGGGTTTGGTGAAGGAAGAAGGCCTTCAACACATTCGAAGAGAATTAAGAAAAAATGCCACTTGTCCTTTGGATGGAGAATTTTTAGTTTGTGAACATTTATGACAGACACAAAACCCTCTTAGGGATCAAGGGATGGAAAGAACAGATGTTGGAAACCCAGAAATGGTGCATTGACATATGCACAAAACAAATTTTTACTTGTCAAGAGGAGGCTCGGGACAGCTGCCAGAAATGGTGGATGCTATTGTCATCAGCCATCAGGATACGTGAACCTTTTGGGGCCCCCAATTTTTCTTGGGCTCTAAACAGGGTACCTCAGTATATTTCATGCATGCAGCTTCATGGAGTCTGATGAATGGGTTTGAGGTTCCGATTCCCCATTATCTAGCTGCCAACTGATCAATATACTCCAGCTTACGAGGTAGGTGACGATTGGTGGAAGGAAGTCATCCAGATAGATGGATATAAGCCTTTAGGGACAGAAATGGCTACAAAATATGATCTCACACAGCTTCATGCTGATCATCGCAACTCCAAACCCTATCTGTGCAAACAACGGGCTGCATGAGGACATGTAGAAAGACTAGTTGGGGGTGATGTTGGTGGCTAAATTTGCATGTTTTTACCCACCCTTTTTACCTTTTTTCCTGTATCCATTTTTACACCATTGTTGGTCAATTTACATTGTAAATCGTACAATATAACTCTTGTCATGTCTTTATGAATCATTAATCAATGAAGCATAGTCATAGGGGATTGTTTCCTATGTGGCTTGCATATTCGATTATTCTTGTAGATTTGGAGGAAGTATGATCAAGACCATGATTCTACAATGGTGACCATCCAGCTAGCAGCGCTATCTCAAGACATCAGTTGCAACAGTGGATCAATATTTTAATTAACGCACTGCTATCTTTATATTTTGTTTTTCTTAAGAAACCACTATGTAATTGTAGGCAGACAACTACCATAATTCTAGGAGTTGTTAGTGCTTTCTAAGTGGAAAAAGTGGAGGAATCAACTCACACAACCATTTTTACTAGCATGATCCAATTTGGCAAATGGGAGTCTAAAACATTTCAGGAGAATTTTGAGGCATCAAATGACTTTTTTGGGAATAAAAGTTCCTTGATTTAGCACGATGCTATTTTTTTCATATTCTAGACACAAAGACCTTTCCAACGACACAAGAATCACATCAATCAGAGTATGTATGCAATATTGATGCCACTCGAAAGTTGACCTTCTTGTTTTCACCACCATAATTCAAGAGGATTCCACGCCAACCCCCATAACTCATGGAAAATGAGCTAACCACGTGATTATGATGAAGAATACTCTAGAAGAGTCTATATTGTAACTCTAGTTAAGAGCTGAGGTAGTCAAATGTAACCACTAGTAGGCTATTGGGCTGTGTTATAACTGGGCCACCAGGACGAAAAGGTCTCCATTCTTTTCGAGTGTATTTGTTCCATAGATGAGAAAAATACCTAAGAGGGATAGGGAGAGAGCACATAAAGATGAGTTTTGCACTATAATAGCCCATAGGCCACAGACTGTACTTCTTTTTACTCACAACTATTTTCTTTTCAGAGAAAGAGTGCATAACAGTCTCACCTTCTAGCTAGTTTTTCTCCAGAAAGGGCTTCTCAGGTTATATCTTGTGTCAAATTGTGGTTTATGAGTTTTTATTTCATTGTTCTCTATTTCCTGCATAAATTTTAATTTGTATGCATACACAATAAACAATAATCTACAGATCCATAAATATAAATAGAAATAAAACCCTAAAATTGTAGATTCCATATTTTTAAATATAGTTTTATCAGATCTATTGTGACGAACTATCGAGTGGAATACCCATGACAATTTATGGATCACATGTTGTTGAATGAGTTAAGTAAGGACACATTTTTTGACACTATATTTTAACATCTTGATGAAGTAATGGCGAGAGTATATGGGTTTGGAATAAAATGTCTTATCTCATTGCTAAACAAACTTAATGATATAATGGTTGAAATGAAAAACCCATGATGCATTAGAAGCTATGAATGAGAGTGTTGTCTACTGCATGGTTGCATATTAACTTTTTACTAAAAATTCATTGTGTTCATGGTGCACCTTGCATAAGGGTCATTAATACGTTCATATAACCTAAGTAATCTACTTGGACTAGTCATCACACATTAGTGTATAGCTTGACTATGTCTTCCTACATAACTTCAATCCCTCTTTGTCTGTATTACTTGACTCTATAACCCTTAGATTGGCATTAATCTTAGCAATCAACTAGCCATATATTTCTTATAAAGTATATCATAAATTTACTTAGGGAAATGTCCCTTGTACTAAAGGAGAGTCATCCTAAAGACTTGAGGGAGCTATTATGATGAAAATGGGTAGCCCCTCCTCTAAGTTCCCAAAATGGTTACATTATTTACAATAGGCGAATTTTCATGGGGCTATCACACTTCCCTCCATGGGCACTCATATGTTAGCCCAACTCCATCGACAACGACTTACAACCATAGGGAGTCTGTGTCGTTGCATTCAAGCAGTTGCAAGGCACTTCATGGGGCATAAACCCTAACTAGGAATTTTGTCCTCTTCTTGTGATAAGTATTATTCTTTTATAAAATAAATTTAATTATAATTTCTTTTCTTTAGAAAATGTGTATTGGATAGATGGTGAATGATTGTATTGCTAAGACACTCTTTGTGGGTGTACTTTTAAGGTCCTCTTTGCGATTGTGGGTTCAAATACCCCCATAAATATGAGCTTAAATATATAAATATATGTTCATTCAAATCTCTCAAGGATGTTAGTCATATATATAACTAACATATATATATATATATATATATATAGATATAGATATAGATATATATATATGTGAGACAACTCATTTGATGATTGTCTTGTTATGAAAGTGATGAGATTCAAGGTTCAAATCCTCGATTAAGTTGTATTCTATTTGTAAATAGTAATTAATAATAAATATCCCATTATTAATTTAACTATTAAATTATAATAAATCTTCTCGTTAATTTAAAAAAATACAAATTAAATAATAAATTTAATATAATAAATCTTCTCATGAATTGAAAAAATATATAAATTATTAAGAAAGCATTGCATCTGCATTTTAAGATGGAGCTGTGGGCAACGATGTTTTACGAATAATTCTTTTGCGGGTTACATGAATATTCTTTAAGTACGGAATACCAATTATTTTACGGGGTTAAATGAATATGGAAATGAAATAGGTTTCACGAATATGGAAGTGAAATAGGTTTCACGAATATGGAAGTGGAATAGGTTTCCCATATAACAATAGCTGGAATAGCTCAGTTGGTTAGAGCGTGTGGCTGTTAACCACAAGGTCGGAGGTTCAAGCCCTCCTAGCGATCATTTGTAACCCGCCTATGTTAAATTAAAGGCTTAATTTATGCCTGTTCCATAAATATAAATATATCGGTGGAATCCAATTGTTTACGCGAATAAACGTGTATTGAAGTTTCTATAAATATACTTATTAGTGGATCAATCCCGTAAAGTGAGAAAGCGGTGGAACGCAAGTTTTTACGCAGTTAAATGTATTTACGCACATGTCTATTCTATAAATATATTTATTATTGGTCGATTAATCCCCTAAATTAGGAAAGCACATTGGAAAATGCAATAATACCAGTGTCAAAGGCTGATTTTTAATTATTTTTTACTAAAATTATATTAATTATTATTATTATTTTTTTAATTTATGATAAAAAATTTATTTTTATTGTATTCTGAATAAAATTTTGTTTTTCTTTGAAAACAAGTGAAAGATTTGCTAAAACATTTTCTATTTACAACACAGGTTTATTCAATTTCTTTGATTAAAAACACAAATATTTATTTCATTCAATATTTAGATTTGGCATATTCGCATTTGATTGACCTAACAAATATATTAATATTCGCATTTGATTGACCTAACAAATATTAATATTTATTTTAGTCGTATTCTCTCGTCCTTAACTAATTATATATTTATGCAATATTATTTTCAGCTTAGTGTTTTTTTAAGCCATATTTGTGAGTTGTTAATGATCGAGACATCCCAAAATATAGGTATCAACAATTTGATATTTGTATCACTATTAACTTAAAATTAAATTATTATTATGAAATGTAGCATAATTAAAACGGGCATGGTTTATGGAGCGGTAAATTGGTTCGGAGAGTCAAAATTTGCTAGAATTTGTATATTCATTTCTTAAAATTTTTTATGGTACACGTATTTGAATCTTGTTTGAGAGTCAAAATTTGCTAGAATTTGTATATTCATTTCTTAAAATTTTTTATGGTACACGTATTTGAATCTTGTTTTTAACCATGGAAATAGATTCAAAACCATCAAAAATGTCTCAAACACCCAAAATCCTAAAGCTTGATAGTTGGAGATTTCCAGATAAATTCACCAACAATACTAAAAAGTCTTCGTAGATGCGTTGATATCTCCCGAAATTCCAAGATAAAGTTGTGATACATAATAAGTTAAATTATAAAAACAAGACCCTTTTTTTTATATTCAAATTCCAGAATAATACATGACATCATATATGATACCAACATATACCAACAGTTTTAGTGATACCAAATCGAGTCCATACCGACTCGACAGAACATGGAGAACCACCTTTATCAGATATATGTCTCATATGCATAGTGATCTAAACATATTTACAGTGCATGCACATCAATATAATCTAATAGATCATCAGTCCAGAAATGCTAGTACTATAGAAGAAAGATATACAAAAAAACATGACAGAGAAAAAGAGTCACCGTTAACCAAAATAACTTCTGAGAATAACCCATCAACAGTAGCATTATTTATCCAGAGAATGTAGAAATTATCCTGGCAGTGGTAGCACCTCGATGTCCATGCTGTTTTCCCCATCTTGATCTCGATGTGCATCCCATCCCCTCTTCGAAAGTCCATCCACGATTTGGTTTTAAATCCCTTCCAATGTGCTCAATCGTTGAGTCTTTAAGAGTGGCCCAAAGATGTCCGATTTGATACAGCCAACCATGGAGCGTGGGTTGGTAAATTTTTGCATTACCCATGACATAGTCGATGATAATATTGGAGTCCCCAAAAATGTGAATTTTAGGGATGGTCAGATATTTAGTGAACCAAAGTAATCCCCATAGTGCCATGGCTTCTGCCCTTGCGTTCGTGCTGCTGCCAGCACCCCAGTGTACCCAAAAAGATTGTTCCGGAGAAAAAAGGATCAAGAAACCACATTCGCACCTGCTTCTTTGTGATGTTCCGTCAAAGAAGCCAGCCGGGTAGGCTATCCTTGGGCCAGGTGGATTATGTTTAATTTTCTTTGGCCCCATGCCCGATTGTGAACCAGTAGGGTAAAATTCTATAATGCACTCGAGCTCCTGCAATGCCTTTTCTCTAAAATTTTAAAAAATGATATTATTTCTCCATCTCCAACTCTCCCAATAACGTATGGGGGGGTATTGGCCATGAAGTATTTTGATTGCTCCACCATCTCAAGTAGTCAAAAATACAGTTATACTAAATATACTGGAAACCAATATAACCAGTAAGGTTTTGCCATAGCTGAGCAGCCATAGGACATGTTAAGAATATGTGGAGATTGTTCTCCTCCGCATCCTTGCAAAGTACACATATTCCTGGTGTAGAAATTCCCAATGTAGATCAACAAATTATGCAATATACTAAAACACAATACAAGATCTACTTCTACAACACTTTGCAGAAGCTTAATCGAATTGAGCAAGATCAAGAGAACACATATAATTGAGAAAAAGAAATCAATCACACATAACACAGAAGAAATATCACAGGGAAAGCCTCAGCGTAAAACCCCAACTCTGTATTATCATACAAGTGGAAATCTTGTTCAAGTTACAAAAAGAATCAGCTCTCAAGCTATCCTTCTCTCTCTACAATCAAACAATACAACTCACAGACTGAATAGACACTGTATATGTCCTCCTCAAGCCCTCCAAGCCTCCTATTTCCTTGCGCAATTTTTCTTGGGGTCCAATTATGTCACATGTGTGAATTGGCCTCATCACACTCACTAAACTTGAAAAAGTAACTGCGCAATCCTCAAGGAAAGAATTCCTTCTACATGTAACGAATATTCACAATGGAATATTCTAGCAACTGATAGTACACTGCCCCTCCATATGATCTCAATTGGGTCTCTGTCTGAACTGACATGCATGAGTTATTTATGAGAGAATACTTAGTTATCTGAAGTGCAGTAGTTACATGCATGCAAACATTAACTAACTAAACTTACATTAATTCAACAAACTATTTGAATTAATCTAACTGGACTTGACTCAGTTAACTAAGTCAACTAATTACAACTCAATATTACAACTCATCCTTATCTCTTTAATTGATGGATAAATTCCTAAATTAATGGAGAAACTGTTGCATGTCCCCACATAGACTTCAAGTTTGATTTTCCTTAACTAATTAACTCAAGATGAATTAATTAATTATTTTACAAACTGCTGCTAAGATCAAATTCGAATTTTACTTCAGTATTTTAGTTTAGGGACTGACTAAAATAGGAAGGTATACTGAAATTCTATTTATAGAATGCTATTTTTAGCACTTCCATTTTTCCATCCATTGTTGCTAAGATCAACACTGGTTTAACTGCTATTTATAGCAGTGCTATTTTTAGCATTTCTTGTTGCTATTTTTCAACACTCCCTCTCAACAAGAAAGGGATTATCAGTAACCCCAATTCTGTCTCTGTGGAACTCGAACTTGCATTTTGAAAATGCCTTAGTCAAAATATCTGCATCCTGTTTCTCGGTCGAAACATACAGCAACAACATGATCCTCTTGATCACACAATCTTGAAGATGGTGATACCAGATATGAATGTGCTTGGACCTGTCATGAAAAACTGGATTCTCAGAGAGTTTGATACAACTCTGGTTATCACAGTAGATCACTATAGGATCCATCATCTGACCAAACAATCCCACTAGAATCTTCCGCATCCAAATGGCCTCACATGCAGCCTGACTAGCAGCCATGTATTCAGCCTCTACTGAGCTAAGTGCAACTGATCTCTATTTCCTGCTGTACCAGGAAACTGCAATTGAACCAAGGTTGAAGATTCCTCCAGAAGTGCTCTTCCAGTCTGATGGACTCCCTGCCCAATCCGCATCTGTGAAGCCCCGAAGCTTCTCTCCCTCTATTTGTCTGTACCACAATCCGAACTAAGATGTGCCTCTGAGGTATCTCAGCACATGCTTCACTGCCCTCCAAAACAGCTTGGTAGGCTGAACCATAGTTTGACTCAGTTGGTTCACCACAAAGCATAAGTTGGGTCGTGTGTTCACCAGATACATAAGTGAACCCACCAACTGCCGATAAACAGTAGCAACTACTACCTCACCTGAAGTAGCATCCTCCTTCCTCCAGTTCCCAGCTAGAGGAGTCTACATGGGCTTGCACTTCTCCATGTGAAAGCGCTAGAGTATCTCATTGTCATACTTGCCTTGAGACACAAATACTTCCCCATCTTTCTGCCACACTCCCATGCCTAGAAAGTAGTGCATAAGGCCCATGTCCTTCATCTCGAACTCTCTTGCAAGGTCCTCCTTACAAGACTGTATCAACTATTCATCACCTATCAAAATCAGATCATCGACATAAAGAACAATGATCAATGGTTTACCTTCTACCATGATGTGGTAAAGGTTTACATTTGCTTCACTCTTGGTGAAGCCAAAACCGGTGAAATAGATGTCGATCCTGGTGTACCAAGCACGGGGTGCTTGCTTCAGCCCATACAGAGCCCTCTTGAGTCTGCACACATGCGACTCACGATCGAAGGTTTCGAAACCCTCTGGCTGATCAATGTACACCTCCTCCTCAATCTTCCCATTGAGGAATGCTATTTTCACATCCATCTGGTGGATCTTCCACTCCATTTGAGCTGATAGTGCAAACATCGATCTAATCGATGAGTACCTTGCTACATGAGAAAAAGTCTCATCGTAGTCGATCCCCTCGACCTGTGAGAAACCCCGGGCAACAAACCTTGCCTTATGTTTCTCAACACTGCCATCAGCTGCCTGATTTACCTTGTAAAGCCATCTGGAGCTCACCATTGACTTGCCCTGAGGCCTTGGGACAACATCCCACACACTGTTCCGAATGATAGAGTCGTACTCCTCTACCATTGCATCAACCCAGACTGGTTGCTGCATTGCCTCCTCGAGTGAAGAAGGTTCGATATCTACACACTCCCCAACCAAGGCCATGTACCCAGTGTATTGCTCAGGTGACCTCCTCTGTCTGCGCTAAGAAGATGGTTGTCCCACATTCTCCCGTGCATCCAACATCAATCTATCAGCTTCCCTTGAGCATTTCCATCCATCTCTGGAAGTATCAGCATGAGTGGATGTCTCCACTCTCGAATCCTCTGCATGCGGCTGCTCCGCATCAATATGAGGCTCCTCATCCTTAGGAACTGAAAGTTCCTCATCTGCATGCAACTCAAGCTCCCTCTCAAGTGATAAGCGCATGGCTTTCTACTCATCGAACTTCAGATCCCTACATACCACAATCTTCTGAGTGGAAGGAAGGTACACCCGATAGTTGTGGGGTGTATTTGTGTACCCCACAAGTATTCCCAACTCAGCTGTTAGGTCTAGCTTCTTCCTGGCATCTTTGGTCACATGACAATAAATTGATGATCCAAAGATTCGAAAGTGACTTACATCAGGTCGCTTCCCAGAATAGGCCTCCATAGGTGTCTTCATCCCCAGTATACGGTGTGGGCTTCTGTTCTACTAGTATACTACTGTATTACATGCCTCAGCCCACAAATGCAGGGGTAGGATTTGGTCATGCAACATTGCTCAAGCTGCTCCCACAATCGATCTATTCTTCCTTTCGACCACCCCATTTTGTTGTGGGTTATGGGGTGCCATCAATTCCCGTTTAATACCTTTTGCGACACATAAGTCTTTAAACTGTTGGGAGACATACTCTCCACCATTGTCGCTACGCAAGGCTTTTATTTTCTTTCCAGATTCTTTCTCTGGCAAGGATTTAAACTCACAAAACCTCAAGAAGGTCTGATCCTTATTTTGCATAAAGTAGATCCAACATCTACGAGAAAAATCATCAATAAAAATAACATAGTACCTTTGTTTAGTGGTGGAGGCTGTAGAGAAAGGCCCACAAACATCTAAGTGAACTCGCTCCAGGATTGCTCTAGCTCTACTGTCTCGATTCGGAAAGGAAGATTTCGCATACTTACCCAAGGTACAACCTTTGCATGTAGTCGTCTGCTCAAGTTTTCCCTTGGGTAATTCGGTAGAAATATTCTGCATGATCTTCAGGGCTCCATGGTGCAAGTGGCCTAGTCTTCTATGCCATAGCTCGCCAACATCTTGGCTCTGCGACATCTCAGCTTTGGAACTCAAAGTAGCACAATCGTCTACCTCTAGCTTGTAGAGATTCTTGACTCGAATCCCTATTATCTTTGTCTGTCCAGTACCGATATGCGTCAAGAATACCTTTCCTTAACTAAAGACTACATCATAGCCTTTATCTTCTAGCATAGCGACATACACAAGATTCTTCTTCAGACCTGGTACATACTTTACATTAGTCAGGGTGAGGGGAGCTCCATGCTCCCTCTAAAACACAACTGTACCTTCACCTGAAACACGGTACTTTCCATCATCGCCCATCTCGATCCGCATCTAGAAATCCTTCTCCTCCAAGGTATTGAAAAGATTCTTGTCACCTGACATGTGGAATGAAGCTCCACTGTCTAGGTACCACACACATCCTACCATGGATGAAACCATGCATGCGATAAGCGAGAAATCTAGCTCAAGCTGTGAGGCCAATGCCTCACCATCAGATCCCTTTGAGGAACCTTTCTTGGATTTCTTCTATGGACAATTCGTAGCATAATGGCCCACTTCATGACAATGAAAGCATCGCACTTTTGATTTGTCAATCTTCTTCCCACCATGGGAAGAACCGGATTTGGGATGGGATGCCTTCCCTTTCCCTTTCCTCACCTTACTCGCTAAGGCTAGATTTTCCTCATCATCTTGCTTTGATGAGTATCCATCTCTGGTGCTTCTTCTTATTTCCTCCTGCATTAGATCCGACCAAAGTTGTTCCCAATCTAGCAGTTTTTCTCTTCCATTAACTGAGTCTTGGTAGTTATGCCAGCTCTTAGGAAGACCAAGGAGTACAAGACTCACCATGTCATCATTAGCGGTCATGATCCCTACACTTCCAAGCTCATCCATGCATGTGGTGAGCTTATTCAGATATGTAGAGATCGTGTCGTCCTTTTCACACTTGATCTTACGAAGCTTGTCTTTCAGCGCCAGCTTCCTCTGATCGCTGCTGTTCTGATATAAATCTTTCAATGTTTTCCACATCGAAAACGGTGTCTCCTTCCCATGGAGGCTCGAGACAATGTGGTCTCGAACTCCCTCCAGGAGGATTCTCCTTGATCTAGCCACACATTTCTTCCATTCCGCTAGTTGAGAAGCATCAGTTGGCTTGGGGACTTCTTGATCAATGAAGTCCTTTAGGCCATTATCCTCTAATACTGCCTCCATGTGATCCTTCCAGGCTATAAAATTTGAGCTGCCATCAAGGGCATACTCGAGTCTTAAACCACTGAACGCCATAGTGAAATAGAGATGTGATAAGAACTTATTCAGGAACCAAACTTCGAACTTCTCCTTCTTGTATCCTGTTCTTCGCCTTGATCACCTTTGCTCCGATACCATGTAGAAATTCCTACTGTAGATCAACAGATTATGCAATATACTAAAACACAATACAAGATCTACTTCTACAACACTTTGTGAAAGCTTAATCGAATTGAGCAAGATCACGAGAACACATATAACTGAGAAAGAGAAATCAATCACACATAACACAAAAGAAGTATCATGGGGAAAGCGTCAGCCTAAAACGCCAACTTTGTATTATCATACAAGTGGAAATATTGTTCAAGTTACAAAAAGAATTAAGTCTCAAGCTATCCTTCTCTCTCTGTAATCAAACAATACAGCTCACAGACTGAATAGACACTGTATATGTCCTCCTCAAGCCCTCCAAGCCTCCTATTTCCTTGCGCAATTTTTCTTGGGGTCCAATGATGTCACATGTGTGAATTGGCCTCATCACACTCACTAAACCTGAAGAAGTAACTACGCAATCCTCAAGGAAAGAATTCCTTCTGCATGCAAGGAATATTCACAATGGAATATTCTAGCAACTGATAGTACATTGCCCCTCCATTTGATCTCAACTAGGTCTTTGTCTGAACTGACATGCATGAGTTATTTATGAGAGAATACTCAGTTATCTGAAGTGCAGTAGTTACATACATGCAAGAATTAACTAACTGAACTTACACTAATTCAACAAACTGTTTGAATTAATCTAATTGGACTTGACTCGGTTAACTAAGTCAACTAATTACAACTCGATATTACAACTCATCCTTATCTCTTTAACTGATGGATAAATTCCTCAATTAATGGAGAAACTGTTGCATGTCCCCACATAAACTCCAAGTTTGATTTTCTTTAACTAATTAACTCAAGATGAATTAATTATATATTTAACAAACTGCTGCTAAGATCAAATTTGAAGTTTGCTTCACTATTTTAGTTTAGGGACTAACTAAAATAGGAAGGTATCATGAAATTCTATTTATAGAATGCTATTTTTAGCACTTCCATTTTTCCATCCATTGTTGCTAAGATCAACACTGGCTGAACTGCTATTTATAGCAGTGCCATTTTTAGCATTTCTTGTTGCTATTTTTCAACAACCCATACCAATTCCTCTTCTGTAGATTTTCCCACATTAGATTTTTATTCTTCTAAACTAGCCAAAGGAAAAGAATGATCTTAATGGGGACTTTAGGTTTCCAGAATTTAAAGAACCAACATACCTCAGAGTGTTGTGTCTCTTGACGGCAGAGTGTGAGATATGTATCAGCCACCATGACACTCCCCCCCTTCATTTTACCAGACCAGGTAATCTTGTCCCTATCAGCATCGCGACATACTCCAATGAGCTTCAAGCTAGTTCTAAGCCGATCCCATGCATGCAACATCTGCCAATCCAAACCCAAATCCCTCGCCTGTTTCTAGATGGGACATCTATCTTGCCAAGTCGATATGACTTGTTGTTAGAAGAATATGCCACGATTGTTTAAGCCATGTATGAAACCATCAGATTGATTGTAGGCAACTTCAATCCCCAATATTTTATCCACCAATAATAATGTGGTGACCAGAACCCAATTTCCAGGCAAGTTGCAGCAGAAAACTATGACGGATTTTAGTAAAATTGAGCCAAATAGTTGAGTCCGATGTGATCCCAATACATCCCCTGCGTAGCCACACAGTAAAATCGAGGTCCTTCAGGTACTTGTGTCTAATGATCCTGCCCCAGGTGCCATCCCCAAAAATCACTCTCCACAATGATTTGAGTAATAATGCACAACCGAATCTCCTCAAATTTTGAATACCCTAGCCACCTAAATGCTTCAACATGGTAAGGTGATCCAGATTGGTAAGATGGTATTTATTCTTTTTTTTCATACCAGACTAGATGAATTTCACCATGATCCCATTAAGTTTTTTAATGATGGAGAGAGGCAGATGGCATAAGTGTGCCCAGTACACTCCCATCTGCGTGGTCACCGCTTGTGTCAAAGTGATGAGTCCCCCCATAGATAAGAATCTGAATTCCGAGCTAGATTTTTTTCATAGAATCTATCCACAATCCACATCCAATCGTTAACCTTGTAACTGCATGGTTTGATATGGAATCCAAGATATTTCATACCCCCCGACAATACATCAGAAGCCACACCAAATAATATTTGTATATATGCAATAACCTCCATATCACATATGCCATGGAATACAGTTGACTTCTGAAGGTTCATGAGTAAACCAGAAGCATTTCCAAACTTAGAAAAAATATGAAAAAGATGAAGCCAAGCAAACCTGTTGAGAATCCCCATGATGAGCACATCGTCGACGAAGAAACTATGCGAGATATAGATGTCTTGGCCAAGATGCAAGGCATGAAATTGGCCCTCTGCCACAACATTTTGAATATGGAGACTCAGCCCATCCATAGCCAAAATGAATAAAAGAGGAGATAATGAGCAACCCTGTCTGAGACCTCTCCCAACCTTAAATAATTTTGAAGGATAACCATTTATAACAACAACATAGCGAACATTTGTAACACAGGCCATTCTAGCTTGTATTCCAATTTTGTGAAGAACTAGACTCAAGTAGCCCCAATCAAGACAATCAAATGCCTTTTGTAAGTCAACCTTCATAATAGAAACATTTTTTTTTTTTAGAATGGATCGAGTGCATACATTCCTGGGCAATCGCCACTGCATCATGAATCTGCCTATTTTGCAGGAAGCCAAACTGTTGTGGGGATATACTTAGACAGGGTGTGCCTCATCTGGTTACTATCTCAACCATAGGTACCAAATTCATATGCATTGATGAATTTTTTTTGAAAATTCGATGGTTCGATTTGATTTTTGAATTAAGACGTCAATTCGAGTTCAGTATGATGCACTGGATATTAAATTCACGATATTAGATTCTCAGATTAATCTATGAATGCGCATACTAGGTTCACGATATTAGATTCTCAGATTCATATATGAATACTAGCGCATATTTCTAATCATAATTACATATTGTAGCATCCCATTTACTGTTCAAAACCCTTAATGGCATATGATTACAGTTAATAAATGACAATGTTGGATGTCATTTTATGCATAAAGAAATTTACAAGAAATGTTTGAACACATTTAAATGAATACATAGAAATCTATAATAGTTAGGTTTAATTATGTTTAAAAACATGTAATTTAGAGATTTATAACTTGTAAATTTGTAGATTTATCAAATTTAAAGAGACATATTATGGAAAAATTGCAAGAATTATTTTTGTGAATGAATTTCCTTTTTTTCAAGGTGGACTTTCTTGATTGAGATTTTGCCTAATTTTCACTTCAGATAAGAATAATAATATTAGGAATAGAAATAATACTTTATGTTTGGATAATAATAATAATAATAATAATAATAATAATAATAATATCACTGGTCTTAATAATAATATTATTATTAATGAGGTTAGTGACTTTGTTTCCAATTTTGATAATTGTAATAATAATAGGATTGGTAATAAGAATATAGGTTTGGATAATATTGTTTGTTCTAATTTTATTTCGTCTTCTAGTAATAGGGTTGTTAATCTCTCTAGATTTTATTTTGATTCCCCTATCTTTAGTCTTTTGGAGAAATGTCTAAATTTTTCTCTTGCTCCTAGAAAGATCCCGGTCGATGATATCATATGTGACATTGAATATGGTATTAGATACTTATCGGACGTCACTAAAGATATCATTTGTCAAGACTGTGCAGTTGTCCCTTAGAAAGGCAAAGCCCCCCAAGAACAACATTAGCAAACTTGAGCTTGATGCTCTCAAATCGTTAAACAATAATAAGAATATTGTTGTTCTCAAAGACAATAAAGGTGGTGCTGTGGTTATTCTTGATAAAGATGATTAGAGTCGGAAGATGTTGGACCACCTCCATAATAGCGAGAGCTACAAGAAACTCAACAAGGATCCCCTGAAGAAGATTTCCAAAAGTGTGGCTCTTGCTATAAAGGCTAGTAGCTCGGTCAACTCGTTCTGTCATAAGCTTATTGAAAATTGCCCTCTTACCCCCAAAATTTATGGTCTGCCAAATATTCATAAGGAAGGGGCTCCTTTGAGACCCATTGTCAACACGATAGGAGGGCCAACTTATCTTCTTGCTAAATATTTAGCCCAGAAGCTTAAGCCCCTTGTTGGCCATACATAATCCTTCATCAATGACTCTGCATCGTTTGTTAATGAGTTAAAGAGTTTCAAGCTTAATCCAGATGACAAGCTTGTGAGCTTCAATGTGGTCTCCCTCTACACTAATATCTATTTCAACGAGGCCATCAAAGTCATAAGGCACATTATGGATCCTGATACAACTTATTTAGTTGGTATTTGTCTTACTTCTACTTTATTTTCATTCGATGGGGAATTCTATGAGCAAACTTGCGGTGTTGACATGGGTTCCCCCCTCTCCCCTGTGGTAGCTAATCTATTCATGGAGGATTTTGAATCAAAGGCCTTAGCTTCTTCTTGTCTTCTGCCTAATATGTAGAAGAGATTTGTGGATGACACTTGTGTCATTTGGTCCCATGGTAAAGAAGAGTTGGCACTGTTTTTCCTCCATCTTAACAATCAATCTAGTTCCATAAACTTCACCATGGAATTTGAATGTAATGGTAGTCTTCCCTTCCTTGACGCCCTCCTCTCAAGGAATGATGATGGATCTTTTTCTCATCAGGTATTTTGTAAGAAAACTCATATGGAACAATATCTTCATGCTAATTCTCATAATTTCCTAGCTCAAAATATTGGTGTTCTCAACACCTTAGTGACTATCTGGCTTTAAGAGTTTTTGATGACAACCATCTCAATGAGGAGAAAGAACATCTCCTAATTTTTTTCTTTAATAATGGGTATAGTAGACACCAATGCACTAAGGCTTTCCTCAGAGTTGAAAAAGGTCCTAGTGCTAAGAAAGATACCAAGGATTGATTTTCTGGTATTCATCTTCCTTTTATCCCAGGGACCACTGACAAGATTGCGAGGATCCTAAGGAAGCATAAGGTGGCTTCAACATTTAGGCCTTTAAATACCATCTGGAGCTCCCTTAGATCTGTAAAAGACCCAGTGGACCCCAAGAATATGAAGGGTGTTTACGTTATCCCATGCTCTTGTGGGTCTTCCTACATTGGTGAGACTGGTTGCTCGATTGATCAAAGGATTCGTGAGCATGCCGCTGACATCAAGAATGGTAGGACCTACTCCTTTGCTTTGGAAGAGCATGCAGATAAATATAAGCATCACATTTGCATTGAGGAGGCCCAAGTTGTTGCTAGGGTTAGTCATTTCCATCATCGTAAATTGAGGGAGGCCCTAGAAATTGAAAAAAGACCCAATAATTTGAATAGAGATGATGGTTGGAATATTAGTAGAAGTTGGGTCCCTGTCCTGTCCTCCTAGTTTTTTAGGCTTCTTTTTGTGATTTATTTTTGTTTGTTTGTTTATCTATGTAGGTATTGGCGTCCCTTTTATAGTATTTGTTGTTGATTTATTCTTCATTAGAGTTTATTTTCTTGATCCTTCGTGTTTTTTACGTATTTTATCATCCAATTTGTTCTTAACTCCTTTTAGTATTTTTTGTTATTTGTTTAATGAGCCCCAACCCCATATTTTATTGTTGACCCTACTTTTTTTATTGATTACTTTTATTTGATATATATATATATATATATATATATATATATATATATATATATATATATATATATATATATATATATTTCTTTTGACTTGTGTATATTTTTGTTTTATTTTATTTATTTTTCCATTAATTATTTTTAATTTAGTTTATTTTATTTCCATTAATCATTTTATTTATTAAATGATCTGGTCTCAATGGTCTCGATTAGGGTCTTGACTCCTTTTTATAATTTTTGACTTCCCTCCTTCTTTAGAGTTTGACTATTTTTTTTTTTTTAAATTAATTAATTTAAATATTATTTTTCAAAAACTCGCTGTTTAATATAATGATTACTTATTAATACTTGTTTTTAATAAATTAATAAACTAATATCATAATTTAAATATTATTTTTCAAAAACTAGCCAGTTAATATCGCCGTTACCTATCAATATTTTTAATAAATTAATAAACTAATATCATAATTTAAATAGTATTTTTCAAAAACTAGCCATTTAATATAACCATTACTTAATAATATTTTTTTAATATATTAATAAATTGATATCATAATTTAAATATTATTGTTCAAATATACTCGTTACTTGAAATTATGTCTCTACATTGCTCTCTATTTAAGCCTTTGCCATGGTTTGCCTCTTCATCTGTCCTGATGATGAACCACACTTGTTGGTTCGAAACGCGTCGGCCAAAAATTTCTCTTATGTGATTTCTACCGAAAGACTTTGCTTAACAGCTTAATATTTTCTATTATACAAATAGATGTTGTTCCTATATGTTATAAATTAAAAGTTAATTTTGTTTAATAAATGTGTAATTCACAATTGATAATACAAGTGTATATTTTTATAGCATCTTTGCAAATACTTAATATATCACTTGATTATGAACATAAAATACTTGATAATGTGGAATTTATATGGTGTATTGCAATGTGGAATTTCTTGGAAATTCACTTTATATTAAGTATCATATAATTTATGGTATAGGTGGGTGAATGGATCAACACAAAAATTCTTAAAACCTACTATCTTACTTGCTATTCTAAATGTAAAACTAAGCTAATTGGTCCAATATCTATAATTGAAACATTTTTTATTGTTTTCAAAATTATAAATTATACATTTTAATGATTTAAAATATTGGAAAAATGATATATTTGAATATATGCAAGAGGTATAATGCCGAATTTTTTCCGTAACGAATTGAATTCAAATTCGAATTCGAACTCGAATTTGGTAACTATGATCTAAATGCCCTCAAAGACCACCAAATTATATATTCAACACGTGGGCAAGTTCCCTCCATCCTCCACATGATCCAATTTGCACGGTAACGTCATATTGATGATGGGCATTGGGATATCCAATATCTTTGACACCCTCCTTCCTCCACAAATTGTAATTTGCATGGTGACGTCAGATTGTTGATGGGATTCTCCAATGTTCTAGACTGCCACCGTAAAATGTTTGAATGGTCCATTGGTTGAACTGATCCACTCCATCCCTTCATTACATATCTCTTTTGTATTCATGGTGTTGCAGTTTATATAACATGCCATTTATGTGTTCCTTTCTTAAATCTATAACTTTTGCTTTGCTCCGCTGGTTCATAACAAACTAAATAAACTATGGGGAACCATGCGTCCTACCTGATCATGGTTAATAACATGGAAACTATCCACATTGTTGACTCTGATGGCACCATCCAGATCCTTCATAGACCTCTCAGTGCTGTCCAGATCGTGCAAGAATTCCCTCACGATTTAATCTATTACTCCGATTCGTTCTACGTCGGCCATAAGGCGTCCACACTTTCTCCAAATGACTAGCTGAAGGTGAGTAACAAGTACTTCCTTCTACCCCAAAAATTCTTTCAGTCTCCCTTATCTCTCCTATCCATTTTGCATTATCAAACATGAGTGGGATTACTGCAAATCGGTTCCAAACACCAAAACTCCATAGGCTAGAGTTGGTGATGCAATTCGCTTTCATATTTCTTCTATCCTCCTACACTACAGGGGTATGGGTAACGCCTCCAAGATTTGAACACACCTCCATAGATTTAAACACGACTGGGACTATTGCAAATCGATTCCAAACACCAAAACTCTAGAGGCTGAAGTTGGTGATGGGACATGCTTTCATATTTATTGTATCCTCCTACACTATAGGAGTATGGGTGATGCCTCCAGAGATTTGAACATGGGTGGGACTATTGCAAATCGATTCCAAACATCAAAACTCCAGAGGTCGGAGTTGGTGATGGGACTTTCTTTCATATTGCTTGTGTCCTCCTACACTACGGGCATATGGGGGAGTATGGGTGATGCCTCAAAGATTTGAACATGGGTGTGACTACTAAAAATTGATTCCAAACACCAAAAATACAGAGGTTAGAGTTGGTGATGGGACTTACTTTCATATTTCTTGTATCTTCCTACACTACGGGCATATGGGTGATGTCTCTAGAGATTTGAACAGAGGTGGGACCACTGCAAATCGATTCCAAACACCAAAACTCCACAGGTCGAAGTTGGTGATGGGAATTGCTTTCATATTGCTTGGTGATGGAACATGCTTCTATTTTCTACCGGCCATTTGAAATACAAAAAAGCGACATTGGTGGAGGACTTCAGATCAAAGTATGCCCTGATTTTATTTCAAATATTATGGAATATGGAAGGTTTAACGACGATGATCACGGGCATTCATAGTGCAGAAATCATTCCGTGGACAATGAGTTGGGTGGGATTTGCAATACCCCTGAATTACATAAATATTATGCTCAATTGGTTAGGTGTAGAGGCCAATGTTGGAGACCGAAACTTGAAACAATCAAGGAAAATGAGAAGATTGGTGACAAGATGTTCATCAAAACTAGGAGGTTGCAACACAAGAAAAACTTTGGCTATTGAACTGAAGTTCAATGTATGGTGTTGTTTTCTTCTTTGCACCTACTTTTATTAATTCCACCATAGATCGACCAAGATTTGTAGTGCAATATCATGCATCACTTCCTTATGTATAGCTTTTCATGAGTAATCGAGGTTCATGGATTGATGTAAGATATGTGTGATCAATTTTGGCAAAGTTGGGCACGGGGAGTGGATTATTTTTTAGAGGCTTATTCTACAACTTAGTGTGAGTGATATGTGTATTTATGTTAAGTATAATAGATTATTTTTTAGCAGAAAGGGTTATTTTACAACTTAGTGTGAGTGAGATGTGTAATTTCGTCAAGTATAATATATTATTTTTGAGCAGAAATGCTTATTTTAAAACTTAGTGTGAGTGAGATGTGTAATTCGGTCAAGTAATATATATATATATATATATACATACATATATATATATATATATACATATATATATATATATATATATATATATATATATATATATATATATATATAACAAAAATGAATATGCATGTTTCACCTTCACTCCCAAACATAAATAAAATATTTAGATGTCCACATGAAATATCATTATCTTATACCAACTTTATGAAGAAGTAAAGTAATAAAAAGAAACTTTTTAAGTATAAGAAAGTTGTATATTTCTTATACTTTCTAAAATATTTTAATACATGACCTAAATAAACTTAAAAAAAAAAAATCTAGTACATGACTCAAACAATGTTTTTAAATATGCATGTTAACTAATTTATTTCCATCTCAATTATATATATATATATATATATATATATATATATATATATATATATATATATATATTTCTTAATTACAGATCTATTAGGCTTCCAGAGGGTTCAAATCTTTAGTGTCCAAGTTTTAAGTCAAAATTTTCTCTCTAATAGAAAATTATAGATGTTAGGCTTCTAGAGGGATCAAATCTTTAGTATCCAAATTTTAAGTCAAATTTTTTCACTCTAATAGAAGGTTACACCTTAACATATTTGATCCCTCTTGGCTCTTGCTATGGTTAAGATAGATCTATACTGATCTTTATTATTATAGTAACATTCATATAAACAACATATGATTACATAATTCCAAATTTAATGTTGTCATATATAGTGATGGTAATTGCTTTTGAACTTGGAACTTGTTTAGAAAATTCTAATGAGTTATGGATTTAATCTCATGATTATTTAATTATTATTATGGTAACATTCATATAAACATCATATTATTACACTAATTTCAAAATTAGTGTTGTTATAATTAGTGGTGATAGTAGGGTTCGAAATTCTAATGAGTTATTGGTTTCACTAGAATTAAAAAAAAATGTTTTGAGTAATATTATATAGCATCTTAAATCCAGAAGTAAACTAATAGATTCTCTTATAAGTAAATTCCCGTCAAGATGAAAACAACATTTTTAATTTGATTGCAGATTAGGGCTATCCAATTATGAATGCCCATTGACTTTGTTTCATCTATTCAAATTTACAATCAATATAATTTTAAGTATTGAAAAATTAAATCCCCCTATCACAATCAAAATGAAATTTAATAAAACAATTATTTGAATATAAATAAACAAAGTTACTTATTAATAAATTTTCTATATATACAATTTTCACCCATCTTCATTATAATTCTCTTTGATCTGTGGCATTCTCTCTTGGTTCCTCTTTCAATCTTCTTTGTTCTGATAAACATTTCTCCTGCAAGTTGCAGTCTATATAACTCTCGATTACAATTGAAATGACATGCATTTATAGAACAAATTTAAAAATAAAGGAGTTTATTCCATTTAATGTTGTAGGAAATATTTTTGACAACTTTAGATGTTAATAACATAATTTTTTTCTAAAAATTACAAGTTCAATCCAGAAGATAAGATTTGTACCTTTTTCTTAAATGTAGCAATCAAATATTCTTACTCTCACAGAATCTCTTATATGATCCCACAAACCGAAACAAATATCATCCCTTCTCACAGAAACTCGATAAACTGTAGCCTCATATTAAATTAAGTTAATATTAAATCACCATTGGTTTTAACAAAGTAAATTAAGCTACTATTATATCATGATCGGTTTTAAGAGTGAAATATTCTAAAATTTTAAACAAAAATGTCAGGTGTTGAAATTTGATGACTAAAAAAAAAAGTTTCGTGCAATCCCAACCCGGTTTTAATTTCACCTTATCACTCCCATTCAGTTAAATGCCCTTTCCCATAAACATACATTCAACATATAGAATTATGGAAATGAAATTTTCAAATTAAAACACATGAAATTGTCAACACATGCTGAAAATAAATATGGACATAACCAGACCAACAACACACATAAAAATACACAGATTTTGGTCAACTTAGACCTCGGTAAAACCCCTTCAATCTTCTCTGGGGAAAACTTGTTAGAGATGTCTTCAAATTTATTTAACTTTCAAGTTTAGGAAAAATACATTTGCAGATAAAAAAAAACAACAAAATACAACTTATTTCTTCAGTTGAAAACTCCTTGAATATCGTGCCCACTTTGCCTCTATTTCTGCACCCACTTGAAGCTGAAAATATGTACTGTATGGAATTTATTGTACAAACTGTATGGATTTCCATACCACTGTACTCTGTCAGAATATATCAGACGACATAGAGTCAATGTTGTCTCCCAGAGTGAGCATCTGATTTGGCACCCCTTTGTGTTTGGAAGCCTGGGTTTTGCGTCTATAGAGATTCTATATGAAGAAGGAGCCAGCGGGAGCCAAGGTATCCTCCTATTTTTTTTTAGCAGTTTGGTGGATGTGCACAGCGGTTAGTGAGGCACAGTGGTAGCAATTTTTTGCCAGCGTTGAAGACTTGTATGGTGAGGATAGTCGATTCTGAAGCCCATTTCTTAGCTTGAAGAGTCGCTTTGTCTGTGCATAACTGGGATATGAGTCATCGACTAGTGGGGAGAGAGAGGCGTCCTTGTTCTGCCTACGTGTCTGTTTGTTTGTGATCACGACCTGATCGTTTGTCTGGTGTTAAAAGGAGACCAAGCTCACTCTATACGAACTTCAAGACTGGAACGCGCATGTTAGTTTTTCCCATGACCTATTAACAAAAATCTAGATTGGCTTGTGAAGTTTTTACTAAGTTGCAGAGAGTTTCAGTGGCGAGATCGAATTTCCGGCATTGTGGACCGTTTTTTTTTGGAACCTGGTCATGACTGAAGAGGATCTCGGTCTTGAGGTGAGTGGGTTGCCCTTCTGGTAGGTGTTGCAGCCACCGAATTCGACATTGGGCGGCGAACTGTTCCTGATCGAAGTGTTCTTTGTTGGGTGTGGAGCCTGATTATCTTCTATAGTACCGACATATTGGACCCCAGTTCAAAATGGGGCGGCAACGCCGCCCGTAAAATAATCGCTGCCGTGGGGGGTCTAGGGGGGTTTCGGGGGCAGCACCCCCGAAGCTAAAAACAACTGTAAAATTTCCTTGTAAAAGTATAGTAATTTCTAGTCAATCTCGGCCGTTCATTAAGCGGATGATCTGACGATAGAACTTATGTTTAGTTTAGGGTTTTTTGCCCTAGAAGGCAACCCCTCTCTTTATATGAGGGCATTGTATTTGAGGCTGTAATATAGATGTGTATTCGATGAGCGAGAAATATAGAGGTGAGACTGTGAGAGAAAACATAGGATATTACAACAGTTTTGCTGTAGGTTGTATCTCTTCATTTTGCTGGATAATAGAAAGGAAGGACTGGCTGTTCGGGGTGGACGTAGCCCAAACTGGGTGAACCACGTATATCTGTGTCTCTCTTGTTTTGTGTGTTTTCTGTGTTTATATTTCTGCAATATTTTATGTGTTCCATTGCTCCGTAATATATAATTTTCTAACAACTGGTATCAGAGCCGAAGGTCTATTTGGCTGATAAACTCGCAGGAAAGAAGGGTTCCTGGTTCGAGTGGGAGCAATGGCGGAAGATGGTAAGTTTAGGGTCGAGAAATTTAACGGCCAAAACTTCTCGCTGTGCAAGATGCAGATGGAAGATTATCTGTATCAGAAAGATCTATACCTACCATTGGGCGGAAAAACAAAGATGCCGACGGGTATGAAAGACGAAGAATGGAACCTTCTCGATAGAAAGGCACTCGGAACAATACGGTTGTGCCTTGCTGCGTCAGTCGCCTTCAACATTTCGAAGGAAACCACGACAGAGGGTTTGATGCAGACGTTGTCGAAACTATATGAAAAACCCTCGGCCTCAAACAAGGTATTTATTATGAAACAGTTATTTAATATGAATATGTCGGAAGGTGGATCTGTTGCAAACCATTTAAATGATTTTAATACAGTTACAAGTCAGTTAAGTTCTGTAGGGGTAAACTTTGATGATGAAGTTAGAGCTCTGTTATTCTTGTGCTCATTACCAGAAAGTTGGAATGGTTTGGTAATGGCCATTAGTAACTCCGTTTCTGGATCTAGTACTTTAAAGTTTGATGATGTTTTCGGTGCTATCCTTAGCAAGGAAATGCGACCGAAAAGCTCCGGTGAGACATCGGGAAATGCTTTGAGTGCAGAGTCTAGAGGAAGAAAAATGGAAAGAGGAAAGAGCTCAGGATATCGCAGTAAATCAAGGAAAGGCAGATCCAAGTCCAGATCGGGGATAGTGTGCTGGAAATGTGGAAAGAAAGGACACCTAAAGAAAGACTGTAGATCTCGGAAGGGAAAAGAAGGAGATGCACAACAAGAAAACAATCATGAAGCAAATGTGACAGGTGAGGTGTTACAAGATGCTTTAATTCTTTCTTTCGAAAATATTACTGATTCCTGGGTGGTAGATTCAGGGGCCTCATTCCATGCCACACCTGAAAAGAAATACTTTTATGACTATGTTCAAGGAGATTTTGGACAAGTTCGTCTGGGTGATGACAAACCCTGTAAAATTGTTGGAATGGGTAAGGTTCTTGTAAAACAACAGAATGGAAACCAATGGCTACTAAAGGACGTAAGGCATGTTCCAGATCTAAAGAAAAATCTGATTTCAACAGGGCAGTTAGGCAGTGAAGGTTGTGTGACAACTTTCACAGATAAAGCTTGGAAGGTCACAAAAGGAGCCCTAGTAATAGCAAAAGGTGAAAAGGTTGGTACATTGTATTTATGCAATGGTATTTCTAACTCTGTTAATGCTTTGACTTCCAAAGGAGCAGATGCAGCATTATGGCATCATAGGCTCGGACACATGAGTGAAAAAGGGATGAAGATTCTTCACTCAAGGAATTTGTTGCCAGGTTTGAAGAATGTTGATTTGGATTTATGTGAGAACTGCATTTATGGAAAACAGAAGAGAGTCAGATTTCTCAGAGTTGGGAAAGAAAAGAAGAACGAAAAATTAGAGCTTGTGCATACAGACGTATGGGGACCTGCTCAGGTATCATCTCTCGGTGGCTCTCGTTATTATGTTACCTTTATTGATGATGCAACTAGAAAAACTTGGATTTATTGTATTAAGAATAAATCTGATGTATTTGATACTTTCAAGAAATGGAAAGCTTTGGTTGAGATTGAGACAGGAAAGAAATTGAAGTGTCTTAGATCAGACAATGGAGGTGAATATTGCAGCAAAGAGTTTGATAGGTACTGTTCAGAGCATGGAATTCGTAGAGAGAAGACAGTTCCAAGAACACCACAAGAAAATGGTGTGTCAGAAAGGATGAACAGAACAATCATGGAGTGTACAAGGTGCATGAGATTGCATGCAGGATTGCCTTTACAGTTTTGGGCAGATGCTGTAGATACTGCTGTTTATTTAATAAATAGAGGACCTTCAAGTTCCTTGGATGGTGGTGTTCCAGAGGAAGCATGGACAGGGAAAAAGGTAAACTACTCTATTTTAAAACCTTTTGGTTGTGAGGCCTTTGTCCATATTGATAAAGAAAATAGAACAAAGCTTGAGGCAAAGTCAAAGAAATGTACCTTTATTGGATATGGTGTTAATGATTTTGGTTATCACCTATATGATTATGAAAATCACAAAATCATTAGGAGCAGAGATGTAATATTCAATGAAAAGGTCTTGTATAAGAATCAGTTGCAGGAAAAGAAACAAGAAAAAGAAAACAAGGAATACGCAGTTCTTGATGAAATTACTGAAAAAGTAAAGGTGCCTGAAAATAATAATAATCAACAACCACAACATCAGAAACCATCACAACAACAACAGGCACCCCAAACACCTGAAAGTGGTGTTAGAAGATCTACCAGGACAAGTAGACCTCCTGAACGATACTCTCCTTCATTATATTATTTATTGTTGACTGATTCTGGTGAACCTGAATGTTATGAAGAAGCAATGCAGGTTGAAAGCAAGAAGAAGTGGGAGGCAGCCATGGAAGAAGAGATGGACTCCTTAATGCATAACCAGACTTGGGATTTAGTCAGGTTGCCTGCAGGAAAAACTACATTGAAGAATAAATGGGTTTACAGGCTGAAGGAAGAAGATGGAGGAAAGCAAAGGTACAAAGCTAGACTTGTGGTGAAGGGGTTTGCACAGAAGAAAGGTATTGATTTTGATGAAATATTTTCTCCTGTTGTTAAAATGACTTCAATCAGAACTATTTTAAGTCTTGTAGCAGCTGAAGATTTGCATCTTGAGCAGTTAGATGTAAAGACAACCTTTCTCCATGGGGATTTGGAGGAAGAGATATATATGCAGCAGCCACAAGGATATGAGGTGAAAGGGAAGGAGAAACTTGTGTGCAGGTTGAAGAAGAGCTTGTATGGTTTAAAACAGGCTCCAAGGCAGTGGTATCTAAAATTTGACAAGTTTATGTCTGAACAAGGTTATACTAGATGTCACTCTGATCATTGTGTTTATCTGAAAAAGCAAAATGATGGCAGCTATATTATATTGTTATTGTATGTAGATGACATGCTTGTTGCAGGATCTAACATGCAGGAAATAAATGTGCTCAAAAGAAAATTGGCAAATTCATTTGCAATGAAGGATTTGGGTGCTGCAAAACAAATCCTTGGTATGAGAATAACTAGAGACAGGAAAAATAGAAAATTAACATTGTCTCAGAATGAGTACATACAAAAGGTGTTGAAAAGATTTAACATGCAAAATGCAAAACCAGTTAGTACACCTTTTGCTAGCCATTTCAAACTTAGCAAAGAAATGTGCCCAAAGACCCAAGAAGACATGGATTATATGTCTAAAGTTCCATATGCATCAGCAGTTGGAAGTTTAATGTATGCAATGGTCTGCACAAGGCCTGATATTGCACATGCAGTGGGAGTTGTAAGCAGGTACATGAACAATCCAGGAAAGGAACATTGGATGGCAGTGAAATGGATTCTCAGATATTTGAGAGGTACCACAAATCAGGCATTATGCTTTGGTGGTTCAAACATATCCCTACAAGGATATGTTGATGCAGATATGGCAGGTGACAGAGATAATAGGAGGAGCACTATAGGATATGTATTTACTGTCGGAGGAACAACTGTCAGTTGGGTTTCAAAAATCCAAAGTGTTGTTGCACTTTCAACAACAGAAGCAGAGTATGTTGTTGCTACAGAGGCTAGTAAAGAAATGATTTGGTTACAAAGGTTTATGGGTGAATTGGGTAAGGAGCATGATATGGACACGTTATACAGTGATAGTCAAAGTGCCATTCATCTTGCAAAGAACTCAGCATTTCATTCCAGGACAAAACACATATAGCTCAAGTACCATTTCATACGATCAGTGTTGGAAGATGGAGAGTTGAAGCTGGAAAAGATACACACTAGCCAGAACCCTGCAGATATGCTAACAAAAGTTGTAACCAGGGAGAAACTGAGAATATGCTCAATTTCAGTTGGTCTTCAAGGATGACGATGAAGATGAGAAACAGCCAGGTCCAAAGAGGAGTCATTGTCCAACAAATGGAGCAGCGGTGGAGTTGCTACAATCAGTCTCCAAGTGGGAGATTGTTGGGTGTGGAGCCTGATTATCTTCTATAGTACCGACATATTGGACCCTAGTTCAAAATGGGGCGGCAACGCCGCCCGTAAAATAATCGCTGCCATGGGGGGTCCAGGGGGGGGGGGCAGCGACTTTTGGGAGCCCCCCCCTGGCGGGGGGTTTCGGGGGCAGCGCCCCTGAAGCTAAAAACAGCTGTAAAATTGCCTTGTAAAAGTATAGTAATTTCTAGTCAATCTGGGCCGTTCATTAGGCGGATGATCTGACGGTAGAACTTATGTTTAGTTTAGGGTTTTTTTCCCTAGAAGGCAACCCCTCTCTTTATATGAGGGCATTGTATTTGAGGCTGTAATATAGATGTGTATTCGGTGAGCGAGAAATATAGAGGTGAGACTGTGAGAGAAAACAGAGGATATTACAGCGGTTTTGCTGTAGGTTGTATCTCTTCATTTTGTTGGATAATAGAAAGGAAAGACTGGCTGTTCGGGGTGGACGTAGCCCAAACTGGGTGAACCACGTATATCTGTGTCTCTCTTGTTTTGTGCGTTTTCTGTGTTTATATTTCTGCAATATTTTATGTGTTCCATTGCTCCGTAATATATAATTTTCTAACATTCTTGTGCACTCGATGCAGGGGATAAAATAGAAGGAGAAATGGGTCAATAAAGGAGACTGAAATAGTATCGAAGAAAACTAAGGAGAAAGCATCAAGGGACAAATGCAATATATTGTTTTGCTGAATTTGGTGAAGAGTTTCCAGTCGATGCTGATGGACTTATAGATGATCAAGTCAAGGATCATGATGCAAATCTAGAATTTGATGAAATTGTTAAGAGGTTAATGCCGGATCTACCCTCTTTTTCAGGTATGAATTATGAAATCTGGGCAACTGAAATGAAAACAACATTATGTAACATAAATTTATTGAATTATGTTGAAGATGCTATCAATTTAAACTATGATAGTGGAGATGCATTAGCATTACGTCTTATAACATCTGCATTAGATGAAAACATCATGTTCAACATACTACATGAATATGGTAAGATTCAAAATGCAAAATTTTTGTGGGATATTTTAGAAATGAAGTACAATTTGAATAAGGGAAAAGATGATGATGGTATTGCTCTTAAAAATGATGAATGTGTTTTCAATCCCATAACTGACTGTGAAACTGAACATGTCAACATTGAAGATGCAATGATGGGGGATAAATGTGTGTCTATAATTGACATTAAAACATGTGATGATGAAGATACAACCATTATTGTAGAATCTGATTTTTTTTATGAAGAAAGCTTCCCTGATGCAGAGACCTATGAAGTCAAATTTGATGAGATCTATGTATCTCATGATGAGTGGATCAATCTGATGCATGAAAATCATCTTATTGATGAGTTTTTGTTCAGTGAGAAGAAAAGCCTATCTCCATATACAAATCAAATGCAGGACACATGTTTGTAGCAACATAATTGAGTAAAGAGGTTGAAGGCATGAATCAATGAACTATGTCAGCAAAGAGAGATGGAGAAATGAAAGCTCTCTTGAAGGAGTAGGAAGACAAGAGCCAATATGAATCTATCATTGTTTTTATGTGTGCATATATTGGCATTCAATAAGAAATAATTGAAAAATCCCAAGAACCTGCAACATTGAATGTTAGCTTACAACCAAGATCAAGAAATAAGAGGATAAGAGTTCAAGCGTTCTGCCTTTGGGGTAGAAAACGTAAAAGGGAGGAGAAGCTCTATCACTACCTTACGATAAGAAAAGTAAAGATGAAAATTCACCTACGAATGAACAAGCATGGAATCTCAAGCAAGAAGAAAAAAATGAAAGCTCAGTTACCAAGTTTTTTATGTACTATTGTAAGCCTAGTTGAGACTAGACAAACAACCGTATGCTATTTTTCCAAGCACCCTTTCTCTATTAAGGGGGAGTGTTATAATTAATGGAGAAAGTTAATATTTTCCTAGATTTGGTTGTTTGTTGTTGTAGGATAGGATTGAGACCCTCTGCTATGTCTAAGATCCTATTATTTAGGGAGTGGTTCAAACCACCCTATTTATGTGCTAGTTTATATGTAACATGCCTTTGTGTGAATGATGTAGAACGTTCTGCCAGAGGCAGTTTCCAGGTGCAGTCTCTCACATGAGAGCTCCCTAGATTGATCAATAAAGTTTATTATTTATTTTTATCAATTGCATTGAACTAGACTACAAGGTTTCCAGGTATTCTCAATTTCCTCCAGCCTTAGGAACGTCATCAATAGTCAGAATTGAAGCTTACGAAATTTTGCAAGCTTTCGATCTTTATGGTTGGACAATTTTGAAGCTTCTCTTCATGCTCAGAATAGCTAGCAGAATCTAGTCGTGGAGAAGGAACAAGGGGATGAACGGTTTCTATATTTTATGAATATCTCAAGAGCAAGAATTGGAATGGCAAGCGGCCAACCATGTGCCCGCTTTCAATGAATACATAAAAGAATGGGATTATTTCCAGCACCATGCATCTGTTTTTAATTTGACTATAGTTTTTGGGCCAAACCATTTCGTGTGACACTTTATATCAACTCTCTGGAATGAATGCAGCGAGACATTCAGCCTAAGAAAAAATGTTGCATTGTGTTTTACCTTTCTGATAAGGATCGTTGGTGGGGCATAAATTCTTTTTGTTACTCTTGTCATGAAAGTACGATATCTTCATTCACAAGTCCCATGGAGAAAATGAGCAACATTGAGTTTTTATGAGCAATATTGATTTTTTTTATATGTTTTATTGAGTTTTCATTTCTTTTAATGTGTTGTAAAAGTGTAAAACTAATTATTTAACAGTGTTGCATAATTTAAATTAGTGGTTTTTGGCACATGAAAATTCTTGTGTTCAATAGTTTGGTTGTGTTTACATATTGTTTGTTTGTTGTTCCTTGCGCTCGGAAACCCTTGGACAACAGTTACAAGTTATATTGTGAGATCCTTGTGTGTTACAAGAGGCAAGTTGTATGATCAATTTCTGAATGAATTTACTAATTACACTACATTCCTAGCAACTAATGTATAGCCGAAATTGAAATATCCAATAGTTAGTGGTAAGTCCATAGAGTGGTTCATTACTTAAAAACCTTTATTGCAGAAGCCTCAATGAGCCAACTATGTTAACATTGTTGATCTTACACGATGGTCAAAGACATTTGTACCTAAATGAGTCATGTGGGAAGCTCGAAGGTTGTTGTAAGGACCTGCGGTCCAAGGCACGACCGCCACGCAAGTGCGACGAGTTGGTTACCCAAACGAGTGCACGGTTGAACAATAAAATGACAGAGCGAAGATACTTGGAGCATGCGTGCGAAAGTATGGAGGAGCGAGTCACATGTTTATACGATGAACGAGTGAGGGCATTCATCCTTGGTGAGCTGACGGTGAAGAGTGTTGGTTGAGGGTGTTGGCGGATGAGCTGACTGTATGGCAGACCAAACGAGGGCGTCGGTTGATGATGAACGCGGGTCGGCTGAGAGGTGGCACGACCACATAACAATGCGTATATATTGAATGCATGGATGGATCATTTGACATCGAACATTCAAACTCAGGCATTCGATCAAGGAATGTGAAGGAGCTTGCGGTGATAAGGGAAAAGTGCGAAGATGTGTTGGGAGATTGAGCAAAGGCACAGGTCTATGTGCCTGCTCACGGGCAAAGCCACACGGTGACATCGCACAAGTTTCTATTACCGGATAAAGGCGTGGGAAAGGTCGCCCATCGTTCAGAAGAGCGCAGGTAAGCCTCGGGTGACGGCGCCCGCTGGGCAAAGGCAAACAACACGGGTGTAACTTGGACGAGAGCGCCCAACGTTCGGTTGGTGAACACGGGTAACTTGTGGGTGAAGGCGCCGGTTGTTTGGTAAACGAGTGACTCGGGTGAGTCGCCGGTCGTGCACAAAGATACAAGGTGAACGAAGTTCAGTTGAGGAGTACGGTTGGCGGTACATGTGAGGGCGCGCCCGCCCAACTCGAGCAAGGAACTTGGTTGGCACACGAATGTGTGGCCTTAATGTAAAATTGGCTACGTATGAAACTTGGTGTTTCCAAGTATACTTGTAAAGCTTTGTAAACATTGTAAAGTTGAATAATATATTGATATCGAGCAGAGTCATTGTTCAGGGAGTTGCCCCTCCCTTTATCCTGTGCAATTGTGTTCTTTTGTATAATTGTTGATGATAATGAATGTGTATGGGTGCTCATTGGTATAAAGGAAACATAATACTACTTGGTTCAGAAACATAAACTAAGTAGGACAAGTGGTTAGGTGTAGTCCATGAACATAAGTATTGGTGAAAAGAAAGTGTTCGGTGGTGCCGCACCTCACCAAGAGCAGTTGAAAGATTACCACCGGCCTGGGGGGTGTGATAGGTGGTATCAGAGCCAGGTTGGAGTTGGTGTTTATTTGCACTTCGTGAGAGATGGTATTGAAGTTGATTCAGGTTGAAGAAGCTTGACAATTGGTGACAGTGGAAGCAGGTACTTACAGGTGAAGGAAGTTGGTTTCACATACAAGTGGAACAAGGGCTGGTTCATGGTTGAAGTGAACTTGGTGAAGCTGGTGAATGGTGAAACAGGTTTAGCAGAGGTGAAGCTTAGTGCTTGGACCAAGCTGAACGATAAGGCATGGCAGGTTTGGAAGAATGCGAAGGGAAGCTCTTGCTTACCTTATACAGGTTGAAGCGGATGAAAGAAGAGAATCCTCGGATTCGAAAGGAACTTGAAGTCTTGGGAAATAATGTTGAAGATGAACTTCTTCAACTTGGTTGGACAATGGAGCAGGATGAAGTTGCAGATTGTGCTGACAAGGAAGAGGAAGCTGTGATGATTGAGGATGTTGCAGATGTGACAACGATGGAGGATGAACTTGAGATTAATCAAGTTGGACCAGGATCGTGCAGTTTGCAGACATGGATGGTTAAGGATACTCACATGGAGGAGCCTCATGATGATGATGTAAGTACTATTAATACTTGTGTTTCATTTGAGCATTTGGTAGATGAATCGTATGCAGGGAAGGGCAAAGTCAGTTTGCTGATGCAAGGGAACATCTTACCATGGATGTCTATGATGAGACCTTGTATGGAGGAGTAAGGATTGTTGATTGTTGCAAGACTTGTTGGGGTTGTTTGTGACCTTATGATAAAAGGTGCAAAGGCCTGTGACAAGGGAGGAACATGATGATCATTGCGAAGGATTGGGTCATGCTTTAGCCACATGGAGAATTGGCTAAGTGCCCGACATGACTCATGGATAGATTGAAGAGGGCACACATTTGAGTTGCTTGGGTGGACTTCTCATGGCTGAGACCAAGAGCAAGTCTTTGTGGAACCTTTAGTGGGGGAGCTATGATGAAGAGACTCATGTGATGATGATATGGTTGGGTGACCGAGTTCACTAGACTGAATATTGCAGACTTGGATGAGGATGACCGATTGTTGTGATGGGTCTACTTGGTTGGACTACATGGGCAACTTAGTCATGGACATCAGGCTGGAGACATGGAGCATGGCAATCTTATGCAGGGACATGATGCAGGAGCACTTGTAGAGGTGTCATTTATGGGCATCCAATGAGAAGTGCCAAGGCAGGGATGTTGTGCAGGTGGATTTATTGGTGTGACATGGAGATGACTTATTTATGAGCCGATGGAGAGGTTGTGCACTTATGTACAACAAGGCCATGGACTTGGATGGAGTTGTGAGCAGACTATGGAGCATTCCTACTACATAGAGAGCTGAGGCATCTTGCAGAGACCTTTGGGCCAAGACTTGTATGCTTGCTGAGATGTTGGTTGCAGATGACTCATGGAGCTCACGATGACATGAGATTGTTGTGACTTTTGGAGACTTCATATACGGTGGACTTGGAGGATATGATGCATTGAGGAGTTGAGGTCAGAGACTTCGATGCAGAATGGGGTGCATACTTTCGAGTACATGTATGGGTGTGGCTTGAAAGAGTGACTTGATGTGGAGGATTGATATGAGACACTTTGGAGTGATGGAGTTACAACAATGATGATGCCTTGGTGGAAACACTTGGGCATGGGTTGAGCCGAGAATTAACCACTTTTGACACATGGGAGTTGATTGATCTATGATCATGGGCAGCACATGGATAGATGAGACAGGTGTATACTTGTTTCTATGGTAGACTTGAGGGATGGCACATTACAAATATGGTGGAGGTTTCTTCATGGACTTAGATGTGGCACATCGAGAGTCGGAGGTTGATGAGATGATCTCTTCACTTTGAGGAGATGGATGTTTTGCAGATGGATGATGTTGTTGGATAGAAAACATCATGGACAGCATGTTGCAGATGAGATGGAGATTACTTCATGGACCTAAGCATGGCTTACTTGTATGGAGATGGATTCTTGATCGAGTTGAGGATGTAACTGAATGTTCTGAGAAATGACTGATGATGGCATGAGAATGTGCATTCTCATGGTTTGAGTGTGATAGTTGGACTGATCACCTGACTCGTTCAAACATGAGGGAGCTCAATGTGCAGAGATGTGTTAGCATTGAGTTGGAGTATCATGGCAGCAGTTCACACGAGGACGACACATGATGAGGTCGACACGAGAGGTTGCAGAAAGCATGTAGCTTGAGATGGAGGAACCAACCTTCCACGACAGGGAGCGGCATGTGGAGATTGTGACAGAATGGTTGATGGTCATGGATTGAGATGATCTTCCGATGTATGACATATTGATGGGGTGTATACCTTGGTATGGTGATGTTGGTGACAGATGGTTGCTAGGACGAGATATTGTCAAGGATGACAATGATTTCAAGTGGGGGAGTGTAACGACCTGCAGCTTCGCCCGAAGTGCGACCGCGGAGCGCGCGCGGTTGGAAACTTGAACAAACGATGGAATGCGAGCTGGAATTCATGTGCGATGGCATTATAAGTTATAATGCGCACAAGGGAGAGAGCGATGATGGTTTATAGAGATGTGGGGAGCATGAACGCTCAACCCACGACTGACCTACAACATGGGCAAGCCGACATGTGTTTGGGCAAGATTGCAATGGAGTAGGGGCGTTGGGCAAGTCAGTTGGGCAGCCAAGACTTCGCCCTACCACTTGTATATATTAACATTATGTTGAAGTCATTTGGACATTCAACCATCACACAACAACTTCGCTCAAAGAGAAGTGTGCAGATCTAAGAGGGTGGACGCACAAGTAGAAGGCGCAGTTTAGGAGATGTGCCCATTCTTGGGCAAGGCCACACAGAGGTAGATCGCTTCTCGGTTTTGGGTGAAGGGCGCGGGCAGGGTTACCTGCCGGTTGGAGAAAGGCGTGCACGGTGTGTGTGGCGCCCGGGTGATGTGTAGAAGCGCCCAACAATGAAACGTTGGTGAGCGCCCGGTTTGTGCAACGACTTGGCACGGGTTCTTGGGTGACTCGGGTGAGCGCCCGCCCATCGTGCAAGTGTGCATGGTGACTTGGTGAAGTGTTGAGATTGTGGACAAAGGTGTGTCTCCGATGGAGGTGCCCATGTGTGGCGACTTGGAGGCGTGCCCAAGTTGGGCAAACAACATGATCGTGCGACGAGGTGAACGAAGGGTTGGTGAGTAGTGCGGTGACCGTGCGAAGGCGCCGACGAGCTGGGCAACCAAGTTTGCCGAAGATTGTAAATTTGGCTAAGTATGAAACTTGGGGTTTCCAAGTATACTTGTAAAGCTTTGTAACTGTTGTAAAAGATTGTATAATATATTATTCGGGCAGACTCATTGTTCAGGGAGTTTCCCCTCCCTTTATACTGTGCAATTGTGTTCTTCATTTATAATTGCTGATGATAATGAATGTGTATGGGTGTTCATTGGTATAAAGGATAACATAATATTACTTGGTTGCGAAACACAAACTAAGTAGGAGTAAGTGGTTAGGCGTAGTCCACAAACATAAGCGTTGGTAAAAAAGAAAGTGTTCGGTGGTGCCGCTCCTCGCTAAGAGCAGTTGAAAGACTACCACAGGTGTAGGGGCGTGACAGGGAGGATGTAAGGACCTGTGATCCAAGTCACGACCGCCACGCAAGTGCGATGAGTTGGTTAGACAAACGAGTGCACGGTTGAACGATAAGACGACGGAGCGAAGATACTTGGAGCATGCGTGCAAAAGTATGGAGGAGCGAGTCACATGTTTATACGATGAATGAGTGAGGGCGTTCATCCTTGGTGAGCCGACGGTGAAGAGTGTTGGTTGGGGGTGTTGGCGGATGAGCCGATCGTATGGCAGACCAAACGAGGGCGTTGGTTAATGATGAACGCGGGTCGGCCAAGAGGTGGCACGATCACATAACAATGCGTATATATTGAACGCATGGATGGATCATTTGACATCAAACATTCGAACTCAAGCATTCAATCAAGGAATGCGAAGGAGCTTGTGGTGATAAGGGAAAAGTGCGAAGACGTGTTGGGAGGTTAAGCAGAGGCACAGGTCTATGCGCCCGCTCACGGGCAAAGCCACACGGTGACATCGCACAGGTTTCTATTACCGGATAAAGGCGTGGGCAAGGTTGCCCATCGTTCGGAAGAGCGCAGGTAAGCCTCGGGTGAGGGTGCCCACCGGGAAAAGGCAAACAACACGAGTGTAACTTGGACGAGAGCGCCCAACGTTCGGTTGGTGAACACGGGTAACTCATGGGTGAAGGCACGGGTTGTTTAGTAAATGAGTGACTCGAGTGAGTCGCCTGTCATGCACGAAGATACAAGGTGAACGAAGTTCGGTTGAGGAGTGCGGTTGGTGGTCCGTGTGAGGGCGCGCCCGCCCAACTCGAGAAAGGAACTTAGCTGGCACACGAAGGTGTGGCCTTGATGTAAAATTGGCTAAGTATGAAACTTGGTGTTTCCAAGTATACTTGTAAAGCTTTGTAAACATTGTAAAGTTGAATAATATATTGATATCGGGCAGACTCATTGTTCAAGGAGTTGTCCCTCCCTTTATACTATGCAATTGTGTTCTTTTGTATAATTGCTGATGATAATGAATGTGTATGGGTGTTCATTAGTATAAAGGAAACATAATAATACTTGGTTGAGAAACACAAACTAAGTAGGACAAGTGGTTAGGCGTAGTCCATGGACATAAGTATTGGTGAAAAGGAAGTGTTCGGTGGTGCTGCACCTCGCCAAGAGTGGTTGAAAGACTACCGCCGGCCTGGGGGCTGTGACAGTTGTGGTGGAGAAAGAGAGTGGCCTGTAAGATTTCAGAGTCGACAGAAATGCCAATGAAGACCATATCAGGTAACTGTGACTTATATGTGAAATGTAATTTATGATTCATGTAATAATGTAAGCACTTAAAATGCTTACATTAATATATTCACAGATTAAGGTTTGTTGGACTTTGTTAAGAGATTTTCTCAGCAATAATCTCTTAATTTAAAATCTATTGGATCTCATAAACATTATATATTTTAGATGTATTTTGGTTTCGAATTGTAATATATAAATAGTTTTCTATCTATTTTTCTATACAACCAATTACAATTTCTTTATTTGTGTGTTATGAAAAAGATTGAAAAATTAAAAACAATTTCATAAATAACATTTTTATATTTATATTAAATTGGGTAATAACAAATTTGACACTTTCCAACTTTCAATCATTATTCATTTATACCATTAAAATTAATTAAAATATATTTATTATAATTTAAATAAAATATAATATTAAAATATTTAATTTATAGATTTTAAAATTGAGGTATTTATTTTTCAATATATATAAAATCTTAATAAGAAACTAAGAAATATATGTATTTTAATAGTTTTTAATGAACATTTTGAATTTAAATGTTTATTTAATTTTCGTAACTAACATTCCGTTTTCCCTCATAGTTGAGCCTAGGAGGCCAACGTTTGCTTTTGGGCTTCACCAACTTCTCGCATAATCTTTATATAATTTGCGATTGTTGCAAAGTCTATGTTTATTGAGCCGTGATTGTTGCAAAGTCTATGTAAATTGAGTAAAGATGTTCATTTTACAATTTATTAGAGGGATGTGTAAATAAAAATTATATTTTAAATAGAAAATAATATGAGTTATAATTAAAAATAATAATATATTTTAAAATAATTAAAAATAAAAAATGTGAGAACAAAATATTTAAATTTTATATTTTTCAAAAATATTTTAACAAGGTATTTAAATAAATTATTTGAAAATTTATGTTAACTAATTTATATTCATATCAACTTCATATATATCTATATATAAAAAAAATTAAGTTTTTATGGTTAAAATTTTTATTTGGTTCTATATATGCTCTATATAGTGTTTAAAATACAATTTAAACAATAAAAAATAACACTATATATTTTACATTTCAAAAATATTTACATGTAAAAATTTTAATCCTTCTTACTTTACTTAAAATAAATCAAATAAATCTATACAGCATATTATCTAGAAAATCCGGACCTAATGCATGTTCACGTTGCCCATGATTAACATCCCAGACACACGTTCGATACTTCGAAGCGGAGGTGATAAGTAATTGGAGGTTTTGGTTGCGGCGGTGATATTAAAGAAGTCAGCGATACAAGCCGTAACGGAGACTGAAAGACTGAGTGAGACGCGTGTGCACATATGAAGACGACGTCACGCTTCGTCTTCTTCTGCGCTATTGACAATATTGCATTCTGCCCTAAACAATTGCAGTGGTTTAACTGGTTTAATTAGTTGGAGGAATTGTTGGGAAAATTATGGAAATTCAGTCATATTTAGAGAAAATCTGGTCAAGATTTTTGTAAATCCAAGTTATAGTTGTTAAACTTCAAAATTTTAGGTGTTTTAGACGTTTTTGATGGTGTTGAATCTATTTCCACCATCAAAAACACAATTCAAACACTGCCTCTACAAGAATTTTTGAATTTTTTTCTTATAGATGGATGTCTTCTAACATGAGACTATTCTAATTAACAAGGACGTAGATATGCTAGTAATGCTTATTTCCTGACCTTGGCCTTGTCAATTGGGTCAATTCAAGCAAGCAAGCAAGCAGACATCTCAGACCCGAGCCAATCTTTAGGACGGGAAGTCATTATGTTGTGGAGTTTTTATGCCAGAATTCCAGCTACTTTTGATCATCCAAAAAGTTCTTCCACCTCAATAGACGATTCCTAAACATTTATCTAAGAGTCTGAGTTTTACTAAACTCCAACCAACTTCGTTTGAAATACTTCAAGAGAACACTATAATTTGTTTTCATTAGCAGATCTTTCCATTTCTAGGAACGTGATGGTTGTAAGATGCTTTACATTAACACACACATCTATATATATAGATGAATTATTTTTAATCAACATAATTTAGCTAAAATGTAATATTATTAAATATTATATTAAATTTCAATTATTTAATTTTAAGACTGTGAAGAATTAGTTTGGTTTATTTTAAAATTATAATTAGTGTTTGATTTTTTTGAAAAACCTTTCTGATGCATTATAATTTTAGGGGAAATTTTATAATAAAAGTTGGGAAATTTTATAATAAAGGTTTAAAATACCTATTTAATATGAATATATGTGGAATATTTTAAAATAAAATTGTTTTAGTAATTTTTTTTTTTTTTTAATTTAATTAAGATATTAAAAATAATTTATTTTTTTATTAAAATTGATTATCTTTTAAAAAAATTTCATTTTTTTTCTTTTTCTTTTAAATTTAAATATAAACAAGTTTTCTAACCATTATTGTTTTACAAAATGATATTTTACTTAATTTTCCAATAATTTATTCAAAATTAGATAATTTCATGCTAACTTGAAGTTTCCACATTATTTTTAGAGAGATGCTTTATAATAATAATAATATCTATTTTTAAGGTCACAGCCAAGCCAGACACCAAATTGGTGTATGGGACCCCCTTGTTCGTGGGACAAGGGACCCACCTCTGCGCATCGATTTGACTGCTAAGTCTACGAAGGCATACATACTCTACCGCCCCTCTGGTTTTGAACCTGCGACCTCTTAAGAGGAAACACATGCTCTTAACCATTAGGCCCACTCAAGCTGTATCATTAGGCCCACTCAAACTATATAATTGCTATGGTTATATAACGTGTAGAGTAGAGTAGTCTGTGTTATTTATAGAGCTCCTAGAGTAGAGTGTGTGAGATGTTTTATATAGTCTGTTTTATTTGAAGGAGGCAAGTAAGTGTTTATTTGAAGGAGGTAAGTAATTGTTCAGAGAGGCACTTTACATTTTCATTTTAGTATATGATGTTATATTAAAATAATATATATATATATAAATAAGAGAAAGAGTTAATATATGTATATGTTAGATATGTTGTGTGTAAATTTATTTTTGAAAAAATAATAATATTATTTTAAAAATTAATGTCAATTATACATAAAATACTTCAATTAACATTTTTATTTTATATCTATATATATATATATATATATATATATATATATATATATATATATATATATATATACTTTTTAGTATATGGGATATATGTAAACCTATTTAATACCTAAAGTATGTTAGAATTGTGTAATGTAAACATTTTAACTAAGTAAAAGTAAAATAAAAATAACAAAATAAAAAATAAGACTACAAAAACTAAATAGTAAAAATGACTCATGTTATTGGCTCATGGTATTTATTTGGAATATGAGAAATTAAACTATGTGGATACATAATTTTCTATAGAAAATGATGACTTTGAATCAATGTACCCTCTAAAGGTATAACTTTTTTATTGATATATTAGGAAAAATGTAATTATTACATTTTATCTAATATTTTTTCCTATCCCCATATAATATTACATTTTACCCAATATCCCCAGTATAATATTACATTTTACCCAATATTTCCATTCAACTAGTCCATTTCTTATTGTAATTTTATTTTTTATATTTGAAGTTTGAAAGTAAATGAACTCAATTATAAAATTAGCAAGTGAGAGGAAATATTGAGTAAAATGTAATCTTTAGGCTAAAGTGTGATGGGAAATATTAGGTAAAATGTAATAATATTACATTTTAATTAGTATTTCTCCTACCCTGGCCACTTTTTATTGGTTAAGGGTGGTAATAAATATTGTAATATTATATTTTATCCAAGATTTCCCCTCACCCAATTCACTTTTTATTAAAAAAAACTTTATATTTGAGATTCATAAGTAAATATCCTATTATGGTAGAGATGTAATCTTTAACACTTTGACTTAGTAAAAATAAAATAAAAAACATAAAATTGATAATTATAATTATAATTACAATTAATAATTAAACCATTCTAGATCCATCTTAACTTGATCTTGGTAGATGCCATGGATCTAGGTTGTTTTATTTAGTGTTTAACATAGTTTTGACATGTGGCATTTAAAAAAATATTAATCATAAGTTGAAAATAAAATACTTGAATATACCACTTAAATAAAAAATTAATCTATTTGTTATATTGAGTAATCAATACTTTAATATAAATGAAGTTTTCTAGGAAAACATTAGATCAATGGAACATTAGATTTAAAATAATATTTAATAATAATAATAATAATAATAATAATAATAATAATTTCAAACTCCATTTTGTAAATAAGTTTCAAAATATTACACTAAAGCAGTAAATAAAAAATAACAATATTAAAACATAATGTTGACCCATTTTTTTAAAAAGAAATAAAAAGAAAAAGAAAAACAATAATTAGGTTGAATTCAAATTATTATGTTGCATTTTATTTTCTTCTTATTAATAAAATTCAAAACAAAATTTAAATAATAATAATTGATAATTATAACATGATAATTTAAAATATCATCTTTAAACCTAGTTAACTTAATATTTATAATAATATCTATACATATATGTGATCTTTGCTTTACAAACCACAATAAAGAAAACAATTCAAGAAATTATAAAACAAGTTAAAGAAAAATACTATGCTAAATGTATTATAAGAGTTTTAATAGAATAAAAAATATAATTTTTGTATGTAATGTAATAATGTTGTCACACTCTATACAGTACATACAAGTAATTTTTTTTTTTTTTTTTTTATGACGATATTCACATTACACATTTACATTTATAAATGCATTCCACCTTAACCTTATTATGTAAGTTCACATCTTTACCCATAACTTACATTATTAACATTTAATATTAACGAACATTACCAACAGCGGATGTCTATTTACGCAATGGTATAATGTATATCATTCGACCCACACCACACATAAGATTCACGGTGTATGCATTTCGTTGACTAACACTATAGTTACATATGTTAAGTTGGTGATACAATACGCAGTTGGCACTGTCGATTTAATGGTATATTTATGGTAACATATCCTGAGATATCTTGAGTCTGCGTTATCATGTCCGGCCCTGGCATCGTTCCAACTAGTCTATGCATTGTTGTCCATCTGGAGGGCTCAACGGCTAGATGGTAAGCTGCCATGTGTGCCCGGTGCTCCAGGCGCCTACGGCCTGACACCTTGGGCTTGCCAAATTTCGCGCCAGATGCATCCCGTAGACCACCGGCTATCGAACGGTAGATACAAACCCACTGCAGATCAAGGGCTCCGATTGTGCCACAAAACGGTAAAAAGTTTTGAGTTATTTATATGGATATTTCTATCTTTCGGCTCTAGTTTTCCATTTCATTACCCTCCTGAGTAGTAATAAGACTGCAACCCTTAGCGCTGCTCTGCAATTCTGCAGGATCTTCCAAGGATTCCAGGCATGCCGCTATTGTTACTCGGCTCGACCTTTCTTCGTCTATGAAGCTATCTGTTCTGTAATGAATACGACACCAGGCTTTGTTTTACAGGTATTATCGTTTCCCCATCTGATTTGGTTACAATCTTCTATTATTTGCACCAGGGTTTTTATCTAATACTCCGGCTTTTGCTCCATGTAGATGGTTCCTCGTCATCCCCTCAGGGACGAGAGATTTCCCATACCGCCGGTTAACCCAACACCGGGTAAGGATTCGAGCACTTATTTCTTTTTACATGTGACTTATCAGGGTTGTGCTGAACTATCATTCCCCTGGCAGGGATGTCGGATTTTACATTTCCTCTGTACAAGTTCAGGGTCCCTGCTTATGCAGAACTCCTCTGCTATGAGGCATATTATTCTGAGTTGCTTGTAACCATGATTCATTAGTCTATTGTACTGTTAATTAGCTATGCGCTGGTTCTCCTTGAACGCAGCCGTTATTTACTATTAAACTGTGACTCCGCCGTAAGGGTTTTGATTTCTATTTGACATTGGATGAAATATGATACAGGCACACGGGTAATTCCGTAGGTTTGCTATTATTCATACTGTTTCTCTCTGGTTGATTGCCATCTCCGAACTGGCTTGTTATCAGTTTCAATGTTGGAATATATATATACATTTTATTTACAGAGAATAATGTTATGGATTCCTTTCAAAGTTAATGATGAATCTGTATATTATGTTATTCCGGCTTTGGTGCTTCGGCCAGCAAAGCATAAGCTGCGGCTCGGTCGGAGGGGGTTCACCAAAGCGGAGGGTTGCTAGTTAATACAGGCCGAGGTTGCATGTAACCATAGTTACCATGCCACTGCCTCGACGCTCACACTTATTATCTCATTTTGTTTAAGAGTGAATGTATTCTGTTTCTCTATTCATGTGACACAGTTATATATATATGAAAGGTTATACCGTAGTCATATTTCGCTAATAATCTCTAAGATTCTTGCAGTTCGGTTGACCGAAGTTAAGGTATTGCGTTACCTGGATTTAAGGTTTTTCACCATTGTTTATAACGATAGCACAACTTGTCTTTTTTTTTAGTTTGCTTGACCCGCGGGGCTCTCTAATCTCATTTATGATTATATTTCAGAATACAAGGGTTTACTACCGTTCTTTTAACAGAGAGCGCCTGCACATTTTCTTTGCTTCTTCTAAATGCGAAGATTACTAGTTCTGTACTTTCGCTCTTACATATAGAAGGGGGTTTTACCGTACCGTTTCTTGATACACGATGCATGCTGTTACTGATGCTACGATGAACCATTTTTCGTGTTTTCTATTTTATTTCAAAGATACCATACAACTTAGTTCTGTCGCTGTCTTTCATACAGTCTTTAATGTTCTTTTCTTTAGAATGTATGTTCGATTCTGTTTCTACTTTCGATTCTGTTCTCTATCTTTCATACAGAATTAAATATTTGTTTTCATAATACTAAATAAAGAGAACAGTCAGATAACTTTCCCATTAACCCCATTTTCACAATACAGTACAATACAGGAAACATTTCGGCAGGTGTATAAGTAGTAAGCCATACCTGCTTATCTGCCAAACCTATTTGTAATGCTTGTCAATCCACCCGTCTGTAGGAAGAATGCTTCTTTGATCTTCCACCCCCAAGCACTTGCAGGTCCTCTGACCACAATTCCACTGGTCTCGCCAGTAATCGCTATCTGGTCCTAACCAGACGTAGCATACACAGGAAAATTCCTTTCCTCCTATGCCATCTGATCCTAACCAGACATAGCATGACCATTTTCTTTCTTCTCTGCCATCTGATCCTAACCAAACTTGGCAATCTTTCCCCTTTTCCTCTGGGGCCTCAACTACCTCCTGAAGGTAGTTAGGGTTTCATTGTAACTGCTTCCACAGTTACTAACCATGATTAATCATATGCTCAGCTCAAATAGTACTAACACAATTGTTTTTAATTAACATAAAATTCATAACAGAGTTATATACTTTTTCAAACAAAGTCTTTGTTCATAATTACTTTTACTATTTACCAACATTAACTTTTCACGAGGGATGTTACATCTCCCCCTCCTGAAAGTCTACATCGTCCCGATGTTGCTGTTCATTCAAAAACAGTCTGGGATAAGTATCCCTCATAACCTGTTCATTCTCCCAGGTGGCCTCATCAGGCCCAAAGTGCTGCCACTGCACTTTAACCTGGCTGATGACCTTTTTCCGCAGCTCGACTCTTCTCCGATCTAATATGTTCACTGGTTCGACCAGGAACTCTCCTTCCGGTTCCACCTGAAACACATAATATTCAGATTAGCTGCTTACTAGTATTCTATTTCAGTTTACATAATTAACAGTCTTCCCTTACCTGTATGTCCTGCCAACTTATTATATGTCTAGGGTCATAAACATATCTCTTTAAAACTGATACATGGAAGACATTATGAACCCGAATATGGCTGGGCAGGGCGAGCTGGTAAGCTACCGGCCCTACTCGTGCCAGAATTTGGAATGGTCCGCAAAAACGCGGTGCCAATTTGGCACAAGCATTCCATTGAAGGGTACTTTTTCTAGCTCGCATCCTGATGTACACATGCTCACCCACTTGGTACTCTTTAAATGTTCTCTTCCGATCTGCAAAATTCTTCTGCCTGTCCTGAGCCATCTTTAAATTAGCTCGAACTTTTTTCACCATGACTTCCATTTCTTCCAACATCTCAGGGCCCAGCAGGAATTTGTCCTCCGGTCCACCCCAACTGGAGGGGGTGCGGCATTTCCGGCCGTAAAGCACTTCGAATGGGCTCATTCTCAAGGATGTATGATAACCATTGTTATAGGCAAATTCCACCAGGTGTAAATACTCCTCCCATCGCGTAGGTTGCTGCATCACATAAGATCTCAGCATGTCTTCCACAACTTGATTCACTCGTTCAGTCTGTCCGTCAGTTTGCGGATGATATGCAGTGCTGAAGTTCAATTGAGTTCCTAGACCTTCAAATAAGGTCCTCCAAAAAGCTGAGGTAAACTTAACATCACGGTCCGATATTATCACTTTCGGCAGCCCATGAAGTTTAAATATATTTTGCATGAAAATGTTTGCGATTTGAGCTGCACGATAAGTGGATTGAACCGGTATGAAGTGAGCTAACTTGCTGAGTTTATCTACTACCACCATTATAGAATCATTGTTCTTTTTGGATTTCGGCAAACCGGTAATAAAGTCCATGGTTATGGTCTCCCATTTCCATTATGGTATGGGTAATGGCTGTAGTAATCCTGCAGGGTGCTGATGTTCAGCCTTCACCTGCTGACACTCTAAACAGCGTGCTAGGTATTCTATCACATCCTTTTTCATTCCTGGCCAGTAGTACTCCTTCCTTAACGAGGTGATTAATTTCTGGTAACCAGGATGTCCTGCATAAGGACTTCTATGGCTTTCATCCAGAATCTTTTCTTTAATACCGCTCTGATTGGGTATATAAATATTCTTCTGGTAGCACAAAATTCGGCTGCATTCAAGGTGTAACCTTGTTGTATTGTACGGGTATCTGAATTCTGCACCAATTGCTTCTTTCGCCAATAAATCTGATCTTGCGCCGCAGCCTCCTCAATCTCTTTGTCAAGGGTGGACCATCCTTGACTAATACCAATCTCATAAATGCAATGCACTTTTCGGCTTAGTGCATCAGCTACTCTGTTCTCCTTTCCCTTTAAATGTTTAATTTCGAAATCGAAATTTCCCAAAAAGTCCACCCATCTTGCTTGCCTTGCGTTTAAAGTTGGTTGACTAAAATAACTAGTCAAGCTGTGATGATCTGTCATTAGCAAAAATTTTCTCCCCACTAAATAATGGCGCCACATCTTTAATGCATGGATCACTGCGGTTAATTCCAGATCATAGGCAGAATATTTCTGCTCGTGTTCTTTTAACTTTCTAGATTCATATGCAATCACTTTACCTTCCTGCATTAGCACTCCACCCACGCCCTCCTTACTGGCATCTGTACAAACTACATACTCCTTTTCGGGGTCTGCCACACACAACACAGGTGCGGTGGTAAGTAAATGTTTGAGCTGTTCAAAACTCCGTTGACAGTCTGCTGTCCATTTAAACACTTTTCCCTTCTTTTGCAAGGAGGTGATAGGGTAGGAAACCCTAGAGAAACCTTCCACAAACCGCCGATAATATCCAGCCAACCCCATGAAGGATCGAATATCTGCTACATCCTTGGGTGTAGGCCATTCCATTATAGTTTTAATTTTTTCGGGATCCACAGCTATACCTTCCTTCGTAATAATGTGGCCCAAATATTGGATCTGTTCTTTATAAAAATCACATTTGCTGAATTTTCCATATAACTGATGCTCCCGTAATGTCTGTAACACTATCCTCAAATGTTCCTCATGCTCCTTGATATTTCGAGAGTATATAAGTATATCATCAATGAAGATCAATACAAATTTGTCTAGGTATTGATGAAATACACTGTTCATCAAACACATGAATGTTGCAGGTGCATTAGTTAGTCCAAAAGGCAGGACCACAAACTCGTAATGTCCGTAACGAGTACGAAAAGCTGTCTTGGCTATGTCCTCGTCTTTGATTCTGATTTGATGGTAACCCGATCTTAAATCGATCTTTGAGAAGATTGTCGCTCCCTTTACCTGATCAAACAGCTCATCAATGCGAGGTAGGGGGTATTTGTTTTTAACCGTCAGTTTGTTCAGCTGCCTATAATCTATGCACATACGCAGAGTTCCATCCTTTTTCCTTACAAATAGCACAGGAGCTCCCCAAGGAGAGACACTGGGACGGATATACTTCTTTTCCAGCAGCTCTTGCAGTTGCATTTTTAACTCAGTTAACTCCGGCACACTCATCCGATAGGGTGCTCGGGACACTGGGGTTGCTCCGGGTATCAGCTCAATGGTGAAGTCTAAATCCCTTTTGGGCGGAAGCCCTGGAATTTCTTCAGGAAATACATCTGCAAAATCTTGCACTACTGGTATATTTTTAATAGTTGCAACCTTATCCACAGAATCTGCGAACCCCACTTGTACTGCATAAATCTGGCATTTCTTCCAGATACACTTAACCAGCCGTGAGGCTGTGATAGGCCGGATCTGCACTGGTTTCTGGATGCCTTGAATCTCTTTTCCCGCTCCCAATTCATCTCGGTAAGAGACTGTTTTCGTTTTACAATTAATTACAGACCATCGCTGTTCCAACCAATCCATTCCTATCAGCACATCATAGGAACCAAGAGGGAGCACGTTTAATTCAGTTGTTATTGTTTGGCCAGCTAACCTTAATGGACAGTTGCTGACTTTAGTTAGTACTCGTCTTTTGGCCCCAGTGGCCAGCTGTACTAGCCAAGGGCTTTTAAATTTAGTGGTCTGCAAACCACAACTTTCCACAACTTTGGGACTGACATAGCTTAAAGTAGCTCCTGGATCTACTAAAATAGAAACAGTTCGATCAAAGATCTTACCTTCAAATTCTATCATTGTTGGCTGGTAATCAGCTTGTCGATCCTCCAGTGCTGCATTTATTCTGGGCATAGATCGAGCCACATCTCCTACTGTTGAAGCTTCATAGATCTGGGACAGCTGATCGCTGTCCTTCCGATGAGGGCAATTTTTAATATAATGGGGTCCGCCACAACCCCAACACTGAACAGGTGGTCTAGCTGAGCCTTCATTGTCCAATCTAACTTGCTGTTCACTATATTTGGATTCTGCAGGAGGCTTGAATCTGTTCTGATTTTTGGTTGGATTTCTGGTGTTGGCTCCTTTCGAAAATCCTTTTTGAAAGCTGCTGCGAGCTCCCTTACCTCCCATAGGTATTCTGCTGCCCCGCTTATCTGTCCAACGCTTCCCAGAATTTTCTCCTTTTGATTTGTTTTGCTGGTAACATAGTCTTGCCTTCCGAATAGCTTCATCCATCGTCTTCGGATTATCAAACTCTATTCTTTCTCGCATTGCCAGAGGTAGGCTACTAACAAACCTTTGTACCTTAGCCTTCTCCTCACGAATATATGGCACGTAACGAAGCAGGGATGTGAATTTAGTTACGAACTCGTCAATGGTCTGCTGTCCAAGCCGCAGATCATGGAATTCTCGCGCTTTTTCATCGTAAAAGCATTCTGTCAGGTACTTCTCCTTGAAATGTCTTTGAAACATTTCCCAGGTCACATCCTGCTCACTCACTCCCCACACCATCTTGACCTCCTCCCACCATAGTGTGGCTTTGGCCTGCAGCTGGAATATAGCCAGCCTTGCTTTAAGATGATGATCATATTCGTATACTTGAAAATACTTATTCATATTAATTAACCACGCCTCTGCAGCTTCTTCTGATTCCCCATCGAATTGAGGTGGTTTAATCTTCCGAAACTCCCCTTGTAGTTCCATCCGTGGTCTTTTGGGAGTCGGATATTCAGAAGCATTGACAGACTTCTCTCCTCGCGTCTCTGCTCTGTCCTCTGCTTCCTCTTGTTCAGTGTGATAGCTGTGTTCATCTGTTATTCGTGGCTGTTCAGGCCTCGGATGTGACTGTTGTTGATGTTGCTTATCGGATAAACTTTTTAAAATCCTCTCCTGTTCCACATTTAATCTTGCGTTATCTGCACGCAACCGGGCCATTTCGTCCTTTAGTTCCTGAACTGTCCTCATTAGCATCGAATCAGTATTGCGGCCTTCTGCTCCCAGTTGCACCCAAAACTCAGGTTGTGCCTGAGGTTGTCCCACATCATCGGGTTGATCCAAATTTCCATGAGGAGCGCTATTTGCTCTCCTCATTCTGCTACTACCTGCTTAAGAATAACTCATTAAACAGATATAATTTATTTTTAGCATATTCTGAACTTTTATCATGATACTGTTTATATTTATGTTACTGTAATTTTGAAATTTTCCCAAAGGTCACAGAGTTGTAAACCTTGGGCTCTGATACCAATTTGTCACACTCTATACGGTACATACAAGTAATTTTTTTTTTTTTTATGACGATATTCACATTACACATTTACATTTATAAATGCATTCCACCTTAACCTTACTATGTAAGTTCACATCTTTACCCATAACTTACATTATTAACATTTAATATTAACGAACATTACCAACAGCGGATGTCTATTTACGCAATGGCATAATGTATATCATTCGACCCACACCACACATAAGATTCACGGTGTATGCATTTCGTTGACTAACACTATAGTTACATATGTTAAGTTGGTGATACAATACGCAGTTGGCACTGTCGATTTAATGGTATATTTATGGTAACATATCCCGAGATATCTTGAGTCTGCGTTATCATGTCCGGCCCTGGCATCGTTCCAACTGGTCTATGCATCGTCGTCCATCTGGAGGGCTCAACAGCTAGATGGTAAGCTGCCATGTGTGCCCGGTGCTCCAGGCGCCTACGGCCTGACACCTTGGGCTTGCCAAATTTCGCGCCAGATGCATCCCGTAGACCACCGGCTATCGAACGGTAGATACAAACCCACTGCAGATCAAGGGCTCCGGTTGTGCCATGAAACGGTAAAAAGTTTTGAGTTATTTATATGGATATTTCTATCTTTCGGCTCTAGTTTTCCATTTCATTACCCTCCTGAGTAGTAACAAGACTGCAACCCTTAGCGCTGCTCTGCAATTCTGCAGGATCTTCCAAGGATTTCAGGCATGCCGCTATTGTTACTCGGCTCGACCTTTCTTCGTCTATGAAGCTATCTGTTCTGTAATGAATACGACACCAGGCTTTGTTTTACAGGTATTATCGTTTCCCCATCTGATTTGGTTACAATCTTCTATTATTTGCACCAGGGTTTTTATCTAATACTCCGGCTTTTGCTCCACGCAGATGGTTCCTCGTCATCCCCTCAGGGACGAGAGATTTCCCATACCGCCAGTTAACCCAACACCGGGTAAGGATTCGAGCACTTATGTCTTTTTACATGTGACTTATCAGGGTTGTGCTAAACTATCATTCCCTTGGCAGGGATGTCGGATTTTACATTTCCTCTGTACAAGTTCAGGGTCCCTGCTTATGCGGAACTCCTCTGCTATGAGGCATATTATTCTGAGTTGCTTGTAACCATGATTCATTAGTCTATTGTACTGTTAATTAGCTATGCGCTGGTTCTCTTTGAACGCAGCCGTTATTTACTATTAAACTGTGACTCCGCCGTAAGGGTTTTGATTTCTGTTTGACATTGGATGAAATATGATACAGGCACACGGGTAATTCCGTAGGTTCAGTATTATTCATACTGTTTCTCTCTGGTTGATTGCCATCTCCGGACTGGCTTGTTATCAGTTTCAATGTTGGAATATATATATACATTTTATTTACAGAGAATAATGTTATGGTTTCCTTTCAAAGTTAATGATGAATCTGTATATTGTGTTATTCCGGCTTTGGTGCCTCGGCCAGCTAAGCATAAGCTGCGGCTCGGTCGGAGGGGGTTCACCAAAGCGGAGGGTTGCTAGTTAATACAGGCCGAGGTTGCATGTAACCATAGTTACCATGCCACTGCCTCGACGCTCACACTTATTATCTCATTTTGTTTAACAGTGAATGTATTCTGTTTCTCTGTTCATGTGACACAGTTATATATATATGAAAGGTTATACCGTAGTCATATTTCGCTAATAATCTCTAAGATTCTTGCAGTTCGGTTGACCGAAGTTAAGGTATTGCGTTACCTGGATTTAAGGTTTTTCACCATTGTTTATAACGATAGCACAACTTGTCTTTTTTTTTAGTTTGCTTGACCCGCGGGGCTCTCTAATCTCATTTATGATTATATTTCAGAATACAAGGGTTTACTACCATTCTTTTAACAGAGAGCGCCTGCACATTTTCTTTGCTTCTTCTAAATGCGAAGATTACTAGTTCTGTACTTTCGCTCTTACATATAGAAGGGGGTTTTACCGTACCGTTTCTTGATACACGATGCATGCTGTTACTGATGCTACGATGAACCATTTTTCGTGTTTTCTATTTTATTTCAAAGATACCATACAACTTAGTTCTGTCGCTGTCTTTCATACAGTCTTGAATGTTCTTTTCTTTAGAATGTATGTTCGATTCTGTTTCTATATTCGATTCTGTTCTCTATCTTTCATACAGAATTAAATATTTTTTTTCATAATACTAAATAAAGAGAACAGTCAGATAACTTTCCCATTAACCCCATTTTCACAGTACAGTACAATACAGGAAACATTTCGGCAGGTGTATAAGTAGTAAGCCATACCTGCTTATCTGCCAAACCTATTTGTAATGCTTGTCAATCCACCCGTCCGTAGGAAGAATGCTTCTTTGATCTTCCACCCCTAAGCACTTGTAGGTCCTCTGACCGCAATTCCACTGGTCTCGCTAGTAATCGCTATCTGGTCCTAACCAGACGTAGCGTACACAGGAAAATTCCTTTCCTCCTATGCCATCTGATCCTAACCAGACATAGCATGACCATTTTCTTTCTTCTCTGCCATTTGATCCTAACCAGAATTGGCAATCTTTCCCCTTTTCCTCTGGGGCCTCAACTACCTCCTGAAGGTAGTTAGGGTTTCATTGTAACTGCTTCCACAGTTACTAACCATGATTAATCATATGCTCAGCTCAAATAGTACTAACACAATTGTTTTTAATTAACATAAAATTCATAACAGAGTTATATACTTTTTCAAACAAAGTCTTTGTTCATAATTACTTTTACTATTTACCAACATTAACTTTTCACGAGGGATGTTACAAATGTTATAGAAAGATAACATAGATAATTTTATATCTTTTTTTTTTGTATGTAATGTAATAATGTTATAAAAACATAACATAGATAATTTTATATTTGTCCATTGTTTAGAGAATCATATATTTCTAGGTGTAAACTTACTCTCTTGTTTTCCACAAAAAAAAATTACATCTTGAAAAATTTGATTCCTCTAAAGTGAAAATGAATTTTTAATGATTTATATAATTATCTATATTTGTCCATTGTTTAGAGAATCATATATTTCTAGGTGTAAACTTACTCTCTTGTTTTCCACAAAAAAAAATTACATCTTGAAAAATTTGATTCCTCTAAAGTGAAAATGAATTTTTAATGATTTATATAATATAATTGAAAGTAGTTGTTTTTAACATCCATTACAAGTAAAACAAGAAATTTATTTATTATATAACCTAAGTTAAAACATGACATTTATGAGTTAAGACATGACATTTAAAAAGGTATTCATAAAAAAAAATGTATATTCAAGTTAACCATAACATATATAAATTAAAATATTCTTTTATAACCGTGTGTTACTATATGTTTCACTATAATAAATATAAATATTTTTTATAATTGTGTGTTACTCAATATGTTTCATGTAACGAACCTCCTTAGCCTACCCAAGAATTTAGGCTCCAAGACTCATAAATTTAAAAAATTTTGGTTCATTCATAGTTACAGCTTTACCCCTGTAGATATTGTCTTCTAAAATTTCCTCAGCCATATTACTATTAGGCCATAGTACAATTTTCTCATTAATTGTTTTACTGGTTCTCTTATATGGAACCTTAGATTCGTTAACATCTCGGGTGCACGTGATTGAGCATTGAACTTACGATGGAAATCTTCACCAACACTAGTGGACATTAATTTCATGATCATTGTAGTGTTATTGACCAATCTTTCATTCCCATGCATACTAGTTATACATGCAACACAAATACTTAACCCATTAGTCATAAAATAGGATACATATTCCTCAATTGGTGAGTTTTCATAAACAGATATTACTTTAGAGCATTATGAGCATACCATATCTCTGTAGTGGATGTAATATGATCAGTTAGAGAATCCACATAATCCACAGTCATCTCACATATTCATACATAATCTCAGCATAACCCATATTTCTTCCACTATTAACTCTATTCTTAGATGTAAAATAGGTCATATGTATAATACTGCCATCACATTCATAGTAACCCATTAGCACAGGTAATCTAAGTATGTTCATTATGCTACCCTGCATGGGTACTAAAACTGTCAATTCATTTAATGTACTTCTACTGATAACTTCACACTAGAAGCCACATGCAAGTCGATCATGAGAAATCTAAAGTGGTGACACTAGTATCAACAACTAATTACCATGATACCACCATTTCTCATACACATTAAAGTTCACATACATAAGAAACATATAATACCTTATCTATACAACTGAGCTTCATGGGTTAACCATTTCAACGATAGGGAATCAGTGTAGGGATAAGAAATCAACCATTGACATATTTGGACTAACTGTTTTATTTTCATAACGAGTAAGGAATAATATAGAATCCATACCATGCAAGTAAATTGATGTGAGGACATAACATGAAACACATACCATGCAAATAAATCTCATTCGAATCCACGAAAATACCATTAATATCCATGCACATATAATTCATTCAATATTCTCAAACTAAGAAAACTATTCATAAGAAAATTTGAACCGTAACAGAGAGGGAGAGTAAGAATCCACATACAACCATTCTATGTGAATGACACCAACTAAACATCATTTGGAGGGAGGAGCACCACCACCCAGCCATGAATCACCTATGATTCCCCCTGAGACAAAGATCTTGCCAAGGATCAACTGTCCTCAATTGATCGATGCACTGGGTATTTAATACCCTCTTTCATGATTTAGTTACCATTAGGGGCGTCCAGCTTTATGGATTTTTCCATTTGCCTAGGCTTATCCGGAAATCTAGTCTTTATCTCCCATGACACTTTTCCACATAAAACCTTGCCTTTATCTCCCGCAAATATTTTATGTTCAATGGATATTTATCTCTCATCCATCCGATGGATATCTAATCCATCCAAGCTTATCGAGAATCACATCTAGAAGCTTATAATGAAAGATTCATCTCTATCCCATTCCTCATGGAATTTGGCAAGCATCTCCTCTCTCTTGGTGCTCCACCCTACAAGTGATTTATTTTATTAATTTATTTAATAATACATTTGCTTTTCATATTACATATCACCTATATTTCCTCAGCTTAGGTGTAGAATAGTTTTATCCACAAAGGACGGTATCAAACCTAGCTTTCCTCAGCTTAAGTTTACAACATTTAACACACAAGGGAGGATATCACACCTAGCTTTAACTTAGCTTAGGTTTACAATAATGTAGTACACAAGGGAGGGGTGTTACATACTCCCCCCCTTAAATTTTACACCGTCCTTGGTGTATCACTGCATCATGTCCTCATTCACAGGTAGCTAGTTTCTAATCAACAACTCTCATGGCTCTACCATCTGATGCAATTTTTACAATGTACATCTGCCACAAGGAGTGCTCATAGCATCTCTCCTTCCATAGCTACATCGGTCTCAAGGATTGATCCCAACATCTCTCCTTCCATAGCTACCTGTCACACATTTTTTTCAAACCATTTGTGAGAATTTATCGATGCAAAGCTTAACTATGATAAATATCATAATCTGTTACTATTAAAGCAGCTATTTCTTATCATTTATTTTATCTGAAGAATGCATGTCCTCTGCTTTCATTCTTTCAAGCCTTTGTGTTCTTGTCGAACACCTGCTTCTTGCAGTCTCTCTACATACAATACATTAGTTATCATATTTTCCACATTAATATGCCTGCAAAGTCATAACTGATTATTTCACATCACAATTTATATTCATCTCTCTCTCTCTCTCTCTCTCTCTCTCTCTCTATATATATATATATATATATATATATATATATATATATATTCATCTTAATTGTATGTATGCCAAACTGTGATTAACCATAGTTACTTATACCAAACTTAATTTCCTTATTCTGGGTAATCTCCAGATTTTTTTACCTAGCTAGACATCCATCCAATGACTAATGCATAGCTACACACAACGTATGTTATAGACACCAGTACACCTTTCATTTTTCAACCTTGTAGCATATGTAGTCATACGGTCCCATATGTACTGATGTACATAGTCCAACTATGGTACAACCTATAATACCATCCTCATGGTATCGCCTGCATGACATAAACTTTATCCGCATGTTTTTCCATCATGTTAGTATCATACCAACATTTATTTTTCATGGTTCATCTATGTAATTAAGAAAGTTTTTATGACATGCGTAAATCAATTCCAGATGTCATGTGGTTACAATATCAATCACACATTATTGGATTCATGCATATTTTCCTCTTAATCATACCTCCTGCTTAATGTTATAAAGAAGATTATTAACTCATAACTGTTGAAGTTTAACATTCATGAGATCATTAATTCACCACATATGTTTTATTGTTGCCCTATTTATGCTTCAACAACCCATTGACCATGCATAATTCCGTGTAGTTATACATGAAATTTTTTACTACTTACAATCCTACACTCCTTGTAGTTGTAAGTGTTTATGATCTCAAGGTATTGACGTGTTAGCTCATTCTTAACATTAAATAACCCTTTACCAAAGTTGAGTTATCTATTTATGAATTCTTGTTTGGATCACGCAACATTTCCTTATGTTGTCCAGACACCTTATCAATGAAATCTGATAAGAGATCCTCTCAAAATTTCTTGGTACAAATTATGATATTAATCTATTTTAAATAGATTGTTAAATATCATTTAATTTACCTAGGGGTCCATACTATTTCTGCTACTTCACCAATCACTATGGTTTGCACTCAAGGATACCTATAGGTTCTATTATACAGATACATATGTCATGGAAATCTATTTAACTTAGATTTCCCCTTAACCATACTCTCTTCCAACCAAAGAACGAGTCATATTGTAAGAAGATGCATTAATCAAAGGATTAATTTGACCACAATTTGTACAGTTATATAGCCTTTATACTATAACATGCTCTCACCATCCTTTACTTTGGTATAATACTTTTATATCAATTATACCATTTATAAGTTGTTTTTATAGCATGATGACCATAGTTTTATATGGATTGTGATTCTTCCATTCATGAAGGTATCATATGTAAGTATGCCACTTAAGTAATGATATCTTCCACCCATATGCATTACTTGTTATTAATTTTAACAAAATTGAACAACATTACTTTTAAGGCGTTTTCTCCCTATAACATGCTATAACATTTTTGGTTATATATATATATATATATATATATATATATATTATTTATTTATTTCTCTATAAGATTAATAACCTTCAATTTCTTTCTCCAGCGTGACTCTTAACATAGTCATGCATACTTTGCCTATTTATTGGCATATAACAGCATATGCATATATAGCTTGATTTAGACACAATACTCTTTCTTATATGGATGCATAACATCAAGACCATCCCACCATTAACCATTTGATAAATACATTATTCTATGACACTGCACGCACATGTGCTTACATGGTAAATTCATATAACTCATTAATATGGATGGATATTAAGCATGTCCCTCTTCAACATGTTTATCTTAATGATTACTTAACCAGACTATGCTAGCAACATGTAAAACTGTCCATGACAAGGCATAGGTATACGTATCCTTACACAACAATAAAAAAATGACACAAGCATGGACTTTCTCCTTTCAAGTATTAGGTGAATTTATTTAGCCATGCATCTACACAACAATTTTTCAATTAAAATTTAGATTTTTTTTTTCCAATATTGTTTACTACACGACTCACCAACTGATACATCTATATGTATTTTACCTTCACTTTCAAAAACACAACCTCCACATGCTCAACATGAATAAATTGGAGATTACATGAACAATCAGCCCAATAAAATAACTAGAATTGTAGGTAGAAAATTGCCTTTGGAAATCATTATACATAGATATTTAACTCTTCTAGGCAATTCCAAATGAGTAGTTATTTTTTTCATGCATATATATTTATCTAGCATGCTATGTTCCATACTAATCATGGCGATGATCAAGTATACATATAAATATGAATATAAGTATTTCTACTTATACATATGGTCCATGTAGATGCTATCATGAGTAGAATAACTCCATGGCCCAAGCCATAACAACCACCTACTATGCCTCTCATCACTCACTCTGCCCTTTGATACTTTAAGAGACACATTCTTACTTTGGCTACTGGTTCTCCTTGCGGTTTAAAAATAATATCTATTTTTTATGAATTTCCTAATCGTCACGGTCTTCTCATGTACCAAGCTAAATCTTTTAAAAACTTTAATTGGTCCCTCTTTTTATAAGTGACAAAGAAAATTTTGAATTTTGTCTAGAAAAAATTTGTCAGATCAAAGATTATAAATCTTCTTGTTAATTTACAATTTAATCTCATTATGTTATTTGGTTGTTTAGCTATTTTCTTCTTGCTGTTGCCCTTTCTCCCATAGTTCCACCTTTTAACCTTTTAGACAGAAGAAGTAACAACAAATAGCAATGACCGATCAGAATATTAAGGAATTTTGACCAATACCTCAGAGGCAAGAGAATTCCATTGCCCCCTTGAGCACTCACTTCGAGTCTTTTCTGGGTTCACAGGAGTGAAGTATCAATCTTCAGATGGAATTTGCAATGTGTTTGTGATTTTAATAACAACTGATTAAATGGAAATAGTTGAACAATAACATTTATTCACAGATTCGATAATATTTTTAAATGTGGAACAATATTATCCTTGGTTAATTTTGAAGATTAATCATATTATCAAAATTAGGTTCAAACTGAACATGTAAACCCTCCCTAATACCATATATAGAAAAGGAAATAATGTATCGTCCTTCCATCTACAATAGGGATCGTTATATGGTTAGCCTAGCCCACCAATGATCTTAGTAAAAGCTTTGCGAAGATTGAGAAAAGCAATGTCAGATATGCTAATTTAAATTTTTGACTAATTATCAAACAATCTAATCACTTTTAAACCACAGGGAAAAGTCCACGAGTTTGTTTGGCTTGGCTCCTTTACGTAAGCGAGTAATATTTCTTTCGAAACATGTTTCATTGATATTCAAATCGGTTTATTGACTATGCTTTGAAGGCGGTAACCACAAGAGTGCATAAACTGACTTCTTGACTAGGCATAAAGCTAGTGCTAACGTGTCATGTAGCGGGTAGTATATATATAAGTAAATGTGATTGCAAAGGAGCGAAAACCCCCAATAAATGTAAATACCCGTATTTGTTAAACCAAACCAAAAAAATCGACATTCCCCTCATTAATTCAATTACCTTATTATTTTTACCCGCTATGATTCTCACAGCTAATTAGAATGAAACTCGCTGAGTCCATATATACCAACAAAAATATATATATATGTATCATTGTCAACACATAATGGCCTTGTACCAAAAAGGTTGATGTTTGATTCTGTCAGAGTCCCGTTTCTCTGCTAGATCCCGTTGATGTTGCACCAACCCATCCTCTCAACAAAACATCACAGGCTACCAATCATCCAATCCACCGCTTGCAGGGCTACCTCCGTCCCTTGGGTCGCTGCGATTTCTTCCACTAGGAGGACAAGAGCAGTATGTTGGTAGCTGCAACAACATCAAATGAGAGTCTGGCATATTCGTCACAGTTCGCCCAAAAATTTCCTTCTCGTGTCAAGAGTTTGTAGATGACGTTAAATCTGCCACAACCCACGATTTCATAATAGTTTTTATCTTTATTTTTATTTTTTTATGACTTTCTCCACAAAAAGAGAGCAAGGTACCTTAATATCACTCTATTTCTAAATAGAGGGATGCATAAGCATGTCTTGACAAAAGGAGAGCATTGTGAGAAGCCGTTTGTCTGCATGGGACCAGGTCTATTCTCCTTGTTTCTTTTCTCTTTGCTTGCCATCCAATGGGAATCCGTCCAACTAGCTTCCCTTATCCCACCACACTTAGATTCTTTTACTGATTGCTTACCCTATTGAAATACCAACCATTTGTTTCTAATGTTAATATATAAAACCTTTACATAGCTTACAATCTAGTTTACCGTCCATGAGTCAAAATATTGAAGAACAACATTTAACCAACATAGCCTCGTCCATGAATCATGAAAAAAATAAATGAATTCATGATTACGGATGACAGACCAATGAGGATGCATGCGTGTTAGAATTACGTACACGGGAGGAATTGATAGAGTCGTTGTGTACAAGGGAATTGTAAATTTAAAATAGCTATACACAGAAAATTGTTGTAGTGCAGATAAGAATATTTTATCAATTCCTTAACATGGTGATTAGAATTGTTTACTGGAGTAATTAATTGGAACTTTAGTGGTAAGCACAAAAAAAGGCTTACCTTTGCTATTTGCAGAGCATAACTGGGTCTACGATCTTGCTTACTTATTTTTGGAGTGATCTACTGTTTATAGCCCTTTAAACCACTACAGAACTTGGTTTCAACACTTTTAAACCACTACAGAACTCGATTTCGACACTATCAACAATGCAATTCATTCAATACCAAGTTGGTTTATTTAATGTGGTGCAACCTCTACGGATATAGTGGGAATAATCATTATCTTTGTTTTCTGACTTTATCCTATCCTGCTTATTGTTATCGACGGGGTAAGATAACGTTTTATGGATTGTCATCTCATCCTATCCTCTTCACCCAGCCAGGCAATTTAGGAAACATCGCTGTGGCTTTCTGTGATCACTCTCGCATACTTCGTTTTCACTAAAAGCAATATTTTAAAAGGAATCATCAATCTTTATCAAGGAAATAACGCTCATGTCTTTTTGTGGATCCTTCATGCAAAAATCATTCCAACCACATCCATCATCCATCTTGACATGTTGATGGTAACTACTATCTGTAACTATCTGCGGCGTAGTGGAAACAACAACGGCTGTAGTTTCGTTGTATTTTACAACCAAGCTTTTGCGTTGTGTTTTTTTGAGTCCATCTCGCATTATCTTATTTGTTTTTTATTATTATTGGAAACTAGCGGCTAATCATTATCAGTGGATAGCCTTCAGCTAACAGTTTGGCAGACAGAGGGCGACTTAGCCAGAAAGAAATAGAAACCTTACAGTGATTCCACCACATCCCAGTAAAACGCTACTTCAACAGCGAGTGAGGAATAAAGTTTCACCCAAGGATAATGACCATCCCATCAATAACATGTCTTTCTATTGATTTTAACTCTTACCTTTGTGCTTTTAACGGTACTATTGCTTGGATTCTTTTAAAGCATTCCTTATACTTACAAGCACGATTTTCTTTTTCCCTAGACTAATAGCATATTTGTGAAACTTCTGGTTAATATGGAGCAGGATTCTGGGGCGAGACTCCATTAACCATTAGTGGTATGAAAAACCTCTTCCTTACTTCAACCTTTATGGCCGACTTAGAGAGGAATTGATTCCCCTTTGGGGCAATAGTATGTTAATTTATGCATCGACAACTTTGATGCAAGAGACAGTCATTCAGAACTGCATACACCATATCAGTGGCTATGCAGACTTCGAAGGTTTCAAACTAGGTGATATAATCAAAATTTTTGTAACTATCAATCTCTGCAACTCATACAAAAAATACTATCATCCGATAATTTGAATTGCGTAACAATGATCCAAGCCATTGCCATCTATGTGAGAGCAGAGACATTATTCGGTGTTATACTCAAAGCAACCCATTCTCATCTTGAACTGCATGTTGAGCGTAGTCGAACATTGATGAACAGCTCGATTACGAGTTAATAATAGTCAATGATGCATTAAGGCCAAGTGCAAAGTGACACCCACAAGGAAGGGTTTGAACTGCATGTTGAGCGTAGTCGAACATTGATGAGCAGCTCGATTACGGATTAATAATAGTCAATGATGCATTAAGGCCAAGTGCAAAGTGACACCCACAAGGAAGGGTTTCATCGACCCATCAGTAGAGTATCAAATCTGTCCATCGACATGGCATTTGACCATTTGCAATTTCCATCTCTCTAAGTCATCATGAAAACCCGCATTCATAATAACACAGCTGGATGACCTGCGATCCGCAGAGTGCTAAACAATGCACAATCCAGGTTTATTCAGAATCCTCACATAAACACTATCTAATATCCCTGCTCCTACCCAATAGTTTGTTATTGTATGAGGCTATAGTCAACAATTTTGTTGCTCGCACATATACAGTAATTAGGAACATAAATAAATAATATCCCTTGATAGAAAATTCCAGTGTCAACATAAATACCTCTTCTTCATTCTTCATGATGCATGCAACAAGAATTGTGCATATGTGCTCCATATTCCTTTAACTAAAATATTTTTAATATTTAGATTCAATCTTGAAGAATCATTACAGATTTGACACTTATACCTGGACTCTCTATTACACTTTTAGTAGTGAGGCCAAATGAGGGCTTGAACTTTTTCATATCCTACAGAGGTGTATTGGCCCATAGGCCGCAAGTTTTGAACTTGAAGCTCCGATACCATTTGTAATGAACCTCCTTAGCCTACCCGAGAATTTAGGCTCCAAGACCCATAAATTTAAAATTTTGGGTTCATTCACAGTTAAAGATTTAACCCTCCTTGCAGATCTTGTCTTCTAAAATTTCCTATATGGAACCTTTGATTCATTAACATCTTGGGTGCACGTGATCGACCATTGAACTTATTATGGTAGGCATCCTATCAACATATCTAGGTAAATCTTCACCAACACTAGTGGGCATTAATTTCATGATCATTGTAGTGTTATTGACCAGTCGTTCATTCCAATGCATACTAGTTATAGATGGAACACAGATACTTAATATGTTAGTCATAAAATAGGATACATATTCCTCAATTGGTGAGTTTGCATAGACAGATATTACTTTAGTGCATTATGAGCATACCATGCCTCTGTAGTGGATGTAATATGATTAGTCAGAGAATCCACACAATCCACAGTCATCTCACATATTCATACATAATCTCAGCATAACCCATATTGCTTCCACTATTAACTCTATTCTTAGATGTAAAATAGGTCATATGTATAATACTGCCATCACATTCATAGTAACCCATTAGCACAGGTAATCTAATTATGTTCAATATGCCACCCTACACAGGTATTAAAAATTTCAATTCATTTAATGAACTTCTACTGATAATTTCACACTAGAAGCCACATGCAAGTCAATCATGAGAAAACTAAAGCGGTGACAGTAGTATCTACATCTAATTACCATGAAACCACCATTTCTCATACACATTAAAGTTCACTTACAGAAGAAACACATAATACATTTTCTATACAACTGAGTTTCATGGGTTAACCATTTCAATGATAGGGAATCAATGTAGGGATAAGAAATCAACCATTGGCATATCTGGAGTAATTGTTTTATTTTCATAACGAGTAAGGAATAATATAGAATCCATACCATGCAATTAAATTGATGTCAGGACATAATGTGAAACACATACCACGCAAATAATTCTCATCCAAATACACAGAAATACCATTAATATCCATGCACATATAATTCATTCAAGATTCTCAAACTAAGAAAACTATTCATAAGAAAATTTGAACCATAACAGAGACACAGATTAAGAATCCACATACAACTATTCCATGCAAATCATACCAACTAAACCTCACTTGAAGGGAGGAGAACCATCACCCAGCCATGAATCATGTTTGATTCCCCCCGAGTCGAAGGTCTTGCCAAGGATCAACTGTTCTCAATTGATCGATGCACTGGGTATTTAATACCCTCTTTCATGATTAAGTTACCATTAGTGGCGTCCCACTTTATGGATTTTTCCATTTGCCTAGGTCTTATCCAGAAAAGCTCGTCTTTAACTCCCATGACGCATTTCCACATAAAATCTTGCCTTTATCTCCCGCAAATCTTTTATGTCCGATGGATCTTTATTTGCCATCCATCCGATGGATATCCAATCCATACAAGCTTATCTAGAATCACATCTAGAAGCTTATCATGAAAGATTCATCTCTATCCCATTCCTCGTGGGATTTGGCAAGAATCTCCTCTCTCTTGGTTCTCCACCCTCCAAGTGATTTATTTTATTAATTTATTTAATAATACATTTGATTTTCATATTACATATCACCTAGCTTTCCTCATCTTAGGTGTAGAATAGTTTAACCCACAAAGGAGGGTATCAAACCTAGCTTTCCTCAGCTTAGGTTTACAACATTTAATGCACAATTGCAGATATCACACCTAGCTTTAACTTAGCTTAGGCTTACAATATGTAGTACACAAGGGAGGGGTGTTACATACCCCCCCCCTTAAATTTTACATCATCCTCGGTGTATCACTACATCATGTCATCGTTCACAGGTAGCTGGTTTCTAATCGACAGCTCTCATGGCTCTGCCATTTGATGCAATTTTTCCAATGAAAATTTGCCACAAGGAGTGCTTTCAACATCTCTCCTTTCATAGCTACATCGGTCTCAAGGAGTGCTCGCAGAATCTCTGCTTCCATAGCTATCCGTCACACATTTTTTTTCCAAACCGTTTATGAGTTTTTATCAATGCAAAGTTTAACTATGATAAATATCATAATATGTTTCTATTAAAGAAGCTGTTTCTTATCATTTATTTTATCTGAAGAATGCATGTCCTTTGCTTGCATTCTTTCAAGCCTTTGTGTTCTTTTCGAACACCTGCTTCTTGCAATCTCTCTGCATACAATACATTAGTTATCATATTTTCCGCATTAATATTCCTGCAAAGTCATAACTAATTATTTCACATCAAAATCTATATTCATATATATATATATATATATATATATATATATATATATATATATATATATATATATATATATATATATTCATCTTAAATGTATGTATGCCAAACTATGATTAACCATAATTACTTATACCAAAATTACTTTCCTTCTTCTGAGTAATCTCCAGATTTGTTTACCTAGCCATACATCCATCCAATGACTAATGCATACCTGTACACAAGGTATGTTATAGACACCAATACACCTTTCATTTTTCAACCTTGTAGCATACGTAGTCATACGGTCCCATATGTACTGTTGTACATAGTCTAGCTATGGTACAACATATAGTACCATCCTCATGGTATCACCTGCATGACATAAACTTTATCCACATATTTTTCCATAATGTTAGTATCATACCATCATTTATTTTCATGGTTCATCTATGTAATTAAAAAAGTTTTTATGTCATGTGTAAATCAATTCCAGATGTCAGTGATTACAATATCAATCGCACATTATTGGATTCATGCATATTTTCCTCTTAATCATACCTTCTGCTTAAGGTTCTAAAGAAGATTATTAACTCATAGCCGTTGAAGTTTAATATTCATGAGATCATTAATTTACTACATATGTTTTATTATTGCCCTATTTATGCTTCAACAACCCATTGACAATGCATAATTCCGTGTCGTTATACATGAAAGTTTTTACTACTTATAATCTTACACTCCTTGTAGTTGTAAGTGTTTATGATCTCACGGTATTTACATGTTAGCTCATTCTTAACATTAAATCATCCTTTACCAAAGCTGAGTTATCTATTTATGAATTCTTGTTTGAATTAGGCAACATTTCCTTATGTTGTCCAAACACCTTATCAATGCAATTTGATAAGAGATCCTCTCAAAATTTATTGGTACAAATTATGATATTAATCTATTCTAAATAGATTGTTAAATATCATTTAATTGACCTAGGGTCCATACTATTTCTGCTACTTCACCAATCACTATGGTTTGCACTCAAGGATACCTATAGGTTCTATTATACAGATACATATGTCATGGAAATCTATTTAACTTAGATTTCCCCTTAACCATACTTTCTTCCAACCAAAGAATGAGTCATATTGTAAGAAGATGCATTAATCAAAGGATTAATTTGACCACAATTTGTACAGTTATACAGTCTTATACCATAACATGCTCTCACCATCCTTTAATTTGGTATAATACTTTTATAGCAATTATACCATTTATAAGTTGTTTTTATAGCATGATGACCATAGTTTTATATCGATTGTGATTCTTCCATTCATGAAGGTAACATATGTAAGTATGCCACTCAAGTAATGATATCTTCCACCCATATGCATTACAAAATCGAACAATATTACTTTTAAGGCGTTTGCTCCCTATTTCATGCTATAAAATTTTTGGTTATAAGATTTTTTTTTTTTGTCCAACATGACTCTTAACATAGTCATGCATACTTTGCCTATTTATTGGCATATAACAACATATGCATATATAACTTGATTTAGACTCAATACTCTTGGATGCATAACATCAAGACCATCCCACCATTAACCATTTGATATATGCATTATTCTATAACATTGCACACACATGTGCTTACATGGTAAATTCATATAACTCATTAATATGCATGGATATTAAGCATGCCCCTCTTCAACATGTTTATATTAATGATTACTTAACCAGACTATGATAACAACATGTAAAACTATCCATGACAAGGCATAGGTATATGTATCCTTACACAACCATAAAACAATGACACAACCATGGAATTTCTCCTTTCAAGTATTAGGTGAATTTATTTATCCATGCATCTACACAACAATTTTTTCAATTAAAATTTATAATTTTTTTCTTTTCCAATATAGTTTACTACACGACTCACCAACTGATACATCTATATGTATTTTACCTTAACTTTCGAAAAACCAACCTCCAGATGCTGAAGATGACTAAATGGGAGGTTACATGAACAATCAACCCAATAAAATAACTAGAATTGTAAGTAGAAAATTGCCTTTGGAAATCATTATACATAAATATTTAACTCTTCTAGGCAATTCCAAATGAGTAGTTATTTTTTTCATGCATAGACATTTATCTAGCATGCTATGTTCTATACTAATCATGCGATGATCAAGTATACATATAAATATGAATATAAGTATTTCTGCTTATAGATATGGTCCATGTGGTGGGCCCCAGTATTGTAGCAATAATGCTACAACTCCTGGAACTCCCTTCTTTAATTTTATCAACCCGACAGTCCGTAACAAACTTGGAAGCGACGGTGCTGTATGCACAAGTACTAGCTTTTGCCGCAACTGTCACTTGGTCCGCTGGCACAAGTCCGCTAGGGGCTTAAGCCAACTTCTATGAGCTCTTAGAAGAATCTTGTTAACTGATGGATGAAAGCTAACTCAAAGGAAGTTGATCTACTTGCGGAAAGAAACTGAAAGCCAAAAAGAAACGCAAACCCTAGCAAACCCTAATTCTACCAGCTAGTCCTACTGACGCAAAGGAGAGCATGCAAATTACTAAAAGAGATGCCATTACTTCTATGAAGGTAAAATAAATGTGTCTAGACTACCTCTATCTGAAGAAAACATCTTTTTGTATTTTTGTTTAAGTTGTTGGAATTATCATGCATGTGCTTCTAACTATTTTTGACTGTGCAGAGGTGGATCAAGGAGGAGAAATGCTTGGGAAAGGTTGGGAAGGTTCAGAGAGGGTCTAAGGGGTCCCTAACACCCTTCCAGAGAGTCTCACAAAGTTTGGCTGCCAAGAAACCGTGTTTATGAGCTTCTACAGGAAGTCTACAGGGGTTCTACAGGATGTTCAAGATTTCTACAGGATGTTCTGTAATTCTTCTATAGGATGTTTCGAAATGGGATTTTGGAGCATGGATGGAGGGAAAAAGATGGAGGAATGAGTATGGAGGTGAAATAGGGGTGTGAAGAGGTCTAGGACTTGGTGGATGAGGCTAAGGAGCGATTGGATTTGTTCAAGGATGGAGGAAGCGATGATGCACAAGAATGTAGGAATTAGGGCAAGGTGGGGAAAGTATGGCAAATGAAGGGTACGAATCATGGACTAAGGGTTGGAGCAGATTATCTGATGGATTATGGGTAGATAGAGAAGGATAACAGGTTCTCTGCAAATTATTTTTCGAATTTAACAAATGAAGACTTGGAAAATCAAGAACCTAATTACCTTGACCTAATCTGAACTAGATAATAGCAAAAGAAATGGAACGGAAGTTTATTTGCACAAAATCAGATGAACTAACTATGCAACTAAGCAATCATAACCCTAAGCATGTAGTCAAAACTGATATCAAGTTTGACAACTAAGAATCCAACACTAATACTTGCATGGTGAAGCAAAACAACGTTTTTGTGGGCGGCAAGGTCACCTTTGTCCCAACTCACGATCCCACTGAGGGAGAGGTAAGATCAGAGGTGCTTGAGCCCCTTTTTCCAAGGATCCTTTATGTTATTAATCTATCCAAATCAATCTAAACATGAAAATCTACTTTAATCATCAAAAGCAACCTAAATAACACAACAAGTTTTAAATCTAAATAGCAGATTTTACTCTAAGAATGCAGCAAAGACACATAAAGGTAAACAAAGGAGGTACTGGGCGCCTGAGATGGGCCCAACCCCAAGAGCTACAGCCTCCTAAGAGAGATTTAGCACTGGTGCAAAGCTGGATTCATCTTTATTGATCAAGAAATGAAGAGTTACATCAAAACTGTCCACAAGGAGAACTTGAAAATGAGCTGACAGCAAAACTAATCTATTGCCTAAAAATCGAACTACAAAATGACTACAACAAGACTATGCAATTACTAACTACCAGCTAACCCCAAATGAGGCCCTAAGCCTTCTTATTTATACAAATTGAGGACCCAACAGTCCTCCTAAACTTTAGGGACTCGGCTGCCCAAAACTTGTAGTTAACCGCAGTCCTACTTGACTTGCTTGGCTGCCCTTGTGCTAATTGATTTGGTGGCCCTTGAACTCCGAGCTGATGGTGGAGAATTCGAGGTAAGGGCCCATAAATGAAGGGGACACCTTCCTACAAATCCTCTTCCTTGTTCTCCCACGAATTTGGCTGCCAAGCGCTCATTAAAACCTTCAATTTTGTCTCCAAGTTGACCAAAAAGGCTACACAAAGCACCCATTAGACTTGTTGGCATAATGACTAACCCAATTCACTCTATTAGCATAAATATAATAAAAACGTGCAATAAACTAATGAGAATGGTGGATTAAGTTGAATTAGGAGGTTGAATGAGCCCAAATAACTATCCATTTTTGGGGCTCATCACCATGCAGATGCTATCATGAGTAAGATAGCTCCATGGCCCAAGCCATAACAACCACCTACTATGCCTCTCATCACTCACTCTACCCTTTGATACTTTAAGAGACACATTCTTACTTTGGCTACTGGTTCTCCTTGCGGTTTAAAAATAATATCTATTGTTTATGAATTGCCTAATCGTCACGGTCTTCTCATGTACGAAGCTAAAGCTTTTAAAAACTTTAATTGGTACTTCTTTTTAGAAGTGGCAAAGGAAATTTTGAATTTTGTCTAGAAAAAATTTGTTAGATCAAAGATTATAAATCTTCTTGTTAATTTAAAATTTAATCTAATTGTATCATTTGGTTGTTTAGCTATTTCCTTCCTGCTGTCGCCCTTTCTCCCATAGATCCACCTTTTAACCTTTTAGACATAGGAAGTAACAACAAATAGCAATGACCAATCAGAGTATTAAGGAATCTCAACCAATACCTCAGAGGCAAGAGAATTCCATTGCCCCTTTGAGCACTCACTTCAAGTCTTTTATGGGTTCATAGAAGTGAAGTATCAATCTTCAGATGTAATTTGCAATGTGTTTGTGATTTTATTAACAACTGAGTTCAGTGGAAATAGTGGAACAATAACATTTATTCACAGGTTCGATAATATTTTTAAATGTGGAACAATAATATCCTTGGTTAATTTTGAAGGTTAATCATATAATCAGAATTAGGTTTAAACTAAACATGTAAACCCTCCCTAATACCATATATAGAAAAGGAAGTAATGTATATTCCTATAATAGGGATTTTTATATGGTTAGCCTAGCCCACCAATGATCTTAGCAAAAGCTTAGCAAAGATTAAGAAAAGCAAAGTCAGATATGCTAATTTAAATTTCTGACTAATTATCAAATAGTCTAATCACTTTTAATCCACAAGGAAAAGTCCAGGAGTTTGTTTGGCTTGGCTCCTTTACGTAAGCGAGTAATATTTCTTTCCAAACATGTTTCATTGATATTCAAATCAGTTTATCGACTACGATTTGAAGGCGGTAGCCGTGGGAGTGCATAAATTGACTTCTTGATTGTGCATAATGTCGATGTTGACGGGTCATGTAGTGGGTAGTATATATATATATAAGTAAATGTGATTTCAAAGGAGCGAAAAACCCCAATAAATGTAAACACCCTTAGTTGTTACATCAAACAAAAAAAATCGACATTCCCCTTATTAATTCAATTACCTTATTTTTTTTACCTGCTATGATTCTCATAGCTAATTAGAATGAAACTCACTGAATCTATATATACCAACAGAAATATATATGCATCACTATCAACACATAATGACCTTGTACCAAAAAGGTGTTGAAATCTAATTTCAACGCAGACGCTATCAACCAAAACCGCCAGAAAACGTTCAGCTACCCGCCTGGAACTTCTCGGACCAGCTTTCCGGCGAAGGAATAATCCGGCAAGGAGCTCCGATATAATATGGAGCTGACGCGTGGTTCACCCCTGACGTATGCCAACGTAATTTTCTCGGGCGATAAAGTTAGGTGACAAAGTGCCTTTCGATATTGTTGTCCACCGTCCGATTTGATTGAATGTTCTCCGCCGTTGATCCACCAAAGCTGCATACGAGGTGCATTAAAAGCATTGCGTGGTGTAAAAATATGTTTGACCGCCGTGATAGTAATTATTTCATAGTTATTGTGATATGTGATAGGTTGGTGTAAGTTTAAATTTTAATGTTTTTTATATATCGGGGGTATGGGCGCATATGCTCATTAAGTAAATTTTGTATGGGGTATTGGTACTTGGTAATGTTTTTTTATTTTTGTTGGAGTTGACCATTTTTGTAATGAAGTGAAGAACACAGGTGCGTGTGATTTTTTTAATATGAACGAGCCAAAAAAAATATATGCTCGTGGGTTGTAATGGTGGTGTTGGCCATTTTGTAAAACTGAGGAGTAGCGAAAAACCATGTGTGGTTTTGCACAGCAGTGCATAAAGAAAATGGTGGAGCGAATTTTGTAAGCCTGTGTAAATTTTATTACAGCAGTAAACTTATGTAAACTTTTTATTACAGCAGTAAGTTGTTTTTCACAGCAGTGAATATAAAAATGATTTTACAGTGGTAAATCCCTCTCAGTAAAAGAGGATGAAGTTTGTATCAGTTTTTAATGAATAGAATGTTTTTAATGGTGGTGAAATACTCTGTCTCTCAGTGAAATTTTTTTAATCTTGCCTGAGCACAAAAGATCCTGGAAAGGTAGAAACAGAGCATTGCCTCTGTGTGTTTGAATGTTTGGTTTTTGGTATTTTCTCCATGTAAAAATGCCCAACAGTGGTATCAGAGCTGGACCAGGCTCTTTAAAGAAGTTAAAGAAGCTGAAGGGAGAAGGTTTGTAGCTGCAGCAAAACTTCTCAGGCAGACAGAAGACTCAGACATCAAAGGATTCAGGTATTTCAAAAGTTTTTTTTGTGTTGCTGAAGAAACAGTCAGTTGTTTTTAAACATACACAGTCAAGGAATGGCTAGCACAAGCACTGGTATGGGTATGTTTAACACCCAGCTCCCACAGTTTAATGGGAAGAACTATGACTACTGGTCAATAACTATGAGAGCCCTGTTTGCCTCTCAAGATTTATGGGAAATAGTTGAAGATGGTTTTGAAGAACCAGCAGATGAAACTGAGTTCAATGCATTAACTCAGGGAGAGAGAGATCTCCTGAAGAGCAATAGGAAGAAGGATGCAAAGGCCATTTTATTGTTGCATCTAGCAGTAGACCAGAGTATATTTCCAAGGATAGCAACAGCTAAAACATCAAATGAAGCATGGCAAACCCTCAAGACAGCCTATCAAGGCATGGAGAGAGTGAAGACAGCAAAACTACAATTGCTGAGAAAGGATTTTGAAAACTTGAACATGAAGGAGTCAGACAACATTGAATCATTCTTCACTCATGTGATTGGTGTAATCACACAAATGAGAACTCATGGAGAAACAATTGAAGATAGAAGAATAGTGGAGAAAATATTGAGGGTCTTACCCTCAAGGTTCGATGCCATAGTCACCACCATTGAAGAGACAAAGGATCTCTCAAACTATTCAGTTGATGAGCTACATGCATCACTGATAACACATGAGCAGAGGTTGAGTAGGAATGAAAACTCATCTCTTGAGCAAGCCTTCAAGACTCAGATGTCCTTTGGAAGAGGAAGAGGTCAAGGAAGAGGAAACAAGAGAGGAAGAGGCAGAAGCCAGAACAGAGGTGGAAGGAACATCCCATCAAATGCACAAGGAAGAGGCAGCAATCCAAATCAGAACCAAGGTCAGGGCAGCAGCCAACAAGGAGGACAACATCATGCTCAAGGACAAAGGTATGATAAATCTAATGTTCAATGCTATTATTGCAAAAAGTATGGACATTATGCAAGTGATTGTAGAAAGAAACAACATGATATGAACAGCAGACAAAATGCAAATGTTACAAGAGAAAACAGCAGTCAAGAAAATGTCCTGTTAGCTTGTAACATGGCTGAAACACATAGTGAAGACATATGGTTTTTAGACTCAGGTTGCAGCAACCATATGACAGGGAATATATCCCTCTTTTCAGCCTTAAATCAGAATTTGAAATCAGAGGTCACACTAGGAACTGATTGTAAAGTGTCTGTTATGGGAAAAGGGGAGATAAAAATATTTACAAAACAAGGAGAAAGGAAAACCATAGCAGATGTCTAATATGTCCCCGGAATGAGATGTAACCTATTGAGTGTTGGACAGCTTGTCCAAAAGGGTTACAATGTTTACTTTGTAAATGATGTGTGCACCATCATGGACATACCACCCAGCAAAAGATGCATTGCTGAAGTGAAGATGACAAGGAACAGGATGTTCCCTCTCCGGATCAGGGCAGACTTGAAGAACAAAAGGGAAATGGCAACAGTCACCCAAGAGGCCTTCCAAAGCGTGCCAAAGGATGAGAACTGGTTATGGCACTTGAGATTCGGGCATCTAAATTTTGGAGGTCTAAACTTATTGAGCAGAAAAGGAATGGTAAAGGGATTACCATTGATAGAGAAACCGGACAGCCTATGTGAAGGCTGCATTTTGGGAAAACAACACAGAGAAAGTTTTCCATCAGGGAAGAGCATAAGGGCAAAGACACCCTTAGAGATCATCCACTCAGACTTATGTGGACCAATGCAAGCTCCATCATTAGCAGGTAGCCAATATTTCTTGACATTCATTGATGATTTTACAAGAAAGACTTGGATATATTTCCTCAAGAACAAAAGTGAAGTCTTTGAGAAATTCCAAAATTTCAAAGCACTTGTGGAGAACCAAAGCAGGCTGCACATAAAAGTATTAAGAACTGATAGAGGAGGTGAGTATATCTCAAATGAATTCCTAAAGTTTTGTAGAGAAAATGGAATTCACAAACAATTTACAACAAGGTACACTCCACAGCAAAATGGAGTTGCTGAAAGGAAGAACAGGACCATCATGGAGATGGCAAGGAGCATGTTGAAGGCAAAGCATTTGCCAAATGAGTATTGAGCTGAAGCTGTACATTGTGCAGTTTATATATTGAACAGGTATCCTACAAAAGCAGTCTTAAACAAAGTGCCAGAAGAGGCATGGAGTGGGAGAAAGCAAGGAGTCACCCACATGAGAGTTTTTGGGTGTGTGGCCTATGCACACATACCAGATCAGCTAAGGAGGAAGTTGGACAACAAAGGGGAGAAATGCATCTTCATTGGATACAGTGATGAATCCAAAGCCTATAGGCTGTACATTCCATCTACCAAGAAGTTCTTTGTAAGCAGGGATGTTCAATTCATTGAGGAAGAAGCTTAGGATGGAAGCATAGAGAAAACATTGAATGTCAAGAACTGTTTGTTTCATGATGAAGATGAAGAGGAGGTGGCTGAAATGCATCCCCAAACAGCAACGCCAACACAAGGACAGCAAGGGACACCATTGAGGATAAGTGAGAGTGCTTCTCCAAGCACACCACAAGGAGGAAATTCAAGTGCATCTTCAAGCACTTGCACACCAAGTGAACGAGGTAAGAAGTTTAGAAATCTAAGTGAAATTTATGAAGAAGGAATGAATTCCTTATTTGCCTTGTATTGTCATGTTGATGATCCTATTCATTTCGAGGATGCAATTAAAGATAGGAAATGGATAGAAGCTATGGATGAGGAGATGAATGCCATAGAGAGAAACAAAACATGGGATTTGGTTGAGTTACCAAAAGGCAAAGAAGTCATTGGTGTGAAATGGGTCTATAAGACCAAGAGCAATGCTGAAGGCAAGATAGAAAGGCACAAGGCAAGGCTGGTTGTCAAAGGCTACAAGCAGCAGTATGGGAGAGATTATGAGGAGACTTTCGTCCCGGTTACAAGAATGGAAACCGTGAGAGCAGTGCTGTCCATAGCAGCACAAAACAAATGGAAAGTCTACCAAATGGATGTGAAATCAACATTCCTAAATGGAGTGTTAATGGAAGAGGTCTATGTGGAACAGCCTCTCGGATATGAGAAGAAAGGTGAAGAGCACAAAGTGTGCAAATTGAAGAAAGCTCTTCATTGGCTGAAGCAAGCGCCAAGAGCATGGTACATCCGGATAGATTCATATCTATTAGATAATGAATTTGACAAATGTGAAGGAGAACCCACAGTCTACATCAAGGAAAAGGATGGTAAAATTTTAATTGTTGTCTTGTATGTAGATGATGTTATTTTCACTGGAAATGATATTTATCTTATTGAGAATTTTAAATCAGTCATGAAGGATGAATTTGAAATGACTGACATGGGTTTGTTGAGATACTTCTTAGGCATAGAAGTAGATCAAAATGAAAAAGGAATTTTTATATCTCAAGCAAGATATGTAAATCAAGTTTTGGGCAGATTTAAGATGGAAGAATGCAAGGCAACGATCACTCCCACAGTGATGGGATTAAAACTCAGCAGAGAGGACAGCAGCAAGGATTTTGATCCTAGCCTGTACAAAAGCATTGTGGGCAGCCTTATGTATTTAACAGCAACTAGGCCTGATTTAATGTATGCTGTTAGTTTAATTTCCAGGTTCATGGAGAGGCCAAAGGAGGCACATTGGCAGGCAGCAAAAAGAATTTTGAGGTATGTCAAAGGTACTAAAATGTTTGGCATATTATATAGTGTCTCAGAAAGTTCAGATTTAATTGGATACACTGACAGTGATTGGGCTGGAAGTGTAGATGATCGGAAGAGCACTTCCGGTTATGTTTTTAATATGGGTTCAGGAGCCATTTCATGGGCTTCTAAGAAGCAGTCCATTGTAGCATTGTCTACAGCAGAGGCTGAATATGTGGCAGCTACAGCAGCAGCATGTCAAGCAGTGTGGATGAGAAGAATGTTGAGAAGCTTAGGCCAAGAGCAGGCAAAGGCGACAGTGATTTTTTGTGACAATAGCTCAGCTATTGCATTGTCAAAGAATTCAGTGTTTCATAAGACAACGAAACACATTGATACCAGGTTTCACTACATCAGAGAATTGGTGAACAATGGAGAAATTGTCCTAGAACATTGCAGGACTCAAGAACAGGTAGCAGACATCTTGACAAAGCCACTGGATCAGAAGAGCTTTGAATTTTTGAGAAAGTGTCTGGGTATGACCGAATGCCCAGTTGTTGAAATTAAAGGGGAGTGTTGAAATCTAATTTCAACGCAGACGCTATCAACCAAAACCGCCAAAAAACGTTCAGCTACCCGCCTGGAACTTCTCAGACCAGCTTTCCGGCGAAGGAATAATCCGGCAAGGAGCTCCGATATAATATGGAGCTGACGCGTGGTTCACCCCTGACGTATGCCAACGTAATTTTCTCGGGCGATAAAGTTAGGTGACAAAGTGCCTTCCGATATTGTTGTCCACCGTCCGATTTGATTGAATGTTCTCCGCCGTTGATCCACCAAAGCTGCATACGAGGTGCATTAAAAGCATTGCGTGGTGTAAAAATATGTTTGACTGCCGTGATAGTAATTATTTCATAGTTATTGTGATATGTGATAGGTTGGTGTAAGTTTAAATTTTAATGTTTTTTATATATCGGGGGTATGGGTGCATATGCTCATTAAGTAAATTTTGTATGGGGTATTGGTACTTGGTAATGTTTTTTTATTTTTGTTGGAGTTGACCATTTTTGTAATGAAGTGAAGAACACAGGTGCGTGTGATTTTTTTAATATGAACGAGCCAAAAAAAATATATGCTCGTGGGTTGTAATGGTGGTGGTTGCCATTTTGTAAAACTGAGGAGTAGCGAAAAACCATGTGTGGTTTTGCACAGCAGTGCATAAAGAAAATGGTGGAGCAAATTTTGTAAGCCTGTGTAAATTTTATTACAACAGTAAACTTATGTAAACTTTTTATTACAGCAGTAAGTTGTTTTTCACAGCAGTGAATATAAAAATGATTTTACAGTGGTAAATCCCTCTCAGTAAAAGAGGATGAAGTTTGTATCAGTTTTTAATGAATAGAATGTTTTTAATGGTGGTGAAATACTCTGTCTCTCAGTGAAATTTTTTTAATCTTGCCTGAGCACAAAAGATCCTGGAAAGGTAGAAACAGAGCATTGCCTCTGTGTGTTTGAATGTTTGGTTTTTGGTATTTTCTCCATGTAAAAATGCCCAACAAAAGGTTAATGTTTGATTCTGTCAGAGTCTTGTTTCTCTTCAATTGCATTTAGCAAGTTAACTCCAGAGCCCGTTGATGTTGCACCGACCCATCCTCTCAACAAAACATCGCAGGCTACCAATCATCCAATCCGCCACCTGCAGGGCTACCTCCATCCCTTGAGCCGCTGCGATTTCCTCCACCAGGAGGACAAGAGTAGCATGTTGGTAGCTGCAGCAACATCAAATGAAAGTCTGGCATATTCCTCACAGTTCACCCAAAAATTTTCTTCTTGTGTCAAGAGTTTGCACACAACATTAAATCTGCCACAACCCATGATTTCAAAATAGTTTTTATTTTTATTTCTATTTTTTATGACTTTCTCCACAAAAAGAGAGAAAGGTACCTTAAGATCGCTCTATTGCTAAATAGAGGGATGCGTAAGCATGTCTTGACAAAAGGAGAGCATGGTGAGAAGCCGTTTGTCCGCATCAGACCAGGTCTACTCTCCTTGTTTCTTTTCTCTTTGCTTGTCATCCAATGGGAATCTGTCCAGCTAGCTTACCTTATCCCACCAGACTTAGATTCTTTTGTTGATTGCTTACCCTATGGAAATACCAACTGTCTATTCTAATGTTAATATATAAAACCTCTACATAGCTTATAATATAGCTTACCGTCCATGAATCAAAATATTGAAGAACAACATTTAACGAACATAGCCTCGTCCATGAATCATGAAAAAAATAAATCAATTCATGATTACGGATGACACACCAATGAGGATGCATGCATGTTAGAATTTCGTACATGGGAGGAATTGATAGAGTCGTTGTGTACAAGGGAACTGTAAATTTAAAATAGCTATACATAGAAAATTGTTGGAGTGTAGATCAGAATATTTTATAAATTCCTTAACATGGTGATTAGAATTGTTTACTGAAGTAATTAATTGGGACTTTAGTGGTAAGCACAAAAAAAAATGCTTACCTTTGCTGTCTGCAGAGCATAACGGGGTCTACCAGCTTACTTCTTATTTTTGGAGCAGTCTACTTATTATGGCCCTCTAAACCATTACAAAACTCGGTTTCGACACTCTTAAACCACTACAGAAATTGATTTCGGCACTATCAAAAATGTAATTCATTCAATACCAAGTTGGTTTATTTAATGTGGTGCAACCTTTAGGATATAGTGGGAATAATCGTTATCTTTGTTTCCCGACTTTATCCTATCCTGCTCATCGTTATCGTCTGGGTAAGATAACATTTTATGGATCATCATCTCATCCTATCCTCTTCACCCAGCCAGGCAATCTAGGAAACAATGCTTTTGGCTTTCTGTGATCACTCTCGCATTCTTCGTTTTCACTAAAAGCAATATTTTAAAAGTAATCATCAATATTTATCAAGGAAACAACGTTCACGTCTTTTTGTGGATCCTTCATACAAAAATCATTCGAACCACATCCATCATCCATCTTGACATGTTGATGGTAACTACTATCTGTAACTGTCTGCAGCGTAGTAGAAATAGCAAAAGCTGTGGTTTTGTTGTATTTTATAGCCGAGCTTTTGCGTTGTGTTTTTTTGAGTCCATCTAGCATTATCTTTTTTGTTTTTGTTTTTCTTTATTTTTCTTATTATTGGAAACTAGCGGCTCATCATTATCAATGGATAGCCTTTAGCTAACAGCTTGGCAGATAGAGGGAGACTTAGCCGAAAGGAAATATGAATCTTACGGTGATTCCACCACGTCCCAGCAAAACGATACTTCAACAACGAGTGAGGAATAAATTTTCACCCAAGGATAACGATCATCACATCAATCACATGTCTTTCTATTGATTTTAACTCTTAACTTTGTGCTTTTAACAGTATTGTTGCGTGGATTCTTTTAAAGCATTATTTAAACTTACAAGTGTAGTTTTCTTTTTCCCTAGACTAATAGCGTATTGATGAAACTTCTGGTTAATATGGAGAAGGATTCTGGGGTGAGACTTCGTTAACCATTAGTGGCACTAAAAACCTCTTCCTTACTTCAACCTTTATGGATGAATTAGAGAGGAATCGATTCCCCTCTGGGGCAATAGTATGTTAATTTATGCATCGAAAACCTTAATGCAAGAGATAGCCATTCAGAACTGCGTACACCATATTGGTGGCTATGCAGATTTCAGAGGTTTCAAACTAGGTGATATAGTCAAAATTTTTGTAACTATCAATCTCTGCAACTCATACAAAAAAATACTATCATCTGATAATTCGGATTGGGTAACAATGATCCAAGCCATCACCATCTATGTGAGATCAAAGACATTGTTTAGAGTTATACTCAAAGAAACCCATTCTCTCCTTGAACTGCATGTTGAGCGTAGTCGAACATTGATGAGCAGCTCGATTACGAGTTAATAATTGTCAACGATGCATTAAGGCCAAGTGCGAAGTGACACCCACAAGGAAGGGTTTCATCGACCAAGCAGGTGGAGTACCCAATATGTCCATCAACATGGCATTTGACCACTTGCAATTTCCATCTCTCTAAGTCATCATGAAAACCCGCATTCATAATATCACACCTAGATGACGTGCGATCTACCGAGTGCTAACTAATGTGCAATCCGGGTTTATTAAGAATCCTCCCGTCAACACTATCTAATATCCTTGCTCCTACCCAATAGTTTGTTATTGTACGAGGCTATAGTCAATAATTTTGTTGCTCGCACATATGCAGTAATTAGGAATATAAATAAATAATAACACCTGACAGAAAATTCCAGTGTCAACATAAATACCTCTTCTTCATTCTTCATGATGCATACAACAAGATTTGTGCATATGTGCTCCATATTCCTTTAACTAAAATATTTTTAATATTTAGATTCAATCTTGAAGAATCATTGTAGATTTGATACTTATACCTGGACCCTCTAATATACTTTTAGTAATGAGGCCAAAATGAGGGCTTGAAATTTTTCATATCCTACGGAGGTGTATTGGCCCATAGGCCGCAAGTTTTGAACTTGAAGCTCCGATACCATTTGTAACGAACCTCCTTAGCCTACCCGAGAATTTAGGCTTGAAGACACATAAATTTAAAAATTTTGGGTTCATTCACAGTTAAAGCTTTACCCCTGCTTGCAGATCTTGTCTTCTAAATTTGCCTCAGCCATATTACTATTAGGCCATAGTACAATTTTCTCATTATTATTTTACTCGTTCTCTTATATGGAATCTTATATTAGTTAACATCTTGGTTGCATGTGATTGACCATTGAACTTATGATGGTAGGCATCCTATCAACATATCTGGGTAAATCTTCATCAACACTAGTGGGAATTAATTTCATGATCATTGTAGTGTTATTGACCAGTCTTTCATTCCCATGCGTACTAGTTATACATGCAACATAGATACTTAATCCGTTAGTCATAAAATAGGATACATATTCCTCAATTGGTGAGTCTGCATAAACAAATATTACTTTAGCGCATTATGAGCATACCATACCTTTGTATTGGATGTAATATGATCAGTTGGAGAATCCACAAATCCACAGTCATCTCACATATTCATACATAATCTCAGCATAACCCATATTGCTTCCACTATTAACTCTATTCTTAAATATAAAATGGGTCATATGTATAATACTTCCATCACATTCATAGTAACCTATTAGCACAGGTAATCTAATTATGTTCAATATGCCACCTTGCATAGTTACTAAAAATGTCCATTCATTTAATGTACTTCTATTGATAACTTCACAGTAGAAGCCACAAGCAATTCAATCATGAGAAAACTAAAACGGTGACGCGAGTATCAACATATAATTACCATGAAACCACCATTTCTCATACACATTAAAGTTCACATACATAAGAAACATATAAGACCTTTTCTATACAATTGAGCTTCATGGGTTAACGATTTCAATGACAGGGAATCAATGAAGGGATAAGAAATCAACCATTGGCATATATGGACTAACTATTTTCTTTTCATAATGAGTAAGGAATAATATAGAATCCATACCATGCAAGTAAATTGATGTAAGGACATAACATGAAACACATACCATGCAAATAAATCTCGTCCGAATACACAGAAATACTATTAATATCCATGCACATATAATTCATTCAATATTCTCAAACTAAGAAACTATTCATAAGAAAATTTGAACTGTAACAGAGAGGGAGAGTATGAATCCACATACAACCATTCCATGAAAATGACACCAACTAAACCTCACTTGGAGGGAGGAGCACCACCACCCAGCCATGAATCATGTCTGATTCCCCCCGAGCCAAAGATCTTGCCAAGGATCAACTGTCCTCAATTGATCGATCCACTGGGTATTTAATACCCTTTTTCATGATTTAGTTACCATTATCGGCATCCCGCTTTATGGATTTTTCCATTTGCATAGGTCTTATCCAGAAAAGCTCGTCTTTATCTCCCACGACACTTTTCCACATAAAAGGTTGCCTTTATCTCCCACAAATATTTTATGTACAATGGATCTTTATCTCCCATCCATTCGATGGATATCCAATCCATCCAAGCTTATCTAGAATCACATCTAGAAGCTTATCATGAAAGATTCATCTCTATCCCATTCCTCATGGGATTTGGCAAGCATCTCCTCTCTCTTGGTGCTCCACCCTCCAAGTGATTTATTTTATTAATTTATTTAATAATACATTTGCTTTTCATATTACATATCACCTAGCTTTCCTTAGCTTAGGTGTAGAATAGTTTAACCCACAAAGGAGGGTATCAAACCTAGCTTTCCTTAGCTTAGGTTTACAACATTTAACACACAAGGGAGGATATCACACCTAGCTTTAACTTAGCTTAGGTTTACAATAATGTAGTACACAAGGGAGGGGTGTTACATACTCCCCCCCTTAAATTTTACACCGTCCTCGGTGTATTACTGCATCATGTCCTCGTTCACAGGTAGCTGGTTTCTAATCAAAATCTCTCATGGCTCTACCATCTGATGCAATTTTTCCAATGTACATCCTGCTAGAAGGAGTTCTCCCAGCATCTCCCCTTCCATAGCTACATTGGTCTCAAGGAGTGCTCCCAACATCTATCCTTCCATAGCTACCTGTCACACATTTTTTTTTTCCAAACCATTTGTGAGAATCTATCGATGCAAAGTTTAACTATGATAAATATCATAATTTTTTACTACTAAAGAAGCTATTTCTTATCATTTTTTTTATCTGAAGAATGCATATACTCTGCTTTCATTCTTTCAAGCCTTTGTGTTCTTGTCGAACACTTGCTTCTTGTAGTCTCTCTACATACAATACATTAGTTATCATATTTTCGACATTAATATGCCTGCAAAGTCATAACTGATTATTTCACATCACTATATATATATATATATATATATATATATTCATCTTAATTATATGTATTCCAAACTGTGATTAACCATAGTTACTTATACCAAACTTACTTTCCTTCTTCTGGGTAATTTCGAGATTTGTCTACCTAGCCAGACACCCATCCAGTAATTAATGCATACCTGCACACAAGATATGTTATAGACACCAATACACCTTCCATTTTTCAACCTTGTAGCATATGTAGTCATATGGTCCCATATGTACTGCTCTACATAGTCCAGCTATGGTACAACCTATAATACCATCCTCATGGTATCACTTGCATGACATAAACTTTATCCGCATATTTTTCCATCATGTTAGTATCATACCAAGATTTATTTTTCATGGTTCATCTATGTAATTAAGAAAGTTTTTATGTCATGCGTAAATAAATTCCAGATGTCACGTGGTTACAATATCAATTGCACATTATTAGATTCATGCATATTTTCTTCTTAATCATACCTTCTTCTTAATGTTCTAAAGAATATTATTAACTCATAGCTATTGAAGTTTAATATTCATGAGATCATTAATTCACCACATATGTTTTACTATTACCCTATTTATGCTTCAACAACCTATTGACCATGCATAATTCTGTGTTGTTATACATGAAAGTTTTTACTACTTACAATCCTACACTCCTTGTAGTTGTAAGTATTTATGACCTCATGGTATTTACATGTTAGCTCATTCTTAACATTAAATCAACCTTTACCAAAGCTGAGTTATCTATTTATGAATTCTTGTTTGAATCACGCAACATTTCCTTATGTTGTCTAGACACCTTATCAATGCAATATGATAAGAGATCCTCTCAAAATTTCTTGGTACAAATTATGATATCAATCTATTTTAAATAGATTGTTAAATATCATTTAATTTACCCAGGGGTCCATACCATTTGTGCTACTTCACCAATCACTATGGTTTGCACTCAAGGATACCTATAGGTTCTATTATACATATACATATGTCGTGGGGATCTGTTTAACTTAGATTTCCCCTTAACCATACTTTCTTCCAACCAAAGAACAAGTCATATTGTAAGAAGATGCATTAATCAAAGGATTAATTTGACCACAATTTGTACAATTATATAGTCTTTATACTATAACATGCTCTCACCATCCTTTACTTTGGTATAATACTTTTATAGCAATTATACCATTTATAAGTTGTTTTTATAGCATGATGACCATAGTTTTATATGGATTGTGATTATTCCATTAATGAAGGTAATATATGTAAGTATGCCACTCAAGTAATGATATCTTTCACCGATATGCATTACTTGTTATTAATTTTAACAAAATCGAACAACATTACTTTTAAGGCGTTTGCTCCCTATTGCATGCTATAACATTTTTGTTTATAAGAATTTATTTACTTATTTTTCTCTGTCAGTAAGATTAATAACCTTCAATTTCTTTGTCTAGCATGACAATAAACATAGTCATGCATACTTTGCCTATTTATTGGCATATAACAACATATGCATATATAGCTTGATTTAGACTCAAGACTCTTTCTTATATGGCTGCATAACATCAAGAACATCCCACCATTAACCATTTGATAAATACATTATTCTATAACACTGCACAAACATGTGCTTACATGGTAAATTCATATAACTCATTAATATGCATGGATATTAAGCATGTCCCTCTTCAACATGTTTATCTTAATGATTACTTAACTAGACTATGGTAACAACATGTCAAACTATCCATGACAAGGCATAGGTATATGTATCCTTACAGAACTATAAAACAATCATACAACCATGGACTTTCTCCTTTCAAGTATTAGATGGATTTATTTGGGCATGCATCTACAAAACAATTTTTTCAATTAAAATTTAGATTTTTTTTTCCAATATAGTTTACTACATGACTCACCAACCGATACATCAATATGTATTTTACCTTCACTTTCGAAAACACAACCTCCACATGCTCAACATGACTAAATTGGAGAGTACATGAACAATCAACCCAATAAAATAACTAGAATTGCAGGTATAAAATTTCCTTTGTAAATCATTAAACATAAATATTTAACTCTTCTGGGCAATTTCAAATGAGTAGTTATTTTTTTCATGCATAGATATTTATCTAGCATGCTATGTTCCATACTAATCATGGTGATGATCAAGTATATATATAAATATGAATATAAGTATTTATGCCTATAGATACGGTCCATGCAGATGCTACCATGAGTAGGATAGTTCCTTGGCCCAAGCCATAACAACTATCTACTATGCCTCTCATCACTCACTCTACCCTTTGATACAATAAGAGACACATTTCTACTTTGGCTGCTGGTTTTCCTTGCGGTTTAAAAATAATATATATTATTTATGAATTGCCTAATCGTCATGGTCTTCTCATGTACCAAGCTAAAGCTTTTAAAAACTTTAATTGGTCCTTCTTTTTAGAAGTGACAAAGCAAAATTTTGAATTTTGTGTAGCAAAAATTTGTTAGATCAAAGATTATAAATCTTGTTGTTAATTTACAATTTAATCTAATTATGTCTTTTGATTGTTTAGCTATTTCCTTCCTGCTGTGGCCCTTTCTCCCCAGTTGCACCTTTTAACCTTTTAGACACAAGAAGTAACAACAAATAGTAATGACCAATCAGAATATTAAGGAATTTTGACCAATACCTCCGAGGCAAGAGAATTCCATTGCCCCCTTGAGCACTCACTTTGAGTCTTTTCTGGGTTCACAGGAGTGAAGTATCAATCTTCAGATGGAATTTGCAGTGTGTTTGTGATTTTAATAACAGCTGAGTTAAATGGAAATAGTGGAACAATAACATTTATTCACAGATTCGATAATATTTTTAAATGTGTAACAGTAATATCCTTGGTTAATTTTGAAGGTTAATCATATAATTAGAATTAGGTTTAAACTGAACATGTAAACCCTCCCTAATACCATATATAGAAAAGGAATAACGTATCTTCCTTCCATATATAACAGGGATTGTTATATGGTTAGCCTAGCCCACCAATGATCTTAGTAAAAGCTTTGCGAAGATTGAGAAAAGCAAAGTCAGATATGCTAATTTAATTTTTTTGACTAATAATCAAATAGTCTAATCACTTTTAATCCACAAGGAAAAGTCCACAAGTTTGTTTGGTTCGGTTCTTTTACATAAGCAAGTAATATTTATTTCCAAACATGTTTCATTGATATTCAAATTGGTTTACCGACTACGCTGTGAAGGCGGTAGCCACCGGAGTGCATAAACTGACTTCTTGACAGTGTATAAAGTTGATGCTGACATGTCATGTAGTGGGTAGTATATATATAAGTAAATGTGATTGCAAAGGAGCGAAAACCCCCAATACATGTTAGCACCCTTAGTTGTCACACAAAACAAAAGAAATCGACATTCCCTTCATTAATTCAATTACCTTATTTTTTTTACCCGCTATGATTCTCATAGCTAATTAGAATGAAACTCGTTGAATCTGTATATACCAACAGAAATATATGTGTATCTTTGTTAACACATAATGAAGTTGTACCAAAATGGTTAATGTTTGATTCTGTTAGAGTCTCATTTCTCTTCAATCACGTTTAACGAGTTAGCTCAAGAGCACGTTGATGTTGCACCAACCCATCCTCTCAACAAAACATCGCAGGCTACCAACCATCCAATCCGCCGCCTGTAGGGCTACCTCCATCCCTTGGGCCACTGCGATTTCCTCCACCAGGAGGACAACAGAAACATGTTGGTAGCTACAACAACATCAAATGAGAGTCTGGCATATTCATCACAGTTCCCCCAAAAATTTTATTCTCGTGTCAAGAGTTTGGAGATGACTTTAAATCTGCCACAACCCACAATTTCAGAATAGTTTTTACTTTTATTTTTATTCTTTTATGTCTTTCTCCACAAAAAGAGAGCAAGGTATCTTAATATCGCTCTATTGCTAAATAGAGGGATGCGTAAGCATGTGTTGACAAAAGGAGAGCATGGTGAAAAGCCATTTGTCCACATGGGACCAGGTCTACTCTCCTTGTTTCTTTTCTTTTTGCTTGCCATCCAATGGGAATCCGTCCAACTAGCTTACCTTATCCCACCACACTAAGATTCTTTTGCTGATTGCTTATCCTATTAAAATACCAACTGTCTGTTTCTAATGTTAATATGTAAAACCTTTACATAGGTTACAATCTAGCTTACCGTTCCATGAGTCAAAATATTGAAGAACAACATTTAACCAACATAGCCTCGTCCATGAATCATGAAAAAAATAAATCAATTCACGATTATGGATGACGCACCAATCAGGACGCACGTGTGTTAGAATTGCGTACATGGGAGGAATGGATAGAGTCATTGTATACAGGGGAACTGTAAATTTAAAATAGCTATACACAGAAAATTGCTGGAGTGTGGATCAGAATATTTTATCAATTCCTTAACATGGTGATTAGAATTGTTTATTGAAGTAATTAACTGGAACCTTAGTGGTAAGCAAAAAAAAAATGCTTACCTTTGCTGTCCGCAGAGCATAACAGGGTCTATGAGCTTGCTTACTTATTTTTGGAGCGATCTACTATTTATAGCCCTTTAAACCACTACAAAAATCGGTTTCAGCAATCTTGAAGCACTAGAGAACTCAGTTTCGACACTATCAACAATGTAACTCATTCAATACCAAGTTGGTTTATTTAATGTGGTGCAACCTCTACAGATATAGTGGGAATAATCATTATCTTTGTTTTTTGACTTTATCCTATCCTACTCATCATTATCGCTGGGGTAAGATAACGTTTTATGGATCGTCATCTCATCCTATCCTCTTCACCCAGCCAAGAAATCTAGGAAACAACGTTGTGGCTTTCTTTGATCACTCTCGCATACTTCCTTTTCACTAAAAGCAGTATTTTAAAAGGAATCATCAATCTTTATCATGGAAACAACGCTGACATCTTTTTGTGGATCCTTCATGCAAAAATCATTCCAATCACATCCATCATCCATCTTTCATTGTTGATGGTGACTAGTGATCAAATTTGAAGGGCAGGTCTTAATTTCATTTAGAAGGGCACATATTTAGGTCGCACTTTTATAATGAAAAGCATAAAAAAAAAGAAACAATTCAATTGACAACAGTAAATTATTTTCAAATTTCTTTTTATTTCTTCACAGGAGAATGGTGGAACAACAACCCCATGGATGTTGTGTATAAGGCAGGTCTGATATGAGCCACAACTAATATATCGGATGCATTTACCATTAATGGATAAACAGGAGACCTATATTCCTGCTCTAGTTTAGATAAAGATTAATTTTGTAGGAAATTTTTGTGACCAGAACGTTCAAGCCAATATACAAGTAGCTCAATCAAATTTAAGTTTATTGCATGAATGAAAAAATTCAGTAATAAGTTTATTGCATGAATGAAAAAATTCAGTAAAGTTCTAAACAGGTTTAGGATTCAACAAAAGAGTGTATAAAGGTGTATATGTTTTTGGTATCTCCTTTTTTAATATGAAAACATACCAGGAATTGGGAATCCGCAAACAAATCAAATCCAGTATGTTAGGAAGCATGTTGAATGCGCTCCTCTCAAAGCATAAATCGTGCTTAAACCTTGCTTGACAGGCGTTTGCTGAATGATGAATCTATGCTCCTCTCCAGCTTAAATCGTCGTCAAACCTTGCTTTGGGCAACCTTCAGCCACAACCCAGTGAAATTACAGACCTAATACATGGCCCATATTGACATCTAGTGGCTCTCAATTGAAACTACCAAATGTAATGGTATCAAAGGGTAATTGTGACATAATAATTAATAAGAACTTCCATCATATGCACAATTAGAAAAAACAACTAAAAAAGAAACTGTTGTTTTTGAAATGGGAGCAACTCAGAAACTGCCAAATGTAATGGTATCAAAAGGTAATTGTGACATAATAATTAATAAGAACTTGCATCATATGCACAATTAGAAAAAACAACTCAAAAGGAAACTGTTGTTTTTGAAATGGGAGTTTCTGAAATGGGATTTAAGTTTTAACATGAAAAGAAATTTACAAATTCAACATTCCTAAAATTCTAATTTCAGAAAAAATGAAATTTAAAAAAAAAAAAAAAGTTGACAATTTGACAGCACTTCTTAAAAAATTTTAAAATATTATTTCAATTTTTTTTTTAAATGACAAAAATCAATTTTTAAATTTTTTTTGACTGGTAAAATTTTCTCCCTACTTCTCTGACGTGCCAAAGACCCTTTGAAGTGCTCTGATGTGTTCAATTTTGATCCCCGATGGTGACTACTATCTATAATTGTCTGCGGCATAGTGGAAACATCAATACCTGCGGTTTCGTTGTGTTTTACAACCGTGCTTTTGCATTGTGTTTTTTTGAGTCCATCTGGCATTATCTTTCTTGTTTTCTTTACCTTTTTGTTTTTTATTATTATTGGAAACTGGCGGCTAATCATTATCATTGGATAGCCTTCAGCTAACAGTTTGGCAGACAGAAGGCGACTTAGCTGGAAGGAAATAGAAATATTACGGTGATTACATCATGTCCCGGCAAAACACTACTTCAACAGCAAGTGAGGAATAAAGTTTCACCCAAGGATAACGACCATCGCATCAATCACACGTCTTTCTATTTATTTGAACTCTTAACTTTGTGCTTTTAACGGTACTATTGTTTAGATTCTTTTAAAGCATTCCTTAAACTTACAAGCACGGTTTTCTTTTTCCCTAGAATAATAGTCTATTGGTGAAAATTCTGGTTAATATGGAGAAGGATTCGGGGGCGAGACTCCGTTAACCATTAGTGGTACGAAAAACCTCTTCCTTAATTCAACCTTTATGGCCGACTTAGAAAGGAATCGATTCCCCTCTGGGGCAATTGTGTGTTAATTTATGCATCGGCAACTTTGATGCAAGAGACAATCATTCAGAACTGCGTACACGATATTGGTGGCTATGCAGATTTCAGAGGTTTCAAACTAGGTGATATAATCGAAATTTTCATAACTATCAATCTCTCCAACTCATACAAAAAAATACTATCATTCGATAATTCGGATTGGGAAACAATGATCCAAGCCATCGCCAGCTGTGTGAGAGCAGAGACATTGTTCAGAGTTATACTCAAAGCAACCCATTCTCACCTTGAACTGCATGTTGAGCGTAGTCGAACATTGATGAGAAGCTCAATTACGAGTTAATAATAGTCAACGGTGCATTAAGGCCAAGTGCGAAGTGACACCCACAAGGAAGGGTTTCATCAACCGATCAGGTGGAGTACCCAATCTGTCCATCGACATGGCATTTGACCATTTGCAATTTCCATCTCTCTAAGTCATCATGAAAACCCGCATTCATAATAGCACACCTAGATGACCTGCGATCCTCCTAGTGCTAACCAATGCGCAATCCGGGTTTATTCAGAATCCTCCCATCAACACTATCTAATATCACAGCTCCTACCCAACAGTTTGTTATTGTATGAGGATATAGTCAATAATTTTGTTGCTCGCACATATAAAGTAATTAGGAATAGAAATAAATAATAACCCTCGACAAAAAAATTCGAGTGTCAACATAAATACCTCTTCTTCATTCTTCATGATGCATACAACAAGAGTTGTGCATATGTGCTCCATATTCCTTTAAATAAAATATTTTTAATATTTAGATTCAATATTGAAGAATCATTGCAGATTTTATACTTATACCTGGACTCTCTAATATACTTTTAGTAGTGAGGCCAAAATGATGGCTTGAACTTTTTCATATCCTATGGAGTTGTATTGGTCCATATGCCGCAAGTTTTGATCTTGAAGCTTCGATACCATTTGTAATGAACCTCCTTAGTCTACCTAAGAATTTAGGCTCCAAGACCCATAAATTTAAAAATTTTGGGTTCATTCACAGTTAAAGCTTTAACCTTGCTTGCAGATCTTGTCTTCTAAATTTGCCTCAGCCATATTACTATTAGGCCATAGTACAATTTTCTCATTAATTATTTTATTGGTTCTCTTATATGGAACCTTAGATTCATTAACATCTCAGATGCATGTGATCGACCATTGAACTTATGATGGTAGGCATCCTATCAACATATCTGGGTAAATCTTCACCAACACTAGTGGACATTAATTTCATGATCATTGTAGTGTTATTGACTAGTCTTTCATTCCCATGCATACTAGTTATACATGCAACACATATACTTAATCCGTTAGTCATAAAATAGGATACATGTTCCTCAATTGGTGAGTTTGCATAAACATATATTACTTTAGAGCATTATGAGCATACCATATCTCTGTATTGGATGTAATATGATCAGTTAGAGAATCCACATAATCCACAATCATCTCACATATTCATACATAATCTCAGCATAACCCATATTGCTTCCATTATTAACTCTATTCTTAGATGTAAAATAGGTAGTATGTATAATATTTCCATCGCATTCATAGTAACCCATTAGCACAGGTGATCTAATTATGTTCAATATGCCACCATACATAGGTACTAAAATTGTCCATTCATTTAATGTACTTCCACTAATAACTTCACACTAGAAGCCACATGCAAGTCGATCATGAGAAAACTAAAGCAGTGATGATAGTATCAGCATCTAATTACCATGAAACCACCATTTCGCATACACATTAAAGTTCACATACATAAGAAACATATAATACCTTTTCTATACAACTGAGCTTCATGGGTTAACCATTTCAATGATAGGGAATCAATGTAGGGATAAGAAATCAACCATTGGCATATATTGACTAACTGTTTTATTTTCATAACGAGTAAGGAATAATATAGAATCCATACCATGCAAGTAAATTGATGTGAGAACATAACATGAAACACATACCATGCAAATAAATCTCATCCGAATACACAGAAGTACCATTAATATCCATGCACATATAATTCATTCAATATTCTCAAATTAAGAAAACCATTCATAAGAAAATTTGAACCGTAATAGAGAGGGAGAGTAAGAATCCACATACAACCATTCCATGCAAATGACACCAATTAAACCTCACTTGGAGGGAGGAGCACCACCACCCAGCCATGAATCACCTCTGATTCCCTCGAGCCGAAGATCTTGCCAAGGAGCAACTGTCCTCAATTGATCAATGCACTCGGTATTTAATACCCTCTTTCATGATTTAGTTACCATTAGCGACATCCCTATTTATGGATTTTTCTATTTTCCTAGATCTTATCTGGAAAAGTTTGTCTTTATCTCCCATGACGCTTTTCCACATAAAAGCTTGCCTTTATCTCGTGGAAAGTTTTTATGTTCGATGGATATTTATCTCCCATCCATCCAATGGATATCCAATCCATCCAAGCTTATCTAGAATCATATCTAGAAGCTTATCATGAAAGATTCATCTCTATCCCATTCCTCATGAGATTTTGCAAGCATCTACTCTCTCTTGGTGCTCGACCGTCCAAGTGATTTCTTTTCATATTACATATCACCTAGCTTTCCTTAGCTTAGGTGTAGAATAGTTTAACCCACAAAGGAGGGTATCAAACCTAGATTTCCTCAGCTTAGGTTTACAACATTTAACACACGAGGGAGGATATCACACCTAGATTTAGCTTAGCTTAGGTTTACAATAATGTAGTACACAAGGGAGGGGTGTTACATTTCACTATAATAAATATATATGGATTGAATTCTTTGATGTGATATTTTTTTAAAATTGAAAAAACATAGGGATGAATTCATATCTCCCAACAGATGATATAAATTGACATCTTTGTGACATTAAGAAGATGAATAGTGAGAAATAGTTTATGATAAATATTTTTTTGTATCCTAATATGAAATTTATATCTCAACTATAAAAAAACTAATCCTTGGGATTAGGTCACGGGGGCGTCACTGACAATCCAATATTATAACACGTGCATCCATATTGGGGCATTAAAAATGGAAAAATCACAAAATAATATATTGGGGTTACAATGAGGGCCTAAAGTGTTTTAATATACCATACAATAATATATATAACCTAAGGTATTGTTTATACAAATTTTTGGCCAAGCAGAGGGAACAATACACCATATTTTTAGAAAATGTCAGGCTATACGTCACCCACGGGGGTAAAGAGTGGGAAAGGTTGCATTTTAAAGTTGAGCCTCTCTGCAACCTGCCTTTCTGTGTTTCTGAGTTTGAACCCTAATCCTTTCTGTGTTTCTGAGTTTGAACCAAACACGAGCAAGACCACCTTTCTGTCTTTCTAGCTTGAGCAAGTTTTGCCTAGAAGACCGAATTTCTCCCTTTCCAGCTTGAGCGAGACCTATTTCTTTCATTCAAATATTTGAGAATAGTTTTCTTCCTTCTACAACTGTGCTACAACCTAGCTACCTTGTTTCCACCCAGCTAGCTACTTTCTCGTTCTCATTCTGGAGGGAGTCCATAACCCAAAATTAATGTGTTCTATCCAACTACAGTAACCTTCATGATCAAGGATTTAAAAGATGACGGGTTCTATGAACATCCAACACAAATAAAAGAAGAGGCGAGGAGTCAGCGTGTGGAGTGTAACAAGCAATATTAGCAGTTGATTCAAAGGAGTCGGCTTGTGGAGTGCAACAAGTGGTATTAGCAGTTGATTCAAAGTGTTGCTAATCATAGTGTTGTATTAGATTTTACCTAGTGAATCTCTATAATATACAGGTACATCCTTAAATAATTCTCTTGGCTCCTTGACAAAAATGCTCACAATTTCAACTTCTTTTAAGAAAAATTGATAGACTTGAGACTTTAGAATTTTAGATTCTTCAATTTGGATTTTGACTTTGCAAAACATGCTTAGAATTTTCTTCATGTAGCTTGAACTTCAAAAATTCGGTAACCTTTGACAATGGTCTCAAAATAGGACTGATGCCCAACATATACCTTCAACTAATACATAGGAGTGGATTTTTTGGAGATTGTCCTTCTAGGGCTTACACACAGAACCATACACAAATTTCAAACTATAAACATAGGGTTTTACTCCTTTCTAGGATTGATATAGTTTCCAATAGGAGGGCCTTAAGTGCCTTGCAAAACTAGAACAATCCATTCTTAATAATTTCACTGATCAGTAATGTACATACCAAAGTCTGCGTAGATGTTCATAAATTTGGTGATTTGGAAGATGCAGACTTAAGGGGCACCTTTTTGTTTTTCGCTCCAAAGTGAAGAGGTGTGGCTTCTATTATGGTGCTAGATAATTCCTTTAACTCTTCACAAATATGATCCTTATGCCTTTGCTCTATTAAAGAAGGTTTGCGGTCTTGATTGTAGAGATAAGAGGACTCTGTTGATTTTTGCTTTTCATTGTTCAAGACTTGGGGAAATTGGTGTGCAAACCTGAAATACTTGTGTTCCTCTAGAGAAAAAAATTCATCATCGAGGATTTCATAACATGTGTAATGTTGATACTCATTATCAAAAATTCTAATGTTTGGTGCAAAATCCTTATTGTTGTCATATTTGGAGCAAAGTATCTTGCCCTCGGAGGGATATTCTATCCTCAATTCTTGTGACAAGTATAGGAAGGTTATTCCAACACTTTTATAACATGACATAGTCTCAAACCCTCCTGACGGATGCTTGTGAAGGGATTAGAATTAGACTTCCCCTCTTCTTCGTGATCACCAAACATCGGTGATCCATGCAAGTAGTGTATAAGACTTTCCTCTACCAAACCCCAAATATATGGTATGATGATTGATCCATACTGATGAGAGGATCATTATGAGTGTCTAGGATTATGTTTTCATTATTATGATTATCATGTACATAAGCCATAAGAGAAGGGAGTGTTCTTGTTTTTAGTTTTGAACATAAATCCCATGCCAAATTCATCTCAAAACTGCTACTACTTTCTTCTTCTGTATCTGCAACACTATTTCCTATGGGGAAGCTAATAAAATCATCACCAAGCTGATGCCAATCCTCACCAGAAAGAGTGACACATGTATCATTTGAAGGTGGTGTAATAATGCCATCACAATTTTCATGGTGGTACTCATTTATGTGTTAAGAAATCACTTTAGATGCTAAAATGGCCCTCCTTCCTGTCATTGTTGCCGCAAGGTTGTTCATGTTACAAATATCTAGTGTTTTCATATTCAAATTTTGAGTATAATCCCTCTTTCATAGATGCTCCACTTTCATCCCCAACAATGTTATCATTGCCTTCAAAAAGACTAAGGAGGCCTTCCTCTTGTAAGGTTGTCAACAACTCTTGATATGTACCATCAAATTTCTGAACCTTGGGTGGAAATTCTTGAGGAAGATTTCAACTAGAGATTTGAGAGAATGCATGCTCTTTGGGCTGCAAGAATGCTTCAGCTATCCACCATTCCCTTGTCCTAAAGAAAGCATAAATAACCTTATCATGGAATCTTCATGTCTTTCCATCAATTCCCATATATGCTTCATAAATTCCAAGACATGTGGGGTAGTAGAAAAAGAGTTCCCCTCAAACTGTGGAAGGTCCTTGCTATGACTAGGAGGACATGATTTTTTTGTGACAAACTATTATTCTATGATACACAGGAATAAAATATGCCCAGAAACTTAAGATGTGTATAAACTCATCACATGAAACTCCTATTCTATAATCTCTCATACTTCCATGAAAATTTCATTTCAGAAGTGAAATATTTATAGTGCAACCTACAAATACCTTGAGTGATGTATAAGATATTCCTTTAATAAATTATGGATGGAAACTTCAACCATAATTGCACCTAGAGAAGTGAGGTGATCTTACATCCCAGTTGGAAATTACATACAAAAGGAAACCACCTATATCACTTTGAAATGAGATCTTCTAAATTGTCAATATAAATTTGAAAGAGTATGGGACCTGGGCAACAATGTACATCTTTGCTTTGACATGTATGGTTCTATGTATTCCATTTGTTTCTCTGCCTTGCTACTAAATAGTTTAGTATGTCTGATTTCTATATGCTAATTTTATTGGTTTTTGTGGGATGGTGGTGGCACACTAACTTGGGTTTTGTTCACAGACACCAATAGAGGAAGAATGTAAAGGTAAGCAGGAGAAAATCACAGTTGCTAGAGCATTTACACAACATAGGTCCAAGGAGATAACATTGTCCCAATAGTTGAAACAAAAACACTCAACATCCAAGATAAATATGCTCACCCAGAGAGAGAGAGAGTAGTAGCCATTTTGTTGAACACCAACATTATGAACCCTAGGCTGGAGGAACATTACAATGGGTTTCTATTGATTTTCCTGTAGAAGTTTGTTCGAGCTTCAATTCTAGTCACAATCATCATTTTCAACAGTAGTTGCATCGTCCTGCTCTACCATAGTATGGATTTAGGATTTTTCCCCTAATTAGGTCTATTTTTCCGCAGAGGAATATATCACACTCTCTTTATGATTCACCTTCATCCTCCTCTATCTCAAGGGAAGCTATTGCATCTAATCGATATCCTGTTGGTGACTGTGTTGGGAGCTCTTTGCATGATCCATTGCCATTAGCACTCTCTAGGGAATCTATTGTAGCAAATAGAGTTGGTGAAAAATCTTAGGTGCCTATTGACTCTTCTACACCATTGATTAGCCTCTTTATAGTCATTGGTGGGTATTTGGGTGTATTTCATATGCCCTTTAGGTATAATTATTTACTCAGTCTGATAAGATGTAATTAATGTTATATGCATCCAATGCCTCTTTATATGCCATTTTTGGAATCAGTGTCTGCTAGACAGATACGATGAATCAGGAATATTTTTCTCATTAGAGAGATATCAATTCAAGACATTAATAAGTATACATTCTTCAAACCAGCGGTATCTTCTAGTAAAGATGAAATATATTCCCATAAAAATAAATCAGAGTGAACTTTGGAAAATATTGATAAAGCAATCAAAATGGAAAATTTCATATTTTGTAGTTAGTTGTTATATTTAATTCTAAATATTTTTTTTTCCAGAAAAGTTTGAATCGACAAAAAGGAAGGATGTCTTTAGGTTTTGCAAGGATGTGTGTGAGGCACATAAGCAAGGAAAACTACAAGGTAAAGATGCAGTTTGGCAATTTAGCACAAGAACATTTTTGAGGCAGTCGGAAAAGTTTATGCTTCTTATAAAGCCAAGCATGGTATAGATGGCCCAATTCCTATATTGCTCGTTGAAGATGAAACAATTGTGAAAAAATATGTTAGGTGGGTAGAAAAAAGTGATACACTGGTGGGGTTTTTTGGTGCGAAAGAAGAAAATCAATACCAATCAAATTTCTTGGTGAGAGTTGGTGAAGGACCTATAGGCTATGAGATTATAACAGATTCTTTTAAGAACAATGTTATTGGCCATTATGCACATGTTATTATTGCAAACCCTTTACATGAAAAGCTTCCTCGTTTGGTTATGGTTATTCATCCAATATGAAATAGGTTCAATGCAATTTTTTATTATCAACAATGGGAAAAGGTAGAATCTATGTGGAAGAAACACATAGAAAATAATTTAGGACCTATTGTTGGTAATTCCTCGGATGGGGATAGTAGAAGAAGACAACTTATGTTGAAGGATTATTCTTCAACATCAGGTCTTCGATATCAAATTCCTTGGGAAGGGTGGAGGCTAACTGAGTTGTAAAATGGTTGCAATGTAACAAGATTGCATGACCAAGATTACATCCACAATGGAAAAAATCTAGTGAATCCTTTGTTTAGCAGTCGACGAGAATTGGTTTTAGGAAATGATTACATAAGTTTTAGTCATGTCATAATGGTTTATCACACTTTTAAAGTGGATGATCACAAGCTTAAGGGTGAAGATATAGAGAGGATGGATCAACAAAATTAGGGATCCGCACAACGCATTGCTTCAAGGCATTTTCAGAGGTGTTTGAAAGAGTTGAGAAGTACAAAAAGTGGAAAGTTAGAGAGAACACTAGCTACAAAGACTTATCTAATGATTTTGCTGACTACATTGACATATTTATGTCTCATAGTTTGAGCCTTTTGGAAAGGGTGCGAAATGCTTCACGAGTTCATCATTTCTTCACATTATGGTTATGTTGGGTACATAAACAACCTCATACTAATGTCAACATAAATTGCATCAACTGAGAAACATATCAAGGTGTGAAAATTTCTTTCCATTTTGTAGTTTTGTTGATGAGATTGTTTCAAGATCATTACTCTAACTTTCCGTGTGTTTTGCACCTGACTGGGTCAGATGTATGTGAGAAATTCTTTAGTAGAGTTGGTGGGATGGTTGGAGTGGAGAGGGCCTATGATTTTACTGACTTTCTTCATGCTATTGGAACCCTTAATAGAGTTGTTGAAGAAGAATCAAATCCCCAAGGGCTTAATTTTAATAAATATCATAAGAAGCAAGAAAGCATTTGGAATATATTGCACCAAGAAACAACACAAAACATTGACATATTGTCGCAATATGATTCAATATCCATAGACGCTAAAATTGTAGAAGCCTTTAAGATTGGATTGAAGGATGCACAAGACATTCTATCAACTCTTGGAATGTAACCAGAAAATTACACTCAATCTTCTTGTTGGGTTAAACCATGGATAGAGGATCAAAATTATCCAACATTCCAAATTGTGGATGAAGTAGTTGATGCTTCTCCACCTAGTTGTTCCAACTCTATATTCCAATATTCATCATCATTGGTACACAATGAAAGTGAATTGCAAATAATGGAAAGTGAGTGGAGACATGAGTTGGATGAAATTTTAGATTCCATTGATGAAAATGTAAGAAAAACAATAAAGCCAGTGGTGGATCTTGATGGTAAGGATATGTTTAAAGCATGTTTGGTTACTCAGTTGAATGGAAATATGACATTATCCAAAGATAGGTTGACAAAAGTGAGAAATGGGGTCTACTTTAGGCGAGATGGGAAGGCTCCACAAAAGGGTGTTTCAATTAGCTTTGGAATTGGATCAGATTGTGGGGTGTTGTTTGAAAGCAACTCAATCCCCCCCACTGAACGTATTGCAAGAAAAGGTGTTCCTCAAAGTACAAAACAAGGCGTTTCTTGTGGAACGTGGTACATTGGAAAGGTTCAAAGAATAAGGAAGAAGGATGGTAATAGGGTGTTTGATTACCATAATGACATTGACCTTTTGGATAGATTAGAAGGCATCAAGCTTCAATTATGTTGGTATAGTAGAATAAAGGGGAAACACATGTATAAGTATGGTTTGACAGATCATGCTTTTGTACAACTTGAATCTATTATGGAAATCACAAACTTATCATACAATGCTAGGAATGATACTTACAAATTAGAAGATTGTGATTACAAAGTTTTTTTTTCAGATTTTGTGAAAATATTGAACAAGGTAGATTTTCAAAACATTCTAATTTCTCTTTCCTTATGTATTTCCATATGTTGGATCATTTATAAATAATTATTGGTTGTATTTTTGTTGATTTGTTTGTATGAATCTAATGTTAATTTTGTACTTTTTCGTTTTTGGTCTAGTGAATAGTTCAAATGGTGAATGTTCGGGATAACTCAACCTTTTTTTGCTACCTGCTTTTTGGTGTAAGTTTCTTTCACTAGCCATTCATCATTTTGTAGTTATGTTTCATTCAAACGTTAATTTGGTATTTCCCCCATAAAATAAATAGAATTACATACCTATATAACTATATGTACCTCTTACCTCAACACATATATACAATTTGGAGATAAGGGTACCCCTTACCTTAACACTTGTGTTGGATGCCTTCCACTGTAGTTCCTCTGAATTTGGTCCATTTAACTATGAAAAACAAGAAGAGGTGGTTCCTTTTTCATGAATATGTTTTGTGGATAAGTATGTGGTTCTTCTCACTAATGTTAACATTTTCCTTGAATTTTTAGATTAATGGTTCGCTTGCTAGAAAGGATATCAAGGATTTGATGGCACGAGCTCCGGTCAGGATGGTTTTTGCTCACTCAAGTCAACAGATTTACACCAGAGCAATGTCTAGCACATGAAGTGAATATTATTTTGAATGTTTGATGATGATGATGATGATGATGATGGTTAACGTCCACTGAGACCAAATAATGGTCTATCAGACCTAAAGAAACAAGTTATCTATTTTGATTTAAGATTTTATTCCTATGCTAAAAAAGCTTGGAGAGAAGTCTCCCGAGCTCACTATAATTTTGACATTGTAAAAGGCTAGGAAGGTCAATATTGTAACAAAGATTGTGAAACTGAGATCTAATGTGGTTATACGCGGGGCACTCTAAGAGGAAGTGGTTTTCATCCTCGATGTTCCTATTCTCACATATATGGCAGATCCTTTCTGTCCATGGCGTTTGAGGAACTTCCCAATGACCTGTTTCACTATGGAGCTCATGAGAATTCGTTCTAATCTTTGCTATATTAATTTTCTTCTTTGAGCTAGTTAAAATAGAGAGATAATTTTGATCTTCTAGGGTGGGGTTGATGACTTTCTTATAATAACTTAATTTTATTTTAGCCGCTAAGTCTTTCTCACACCACATTTTTTCTTTGAACTTAGAAGTAACAATATCTTTAATGTTATTTATGTTTTGCAATGCATCGTTTTCGTTAATCTCCCAATAGTTTAACCAGACCCTTGTGTCTTTATGCCACCCTCGATTGAGCCTTAGGTGGTTTTGGCTAGAGTTTAAAGCTAGCTTAGGAAGTCTATGATCATCTATGTTACTGATTTTGTGCTTGTACAACAGAAACCTAAGCATAGCTAGGCTCTCAATAGGGGAAAGACCTGCTTCTATAAGGAGAATAGGATAGGGTGTATTACTTTTAATTTTCAGGTTATAAGTTATAAAACGCTTCTGGATTTGCTCAATCTTTCTCCATGATTCTCTAGAGATGCTGCAACCCGAAACCTCACAGCCATATAAGATAACAGGAGTGACTAAAGTTTCAAAGAGGAACTTCTTTTTATCCCACATAACAAGGTTTTCTATTTTACAATTTTTTTCAAGACCAAAGTAAGCTTTCCACCCCCCATTAATCCTTTTCTCAATGCTATGGTTCCAGTTGATCTTGTGATGAATATCAATTCCTAGGTACTTGTAAGAATACACTTCCTCCAAGTTATTATTGTCATACATAAAATTAGCGTAAATGTCCTTCTTGGATTTGATAATCATAACTTTTGTTTTGTCAGTGTTAACAGTCATACCCATGGTAGAGCAGAAATCCTTAAGAAGCCTGAGTTTCTTATTAAGATCAGATGGGCACCTTGCCAAAAGAACAATATCGCCAGCATAAAGAAGAAGGATGACAACTATCCCAGCTAAGATCGTGCCATCACATCTTGCTTCCTCTAAATAGCCTTCGAGCTTATCGATGTAAATGCCAAATAGGGTAGGGGAGAGGGGGCAACCTTGTTTAACTCCGATGTTACACTTAATATCTTTCGACCACCCTTCATTGCTCTTTAGCTTGGCAATTACATTCTCGTATAACCTTATAGTGGCAGCTCGCAACTCGAGAGGAACCTTTAGCTCTTCTAATCTATTCCAAAGGTTGTATCTAGGAACCGTATCGAAAGCCTTTCTAAATTCCACAAAGCAACAAAATAAATTGGATTTATCATCACGACATTCCTCCGCAACGATCCTAAGAGTAACAAGGTGGTCTGTTGTTGAGTGATGCCTTCTGAAACTTGCTTGGCCTTTAGCCCGCTTACCTTCACTTTCAAGCCATATCCTTAACTTCTTTTCCAAAATGCTACCGTATAACTTCGCTAAGAGAGGGCTGATCATAGTTGTTTGATAATTAGAGGGGTTATTTTTATCCCCACTTTTAAAAATAGGGATAATGAGGCTCTCAGTCCAAGGTTTAGGGAACCCTTGCTTGACTGCTTGATTGAAAAGCTTGTGGATGTGGGGGATGAGGACAGGACCTCCAATTTTTAAGATTTCCGCTTGGTAACCTTCAATGTCCTTAGCTTTCCCATGAGCGAGGTGATTAACCCCAAACTTAATGTCTTCTAAAGAGAAAAATTCTTTCGTTGGTAGTTGGCTTTCCTATTTTTTAAATTGGACATATAAATCCAAGTCTGTAGTTTAAATGTTCCATTAGAGTCTTTTTTAAGTATTTATGTTTTGGCCATACACATGGGGTCTACAACAGTTAAATTGCACTTGGTTATTATTGCAATTGAGTCCTCAATCATATTTTGGGCATTTCCTTTCAGTGCTTTCACTAAATGACATTAACATTAATTACTATCTGTAAAGGCTTTTGGACATGTGATGGTAGTTTGTTTTTAGTTTTTTTGCAACTTTATTGAGATATGTGCTTCTAGTAGATTGGAAGGGTGATGGCACTTTGTTTTCCCAGAATCTCCAAGATGGCTGGTAAGCTTTTAGAGTTATTGAATTCTTACAATAAATGATATGAACTACATAAGCACTTTGAAAGGGAACTTCTGAATCAATTTGAATATCACACTTCGAATATCATGTAGTTCGGACCCTTGTTACTGGGAACTTTTGAATAAATTTGAAAGGATCTTGGGTCATTATGAAATGACTTATTTTATGAGGCTAATTCGTATCTATATTGTATTTCCTTTTGGCTCATTTAAGGCACATACTAGCCCTTTTGTGAGGCCCTTCTCGACCTTTCTGAGAGCCCCCCCCTATCTGAGGCATTTTTCTATTAATTTTAGGCCTTTTCTAGGACCCATTTGGGCCCTCTTCTTGGTAAACCTCAGTAGTATTTGACCTAAGTATTTTCAATGGCATCTCTGTGGACAAAATTTGGGATTATTCTGAGTGAAGTTGGAGGACATTATTGTGTTATCTCTCTATGGTTTCTAGAATAATATGATGCTCATTTAAGTGTCTATTCTGGGCTCTTCTGAAAGCAATTTATATATATTCAAAATACCTCCAAGGCATATTGTTTGTAGCCTTATCCTCACCTTTTGTAAGATTTATCATTTCTGCCAAATTTGAAAGGTTTGTTGAGCTATATCTAGACCTCTCTGGAGTTGCATCTAGGACTGATCAAGGGCTTATTCAAAGAAATGATAGAAACCTGTAAGGAAATGATGGCTATAATCAAATAAGACCTTTTTTCTGAAATAGTTACAAGAATTCTATTATTGGCCATCTCAAAAAAAGATAGAAAAGATAGAAACCAGCTCAAGAAAAGATAGAAAAGATAGATCAACGCCTTAGAATTCAGCCTCTTCGAGGGGGCAACCTCCTTAAAATTACATAAATGAACAATTCTTGGATGATACAAATGACAAAACCTCCTTTCTATATATAGGAGTCTAAGGAGTCACAATATAATCCAGTCGACCTAACAATAATAATATAAAGCCACAAAAATAACAATAGAGGGATTCTATGGGGCACAAAAATAACAATATGGGGGTAATAGGTGCACAACAATATAAATAAGGGGTATAACTACAATAGTAATGGGGTAATCACTAGTATTATAGGGACCCAACATGCCCCTCTCCTTCAAAAAAGTGTTGTCCTCAACGCTTGAGTAGTTCTGGATACTTCTGCATAAAATTCTCATCCTCCCATGTGGAATCTTCAGCGGATAAGTTCTTCCACTTGATAAGATACTCTGAAATTGATCGATTTCGTAGCTGTCGAGTTCTTGTTTCTGTGACTGCTTCCGGTTCCAATATAATTTTTCCTTCCTCGTCAAGTTCTGGCAATATTGTTTGAATTGGGAGCTTGTCACCTATAACCTTCTTTAAACATGAAACATGGAAAACTGGGTGCAATCGAGAAGCTGCAGGAAGCTCCAATTTGTATGCCATAGTACCAATCTTTTGCAACACCTTGTACGGACCATAATACTTTGGTGATAATTTATTATCCTTCTTAGCTTGCTTTAGGGACATTTTCTTATATGGTTGTAGCCGTAGGAATACCCAATCACCTACATCAAAACTTCTTTCACTGCGATGTTGATCTGCCTGTTGTTTCATTCTATTTTGTGCCAACACGAGGTTATCCTTTAAGAGTTGGAGGACTTGTTGTTGATGTTCGATGTGATGTTCCACTGCCTGAACCTTAGAATTTTCTCTTAAATATGATGTGATGGATGGTGGTTGATACCCATAAAGTGCCATAAATGGGGTCATTTTTGTTGCTGTATGGAAGGAAGTGTTATACCACCATTCAGCCAGAGGCAACCATTTGACCCATTGTGTCTGTTTATCAGATACAAAGCAACGAAGATATCCTTCCAAACATTTGTTTACTATCTCAGTTTGCCCATCAGATTGAGGATGATAAGATGAGCTATGAGCTAACTGAGTACCAAGACAAGAAAATAATTCTGTCCAAAAATTTCCAGTGAAAATGGGATCTCTGTCACTTACAATAATCTTTGGGTTTCCATGTAGCTTTTGAATTGTTTCCATAAATGCAGTAGAAACTGTACTGGCTTTAAATGGATGTGATAATGCACAAAAGTGTGCATACTTGGTAAGTCTGTCAACTACCACCATGATGACACTCTTTCCCTCAGACTTGGGTAAACCTGTGATAAAATCCATTGAAACCTCCTCCCAACGTTGGCTTGGAATGGATAAAGGTTGTAATAGACCCGGTGTCTTAATTGTTTCAACTTTATTTTGCTGGCAAACCAAACATTCCGCCACAAACTTTTGAATATCTGATTTAAGGCCATCCCAAAAAAATTCCTTCTTAACCCTGTGGTAAGTTTTTAAAAATCCTGAGTGCCCTCCTAAGGGAGAAGTGTGCAATTCCATAAGAATCTTTTGTTTTAGCTGGGAATTCTTACAGAGGTATAAGCGATCTTTGTACCATAACGAATCATTTTGCCAGCTAAATGTATCAGAAGTACTGGAATCTTGTTGTAGCTTTCGAATAAGTGCCCACACTTCTTCGTCATTCTTCCATTCCTCCCTTGCTTCGTTTATCCAATCTGGTTGGATAATAGAAATGGCACACAACAATGCTTCCACATCCTCATCCTTTCTTGAGAGTGCATCTGCCACCACATTTTGCTTCCCTTTTTTGTAGATGATTTCAAAGTCATAACCCAACATCTTTGTGACCCACTTTTGTTGCTCTTCAGAGGATAATCTTTGTTCTAAAAAGTATTTAAGGCTATCATGATCCGTTTTTACCTTGAAGTGTCTTCCCATTAGGTAGGGTCGCCATTTCTTAAGTGCATGGAGTATTGCCAACATTTCCTTCTCATAAATAGCTTTGCTTAAAAACTTTCCCTTGATTGGACGACTTTCAAAAGCAATGGGTCTTTCATCTTGCATTAGAACAGCACCAATTCCATTTCCTGAAGCATCACATTCCACAATAAAGGTTTTTGTGAAGTCCGGTGTAGCTAAGACCGGTGCTTGGCACATTGCCTCTTTAAGATGTTCAAAGGCCTTTGTTGCTTCCGGAGTCCATGAAAATGAATCTTTCTTCAATAATGTTGTTAGAGGTGCTGCTATTCTCCCATAATTCTTAACAAACTTGCGATAATACCCTGTCAACCCAAGAAATCCTCGCAGATGCTTTATGGATGTGGGAATTTTCCATTCCTTAATGGCTTTAATTTTGCTAGGGTCTACCTTAACTCCTTCATGAGATACAATATGACCCAAATATTCCACCTCCTGGACTCCAAAGAAACATTTGGATCTTTTGGCATATAATTGTTTCTCCTCCAATAGTTGTAGCACCCTGTCAACATGTTCAACATGATCCTTCCAAGACTTGCTGTAGATTAGTATATCATCAAAAAATACTAACACAAATTTTCTAAGGAATGGTTTGAAAATTGAATTCATCAAACCTTGAAATGTTGAAGGTGCATTGGTAAGGCCAAAAGGCATGACCAAAAATTCATAATGACCCTCATGAGTTCTAAATGCCGTTTTCGGAATGTCTTCAATCTTCATTCTGATTTGATGATATCCCGAACGAAGATCCAACTTGGTGAAGTAAATTGATCCATGCAATTCATCCAGTAATTCATCAATAACAGGAATGGGGAACTTATCTTTAATAGTGAGCTTGTTGAGCTCCCTATAATCCGGACACATGCGCCATGATCCATCCTTCTTGTGCACCAATACTACTGGAGCTGAGAAAGAACTTTGACTTGGTTGAATTATACCCGCCTCTAGCATTTCTGCAACCATACGTTCAATTTCACTTTTTGGACATAGGGATATCTGTACGGCCTGATGTTTGGAGGAACACTTCCTGGAATCAGATGAATAGCATGATCATGATCACACATAGGTGGGAGACCTTTGGAGTCTCAAATACCTTGGAATGATTGTCCAGGACTTTTTGGAGATCTGGAGAAATAGATGATTCCAATGTGGAAACATCTAGCGAACATAATTGTGCAATTACACCTCTTTGCTCCTTTTTTAGAAGCTTTGTCATGCCATTAGAGCTGATTATCTTTCCTGGTTTCCCTGCAATACCCCTTAATTCAACTTCCTTTCCTTCCGTAGAAAATTTGATGAAAAGTTCTTGAAAATTAAAAGCTATTGTACCCAAGGATTGTAGCCATTGGACTCCTAGTACAACATCAGCACCTCCCATTGGAATGGAAAGCATTGGGCTAGTCAATACATATTCTCCCATGGATAGCTTGATATTATGGCACTTTCCAGAGCAATTTATTGTTCCTCCATTTGCAATCATCACTTGACACTCTGGTGCTGGATATAGGAAGCAATTCAATTCTTTTGCTACCCTACAATGAATAAAATTGTGGGTGCTTCCTGAATCAATCAACACTATTACCTTTTTCTTCTTGATTTTTCCTTCTATCTTGATGGTTTGAGGAGTGGTAATTCCGCCAATGCATTACAAGATATGGTGGATTTATTTGTTCTTCATCTAGGCTTTGTTCCTGGAGTATATCTTCTTCTTTTGACCTTTCTTGCTCCTTTTCTTCTTCCTCTTCACAATCTATGTAGAATAATTTCTTCTCAGCACACTTATGACCTTTAGTGTATTTGCTATCACAACTGTAACAAAGCCCTTTTCCTCTTTTTTCTTCCAATTGTTGTGGTGTCAACCTTATAGGTTGTGGAAGACTAGGGGCAACAACACTTCCGTTTTATAGTTGTGAGTGGTATGCTTCCTGGTTGCCATAATTTTGCTTTCCATTTTTCTTGCTAACCTGAATGCCTTCTCTAATGAATCAGGTTCCCAAAGGCGAACATCATGTTGGATATTATCCTTTAAAGACCCTATGAACACATCAATCCTATGCTCCTCTGGAATATCTTTTACCCTTATGTTCAATTTTTGGAACTCCTCAATGTGCTCCATTACTGAACCCCTTTGTTTGAGACTTATCAATTGGCTAAAAAAGTGTTGCTTTTTGTATCTTCATAATGTGCTATCAATTCTTCCGTAAAAATTGCCCAAGTGATAAATTGTTTACGAGAGCAAAGCCATTGATACCATACAAACTGATTTGGTTCCAAATATACAGTTTCCATACATACCTTTTGTGCGTTTTGCACATTATTGAGATCGAAGAATTGCTCCATCTGTAATATCCATGTGGCGGGATCCTTGCCATCAAACTTCCTCATATCGATTTTTGGAATATGGTGATTCTTCGATCCAACATTAGCGTCTATGGAATCATGATTAACATTTCTTTTGTTCTCATCATGAGTTTCCTTTACTACCTTTTCACCATTAGTGACCCTTTCTTGTAACAACTTCTTCAATTCTTGCATGTCTATCTTCAAATCTATTTTAAAATCGTCCATCTTAGCTTCCACACCATTTATCTTGGATTCCATGCCATTTATCTTAGATTCCACGCCACTTATCTTAGCTTCTGTTAGCTTTTGTGAGCGTGACATTTGTTGCACTTGTTCTTGTAATTTTGATATATCATGTAGCATTTCTTCCTCTTCTTCATGAGTCTAGCTAGAGCTTTCAGGTTCCTTACTAGGTGTTTGCATTTTCCTTCCTCGGGGCATCAGTTACCGATAATAATGCTTTACTATGCCCTTTGAATTCCGTTAAACCAAGCTTACACAAAAATTTAAAAAAAAACTACACACCTTTTTTCACTTTATAGAAGCCTGATATTGAATCTGATGTATCTCTGTAATTTTGGATCATCCAGTTCTGAAATTTCTACCTGTAGTATCCTTCTATGTCCTCTTTCCAATGCCACAAGTCTGAGCCAAATTGGATTCTCCAAGGAAGAGTTATGTGAAATCTCCCACAGTGACTTGCTTTTAGACTAGTTCAGTAGAGTGAACTTGTACAACATACCACGCGTCACTGTTTCAACCTTTGAATCTGAAACACACACACAAGAAACTACAGTCTGTCCTGTTTCTGTACCTTCTTACGAAATTTCAATCCGATCCCCAGAGAGAAAGTTATGACGATTTTCCCCAGGTCACCTGTTTTGAATGTAATTCAGGAGTCTGCAAAAAGACCAACTTCCTCAGATCATATCTCCGCAAATATCACGCGAAAAGCTCTGAAATTCAGACCCAAGGTTCATCGCGATTTCGTCTCAAATGGGTTTTTTTTGCGACTTCTGAAACATCACAGAAAAATAGTTATAGCGAAAATGCCACGATGACCTGTTTGGAGCAGCGAAACCCTAGAATCCAAAGCTCTGATACCAAATGTTATGAAACCAGCTCAAGAAAAGATATAAAAGATAGATCAACGCCTTAGAATTCAGCCTCTTCGAGGGGGCAACCTCCTTTACATTACATAAATGAACAATTCTTGGATGATACAAATGACAAAACCTCCTTTCTATATATAGGAGTCTAAGGAGTCACAATATAATCCAGTCGACCTAACAATAATAATATAAAGCCACAAAAATAACAATAGAGGGATTCTATGGGGCACAGAAATAACAATATGGGGGTAATAGGGGCACAACAATATAAATAAGGGGTATAACTACAATAGTAATGGGGTAATCACTAGTATTATAGGGACCCAACACCTCAGTACTATTTGACCTAAGTATTTTCAATGGCATCTCTGTGGACAAAATTTGGGATTATTCTGAGTGAAGTTGGAGGACATTATTGTCTTATCTCTCTATGGTTTCTAGAATAATATGATGCTCATTTAAGTGTCTATTCTGGGCTCTTCTGAAAGCAATTTATATATATTCAAAATACCTCCAAGGCATATTGTTTGTAGCCTTATCCTCACCTTTTGTAAGATTTATCATTTCTGCCAAATTTGAAAGGTTCGTTGAGCTATATCTAGACCTCTTTGGAGTTGCATCTAGGACTCATCAAGGGCTTATTCAAAGAAATGATAGAAACCTGTAAGGAAATGATGGCTATAATCAAATAAGACCTTGTTTTTGAAATAGTTACAAGAAGTCTATTATTGGCCATCTGAAGGGCAGATCCCTCATCACTATTGGTATCGGTGTAGTTTCTTAAATTTCAATTTTGATTTTATGTTGTTAAATAATGATTATTATATTAGAAAGTGTATTATGTACAATTTTGATTACTTTCTATTGCCTTCCATGAATTTAATACTTTTTTTTATCCACAATGTTTGACTATTTCAAGGTTATCTCATAGTCATATCCTAATATTTTACATATTGCTTAACTATTTTTACACAGTAAATGATGGTGCAATAGAGAGCATGGGACTTCCATCCTAGCAACATGTTATCTATAGGTGGATGTGGCAACATAAGGTAGATGTGTTGTAAATGGCCATCTTTTGGTTAGCTATTTGGAGCATTACTAAGAATAACTTGCTATTGAATACAATAACTATACCTATTTTCTTTTGCCTTTGCAACACCTTGTTGATTGTTTATGCACTGTATCTATGCAAACTTCTTTGTTCTTGAAAATGGTAGGAAGAATCCATAATTGTCCTTTTACAAGTCTTGGTGGGGAGGTGAACAAATTACAAGTATTTGTTGATAAATTTATCCCTTCGTTGAACAATTCCGAGGTATGCAAAAGTGTTGTTGGGGCATTGTAATTTTATTTAAGGTTTTAACTTTAAATTTATTATTGGTTTGAAGTTTGTATTGATAGACATATGTTTTTGGCAGGATTCTTTAGATAAGTATCTTCTTGGAGGTGATTTTATCACTGTTGACTCCACAAAGAATTATGCACATTTAGCATTTCAAAACAAATGGAGGAAGTGGTGTATCAAATATTTTTGGTGAAAAAGGAAATGCAAGCAGATGTTTCAGCATTAGTTGAAGAGTGCATTGGAGAAGATAGTGTAATGCCCACCTTGAGTCAGAGATCAGACATCCTTTTTCAGTTGATTTTAAACCAGTGATATTTTTGTGCTTACTACAAGACATTTTCCCTGATATTTGCTGCTTAGATTTGCTTGAAGGCTTCAGATTAATACTACATACAAAAACAAGTGTGACACTTCAAAAGGGGATAAAGCAACAAAATTTCCAGATCTTACATAGAAGAAGGCATTCCTTTGTCCTCAAGCTTATTGCATGCTCATTAAAGAAGACTTGAGAAGAGAAGGATGTTGTTATGTTTAAAGTTATCACTGATCTCACAATTCTGCTGGGAAGTTTCAGTGTTGAGCTAATCTACAGGGTTAATTTTGTAATTCATTATGTGCTCAGCAGTAAGGGTTCTCTGTGGTCCATTTTATTTTGTGTATAGCATCTCTCATCTCCCAACAATGTACAAAGCCATAATGCAATGGCCATTGGATTTGAATCTCATTCATTAATGCAATTACAACTTGCTCATATGTACCAAATTATAAACTACGTTGATATACAATGCTCATCTAATTCACCCAAAACCACTCACATTAAGTCCCCTTTCCATGGATGATATAGTGGTATAACCATTGGAATTCAAGTCCAATTAGGCTACCATTTTGAGAACTTATTATTCCCGTTTGAGCATTTTTTAACTGGATTCGTATAAAATTTTCATGCGGAGATAGAGCACTAGAAAAGGGATTATTTTTTCATATTGCATTTACTGAAGCATTTGAATTCATTTTTTTTGCGTGGTTATTACTAGATTTTTGGAACATGAGTAATATTTACATTTATTGATTCTTTTTCCTACAACTGGCACTCCATATGAATTTGGTGTTTTTCGAATGAAACTAGTTCTAATTCATAATTTTTCAAACTCTCCTCCTAGAGGTAATTGTTGATCCTTATAATGATGCTTCATCTAATTTACATTCTCTTAAATGGATATTATGTTTTCTTTATATGTTTAGTTTCCTATAAGACATTATTTTTGTTTTTATACTTATTGCTTATCTAAACCATCAAGTATATAAGGAGTATGCATGACTTGTAAGAACTGAGAAATAAGCTTTGGCGTCTTTCAATCGTAATGATTGGCTTGGAGTGTAGGGTATTTTTTCACAACAATCTTCCACCCTAATATTGCAAGAATTGGGGAGATATGTGTGTTACAGGAAAATTTGGGCACATCAACCCTGAATTCCAGATTCGTATTATTAGGGTCCATCAACCCCTAATTCAGTTGTTTTCATTCCCTAATGAAGTTAACCTACATCATGCTTGCTTCCCAAGAGTTTCATGACACCATTCATCCAAAAAATGTCCCTAAGGAGATCATTGCAGGTGGCCTTCTATCTGGCTGCAATGAATGGTAGGCACCACACTGTCTGGGTATTATGCATCGCACCTAGCCTTTGTTTCACCTACAATGAGCGAGATCCATCAAATTCTTCAAATAAATCCATTGGATTCCTCAGCCAATGGATGCTTCTAGAGATTTCTAGAAGGATTGGGCTCGCTTTTGGATGAGGAAGGAGATGAATGAACCTTAATCCATTATCTCTTCCTCCATGGAACCACTTCCCAATTATGGCAAAGCATTCATGAGGGCCATTAATGGCATAACCTCCTCTTTTCAGCTATAAAAGGACCAAGCTCTCATTGGCTGGTCTAGGTTGAAACTTCTTGAGCTAAGAAAATGTTGTTGGAAAGAGATTAGTAGAGAGAGTAATATTATCATGTCAAATTGTTGTTTCATGAGGAGAGAAGGGTTTGAAGCTGGAAGGATGACACTGAATTGGACATGCATCTACATGAGTTGTAATCTTTCTTTCTATGAATAAAGAGTTCTATGCTTTTTCCCATTCATGTTTTATGTGATGTATATTGTACTTTTGATTCTATAATATATTTAGTTAACATATCGATATGTATGCTTTGATGGTTTTCTATCTCAGCTTGTCTGCAGGTACCTTTCAAGTGAATTAAGTATGGAAGGGAGTGGCGAAACTGGTCAAAAGGAAGAGGGATCGAGCGAGAGATATAGGTTGGTACTTTTTCTCCTCTTTCTTTTATCTGTTAGCTATAGGAAAAGCAATGGAATTACTTTAACTGTTGTTCTAGACTTGCTACTAGGTCTAGGGGTTAGTCGTTCGAAAAGACACTAAATTTGCCCGTAACAAAATGGCGAATCCACTGGGGAATGATCCTATCCCTTATAGTAGCTAATCAATCTCTTAAAACACTTTGACATACTTTACCCTCTATTTTTCATCGAATTCAAGTCCAATTCACTGAAATTTGAGTCAATTTTGAGCATAAATTTTCATTCTATAATCATCGTAGCTTTGTAACTGACAGGGTGCTATGCATTGCACCCTCTGCACAGAGACAACGCTATGAATCACACTGTCCCTCACTCTGGCCTGCATTGATTCCTTTTGGATCAATTTTCCCATCTAGAAGCTGAAGCCTTAAGTCATTTTTCAGTTGTTTGAATTGTTTGTTGGATTTAGATGATTTCTTGTCTCTGAAAGCAGTCTTCGTTTCCTCGTTTCGACCCATTTTAGATTGGATTGTTAAATTTTTGTTTATGTATTTGTTTTATCATTTGCAGTCCATTGTCAAAAGTAGTTTTAGTCAATTGTTTTGTCAAATACGAACTATCATAAAATGTTCCTTCATTAAAATAATCGATTGGTCTACTTGTGCATTTGATTCATATTTTCATTTAAGTGTTGAAAATCTTCGTTTCCTTAAAGTTAAAAGTGTCATTTAGTCTTCCTTTATCTTTAAGTGAAATTGTCATAAATCGACATTTTTGTGAAAAAAATCTTTTGAATCATTGTGCATTTGTTCTTTTTAGTGCATAATTCACATTAAGGAGAACTGAAAAGAAAAAGAAATACATGTAATTGCATTTTAGGAGATTGAATGTGTGTGCTTAAAAGGAATGGTTAGGGAAATGCATTAGTGAGTGCTCTTTGTTGTTTGATCCAAAAAGTACTTGTTTGCTCTTTCCCTTGTAGCTAGGATTTTCATTGTCAAAATGGAAAGAGTGCTTCTCATTTTAATTGCATTCTTAGGAATTTTGGAAAACATCACGTGGTGAAACCCAAAGGAAAATTTTAAGCAAGATCAACCTAAAATTAACCTCAGTTAACCTAATAACGCATTGGAATTTAACGCAAACATTTAGAGGTGTCTGGGCTAGAGACATTTTCTGGCGTCTTAAAACCTAGTGGTTGTCATTTCATTGAGGTTGGGTGATTCCTCCCCTCTGAACCGATAAGTACTAGTACGGACTTGTGCTCCTTGTACCGTTGTGCATATAGTGGGAGACCCCAGTAGGCTTAAATACTTTATCCCTAGGAAGCTGAACCTGCCGCCTTACCGATCTCAATGCTCCGAACATAGCATTCGGGAAGACTGACTGCCGTACGGTAAATCCTTGGTAATTTCTCTTTAATTTACCACCAAGGTGTATATTGCAGTTTTGTGATGAGTTTGGTAAACCCTCTTGCTTAGTATCTCCAACGCAATCACTTTTGCTCCTTTTCGACTCTGTAAAATAAAAGGTTCATCTGAGCGCTTGTCCTTTCAAGATCATTAAACAACGAAAGTGACTAGAGTCATATTTTTCTTTTTCTCAACTCTTAAAAAATGAAAATGCAAAGTTAAGTTCTAGTGTCGTAAAAGTTAATTGACTGTGGATGAAATCCTCCACGTTCTCTTCTTAGTTGATCTTAGGTTGAAACATATGGCGACAAATTCGGAGTCCACCAATCAAGGAATTCCTTTTTCCTCTGTTTGGAAATATTGGTGCTCCATATATGGCTACATTGTACCTTCCGGGATTTACCATTGGATTTCTGGTATGGTTGTTTTCAACCTCCTTGGGTCAAAATGTTGTGATTTCTCCGCAATCGAGTACTCCTCCAACTAGACAAAATCAATCTCTAGTTGATCCTAAAGTTGACCCTTTGCCTTCTTCCTCGTTTTTTTCTTCCTCCCCTTATTCCTCTTCTCGTGGTGAAAGTAGTGGTACTAGTAACCAGGTGGCTAAGAAGAAGAAGAAAGGGAAGAAGAAGCAAATTTAGCAGAGGGGAAACTAAGCAACCATTGCTTTGAATGAAAAATTTGATGAGAAACTGTCCATTAAGCCTCACGAAGTTTGATATCCATGCAAACTTTGCGCTGGATACCATCTTCTTCGAAATTGTCCTGATATTCCTCAGATCTTAGAAGAATGGTCTTCTCGTTCACATCATCCCATGTCATCAACCTCTGGAGATCAGGTTGGTGACATACCATCAATTATTGATAGTAAAGTTCATGGAAAGAAGGGAAAAGTCAAGTTTCCATGTAGGTTATGTCAAGGGAATCACCCCATTCACTTTTGTCCCTATTTGGATGAAGCCAAAAGAGTGTTGGATAAAATTCCTGCTTCACTGTAGTGACTTCCATCTGGTTATAGGATACTCTCCCTAAATCCTTCACTATTTGATGAATTGACTGACTCAAATCAACCGTCGGTCAAACCCACTCTCTCTGAAAGTGAATCTTATGAGTCTATACCCAACCGAAATCAACAGGTCAAGGTAACAGTTGACCCGATTTCACCTTTAGCTAATCGTACCTTTTCCAAAGAGAGTGAAAATGATACCACTCAGGTTCTTTTCGTTTCTTCAGATTCAAATGAGCTTGGGGGAAATCCTCGTGTTCCATCAAGACAGGAGGAAAATCCTCTTGCTCTCGTAACTCAAAGGGTTAATCCTCCCATTTCTACGGTACCCCCTCCAAGTAGTCTAGTCACTTCCTTTGATTGGAGTCAACTCGTAGGATTCCGCCTTCCTTATGTGCCATTCCAGATCATAGTACAAGTTTGTAATATGATTGTATCTGGCACTATTATAGATGAAGGTGCAAATGTGAGTACCCTTTCCTGAACTGCTTGGCAAGTGCTCGGTTCGCCACCACTTGTGCCTATTACACAGAATCTATTAGGTTTTAACAGAGGAACCAGTCAACCTTTAGGGATCCTCGCTCAGTTACCTATTACTTTGGGAGGAAAAACCGTTTATCTGAATGTGATGGTGGTCCCAGGGCCTTTAGATTACAATTTACTACTTGGGCGCGACTATGTTTATGACATGGGAGCTATTTTTTCGACACTCTTTTAAGTGACTTTTTTCTCGCATGAAGGTAGGATTGTCACCATTGACCAGCTTTCATTTCCCAGTCCAAATATGGCTCCTAGTCAACCATCTTCCCTAATTGGTCCTTTTGTACCAATGGTATCATCCCTACCATGGGTTAATTATGTGGCAACCTGTTCCATACCTACATCAACTGACAATCAATTCAGTGATGTTGTACATCATGTACTGGGGGCATTGGAACCAGATCTCTCCTTCATGACCTCTTATGAGTTGTGATCAAGGAGTCTAAGGATAGTTCATTTTCTTGTGTCAACCTCGTTAAAAAATGAAACAAGGAGTTCGAGGATAGTTCTTTTACTATGTCAACCTTGTTAAAAAATGAAATAAGAGTCTGAGGATAGTTCATTGTCTTGTGTCAACCTCATTTAAAAATGAAACAGGTCTCCCAGGATAGTTCCTTGTCTTGTGTCAACCTTGTTAAAAAATGAAACAAGGGGTTCAAGGATAGTTCCTGGTCTTGTGTTAACCTCGTTAAAAAATGAAACAAGGAATATGAGCATGGTTCCTTGTCTTGTGTTGAGCTCATTAAAAAATGAAACAGGGTCCTCTGGAGCAAAGTTCCAAGTCAAGTCTTTGAGTAGATATCGTAAAATCCCAGTCAAGTCTTTCACTTGATCTCATAAAAGAACCTTCATTCCATCCACCTGATAGCCACGAGTAGCCTTCTTAGGTGAATGTAATGAAGCTTGGGGGGGCATGCACCTAATGGTAAAGTTAAGTTTCCCTGTAGGTTATGTGAAGGGAATCACCCCATTCACCTTTGTCCATTTGGACGAAGCCAAAAGGTGTTGGATAATCGTCATGCTTCACTGCAGCGACTTCCATCTGGTCACTGGAGACTCTCCTTTTCATCATGCTGGGGCATGTAAGCCAATTCAAGCATAGTTTTTCTTTTTAAGCTTGTGTAAAAATGAAACTGAATCCAAGCCTAGTTTTGCGTTTCAAGCTTGTGTAACAATGAAACTGAATTCAAGCATAGTTTTTCATTTCAAGCTTGTGTAAACATGAAACTGAATCCAAGCACAATTCCCTATGGTTCAAGCTTGTCTAAAAATGAACCCATTTCCAGTTTAACCCTTGTGATTGCCATTCTATCAGCCTTTCCGTGAGATGAGCCTTGGTTGTTTTCATCCCATTGCCACCATGCCTTTGGCCGATCTTATGCTTTCACTTGGTTGTTTTACCTTTTTGAGGAATAATTTCAATGAGTGGCCTTATTAGCTAGCCTCTTCACATAAATAAACATGTTTTGAGAAGTTCAAACATCATCAGAACTAGTTTCTATCCTAGACACCACCCATTCCTGAAAATGGAGTCCTCTTTAAGCTCTTTTCAGACTCTCTAAACATGAAAATATTGCCGAGCTCTTGTCGTTTCTAGCTCGTTAATGGATTAGAATCGATATCTACTTAGTATAGTTTTACCCCTTCTTCGGGCTGAGTTAGATTAACTACAAAAAAGCTACTCGTTGATCAAACATGATAAATAGGTCTTGTATTATTTTATGCTTTTTCGGACTTGAGAGACAAATTTATGAAAAATAAATTTTGGAGTTTCCTTTTAGTCCCTTTTTAGACTCTCTAAATATGAAAAGGACCGAGTTATATTTGTCGTTAAACTCAATAAAAACATCAAATAACGACAAACTTGTCCATCTAGACAAGACCGAGTTTCACCTTCGCAAGACTCGGTAAAACATCAAATAGCAATGGATTCACCCAAAGGGTGAAATTTTACAACAAGCATATGTTATCCTCCTCAAGCTTGATAAAAATAAAGAGGTACTGGTCAAAAATGACCGGGGAAAATTGGAAAACGCTGGGAACAGTTTATGGTAGTAGGTCACTCTTGAACATGACACTTTCACCTCATCACCGTGACTATGTGGGTTGGGTCATTCAGCTTGATGGTTATCACACTGTTGGTCTATCATACCATCCATCACTTTGTTTTGGGTCAATGCTACCAATTCACTTCAGCGTTGCCGATATGTTCAAGAGAAGTCATTGAGTTCAAAACTTCATCCTTTACCATATAGTAAACCTTCATTTTCATGCCTTCCATTCCTGAACCTTGTGTCATAAGTCGATGTTTCATCTCCAAAAATAATTTACCTCGTTTCGTGTGTTGATGTGGGATACATCAAGGCTCTCCTGTGACAAGTCGCTTCTTGTCGACGTTAGCACATCATCTAAGAAGTTGACTTAGAAACACCCCTTCAGCACCTTGAGGCTTGCATACATCAATGGTAGGTTTCTCGCTTCTGGCAATAAGTTGACATCAATGGCCTTTGACCAAAAGACTTCGTATGGTGTTTGACATCAAATCATTTATTCACACTATGCGGAACGTACTGCAGTACCTTGAGGATCATTATCATTATCGGTGATTCCTCTCACGTCTGTTAACAGTTTATATCATTGGCTGGTAATCAGACGATGTCTCTCCATGTTCGACATCAGATCATCTATTCACATGGTTAGAAGTCTTGTACTTGAGTGAAAGATTGGATGAGATTGAAGACCCCGGATCTAGTTTCATCCATCCGGGCCGCGATATATTTTTCAGGAGTACTATATCAAATGTACAATGGTCTTACATTCACGGTAATCCATTCATGGGTCTACATCTGTAGACGACTATATTGGTACATGTAATGAAAGTTTATAAGTTGAGCATGGGTATGCCTTCCCTCAACTAAATTGTGAGAAAAAATCAAAGTATCATGATATTTGTATTGTAACTGATGCAGGTCACCTTCCGGTTCAAAATCTTCTCTCCAAGTGGTAAAGAATCTCACTCGACATGGTTATTTTCGACTTCATGCTTTATGGGGCAACTATCACAGGAAAATTTGGGCACATCAACCCTGACTTCCAGATCCGTATTAGGGTCCATCAACTCATAATTCAATTGTTTTCATTCCCTAATGAAGTTAACCTACATCATGCTTGCTTCCCAAGAGTTTCATGACACCATTCATCCATAAAATGTCCCTAAGGAGATCATTGCAGGTGGCCTTCTATCTGGTTGCAATGAATGGAAGGCACTACACTGTCTGGGTGCTATGCATCACACCTAGCCTTTGTTTCACCTGCGATGAGAGAGATCCATCAAATTTTTCAAATAAATCCATTGGATTCCTAATCCAATGGATGCTTCTGGAGGTTTCTAGAAGGATTGGGCTCGCTTTTGGATGAGGAAGGAGATGAATTAACCTTAATCCATTATCCCTTCCTCCATGGAACCACTTCTTAATTATGGCAAAGCATTCATGAGGGTCATTAATGGCCTAACCTCCTCTTTTCAGCTATAAACGGACCAAGCTCTCATTGGCTGGTCTAGGTTGAAACTTCTTGAGCTAAGGAAATGCGGTTGGAAAGAGATTAGTAGAGAGAGTAATGTTATCATGTCAAATTGTTGTTTCATGAGGAGAGAAGGGTTTGAAGCTGGAAGGATGACACTGAATCAGACATGCATCTACATGGGTTGTAATCTTTCCTTCTATGAAGAAAGAGTTCTATGCTTTTTCCCATTCATGTGTTATGTGATGTATATTGTACTTTCGATTCTATAATATGATTAGTTAATAGATCGATATGTATGATTTGATGGTTTTCTGTCTCGACTTTTCTATAGGTACCCTTCAAGCGAATTAAGTACGGAAGGGAGTGGCAAAAGTGGTCAAAGGGAAGAGGGATCGAGAAAGAGATGTAGGTTGGTACTTTTTCTCCTCTTTCTTTTATCTATTAGCTATAGGAAAAGCAACGGAATTAATTTAACTATTGTTCTAGACTTGCTACTAGGTCTAGGGGTTAGTTGTTCGAAAAGACACTAAATTTGCCCATAACAATGTATCAATACTCTAAAGAAGGATTGGAATCTAAACCTTGGACTGTGACACATTCTACTTGTATGTGTTCAGTGACTTATCAATTTAGCTTATTTATGAGTATGATATTATGTTACAAGAGGTGCGATGTGCTTATGTTATAAACAAAATATATTGATATGGGTTTATTTTGTAGGCTCTATACAAGAATTCATGCTTTGAAGCCCAAATTGAAGAGTAAAGTGGCAATTTCAGAGTCTATTTCTTTAAATGAAGGCCCAAGAAATACCCTTGTGACCTCTCCTACCCCACTTCTACCATGCCAAACAAATATGAGAATAATATTCAAGATCCAAGCATAAATGTCACTTCAACAGAAGCTATAGGAGTTGGTGCATCAACATTTCATAAGAAGAAGGATTTGGCTTCTACTAGAGTGCACATTGATAAGAAAAAACTTGATTCAATTTAGGAGGGCATGGTAGACTGTGAATTGTATGATATGTACTTTTCAACTAATAGATGAATATTCTAACACCGGGCTTTGTAATGTGTCTTAACAGTGGTCATAGGTTTTTCACAGTAGTCATAGGTTTTTTGTAGTGCTTTTACAAATCTTTTTCTGACTAGTGCTTAACAAGCTGACTTGGCTCTAGGTCTATGGAGTTGTTTCATAGATTCAATTTATTCTAGCATGAAGCACGATCCTAAACATGCAATATTTGAGTTTGTAGGAGTGGACATTTCTAGACTTGGATGTATAAATCTACTGTTGGTTGTATCGTCATCTGATAAACAATTGTTTGATGGAGGATTTTTTTTTAAAGATATATCATAATATTTTTAGGCCTTGGCATATATTTGTTGTTTAGATTTAAACTGTGGAATGGTTGGAAATTTGGAATTTGGTTTTTGATGGTGCACAACCTAGATATTTTGAATTCATGCTATATAGTTGGGAACTTTCAAGTGCAATATGGTCAGATAAAGAAACTTTTTTCTTCATTATGGGGTAGATATACAAATTTAGTCTTGTTTATAGTGGAGACTATGTTTTTTCACATTATTTCATGTTATTGTGTATTTAGTTTGTGTTTTGAGTCTTGACAATATGATTTTTGTTTACACCATAGTGTTTAAAGTAATTTTTCTTGGCTTGTCCAAGAGTTTGATTCTTCTCAAGGCTCTTACACTAGAGCGGACATTGTAGGTGGCACAATTTTTATGAAAAATCCTTGTATGACTGTTCGTTGTGTTGCTACAACAATGCTTGAATTCTATTGGAAGGTCACCCACTTGCATTTTCTGTTCATTGTAAGAATATCATAGTTTTAGACTTTAGTATATTGTTTTATGTATATTTATATTTGTCTAGGTACACCTTACCAGTGTAAAAAGAAACCAATCCAAAGCTTTTTGAATTTTTTCTCCTATGAAGGCTTCCGAGACATGATTTTGTTCATAGTCTACATGCAACTGTGTATTTCTAAGGTCAGTTTATGATATGTAATGAGAAATACTGAATATGTTTGTATTTCGCACCTGTTCACTTGTTAATGCTTTTTTCGTTATGTTACAACTAATAAGTGAGTGTATATTTAATAATAAGTGATGTTTTTTGTTTTTTATCATTTAGTTCTCCTTAATAATGAATTTAATTATTGTCCTTTTTAGCAACTAGGAAAAGATTTCTTGTTGATGTTGTCTATGTAAAATGCTAACTTATGTCTAACATTTACAACCACACATAGAGAGCCCCTGCTTCAATTCTGCTAGGGCTAAAATTGCCTCCAATTGCAACTTTTGTATATCATTATTGCCAGAAATTTCTACAGTGTTGTTGCAAAGCCACTTCTGAACATTATCATTCGACATAGATTCATCTAGAGCTACAAGCTCAAGACCTGTGCCTTGCAAATAAATGCATCTTGCTTTAACAACAGAAACCAAATTCGAGCAAAGGATATCAACCTTCATAGAAACACGTTCCAAATCTACAAGGGACCAACCCTTCGCTGCTATATGGGCTATAACAAGTTTTGAATCCCTCAATAAGGCACGACTACTCTCATAACTATGTTACAGATCTTCCTCTATATCCAAAGCTATATCACAAGATGAAACATCAACCATCAATTCTTTGATGTGAACAAGAACATTGAAATAACAAAAATATTATTTCTCACAAAAAGTTTTGATTCTTCATCCTTTATCTGCTTCAATGCCTCCACCTCCATCTTGATCTTGTCAAAATATAATCAGTAACCTATTTTGCTATTGTGATCCTCTGCTAGATTTATGCCATCATCAATCACCACAGCTCCAGGCTTCAGGCAGTCACCATGAACCAAATTGGCCATACCTGCGGTAGAAACAACAATATCTGCCTCTTGAGTAATATCTTGGACCAATTTCAAATGACATGAATGCGAATGGATTCTCTGCGGCTTTTGCAGTTCCCACACCAAATCATGATGGGTTAAATTCCTTTACATCATTTCCCCACAATGATGGATCATGGTGGATTGCAAGGATGGGCAGTAGAGGGCCAGTGCCTACAGGAATTGAGAGGTTTCCAAGCTCCATTAGTTTGTGTGTCTGTCATTCTCGTGGCGAAGATAGATGTTGCACATCTGAATCATGGCCACACAGGATCATATTGCCACTTTAACCCTGCGTTTTTGAAACCACCAGTGGATTTCAGAGGGGGTCTCAAACGGTAAATGGTTTTGGACCTCGGGGGTCCGAACTCCTCCCACTGATGCCACGTAGTACCAAAATGGTTTTGGAGAAGCAACATTTTGGAAACCCCCCCCCCCCCAACTGTTAAAGCTCGGATGACCTTGTGGGGTCCGAAATGAAATGACAACCTTTGATCTTTATGCGCTAATTCTTGACCATTGAAAAGTGATCGATATTTTTTTTTGACAAGATTGATTTATCCCCTTCTATGATAATTTTTATTTAGTGAAGTATTTATTTACTTTTTTCCTGACTTTGGTTTTCAAAGTATTTATCCCAATCATATATGTTTTAGATCCTCGAGAAAAATGTCTCTAATCCTCATTCTAGGTTGTTAGATCGCCTAACATTGCTATAATTTTATGAAATCTTGCTCGATATTATGTCTCAGATCATCATTCTAGGTTGCTACATCGCCCACCATTGCTATAATTTTATGAAATCCTTCTCAAATATCCATGACCCATAATATAGAAATGTAGGGCCATTATATAGAAATGTAGTGCAAGGCTCAATGTTATTTTTAATCAATTTGTCATCAATGGATTTGGTTTACAACACATATTTAATAATCTTTTGTTTTTCTTTCTGTAGCAGTTCATTTGTTTCATTATATTTTACATGGTAATCAAAAGACACTTAAATTTTAGATGTAGATTTTGTTAATTTATTTACATTGAGGAATATCTAATAACCTATATTCGTGGAAAAATTAAATGGGAGCTTAACCGGGTATATGGACATTTATTAAAATTTGTTAGCATATAATAAAAAATCAATTAACAATAAACAAGTTTATCGTTCATTATATACCGCGAAAGAGGTGAAGAAAAAAGGGAGGTCTTACCTGGAATTATGCCAAAATGAATTGAGAAACCTGAAGTGCCAAGTTGGGTTGTTGGGCCAAAATGAACTTGTCCATCCTCTTCTTCTAAGCATGTCTAGGTTGGGATTGCACCCTTGATTTGAAATTTGGGCCCCAACCTTAGTTGTATATAGTCATCTTGCATCTAGAGGGTCTAGACTTCTGCTTGAACACCTTATTTGGTGCAAACCTATCCATAAAGATTCATCAATTTATTTTTAATCATCATATAGATCAATTTATATGTTATTTTATATACATGCACATAATCAATCTTCCTAAATCATGGTTGATCTTTGTGTGCCTTAGACCATTAAATGCCACAAATCATATTAAGATGTGCTTGAGTGTGGGTTAAGTAATTGCATTGTGGGAGAACTAATATGCATTTACAATGAATATCAAAATAAGAAAGGTGCATTGTAGAATGCATGTGGGGTCATAAGAGAGGCATCAAGTCACTATACCAGGGATATAAAAATAAAAGGGTATAAAAAATGTGAATAAAAAAATGGATACATACAATATTTAGTGAAAATAGGGGTTTTATAAATTGGGAAGGTGTATTGGATTTCTATTGGTAGTGGGTTAAATAATGCGATTTTTAGAGGTATTTTCCAATATGTAGTCAAATTAAGGGTATTGTTTAGTATGCCATGAACGCGCGTGCTATGTTAAATGTTCAATGCGCCCCGGTGGATTAGGTTTGTGTTATGGTGAATGGTTATTAGAGTCCAAGTAGACTAGGAAACTGAATCAATGGTTTGTTTATGTATTTATATGTACATTATGTACATCATTCTTTGAGATCAATAATTAATATACGGTTGAGTTTGGTTTCCAATTTGTGTGTTTTATAGTGGTATCAAAGAGGATTATTTATCTGTTCTATTAATTAAGTAAGCCACTAGTTTTGTGACATTCTTGAGTCCTCCTCCTTTCTTGTTCGACTACCATTTTTTGCTCACTGTGCCTGCATGTGTATCAAATTGAAGTTGAAGCGTGGTGAGAATTGGTGTTTGTTTGGAATCAGTGCACATTTCAAGAAGGTTAGGTTGTGTAAGTGGAATTGCATAAAATGTGTTTATTAATTGATTACGTCAAATTGGAAGTGACCAGCTTTCTTTCTCGACGGGTATCATGCAAATTCGATATGATGTGAATGTTAAGAAGTATGTAGTGCCCCAGTGAAGGAATTTACGTGGAGTTTTCTACTATTTGTTAAAGAGCCATTGAAATTTGACTGAGAGGTTGTACAATGCTTCCTCTCATTATTCACGCCCATTTGAAGTTTGGTGTTATGTAAGGTTATGGTCTTCACGCGGAGGTTGTGGTCTGTGAAGAAACCGAGAAGGGTTGTAGCATCATTTTAAATGGATGTGGAATGGAGCACTAAATGGATGAGCCACGTTGATCGTAAGGTCACAGTGCCTATTGTTTGAAGTTGTCCTGCCTAGTATGACTATGTGTTAGTGCCATAGAGGAAAGTCATCTTGTAGTTAAAAGAGGGAATTCAAAACCATATTTTAGACGATGTTTGTTGTAGGTTTGATATATTTGTCAACGTTTTTTCATTTCCTCACTGCAAAGTTCAGCGAGCAAGTGGTACATGTTTGTTTTTAGAAAAATGAAATAGCCTATACACGATAAATACGAACGAGTGGCCAGCCTATATTATCCATGCCTGATAATACTGCGCCAATATTTGAATTCGCTGGACGCATTTGAGAAGACAAATTTACTACACGAGTTTGTTGCCTCTTACAGTTGTTGACTCGTCACTATTGTTGATGTCAAATTATAGAAGAAAGGAAGAAATATTCTTTTTCGATCTGAAGTCAAATCAATATTTTTTGTGCGACCATGTTCAGAAATTATGGTGTTTTTGTCCTTACCTCCCCTAATTTGTAAATGAAGTCAATTTATGGTTGGCTATGGCTCAATGAATGGGATTGCAAGGAATGTTAGGTGAGGTGCTGACTATAATAATGGAGGGGTGTTGGTTCAATTTCTGGAGAAACTGAAACTGAGAAATAATTATTGTTTACACGTCGTTTACTCGGGAGAAATATTGGAAAGGTGAAGTAAACGAGCATGAATGCTCCAGTAAGTTCCAAATCAGGAAATTTGAGGGCTCCTCATCAAGTCATTTTTTTCAGAGAAAAAAAACAGCATAGCTTTATATTAAGAGTATATAAAGATCTTCAATACATAATTCAAGATGACTGATTTGGCATGGATATGCCCAGACCTCTTCATAAAAATGCATACAGATTTCCCATACAGGCAGATAATGTCTATCATCCTTAGCAAAAAACATTATGTCAGACCAGTTCAGAAATACACATAAAAGAGAACAGAGACACCATATAATACATCTCCAGGATCAGTTGATCAAGAAGCTTGATGGAGATGTGTCAAAACTTTACAAGGCTGTACCAAAAAGCAGATTCATTCAAAAACATATAAGGAGGGGGCAGATACGCCCTGCCTTAGTGAAGAGGATCCAATCAAAAAAGATAATGACAATCTGAAAGGCAGAAACCTCATGCAGAACCACAATCTCGCGGCATCAGATGGGATCACATGTTGATGTAGTGAAATTTTGGTGATAGGAGTCGTAGCAAGCCAATATACGCTGAAGAATAGCCTTGAGAGGTTCTTGAGAGTCTTGGAAAATGTGCGCATTCCTCCAGTTCCACAGATACCAGCATGTGATAATGAACAGCGATCTCCAAGAGGGGGATTTTTTACTCCAACAGAGAAAACCTTCCTGAACAGAAGAAAAAATGATGTGAGGGAAAACAAAATATGTAGACAAATCATACCAGATTATGAGGGACGTAGGGCACTGAAAGAACATGTGCAAATTTGATTCCGAGACATTGAGGCACACGGAGCATCTACTTGGACCCTGCCAGCTTCTCTTTTGTAGAGTCTCCCATGTGAGATTTTTGTTCCGAAATAACAACCAGGAGAAAATGATCATCTTCATCGAGCAAACAGCTTTCCAAAAACATGGAGGAAAAAGCGAAGGAGGACTTCCAGCAGCGACAGAAATCATGTCAGCGTAAATGTTCTTGACGCTCACAGGTTTATGGATAGACCATACCAGACTATCATTTGTGCCCGTTCGGGAGATCCCCAAACAATCAAGTCTCGCTTTTACCATCAACCAGAGAGGAAGCATCGGACGAGGTAAATGCAGCTCCTCCCCATCCTTCCAAATTGGAGAGGCACTAGACCATCCCTTGATCAACTTATCCCACGTAAAAACTCCCAGTCTATGAAGATTAAATAACAGTGGATGGGGAAATGTGAACCCCCGGCCAGATGAAATAGAGTCAAAAGCAATAAAAATGTTAGATCCAGAATATAAGGTCCAGCAAAGATTTTTTATGAAAAATGGGTGGACTTTTCTCAGGCTTTGCCATATCATCGAGCCGCTTCTGGTGCCAAAGATCCGCTTCCTGTACCAAAAGTCTACGGTCTTTCCCTTCAGATATTTAGTCTTTACGAGCCTGCTCCACGGCCCATCCCCATATATTCCTCTGTGGAGAGACTTACAGAGAAGAGCATTACCAAAGGTGCGAATGTTTTTCAAGCCCCATCCACCCATACTTTTTGGAATAGAGATAGAGGCCATCTTGACAAGATGAATTTTACACTGATATGCATGACCTCCCCATAGAAAGTTAGCAATCAACCTATTCATCTGCTTTATAATACTGCTGGGAAGATAGAAAATGTGAGTCCAGTAGACTGATAGTTGACAGAGGACAGACTGAGCTAATATAAGTCTGCCAGCAAGTGAGAGGAATTTATATTCCCATCGAGCAATCTTCTTGTAAAACCTATCCAGTAGCCATTGCCAATCCCTATTTGTATATCCTTTTGCCTTTAATGAAAAGCCCAGGTATTTGAACCCGTGATGAATTGAATATGGAGCTATACCCATCAGGTCTGATATCCAATGAACAATATCCAGCTTTACATCATTGTGAAACAAGAAATATTTTTCCTTATTTATAAATAGACCTGTAGCCTTCTGGAATCTTGAGAGAATGTCATTTATGCAAGCCCAGGAGGCCCTGCAGAGCATAGCAAAGATGAGAACATCATCAACAAAAAGATTATGTGAGATGGAGATGTTCTTACAGATCTTAACTGGAAGACATCTCTTATCCGTGACGGCTTTGTTATTTTGGAGACTAAGAGAGTTCATCACCAGTATGAATAGCAATTGGGAAAGGGGACATCCCTGCCGGAGTCCTCTCTCAGCTTGAAAAAAAACCAAGGGGATTCCATTCACAATCACCGAATATTTTACATTCTCCACATAAGACATGACCCAATTAACACCTTGGGATTTTAGTCCAATCTTCGCCAACAGGATTCTCAGAAAGCCCCAATTGACACAATCATAAGCTTTTTGCAAGTCAATCTTGAGGATTGCCGCATCCAAATTCTTTGATATCATTGTAAAAAGACTTTCTTGGGTCATGGCGACCGCGTCCAAAATGAACCTGCCCTTTAAAAAAGCATGTTGGTCTCTGGTGATATAGGAGTTTAGTAGAGGCTTCATTCTCTCCGCAACAATTTTTGATATAATCTTGAACATGATATTACATAACGAGATTGGCCAGAAATCCTGAAAGGATTCGGTCCTATGCTTCTTTGGAATAAGCGCGATGAAGGTTGAGGTGGTTTCTGAGTGAATGTTTCCAGCCATCCGGGAAGCATCAACCATGCGTAGCAGATCCGATTTGAAGAGGTCAAAGAAATGAAGGAAAAATTCTATTGGCCAACCATCAGGCCCCGGGCTTTTATCCTTTTTGAAGGATTTAATGGCCTTTAGAAGTTCATCTTCAGAGATAGGCTTTATGAAGTCTTCATTTGCAGCATCATTAAACATTTCAGGCACTAGCTCTACACCCCAAAGGGCGTCTTGGAAGATAACCTCCCTTCTCCTGTATTGATTTTGAAAATACCGCACTGCCTCCGACGTGATCTGATGCTGAGATATGAGTATATTTCCCTGATCATCTCTTATGCTCCAGATAGAATTTTTTTCCCTTCTTGCGCTTGCAAATTTGTGGAAGAACTTAGTATTTCTGTCTCCTGCTTTTAGCCAGATGGCTCTGCTCTTGAGACGCCATGATTCCTCCTCTTTTAGAAGGATCATATTTTTCCTTTTTTCCAGCTTTCTAATCATGTTCTTCATATCAAAGGAAAGGTAATTGGGGTCTGACAACTCACAGAGGGAGTCCAGTTCCTTGCGAATGCAGTTTAATTCCTCTTTATCCATTTTCTTTTTATTTTTTTGCCACTCTTTCGAAACTGCCTTCAATCTGTTTAACTTTTCGCAGAATGGCATGAAAGGAGCCATTTCGGACTCTTGTATGCTCTTCCAATTCCCTGATATGACTTCATTAAAAGACTGGTCCTCCAAGTGTATTCTATTGAATTTAAAAGGGTATCCGGCTCTGTTTATGTTCCCGTGCCAGGTAAGGAGGATAGGCCTGTGATCGGATGAATGATCTTTCCCGATTGATAATACAGGCATACCCAGATTTCCAATAATACTAGCATGTATAATGACTCTGTCAATTCTCTTGGCTATGTATGCCTGCCCAGTCCTGCAGTTGTCCCAAGTCGGCATCATTCTGTCAGGAGCAATGTCCGCCAAGTCCCTGTAGAGTAATTCCTTCTTTATTCTCTCAGCCAGAGAGTCAATTTTCCTGCAATTCCCCCAGCATTCATCAGAACTAAGAGTCAAGTTAAAATCGCCAGCTAATAGCAACGATTCAACCTCAAGAATGTGTGATTCAAAAAGCCTTTCCCAAAAGGGAAGTCTGTTTTTATATGGAGCATAGATATTCAGCAAGTTGAGAGAACAAGATTGACCCCTGATTGATGCATGGATTAAGATCCCAGCACAACATTTGTAGGCTTTTGCCATAATCCAGGCTGGATCCCACAGAACCACTAGACCACCTGACTGACCGTTTGCTTCAGTTGCCACCATATTCCACGTGGGGAACATTTTTCTAAAGTAAAATATGGATGCAAAGCTGGGATGCATGGTCTCCTGTATGAATATGATCTTTGGATGGGCCATATAGAAAACATCCTTTAGCACATTGAATTTGGGGGCTACGCCCAATCCCCTGATGTTCATAGAGACAAGGAATGTCATTTTGATGACTCACCGGCCTCGCATGCTCTAAGGGGCCGAAACTCAGGTGAATCCAGAACAGGGACTTCCACTAAGGAAAAATTTCTCACATCTTGCTCAGAAGCTACAGTTCTCCCTCTAAAATGATGACTACCCCCCTTTGTTTTCTTCCTGAGAGTGATATTTTTCGCGGATTGTGGACTAATGAAAGGATGGGATGGGCTGGACGGTTTGTGAATGGTGAGTGGCTCAAGTTCCAGCGAGGTCCTATTGAGGAGACAGTCGATATCACTATCAAAATTATTAACCAGAGAATCAGAGGAAACATTGCCCGGGGAAAGACTATGACGAGGGTCATATTCTTGAGTCTGGATAGGTTCCTTGCCCTTCGAATCAGCATGACAATGTTTGACTGGAGACGGAGTGGAGGATGAAATCTGAATGGGAAGAGAACCTACGACGAAATCTTTTTGATTCATATCAGGAGGAGGAGGAACCGGAATATCCTCTCGAGGTTCAGGAATTTGAGAGCATAAAGGGGGCGAGATGATTGAATCTAAGCGGTCTTGTGAGTCTCTATAGGAGCAGTAAAGATCCGACTCTGAAGAAGGTTCTAAAGGCTGAGACTTATGGGCCATATTCTGAGCAGGAATCGGCATATTTTGATGATCCTGCTTTCCGGTGACCCGAATATCATCTTCCCGGGAATACTCGGACTCAGACCTCCTGACCCGCCTGATGTTTGATTTCCTGAATTTTTGAGAGAAACGATGACTGCAGTTTCTGATCAAGTGGCCTGTCTTATGACATAAGGAGCATCTGAAGGGGATTCCCCAGAAGTCTAGCCTTTGCTGGATTTTACTATTTCCCCATACAATCTCCAAGTGATCTGGATAACCACCTTTATACGGCTTCTCAATTAGGATCCAGGCAATTCTCTTGTCTTTCTCTCCTCTACACCAGGGGTCAACATAGAAAAACTTGCCTATCGAGTTTCCTATTTTTGAAAGAGATTCTTCTGACCATACTTGCAAAGGTAAGTTTGGTAGTTTCACCCAGATCATACGATTGGAAGGAGTGTTCTTTAAAGGATCAAAACCTATGTACCAGCGAGATAGAGCTAAGAAGCTTCTTCCATAAACCCAGGAATTTTTTAAAATAATATCTAAATCAGAGTCTTTCAGGAAGTGGAAGGAATACCATTCCTTCATGAGGCGGGAAATGATAGGAGTATACCCAATCAGGGGAGCCCACTTGTCCGTTAGCCATTTACGCATGTCCTGATCATCCATCTCAGGAAATTGCCACTTCCCAACCAGCGAAAATTTCTTTAGGCTATCAATTCTTTCTGTAAGGGTGGCTCCATCCAAGCATATGGCTTTCGGAGGAGGGTCGGTCTTGACAGGATTCTTAGCTTTGTTAAAGAAAGAAGATGGGGATCCGGCTATTTTAGAGAAAGCCTTTTTAGGTTTATGAGTCTCTCTGCAAGCTGGCTTAATAATCATGTCCTCCACTGTGGCTTGCCAGCCTGTAAGGCTTGGTTGCTTTTTCCGATCCTCCTCGGCTTGAATAGCAGCCTGTACAAGCGCTCGCGTGGCTGAAGAGTCCGACTCATCCATGCTATTAATGGGAGTGGGTGAGCACTAATGCCGGCAAGTGTTGAGGGCGTCAGCGACTTGTACCAGTATGAGAGATCAAGCTCCTATTTAATTTCCTTCCTTAATATGATCCCCGGATGTAATAAAGCCTGGAGGGAAAGGCCGTAAATAGAATAGATTGTTCTGATAATAATCCCTGGATGAAATAACACTTGGAGAGAAAGGCAAATAATAGAATAGACCGAGGAGATCAGCACCGTAGATCCGATCCTGACAAAAGGATGTGTCGGACAGGGAAAATTAAAGGATCCAGAATGATGAGGACTCGGGATCAGCAAGGTAGAAGACTCCAGAAATAGGAAGAGGAGGCGGGGACTCACAATTTGGAAAAATCTTCTAGTTGATATGACATAAAAGGACTTCCCCTTCCCCGAGACAGCTTCAAACCTAAATTGGAAGAGATTGCGCATACTATGCCAGTTAAGGATAGAATGCAAGAGCTGGAGATAGATACAGACGTAATTAAGGCAAGTGCTGACCAGAGAAAATTTGAAATTTTCAGGTCACCGAAAAGATAGGAAAAACCAGGGATTTCACTGGTTTTCAGGCAACCATGTTTTACAGCCTATCAGGAAACAGAAGCTGCTATGCGGGAGAATGTTCATGACAATCAACACAGCAACAGACAAGCTGGAAAACACACCACCACTTCCCAATTCTAATACGAAAATCAGTACATGGACTATAGAAGACAATTGAGTTCTTTATCTTGGCATATAAAGACTTCAGCATTGTTTAAGCAGAAACAGATCTACGACAATGCTTTATATGAAAAAACCAGAGGATTGTCAATACTACTGCAATTCGTCCTCAATCACTTTTGCCAGAAAAACTTAGAACAGATAAGGAGGAAACAGAATAAAACTGACCTTTTACTTGCTTTGCCGGAACATACGGGAGAGAGAGCGTCGTTTACCAAACCATCACCTTCAGCGAGATGTCTAGGTACCATCCAGAGCACAGAACCAGATATGAGCTATTTTATCCAGCTGTGGAGTTGACAATGGAGATTCAACAACCACCCACCCAGAACAAAAGCAATTCTGTAAGAGCCAGAACCATCCGAATCACCATTATAACAAGACTAGACTCCAAAGATATGCATTCGCCTGAGAGGAAAAACTATCACGTTATGAGACCATCACCCAGGAAAAACAGACAGAGAGCAGTCGAAGAAATCCCAAGGCCAAAGGCCCAAGGTGGGAAGAGGAAACCGCAGGCAATCTAACTGAGTCCAATATATAACTGGAGGCTAAAACAAAGAAGTAACGACAGGTTCATCACCAGACGTCCTTCTGCATGGGATGATGATGGAGGCAGCACTACGTGTCCAGGAAAATGTAAGTGCATGCAAGGGACCACCTATGACAGCCGGGTGTCGCTATTCAGAAGCTTACCGACCCTATTAACCGAAACGTGCATTCTCTGTAGGGGACCAACCAGAAGACGCTCCCAGCCTCCCTAGCTTGTAAACCTACCGCCCGTAAGAGAAAGTATGCGCTGTCTGTCTCCGGGAAAGGCGGGTGGCTGAAACCTATTGGACTCTGTGAAAAAACCTGTTCCGGCTCCACAGTCTCTCCCGTGTTCTGGGTCCGCAAACCTCCATACTCGTGTTCTGGGAAAGGTTAGCTGGTGAGATGAGACTTCAATTGAAGCAAAGTGGCTTCCAAACTCCTCATCAAGTCATACGTGTAAGGAGATCACAAATTCAAACTTTTCATCATTTGATAGCCGAGTTAATGTGATCTCTAATTTGAGTTCTCAAGATAGAAAAGAAATGTTATCATAGTTTGAAGATAAGGATTGATCCAGATAGTGTACCAATCAGAACAACAACATGATGATGTTTTTGCATGATCCTGTAATATACCTCTACTATGTAGTGTCATTTACTTTTTATTAAATATCTATGTGTATAGGAATGGTAGAAAAGCCATGAAGATACTTTGGAAAAAAAAAATGGTTGTAAATAAGTATTTTCTTTATTAATAAAATGGATGAAACTTAAGCACTAGGAGGAGACAGTCGATAATGAGATTGGTTGACGAAAAAAGGAAAATCCATAAGATCTTGTTGCTAATGAGATTGGATAAATCCTTCAAGATAAAAATTCTAGAAAGATTATAAATAAGATTAAGGGATGGAGGAGAAAAATCCCTTAGAAGGACTTAGCTGATGAAAGATGCTAAGTTGTTTGCACTTAAAGCATCACAAGAGAAAAAGGTGGCTTGTTATGGCAAAAGCCTAAGAAAGTGGGCAATAAATCCCACAAAAGCAGGACACCACAAAAAGGAAACATTTATCATGAAGGAAGGGTATAAACTACCAATGGAGGGGATCAACGAGGTTGTGGTTACACTAGCAGGAAATCTCAACTTGGGGTGAACTAGAGGAACTTAGTTCTACAGTTGGGTGGAGAAGGTGTTTGACTCCCAGTTTTGTTTCTCAATAGCAACTCTAGTTAGACTATTCATTGTTTGATTTATTTTGGAATACATGAAGGTATATGTAGATATAATTTTTATCTGAAATGTTGTTGACATAACTTTAGTCATCCGAAGTTGGTATTCTAGTTAGGATAAAGTTTTGTGTTGAAAATGAATGTTGGGAAGTATAATATGATGTTTTGTTATGGTCGCAAATGGGAAATGGAATTCCAAGCATATGAAATTCCTAAAATATGAACAAATTTATAACTATGTGATACTTGTATTCATAACTATTAAAATATGTCATTGATGTACTTAAAGTTACAAAATTATGTAAGGATATATTTCGTGACCAATGTTGTTGCACAGGAAAGTAGAACCATAATTTAATTAATATTAGAGCGAGTCTATTGCAACATGTAAGAGTCTGAAATCAATAGGCTAAACTTCCATGCGCTTGTACTCCTTGGGGAGATGTGGTTGATAAGTAGTTGAAGTGTGAAGTTATCCTGGAATACTAAGATAGAAACCTGTTGAATTGTGTGTGTTATAGTATTATAGGCATAACTAATTTACATTGGAAGTTGTAGATCTATTCATATAATTTATAAAAAGTAATTATGGTTGTTATAATTAGGGGTAAGATCTAGTGCAAAGCTAGCATGCTGAGTGCACTACTCAGCCATGAACAAGTTTTTAATTAAACTGAGTTAAGGGAAGAATAATGTCAAATAGACATTCTGGAACAACACGGAAACAATTGGATGTTGGAGAGAAAAGTTCCAACATTAGTTATCAAACAATTAAAGGAGTTTTATATGCCTAATATTCCTCACACAATATATCCATTTATCGATATACGAGTGCCAATGTCAACAAGGTATTGTATGTATCGAAGTTGAGTGGAGAAAAGAAACATTTACTAAAAACATCTGAATGAACATGCCCAATCGTGATCCACCAAATTCAACCAGGAGTAATTGCTAAGCAAGAACATCTAAAGGCAGTGCTTCAAACGGTAGCTAGATTGACAATTTGATTTTCCACAGGCGGTGACCAAAATAAGTAACTAAAATAAACTACCACAAAATTATATACATGTCCCAGAATAACAAATTACGTTGGAAAACCACGCAGAACCAGAACCAAAGCTAAGATTGAGTACAACAGTTGATATAAACACAATATGCATATGTATTATTCCACGGAACCACATAAAAGATCTAAGCAAAACACATACCCATAAATTGTAAGGTCTCTAATAGTAAGATTAAGCTATATACAGTGTTGTATAAAGAAGTTTAACAAGAGTACATGAAGAAGTAAACAACAATGCATATTTCATTTGTCATTTAACTTATAATCCTAACATATTAATAAATTGGAATGCTTGGTACATAAAATACCTAATAAGTAATTTCAATACCAGAACCCCCCTGCCAAACATCCCAAGACCCAAAAGTCCTATGTGATATCTATATATATATATATATATATATATATATAATGAAACTGAAGTTAATTACAAAGTGAGGCCAATTTTGTGTCTCATCAAAAGGGATTGCAAACTGGACTTGTTGGAACCAGAACCAAAACAAAATACAATGATCGTGACACCATAACTCTCCAGAGATATCTAGGCATAGCAGTTTGCTATAGGCAGTTTTACCAACTTGAAACCAAAATCATGGAGATGGAAATTAGAGAATGAGGAGGTTTTTGAGTCCCAAAGGTTGATGTATAGCTCAGGAGAATAGCGACTACCTGTGAAACAAAGGGAAGAAACACATGCACATTAGACAACTAAACCTTGGTGACCCTAGTTGGGTTTTCACAAGTAGTATAAATTCAAGAAAAACAAGATGCTCGAATTAATTTAAGTTATACCTGTGTAGACCCTAATGGAAGAAACAAAGCATATACGACCTAGAACTCTCCCACAAACCTGCAAGAAAGGAAAAGAGCATTGCAAAGGTGTAGTTAACATCCGTAATAGGGGAAACAACCCAAATCTAAAAAGGGTAAGCATAGTAGAGGGAAGTAACAAAACTTTATGTCGAAGCTGAGTAGGAATGCATAGCAATTGTCGAATCAACCCATGAAGGCGACCAATCCCATATTATTCTTTTGAAAACCCTACAAACTGGGAGATATCAATTACTGGCATGATATACCATACTCTTGTTGATTAATGAATTGAGAACACAGACTAGGTGACAATGATAAATAAAATGGAAACCCTTTACTTGAATCAAGAACCTCATGGAACAAGTTCAATATTATGAAGTCTCTGCCATAGAATATAAGCATGTACCTGCACAAAAAACCACGATTGGGTCTTGTGATGGAAGAAAACATTAGTTAAAATGTATAAAACCCTCATTGGAATCTAGTAAATGCATAGAAGGTAGCCACGACATCACAATACATACATACACACACACATATATATATATATATATATATATATATATATATATATATATATATATATATATATATCTATATATGTATGTATGTATGTATGTATCATGGGACACATAGACATTATCATTCAATGCCACTAATGTAGATTAGAGATTAGTAGGGGGTTCCAAAGGTGAAAAAATGTATGCAGATCAATGAATGTGTAAATGTACTAGTGGGTGAAAATAGGTGGATATGCACACACGAAAAAGGAAAAGAAAAAAATTATAGTGCGATGATAGGTTCTTGACAAATGGTATCAGAGCCTAACACCACCACTAGGCCTGGGGACGATTAGAACAACAATAAGTTAAAAAACAAAAATCTAACATAATTATATAGGATGAACGAAACTTGAATTTTGTGGAATTGCAAGGTACGAGGGCAATGAGATCCAACAAAATAATGGTTTAGGAGGCTCTAGCTAGTACTGAAGGTAAAGATCTATATGTTGAACTGGGAGAGGGGGTCACCCCAACAAGTTCCAAATTTTATGGAGGTCATTAGGAATTTGTAGTAGGAACTGACATACTTAAGGAGCAGCAACGAACGATTTCTAAAAGTCGGCGAGGAATAGGAAAGAATGATCAGAGGGCTTATTGAAAAGTATAGCCATAAGATAGTGGAACATGAAGTGGAAAAAGGAGTCAAAATGGGAACAGAGTCTGAACCATCCGAAAGTGAGGGGGAGTCTGATAAGACATATCCTAGGAGTCAAAAGAAAAAGAAGAAAACTGAATTACAAGGAGAATTTCAGAAGATTAAACCCCCTACGTCTCACGGGGAAAGAAAGGAGGACACTGAGGCATGGTTACTTAATATGATGAAAATATTTCCAAGTTTATGATTATGAGAGCAACTTGAAGGCTAGATTGGTCATTTACTAGCTACAAGGTAAGGTTGCTCTCTGGTGGGAAGAGGCTAAAGGTGTGCATTTACTTGAGGAAAGGACTGTGTCATGGGAGGAGTTTCAGAAACGATTTAAAAATCGATATTTGAGTGAACAGTATTATGATGACCATGCCAAGGAGTTCCATGAACTAAGGTTGGGGAAACTCATGATGGATGAGTTCATGGTGAAGTTTACTAATTTTTTGCAATATGTACCCTACATTAAAGAGGAAAAAGCTAAGGTATAATGGTTTGGGAACTGTCTACCTATAATGTACAAAGAGCGTATTGAATTTGAAAATATGAAGACAATTGAAGAGGCTGTAAGAAAACCCATATTTCAACAGTTCAGAAACAAGGGAGAAAATTCTAAATTTTGGCCAAATAAGGACATAAATAAATCTGTAATTGGTGCAAAACGGTAGAAACTAGGTTATCTGAAATTTTATGGGAAGGATCAGCAATGAAAAATGTATAGCAAGGGGAATACCAGCTAACCAACACAGTCTCAGTCTAGATAAAAAACATTGAATCTAGATGGGAAGAAGAACAACGGGGGAAAAAAGAGAACCATTAAAATGTTGGGGATGTGGTGAACCTAATCTGCTGAGAGATTGCCCAAATAATCCCATATATGTTCACAATATTCAAGTTGGGTACAAAGCCACCACCGTGAATGATATTTCTAGGAATATTCCTAGAATAAGCACTTTCTTAAAGGATAGACAAGCGAAACATCAATCAACTATGATTAAGATCGAAGGTACTCTCTCCAACTAACCTTTTTTTATTTTAATTGATCATGGGGCTAGTTTAAGTTATATTGGACCTCAGATGGTGGAAAAATGTGAACTAAGAACTGAAAAATATGAAACTGCTTGGCTGGTACAGCAGACAACTGGCACCAAAAGAAGGGTAACCAACCAAGTGAGGTAATGTCCTCTTAATCTAAATGGATATTTAACAACAATAAATCTAAATGTCCTTCCCTTATGATCATATGACATACTAATAGGCATGGATTGGCTTGAGAAACAAGGATCCATAATAAACTTCCTAGAAAAAATAGTGAGTTGTGTGAATCAACAATAACAAACACAAAAAAATTAGGGGGTTCCAAAGCCCATATCCATACGACAAATTTCAGTTGTGCAAATGAAAAGGAGTGCGTGGAAGGGTTATCAATTATTCATGATTCATGTAGAAGAGGGTAAACAATGGAGTGAGGAGGTAACCTCAGATACTCTACCCATTATTAAGGATTTTCAAGATGTTTTTCCAGAGGAGGTTCCCCGTCTGCCACCACACAAGGATATAGACTTTACCATTGATGTGGTACTCGGTGCAGCCCTAGTGTCTAGAGCACCTTACCAGATGAGTACACCTGAGTTGTGGAAACTGAAAATGAAACTAAAAGAGTTGTTAGATAAAGGCTACATCAGGCCTAGTGTGTCACCTTGGGGGGCACCATTGTTATTTGTTAAAGAAAATATGGCACATTCAGAATGTGCATTGATTACCGACAGTTAAACAAGTTAACCATAAAAAACAAGTACCCATTGCCCTGTATCGATGATTTGTTTGACCAAGTTATGGGGACAATCATTTTCTCAAAAATTGACTTAAGGATAGGATATCATCAACTAAGAATAAAGCAGGATGATGTTCATAAAACAACGTTTAAGATGAGATATGGACACTATGAATTTGTAGTGCTACCATTCGTCCTTACAAACGCCCTCACAACTTTTATGTTCTTAATGAACAACATACTCAATAAGTATTTAAATAAAATTGTTCTGGTATTTATTGATGGTATATTAATATATTCAAAAGATGAGGTAGAGCATAAGGAACACCTAAGATTGGTGCTACAAACATTAAGAGAAAATCACTTGTATGCAAAATTCAGCAAGTGTGAGTTCTACAAACCCAAAATACAATACCTAGGTCACATTATTTCTAAGGAAGGGTTGATAGTTGATCTAGAGAAGGTGAAATCCATGATTAACTTCCCTAAATGAACGAATTTGTCTGATTTTTGGTCCTTTATGGGACTTCTAGGGTACTATCGTTGATTTATAGAAGGCTTATCTAAAATAACTCATCCCATTACATCTTTACAGAGAAAAGGGGTCAAGTTTGAATGGATTGTAGATTGTCAAAAAAGATTTGATATGCTTAAAAAATTACTTACAACAAATCCCATCATGAAATTGGCAGATCCAATAAAGAATTCACAATTTTCACTGATTCTTGCATGAAAGTACTAGGGGGAGTTTTGTTGCAAGGTAATTTTGTAATAGCTTATGAATATAGGAAATTGAAGACCCATGAAAAATATTATTCCGTATATGATCTGGAGCTACCTGTCATACACGCCTTAAAAATGTGGAGACATTATTTACTAGGAAAAAAAATATTCTGTCAACAAATCATATCACCCTGAAATACCTTTTTAGCCAACCAGACTTAAATGCTAGGAAAGCCAAGTGGATGGCATTTCTTAGTGAGTTTGAGTTTGACATAAAACACATAAAGGGGAAAGAAAAAAATATAGTAGACACTTTGAGTAGGCATGCCTATAATCTAATGGAAGTTGTTGTTAGTAGTATTAACACATATTTTCTAGAGTAGATCAGAAACTCCATGGCTAGTGATCCAAAATATTTGGAAATCCAACAAAAATTACTATAAATTGATGCTCCTGGTTATGCAGAAAATGCTGAAAATTTTCTAATTTGCAAAAACAAATTGTATATCCCTGATGTTACTTCTTTGAAACAATTGATATTTGATGAATATGATAAGAAACCTTATGTAGGGCACCCAATATACCAAAATATGGTCACCACATTAAGAGAAAAATTCTTCTACCTGGGAATGAAGAAAGAAGTGGCTGAATATCTAACAAAGTGTTTGGAATGTCAACAGTTAAGGTTGAGCATCAACACTCAACTAAATTTTTGAATCCCATAATTTCCTTAGACTTTATTATAGGGTTACCTAGAACAAAAATACAACATGACTCCTTAGTGGTGGTGGTGGAAACGTTTAAGCAAAGCAACTCATTTCTTGACTTTGCAAACTACGTTTGGTACAACAAAAATTGCTCAGATCTTCATGAAGGAAATTTTTCGACTTCATGGAATACCCAAGATGATAGTCTCAGACCAAGATGCCAAATTTACCTCAAATTTTTGGAAGGAGTTATTTGGGGCCATGGGCACCAAATTGAATTTTAGCACTACATCCCATCCTCAAACGAATGACCAAACTGATATAACTAACCATATTCTGGAAGATATGATCAGAATGTATGTTATGGTCAGGCCTACAAAATGGGAAGATTTTCTACTTTTGGCCGAATTTGCCTACAATAAAAACTATCAGGCGTCCATAAGAATGGGCCATTTTGAAGCTTTGTATGGCATAAAATTCCATACACCATTTAGTTGTAGTCAACTAGAGGATAGGCTCATTCTTGGGCTAAATGCATTACAGGAAATGGAACATACAGTTCAAAGGATTAAGCCTAATATTAAAGAAACATAGGATCAAAAAAGAAGTTATGCACACAGAAATAGATCATACAAATAATTTAAATATGGGGACCATGTTTACTTAAGAGTAAAACCCAGAAAAAGTACATTAAGAATGGGCACTTGTCCAAAATTGGTGCCCTGGTTTTGTGGGCCATTTGAGATTTTGGATAGAGTAGGACCTGTAGCTTATCAACTAGCACTACCCAGTCACATTAAAGTTCATAATGTTTTTCATGTTTCCTTACTTAAGAAGTATGTACATGATAACTCTCATATTATTGACTGGAAAATGTTATAGGTGGAACCCGAAGGAGAATTCATGGAAGAACTGCTTTGCATTCTCGATCGGAAAGAGATCTGGCTCCAGAATCGAGTCGTCGCTAGGGTTAAATTGCAATGGAAGCACTATACTCCTAAGGAGGCTACTTGGGAGTGAGAAGATGAAATGTAGAAAAAAATTTCCCAACTCTATTTCAGCCAAAAAAACCTATGAACTGAACATCGAGGATGGTGTGCATAAAAGGGGGGAAGGAAGTAATATCCCTCAACTGCGTAGTGTCATTTCCTTTTTGTTAAATATCTCTGTGTATAGGAATCACATAAAAACCATGAAGATACCTTGGAAAAAAAACTGTTGTAAATAAGTATTTTCTTTATTAATAAAATGGATGAAACTTAGGCACTAGGAGGAGACACTCAAGAATGAGATTGGTTTCCAAAAAGAGGAAAATCTAGGAGATCTCGTTTCTAATGAGATTGGATAAATCCTTCAAGATAATGATTCTAGAAAAAATATCGATAAGACTAAGGGATGGAAGAGAAAAATCCCTTAGAAGGACTTAGCTGAGGATAGATTCTAAGTTGGTTGCACTTAAAGCAACGTGGGAGAAAAAGGTGGGATGTTAAGGAAAAAACCTAAGAAAGTGGGCAATAAAGCCCACAAAAGTGGGACATTGCAAAAAGGAGACAATTATCATGAAGGAAGGGTATAAACTACCCATGGAGGGGATCATTGAGGTTGTGGTTACCTTGGCATGAAATCTCAGCTTAGGGGTGAATTGGAGGAACTCAATTCTACAATTGGGTGGCAAAGGTGTTTGACTTCCTATTCTGTTTCTCCACAACACTTATGGTTAGATTGTTCATTGTTTGATTTATTTTGTAATACGTGAAGGTAGATGTAGATACAATTTTTATCTGAAATGTTGTTGACTTAAATTTAGTCCTTCGAGGTTCATATTCTAATTAGGATAAAGTTTTATGGTGAAAATGAATGCTAAGAAGTATCATTTGATGCTATGTTATGGCTGAAAAAGGGAAATGGAATTCCAAGCATATGAAATTCTTAAAATATGAACTTATTTATAACTATGTGATACTTGTATTCATAACTGTTAAAATCTGTCATTGATGTACTTAAGGTTACATAATTATGTAAGGATAGATTCTGTGACCACTATTGTTGCATTGAAAAAGTAGGACCATAGTTTAACTAACATTAGAGTGAGTCTATTGCAGTAGGTAAGAATCTAGAATAAACAGGCTAAACTGTAATGCACTTGTACTCCCTGGAGAGATGTGGTTTATAAGTAGTTGCAATGTGTAGTTATCCTAGAAAAATAAGATAGAAACCTGTTGAAGTGCGTGTGCTATACTATTACAGGCGTAGCTAATTTAGATTGGAAGTAGTAGATCTATTCATGTAATTTATAAACAATAATTGGGGTTTTTATAATCGGGGGTAAGAGCTAGTGCCAAGTTAGCATGCTGAGTGCACTACTCAGCCGTGCACATGTTTTTAAGTAAATTGACTTAAGGGAAAAGGAATGTTGAATGAACATTCTGGAACAACATGGAAACAATTGGACCTTGGAGAGAAAAGTTATAGCATTAGTTATCAAAAAATTAAAGGAGTTTTTGATGCCTAATATTCCTCACATAGTATATCCATTTATCGTTATAAGTGCGCCAATGTCAACAAGGTATTGTATGCATCGAAGTTGAGTGAAAATAGGAAACATATAATAAAAACATCTGAACGAATGCATCCAGTCATGATACACCAAATTCAACCAGGGGTAATTACTAAGAAATAAGATCCAAAGATAGTGCTTCAAACTGCAGCTAGATCGACAAATTGATTTTCCACAGGCGGTGACTAAAATAAGTAACTAAAATGAACTACCATAGAGTTATAAACCCAGAATAAAAATTTACATTAGCAAACCACACAGAACCAAAACCAAAGCTAGGATTGAGTACAACAATTGATATAAACACAGTATGCATACACATTATTCCACAAAACCACATAAAAGATGTAAGCCAAACGTGTACCCAGAAATTGTAAGGACGCTAACAGTAAGATTAAGGGTATATACAGTTATGTATAAAGAAGTTTAACAAGAGTACACGGAGAAGTAAACAACATTGCATATTAAATTTGTCATTTAACATACAGTCCTAACATATTAAGAAATTGGAATGCCTGGAACAAACAATACATAATTGGTAATTTGAATACCAGAACTCCCTTGCCAAACATTCCAAGACCCATAAGTCCTACGCTATATATATATATATAATGAAACTGAATTTCATTACAAAGTGAGGCCAAGTTTGCAACTCATCAAAAGGGATTGCAAACTGGACTCATTGGAACTAGACCAAAACAAAATACAACGATCATGACACGAGAACGCGCCAGCGATATAGGAATAGTAGTTCGCTATAGGCAATTTTACGAACCTGAAATCAAAATTGTGGAGATGGAAATTAGAGAACGAGGAGGTTTCTGAGTCCCATAAGATGATGTATAGCTCAGGAGAATAATGATTACCTGTAAAATGAAGCAAAGAAACACATGCACATTAGACAAGTAAACCTTCCTGACTTCAATTGGGTTTTCATAGGTAATATAAATTTAAGTAAAACAAGATGCCAGAATTAGTTTAAGTTATACCTATGTAGAACCTAATGGAATAAACCAAGCGAATACCACCTGGAAATCTCCCACAAACCTGCCAGAAAGGAAAATAGCAATGCAAAGGCATACTGAAACTCCAGAATAGGGGTAACGACCCAAATATGAAAAGGGTAAGAAGTGTAGAGTGAAGTAGCACACCTTTATGCCAAAGCTGAGTAGGAACACGTAGTAATTTTCAAATCAATCCATGAAGGAGACCAATCCCTTGTTCTTCCTTTGATAATGCTGCAAACTGGTAGAGAGAAATTACTGGCACGATATACAATACTCTTGTTGGATACTGAATTGAGAATGAAAACTAGGTGAAAATGATAAATAAAACGGAAACCATTTACCTGAAGTGAGCACCTCATGGAATGAGATTGATATTATGAAGACTCTATCACAGAATATAAGCATGTCCTTGCAAAAAAAAACCATGATTGGGTTCTAAGAAAGAAGAAAAAATTACTTAGAATGTATAAAACCCTCACTCGAATCTAGTAAATGCATAGAAGGTAGCCATGGCATCACAGTATAATACCTATACGTAAATGGAAAAGAGAAATGGGTTGAATCCAGGTTAAGTTTCTCCCATGAACCCCCTACAAGCCATGAAAAGGCCGACATCTACCAAAACTAGATTCCACAACACCAAGAAGTCATCCAATAGAGAGTACAATGACAAATGTGGCATAGGGTTCCATCGTTCACACGAAAAGAGGGTTAGGGTTGGGGTAGGGTGATCCCTACCATTGATCGACCCCCAAGTTATCTCCACTATTGAACATAACCCAAGAACCACCTGCGCCCATGTGAACATGATGGTCATGGAACCAGGCCATTGGCTTACTCTGTTCCCAAGGAAAAATCACCCACAGAAAATTAAAACAAAAACAAAATCAATAGGGAATTTGTATAGATACATAAATGCAATGGAGCACCATGTGACACTTCTTGCAAGGTGAAATTCATAAGGTTGAAACTTTATTATAGTCGAGAGGGGGTATAAATGTAGCATTATAGTTAGGTAATGTTAGGAGTATAACCCCAAAATAAACAACCATAATATAAACCCAAGATGTGCTGGGAAAGATAAAGCTATGTAGGGTGTGGTATCACATGTATAGAGATGACCATCATAATAAATTATATATATACACATATGATGAGAGACATAGACATTAGCATTCAATGCCACTAATGTAGATTAGATATTAGTAAGGGGTTCTAAAGGTGAAAAAATGTATGCAGATCAATGAATGTGTAAATCTACGAATGGGTGAAAATAGGTGGATATGCACATAGGAAAATGAATTTTTTTTCACAGTGTGATGATAGTGACCTTACAGATCATGTGAATCAAAAATCAATTCCCCCGATCCTATGACTGACATGTGAAGAAATTCCTATGACAAATGAAGGTGAAAACACATGTATATTGAAGTTTTGAAGAGGTCAATGATGTCTTACTGTCGATGAAGTTAACGGAGCATATTGTCCATAATGGAAGCATTTTCATTGGAAGAACTCAATATTTCACAAGGAAGACAAGGCACAACACCTAGATAGTTCGACCGAAAGCTCCAACGATCCCAGAAACAATGATGAGAATCTGAATCAGGGATAGTGGTGAGTCATGGTCATAAGAAGAGTTTGTTAATGAATAGTGGTTTAGTGCAAGACATGGAGAAGGAAAAGGATAGCCCAATAAATCATCACGGGTTGATTGGTTCTCTTCAGTTTGATCAAAGGAGGGTACTTAGGACCAAATTCGTAGGATGGTTTGCATGCAAAGCGAAGGTGTGTCAATCCAGTTCAAATTAGAATTGTGTAGACTTTTCCATAGCTAGGAAGAAAGCCACATATGTTGGAGAAGTTCAAAATAATCCTAGTGAGAAACTAAAATTATACTTACTGATTTTTAAATAGTGAAGAATGGAGTTAGTGAAATATATTACCTTATTTATATTGTTCAATACACAATCTAGCATTAGTGAGTAGATGTGATGTGTTTTGACTTTTCCTACCATTGGGGTTATTATATATATATATATATATATATATAGAAAATGGTCAATAACTTTTTGAAAGTGGTTTGAGTGTTCATGGTTAGAGAATTAGAGTATTTGGATAAATTTATACCTAGTGAATTTGAACTTGTAAACAAGGCAATGTGGTTAGCAAAGCTCATATAGTTACATGGCATATTAAAGGTCACATGTTCAAATCCTTGTGAAGACAATTTTGGAAGATATTTTTGGAAGTTGTCATAATGAGCAAGAAGAGGACATTTTCTTTTAGCATGTCATTACTGGATATCTGATAATTTTTTGTTGATTTTACATTGTAAATGAGTGTGTTTTTGGTTGAACCTAACACCCAAGATTGAGTAAAGTGGTTCAAATTAAAAATGTATTAGAAATCTTAAACAATCTCATTAGTTCTACTACTGATGAAACTGTAAATAGTAATAAAGTGAGCCTTATTGAGATTAGAGTCCATTTACATGATTCTTTGGAGATAGTTTAATTTCTCCAGGTTGAGTCTCAAGTACATCGTGATGATCTTAGTTCAACCCTCATTGAATGTACAAATTTCCTTTTCTCTAGTTGGGAGAGAACAAAAACAACCAAAGATAATAAAAAAAAACTCGTAATAGGGAATGTTGAAGGACATGAGAAGGAGTATATGTTAAATACACTAGAGTAAATAAGAGACTAGGATGGATTTTTAACATCTACAAATTGCCCTAATGAAAATAAAGGGATACAATATCATATAAATTCATTCAAAACCCTAAATTTTCATAGGATTCCAATTTAAATGGAAGCAAAAGGTAGTAAAGTTACATCACTTACAATAGATATCAACCTTCTTCTTAACCCTCTCATCCAAGATTTCTTCCACAAACTTGGATTGACAACAACATACCAAATTTTTTGGCTTCCACAAGGAAAATATCTTTGTAATTTTTGCACGATGTTGCATTGATGGCATACCCCACACTAGAACCATTACCTTTATTACTGCTATTATTGTTATTTTTCTCTTGCTTTTCGTTTTTCGTTCTGGACTTGTTTTACCCCATTTTATTCTGGTTCTTTTTGTTGTGTTTCTTCGTTCTGGGCTTGTTTGAACTTTGGCTACCATTTTATTCTTGTTTTTTAGCTGTGTTTCTTCTTGTCGATGGTCTTCTTTGGTTCTAATTCCTGGAAATCTCAGGGGCAATTGGAGGCATATCCCACCACCAAACTATATTTTCAAGGTGAATTGGGTTGGAATGAAATTTAGAGAGGCGAAATCATGTTTTATTGGTTTTTTTATTTTATAATATTGGTGGCTAAAATACAATATTTATATATTTTAAAATTATTTTTGGGTGAAATATAGACAAGGAGTGTAATATAAAAAATTTGCCCCTTCCAAATTTAAAACCCCTTAAATTTCGCCCATGGGCTAAGATTCGCCCCTAAAATTTTCTATGGTATTGATATGGTAAACAAAATAATACATAGTAGAGAAGTATAACCCATTGACAATTGTACAATGCTTCTATTGTACAAATTCCCTGTTGCTACAATGGATCTGCACTTTCCCCTTTCATATGCACTCTCCATCTTTTTATTTCCTCCTCTCTTAAGTGTTCTCATGTGTGTTTCAACTTTTCCCATTATGTATTATTTATTCTTTGAGAGAGATAACTAATTGCCTCAATTATAGAAACAAATTCCCCATATCTTAGCATCTAATCATCTTAATCCTAACAACCACCTTATCTTATCGATTAGGTGCATCACTAAGATTAAAACTGTTAGAAAAATAGAGAGAGAGAAGAAAGAGCGATTAAACACAAAACACCAAAACACACACTGTATTCATTGATCACATAAATCTGTTACATATATAAGACTTAGATCACCGATTTTTATATGATAAGATCCGAAGATGGTGGATCTATGACTCATAGAAAACTCACACACAGAGGGAAATAACTATTTCTAGAATCACACCTAGAGACTCACATTAACAACTAACGACAACTTGGAAATCATAGAAGAATTGCTTCCAATGCCCTCCCTTAATGCTTACATGACAAAACTAGAAAGTAGAATTTATAACAATGAATGAATCTCTGTCAAATTTGTCTGGTATGGTCATCACTAGAACTCATATCCACTATGAAATCTCACGGTTTTCACTTTTTTCTTCACCACTCTTTCAAGCTTCCCACTTGATCCATTTAAGACATAATCGCTTTAGACCATTGTTGACGTGCTTTGCAGAATTGACACTTGTCAACCTCCCGGAGTGCAATGGGTCAGTCTTGATACTGAACCATTCTATGGAACAACCACCATTTGTTGAATATCTAGCCTTCCGCTATATTCACCAGTTATCTAGGATAGCATTCTGGGTACAGAATGTCTTCAACAGAGAATTCTACAAATTGAACTTGTATAAAATAACCTATACTGATGCTCCCAGAACACAACAGGTCACACTAGCTTAATTTTATTAAGAAGTACTTGTAACTAATGCTCTCGAAGTACGACATGTAAAATTAGTTTATTGAATAGTTGCCCTATTCTTAGTGGTTTTACATATCAAAATAATTTTACAAATAAGTAAAATCACTTTTACATCACTCATTAAATATAAAAATGAATCAACCATACAATAGTGTATTTTTCCTACATCTCCAAACCGGAATTCTTTTTCAAAGATCTGCATTTACCTCTTTCTTTGACCATTAGCTTTCCCAATTATTTCAACCAATCCACCATTCAAATTTACCACTGCCTCTTGTATATGCTAAAAAGTAATAACACCACAGAAAATAATTACATTCACCTTTAATTTATTTCATTCTTTTCTTTAAGAAAACATTCCGTATAAGACCTTGGTATATGGAGAGTCGTTCCTCCTTTTTTCAAGTTTTTGCAAACTTAGTCCGAATATGAGGTAATTGGATGGGGAAATGAGGGCCATATAAGGCGTAAACTTCCAGTATATTTTTATTAAACAGAGCCCGTCAGTCTCCAGTTTCTCCAGGCTTCTGTAACAAATTATCTTGGCTAAATAAAAACATTATGATTGTGGAGCAATATAGCAAGATTCTAAGATGGATGATACAATTGCGCAGTCATCCAAGCTATAATGCATGTGACCTGAAGACTGCCCCATATGATCATTACTAAAATCGACATGCCACTATTGCTTCCTGTCGATTTCGCTACAACAAAAATCGATCTAAGCTATGTTTGTTGCAGGAATGCTTGCCAGTTTAGCCGCCATACCAATGCTCTGTTGCTGCAATTCGTCTTACCGTCGTTACAGATGCTATAATTGACAGGTTTTTATAGGCCACGTGGAACACAAAGCTAAGTATTCTCTTACCAACCTAAGATCCAATCTTGCTCAAGGACATAGTGAATCGATCTAAAATTTACTCACACAAACATTCCACACAACATAATTTCCTACCCCAATCTATTTCTATAGGATCAATCTTTGAGGCTCCCTCATCTTCTTGGCCCTCTCTTGAAGGAGTCAGGCAAAACCACGCTCTGTTCCATGTTAGAAAGATAGAAAGAGCAGAGAGAGTGATTAAACACACAACACCAAACACACACTGTATTCATTGATTGCATAAAGTAACTACATATATAAGAATTAGATCACTGACTTCTAGATGATAAGATCTGAAGAAGGTGGATCTATGATTCATAGACCACTCACACACATAGGGAAATAACTATTTCTAGAATCACACCTAGAGTGTTAAAAATTGAGATCGAGAGCTGAGAGAAAAATTGCACAACACAAATCAAATTACACCATGATATTATTCATCACAATAGTTACATATATAGGACATAACAAACTTATTTTGACACATCTAGATCACTATTCCAACTCATTACATAGAAATCAACAACTTCTAGACTGGGACTTGGGAAAACATAATGACAACTACATATGACATGGAAGCATTACTTCCAACACCCTCCCTTAATTATTACATGGAAAACATTGAAAACACATATTACAACAACAATATGATATTTTTCTGAGCCTTCCTCAACACTCATATCCACTATGGAATCTCGCAAAAAACGCTCTTTCTTCACTGCCACATCTTTGAGCTGTCACCTAACCTCTATTTAAAACATAATTTCCTTAGACCATCATTGATGAACTTTGTACAATTGATGTTTCTTGATTACCCCGAAGAATAACATAGATACTGAATATCTCTAGGTAGTATGGACATGCTTTCATCCTCATAGCATGCATCAGAATACATAATTCTAGTTATATAGGTAAATTGTCTACTTAGTGAGCTTATCTAGCATTGCATCATAAAACTAATCTTTTTAACATACATATGAAGAAAACCTGTAACTAATGTTCTTGAAGCACCAAAGAACAACAAGACACATTAGTATATAGTAGACTCAACATAACCAAGTCAATGATGTGTCAACATAACCAAGTCAATGATGTGTTCTCTCCACACGAAAAACGTCGAGAACCATTAACTTGAAAATGATTTTATGTTTATTAACTAATCTTTCATATAATTACAATAAAATCGCAATAACTTTATATACCACACAAAAATAGAAACCCAAATTAAACAATAAAACATTGACCCACTATAGGCACATACAAGACATCCACTGCCACCATAAACTTGGACACCATATCAAAAAATTCGAAATAGCTAGGACAATAACCCAAAAATGAACCAAAAATATAAAGTTGACAGAGCAATCTCTGTGATTTCCCAGCAACATAGGATTTTGGGGCCATAGGATCTTTATGAGATGTGGTATTCACTTTACGTCTGTCCACATTAAACGACGAAAGAGGTGCTCTCAATTCGGCTGGCATAAGTAGTTTCAAACCGCTGCAACGAACAATGATTTTGACACAAGTTTGGTCCATCTTTAGAAAGAATTAAGGTGGGCAGGCCATAAGCCTTGTATTTCTCTACAAGTTGAGAATTGGCATCATGATCAATTTTGAAAACCTTTAATTTCCCTTTTGTACTCCTGTGAAGCCCAATCAATGATAGAAGCTATAAGCTTGCAGGGTCCACACCAATCGGCCACAAAGTCAACAAGCACTCTGAATTCATCACCTTCGAACTCGCTCTCTCTGACGATTAGAGCCTTACTGCAGCGAGTGACGACGAGGCTAATTTTCCTTGTATTCGGCTGAAACTTGCCAACTTTCTTCAAGACATTGTGCTTGCATTCGGAGGAGAATATATCCAGAAATATGTAAGCAGATCTGTTTAATTCGAAGGAACTCATAGCTCTCTATCTTTTTTCCTTTAGCGTATTTTGTTAATCAAATGGTACAATGCATGCTTGTGAGAAGCGACCCTGTGAAACAAGCAGTAGACACCTAAACAAACTCAATGCCTAGCAGAATTACAAACTTCGAGAAATAACCTGAGTGCAGCGATCTGGATTCTCTTAGATCTGAATGTCTAATCGGCAGTGACTGCCACTCTTCATCGCAACATGATGGTTTTTCGCACTAAGATTCCAGTGAATCACGGTCAACAAGATTTTAAATCCCAAAAAAAATCTCCCACTACGTTCTCGATCATGAAAATACAAAAATGAAAGCTCTCAGGCGCTTCTGCAGCAGTGTGGTCCATCCCTTTTTCAGCCCCATCGACACGCTAAACAGTGCCACAAAACTCAAAGAATCCACCACTCTGGATCTTTGGAAACTCTTGAGTTGAGCGGATAATCTCACACCAATAAAAAAAATATCTACAACTCAGCTGCCAAACAAACAGATCGCAACACCTCAACACCATGAAACACACAACACACAGGAACAAATCTACACATAATAAATATGGAAATTAAACACTTAACTAATCTATTTACATAGCATCAATAAACTCAATACTCCCTCATCTTCGTGGCCCTCGTGAAGGTATCAGCGCAGAACAAGCTTCGATAGTTGGAAATAATTAATTCCTACTTGTCTATGGTTGTAATTTTCTAATTGAGGAGTTTGTTCCTACATAATAGGAATAAGCTAGAATATAGTTTCTCCTAGTTTAGTGTGTGGTTGAGAGAATCTCTCAACCGCACTACTGTACGTCTAAGATAGCATTCCTATCTTGAGACTATATTGTATAAATATGTCTGTAATTTCCTCATTCAACAATTAATAGAATATATTGCTGTGTACAATTTTATCTTGGTATCAGAGCTTCAGAGCCCGAGGGCCTAGCCCCTTGTGGCCTTGGCTGCTCCTGGGCTGAAGAGAATAAAACTTTTGTGAATGTTTTTTTGCCCATCACCCTCCGTTGGCCAGTGCAAATCTGCTTCATTGGGAGAATTATGGACTGAGCCTGCGCTAGTGTGAGACGATGTAAACCAGGGTGTTTATTCATTATGTAGCGGGTGTGAGTCTGCTGACTTGAGCAAGAGCCGAAGAGTAGAGGGCGTGGTTGTTGTGAATGTGTGAAAGGAGAGTGCTGGAGCAAAGTGCGTGGTGCGGCGTAAGAGAGTGAGATCGCTGCAGGTGCTTGGTGTGTGGTGCCTTCTATTGCTGTAGGTCGTGGTGTTGATCCCGGTAGGACTTCCAAGATCGGTAGCCGTGGTGTGTTTGCCATTCAAAGAGTGAGATCTGAGTAGGTGACAGCAAATCGGTCAAGCCGGTGGACTGGTTATGTTGGCAGAGGATCGGCCGTGCTGCTGCTGTGTTTCTGGAGTGGTAGATGAGCGTGGAGAAAATTGTTGGGTCCAGAACACCGTAGGATTGGAGGAGAACGGGCCGGTGGTGTGCACTGAGCAGACGGTCAATTGCAGATTGCTGGCGCGCCTGCTGGATAGTGGTTGCCAGAATGCACCTGAATCTGCGTGGAGCCTGGAGGTGGAGTTTGCCTGGTTGAGTGCTCGTTCCAAAGAAACCCTCTCCTTGTGAGGAGTGGTTTTTTGATGTGATTTGTGAAGAACTACACTGCGATCTGGTGTTTGTTGCCTTGCTTTGAGCTCTTCAGCGATAGTTCTGGCTGTAGACTCAGCATCGTTCAGATACCCTTTCATAATTCCGGGCTCTCTGATGTGAATTTCTCCCGGTTGATTGTACGAAAGAGACACGCCTGTGCCTGGGTCCACGATATTCATCTAGGAATTCCAAACAAAAGGCAGTGATAAATGGTAGATCGGAGATCGCTGCCTGTCACAGTGATGAGGGCTTGTTGAACGACCCAGATCTGAAGGCGTTGCGTGGAGTGGAGAGAAGAAGATTTCTTATTTGCTGAGCCAAGGGATAGAAACCTGGAATATGGCCGGCGCCCGCACAACATCCCCTGTTTCAAAGGAATTGTGACAAATTCGCCGATTCCATCTGCAATGACACCGTAAGATTTTTTCGCCATGGCCATGTGGGCTGTTATTGCTCCGATCTTTTGTTGATTGAGAATAGCAGCAACAATTCAGCCGTTCGGGTTCCTGTTACTGTTCGTTTTCGGGTTCGTGTTCTCCGCCTTAAAGCCCTAAAAAGAATAGAAGAAACAAGGAGCATAGGCTCGAAACCACGACCTGGTGGTAGATGGAGAGGACAAACATACTGTAATAATGCATCTCCTTACGGTTTGGGAAAACAGTAGTAACTTCAAGAATTGGAAATTAAAGTGAAAATAGGATTAAATATGGAATACCTTGCTGTAGAGGATTGGATTAGCAGAAGCGCCTGACAGGGATCCGTGCAATCCCACATCATAAGCTAGGCTGCTGTCGGATTTAAAGAGGCCATAGTTTCTTTCCGAGGTCTTGCCAGGCTTTTGATCCTCGTTGAAGAGGGTAAAGACATAGCTTTCCAGCCTAACCGATGGTCGCATGGGAGTCCCCTGGTTCTGCGCCAGGAGTTGGAGGAGGTTGCCATTATAAATCCGGGCATTTTCCGGCGTAGCGCCGACTTCGTCCGACTCGCCCTTGGAGGGCCATCCGGTCTCGGAAACCTTGATTTCCATGGCGGAGTAACCGAGCACCGAGAGCGTAGAATAAACGGCGTCTATCTGAGCGTGGAGGATGTTGCTGTAGTGCAGATTCATGCCTTCATCCACCATTCCGGCGTTCGCCTGTAAGATAACGTAGTCCAGCGGGATTTGATCGGCGTTATCCTTGTAGGCAAAATAGGGGTAGGCATTGATGAGGAAGGGAAACGTTGTCTGAGAAAGAAAATCAAGAAGCGGTCTCAGGAAGGCGGTGAGCTCCGGTTTGAAGGCGCCCGCGGAGGGCGGGTATGACGTGGCCAGCGCTCCGCTGGATTGCGCCGTGGCCACATTCACGGAGCCCTACAACCCCAGGCTTACCAGAGCCGAATGTATGTTCTGTTAACTAGCTTAAATGCGAGCGCTGCTCAAACTCAGTCAGAAGAGAGGCATCGCACGTGTGACAGCGTTGTCCACATGGAGTTTGACTGAATCTCTAGCAAGACAGCTCGATGTGGTGCATGGGGGTCGGATCTGCTGGTGTGCTGCGTGAACCATGGAGATCGTTGGCGAATCTTCTGCTGCTAGATCACCCGTGTCGATGTGTGAATCCTGCTCGGATCTGGTGCGGTGAGTGTGGAGACGCGATCTGCTGCAAAGGAAGCGTGGATCTGGAACGAAGGGGCCGAAGGTACGTGCTCACAGTGGCCGTTGAGATCGGTGTAGCCGCTGCCAAGCTGTGGTGTGGAGGTCGAGCCAGAGGCCGACCTTGGTGAGTTTCAATCCACGAGATCGAAGCACCGGAAAGTGGAGTAGATTAAATACTCCTCGTTAGTGAAAAGAAAACCTGAGACTTCCCTGGAGGTAGAGAAACCTGGGCGGAGGATTTCTTTCACTTGGCAAGGTGCTATGGAGGCCATCAGTTTGAAATGAGGGCCGGTTAGCATGGTGATGGACAAGCCATAATCGTTGCGTTCGAATTTCTTTGGTAATACGCTGCCACTGCAACAGTAAAATGTGGTATTTATAAATGTTTTGGAATTATAATCATTGAGCTTAGCTAACTCAATGGAGTGATTTTGTTAGAATTAGCTACTCTAACAAATCATGCAGGTAAATCCAAGACAATTAAATCAGAAAGATGATGCAAATGTGGTGGGTAACAAGGTTGAATTGCACCAAATATTAATTTTGTGCAACAGTGATATCAAAGGAGCAACGACAACGTTTATGGTGGACAACAAAGTAGATTTTTTGTTTTAGTGTGGTTTGTGGAATAGACTCCCTAGCATGTTATTGTAATAGTCATTGTATGTACCAGAAACTCCAAATGTTGAATGTAAGCCTTGTAAAGGCATTTGAAAGTTCGTGGTGATCTTAAAACCACTTTGTAATGGTTTATGGTCAGCCTGAAACCATCTTTTATCACTTGAAAGTGAGGGTTGGTGGTGAGCCAGAAACCATCTATATAGTCTTTGTGACTGAAGTGCCTTTGTGGCCAGCTTGCCTTTGTGGCTGAATGGTTGGTGGTGAGCCAGAAACCATCTATATGGTCTTTGAGGCTGAAGTGCCTTTTGAAGCTAGCTTGCCTGTGTGGCGGAATTGCCTGTGTGGCTTAAAGTGCCTTTGTGGCTGTGTGTACACGAGAGCTTTGTGCTCGTAGGAGCAGGTGGACTGCAGAACACCTGGCTCAGACTCAGATGATTTTCTCTGAGTAGAAGGGGATTGGTGTTTTTCGCGCTAACAGCAATGCCAGGAAGGCCAACTGGCGCGTCTGTTAGGCCATTAATCGTGCCAATGGGTGCGGGTTTTTCGTTCAGGATCGCGCCAATTCACCTTCAAGGGGATCCGTGGGATCAGAGAAGTTGTGGATCTGTCCGAGGGCGGCAGATTGTGTTTTTGGAGGTTTTGTACATGCAATTCGTGTGATGATGGTGGATTTGACTATCATGACAAGTAGTCATTAAGGGGGGGAGTTGGAAATAATTAATTCCTACTTGTCTATGGTTGTAATTTTCTAATTGAGGAGTTTGTTCCTACATAATAGGAATAAGCTAGAATATAGTTTCTCCTAGTTTAGTGTGTGGTTGAGAGAATCTCTCAACCACACTACTGTACATCTAAGATAGCATTCCTATCTTGAGACTATTGATTGTATAAATATGTCTGTAATTTCCTCATTCAACAATTAATAGAATATATTGCTGTGTACAATTTTATCTTCGATACCATGTCAAAAATTGAGATCGAGAGTTGAGAGAAAAAATGCCCAACATAAATCAAATCACACTATGATATTATTTATTACAACAGTTATATATAAAAGACATAACATATTTATTTTGACACATTTAGATCATGATTCCAACTCATTATATAAGAATTAATAGCTTCTAGACAAATAATTGAGAACTCATAATGCCAATTACACATGACATAGAAGCATTACTTCCAACATAAAAACTCACAGTAACAACTTATGACAACTTGAAAGTCATGAAAGTATTACTTCCTATAAAAAAACATAATTCATTAATATTATATAACATTTGATTTAAATTTGTAAATCTAAAAAAGATAAGAAATTTGGCAAATTTCAAAATAGTATTATTTCCCACTTTTACAAAGTGGTTATTAATTGTTTTTAACTATTTTTCACACATTCACACCTCTAATAAGCAAGAAGATCGATCCTACTTTGAACTATATTCTTAGCACTCCCTCTAGGTAGGAAGAAATTCTATATCAATCCAATTATGTTTCTAAATGTTGCTTCACCCTTCCCTTTTTGTAAAGGCTTTGTCAAAATACGATCTTTGTTGATTGGTGGGAATATACTTGAGGTGCGTTGCTTGCTTCTAAATCCTATTTGAAATGAAATTATATTTAATCTCTACGTGCTTCGACTTATAAAATTATATTTAATCTCTACATGCTTGGACCTCTAATAAAACATTGGACCTATTATAAAACACTAGATTATCTGAGAATTTGAACAAACCTTCATTATCATAATATATCATTTAGTATCCAACTTTTATTCAAATAAACCAATATTTATCTTTCTAAACTATATATCATATGGATGTAAATTTTATTAAATTACATTTAAAAAAATGAAAAATAAAGATAATAAATAAAGATATAATTTATTAAAAAAATTATTTTCAATACTTTTATATTTCTTAAAAATAGTAGTTTAGAAAATACTTTCTGTTATATCAAATTAAGGTCGAAAATACCTTTATTTTTTTTTAATATAATTAAATATTTTATAAATTAAGTTTGTTTTTTTGTTTTTTTTCTTGTTTTTTTTGTTTTTAATTTAAGATCATTATGGTCATATTTGTTTATTTTAGAATAAGGTTTCCATAATTTTAATTTAATTATTACTTATTATTAAGTGGATAATAAGATTGAACCTCTAGGGAATATTCACAAATCAAAAGTTGAATGTTTCTCTCCAAAATAGTTATTCATTTTGTCTCATATGAAAAATGTCATATGAAATGAATTATTCTTTTACTATTAGTAATAATAATAATTTTAATAATTTGGAATGAAATTTTAATTTACTTTGAGTTGTTTATTTTTCACCACCTAAAATATATCATGAAGTAAGTATTTTGATTTTTATCATGGATTGATAACTATCCATATTTCCTAGTGATTTAATTTATATCATTACACTAACATTATAATAGTATAAAAATATTTGATGCATTAATTTTAATTAAAAAGTGCAAAAACACAATAATTTTAATTAAAAGCTATATAGATGCAATAACTATAAATTATAGATATTAAAAAAGGTTTAAATTTATATGAGCGCAAAAATTAAAGAAAGTTAACCAGAACTTCTAACCTAACCTTCCTCATGGTAAATGCGTTCAACAATTACATGTCAAAGTTTGTCCTAAAAGATAAAGAATTTTGGTAAAATTAAGTTCTTAACATCAATATTTATACAACTAGCACAACCACATTTACTAATATAGATATTAAAAAAGGTTAAAATTTATATGAGCGCAAAAATTAAAGAAGGTTAACCACAACTTCCAACCTAACCTTCCTCATGGTAAAAGCATGGAACAATTAAGTGTCAAAGTTTGTCCTAAAAAGATAAAGAATTTTGGTAAAATTAAGTTCCTAAGATCAATATTTATACAATTAGCACAACCACATTTACCAATATGGTTGATAAATGCGGATAGGGTATATGAAGAACATCTACAACCACATTAGTAAATGTGGTTTAGTGGGCCTAATGGTTAAGAGCATGTGTTTCCTCTTAAGAGGTCACATGTTCAAAACTAGAGGAGGGTAGAGTATGTATGCCTTCATAGACTTAGCAGTCAAACCACTTCCCTTGTCCCACAAACAAGGGGGTCTCATACACCAATTTGGTGTCTGGCTTGGCTGGCTTCGCTGTGACCTTAAAATTGGATGGGTCCCTTGTCCCACAAACAAGGGGGTCTCATACACCAATTTGGTGTCTGGCTTGGCTGCGACCTTAAAATTGGATGGGTCCCTTGTCCCACGAACAAGGGGGTCTCGTACACCAATTTGGTGTCTGGCTTGGCTGTGACCTTAAAATTGGATGGGTCCCTTGTCCCATGAACAAGGGGGTCTCATACACCAATTTGATGTCTAGCTTGGTTGTGACCTTAAAATTGGATAATAATAATAATATACACTGATAGACCTATATCTTACTAGTGTATGTTGTTAAAAATAACTATTTTTAATAACTATATAAATTTATTAGTAACTATATAAATAAAAATAACCATATTATATATATTTATAAATTTATGATTATTATATTAATATGATATTATATTATATTATATTATGTTATTATATATTATAATATTAATATATTAATAACTATATTTAAAACTATAATAAAATTAACATATAATATAATAATGGAGTTTATAATATTAATCTTAGGCTTTAGTATAAGACTTTATAGTATTTCTTTTTTAATATAGGGTTTTTAATATATAGGTTTTGATATATATGAATTTTAATATTGAGATTATATAGCATTTATATAGGGTTTACACTTATGAAGAAAGAGGAGCAACCATTGAACTCCATTATAAATCCTAGGTATTAATTTTAAAGATACAAAAGATTAATAAACCCAAGAGATTAAAATTATAAACCCTTAGGCTTAATATTATAAATCCAAGGGGCTAATAAACCAAGTGTTTATTAATATTATAAACCCAAGAGATTAATACTATAAACCCTTAGGATTAATAACATTATAAACCTAAGCGATTAATCAATTGAATGGATTAATATTATAAAACCAAGCTATTAATCAATTGAATAGAGTAATATTATAAACCCATAGGATTAATAAACCCAATGAATTAATAACCCAAGGGATTAATACTAAAAGCCCAATTGATTAATATTAGAAGCTCTTGGGATTAATAAACCCAAGGGACTAACATTATAAACCCAAGGTATTAATGAGCGTAAGGGACTAACATAATGAACCCAAGGGATTAATAATATAAAGACGATATTAATAAGCTCAAGGGATTATTAATATTATAAAACCAAGAGATTAATAAACCTAAGGGATTAACATTATGAAACTTCGGGATTAATATTATAAATCCAAGGGATTAACATTAAAAACCCATGGTAATAATATTTTTTTCTAAGTTAGGCTAATTCTATTACTGAAAAATATTGTACACTGAGGCCTTAGCCTGTGCCTATCCGTGCCTGAGTTATGGAAAAACCCAGCAGAGACAAAGTCTGGACTGCCCATAATGGGAAACCAGTTCAAATCGAAAAACGATTTCAAAATTTAACTTGCTGCCCATGCAAGGGAAACCAACAAATGCGCACAGTTTTTTATCAGTTTTCATGGTGAAACAGATACCAACCAAGGAACCTAAAACCAACATATATATATATATATATATATATATATATATATATATATATATTTTCTAGAATTCCATAAAAAAAACTAGAAAGCAAAGTTCCATAAACCTGAGAAAAATATACATGTGGCAGGCTATGTGGCAAACACGTGACGAGCTATGTGGCGAACACACGGCAAGCAAAGTGGCTGACTAGGAGCAAGGCAGAGACGACGAGTGTTCCTCCACGATGAAGCACCTGTAATCCTCCATGTCGCCACCTTCCTGTTGCGAGGCCTCTGTGTTGCCTGCTTGCTGTGCCGGATGTTCCTCCTCAATGAAACAGTGATAAGGGTCCATGGATTCATCTGCGTGCTGGTCCTTGTCTGCCTCCTTCCCCACTTGTCCCGTCTCCTTCTCAGTTTGCCTCTTCCCTGCTCCGTGGGTGCTCGTCTGAGCCATGTCTATTTCTGCTTTGGTGTGGCCACCACCTTCAGTGGCCTGCTCCTCAATTGCTCTGGTGCAACCTCCACCTGCAGTGGCCTGTCCCTCAATTGCTTGCTCCGCCTTGTGAAAGAAAATGGAGATAGTGGTAGTGATGATGGGCCTATTCAGGGATGAACGAAATGTGAATTGGGCATTCTGGAGATGCAGCTATGGATTGGATGGACAACCTCTCGGAGGCAAGGCATAAATGGAAGGATTGCCTCTGGGAGGCGAGGTAGGAGGTATCGAATGGAGGCAGAAAGATTGAGAGTGGCCTCTTCCACTACGGGTGTTTGGGTAGCACCTAGTAGTTTGCTTGGCCAGAGAGGAAGTGGAATCAGAAACTGGAGAATGATGGGGACAAGTCAGGCTTCCTCTGCTTTCGCCCCTGCGACTGTGCATACGATGATGCGTTCTTGGCATATTGGCTTCAGAAGTTTGAGAATTCCTTCCGGGATTAGGCTCAGAGTGGTGTAGAGGCTCAGATGAATTTGCGGGTTGCTCAGCAGAGGGACTAGCAGCAAAGGCCAAGTAGAAGACAAAATGGCAATCCAGGCTTTGGGTGAAGTGAATTCACGCCCTAAAATCAATGTAGCATAGGAGGTGCCAGCGTTTCCCGGTGGTTGTGCAGGAGCTGGGTACTACAACGGCTTGAGGACAGAGGCATTGCAGTGGTAGACGATTATACCTGGAATTCATGTTTGCGCAGAGTCGAGGTGGGTGGTTGTTTACAGGTTGGAGACGAAGCCCCCTTAAATGGCATTTATGGCTATTGTTAATGCCAATTTTAGACCACTGTGATATACTACGGAAAGCCATGTGGTCTAGCCACATGCCATTCCATTTAGGTACCACCTCATTGTCCTTGTTGATCATCCAGATCCGGGACATGGTAATAATATTATAAACACTTGGTAATAATATTATAAACCTAAGGGATTACTCAATCCAAGGGATTAATATTAGAAAGTCAATTGATTAATATTATAAACCCTTGCAATTAATATTATAAACCCAATGACCACACTGCGAGCTGGTTGACCTGCTAGGATATTAGGAGGGTTATGCTGTGTTACTATCTCCTGGTTGACAACCCGTCGACGGTTTATATTACCTGCTGCAAACGATCCGTTCCTTGTGCACTGTTTTACTCTCCAGTTTTGCTTGCTATCCGAGGTGTCCGCCGTTCCAAGAAGCAGCTGGCGTCATGGAAGATCTAGAAGCCGTTGATTACTTAGAAGACTCGCTGGAGGGGGTCTCCATCTGGCGCTCCTATTTCTCCACATCAGAAGGTATGTACAACTCTGGCCTCACTGAGAATAACCCTTCCTACTCCTTCGCGGAACCGTCACAGTTACATCCTATGGTCCTCCCAGATGACCCTCCTACCTGGCCATCGCTTTCTACCCCCCCCCCCACTCCCCGGCAACCCTTGGTTTCATTTTCGGCTGTCTGAACCCTAACCCTCGTTTGGACATCCTAGTGTCTGGTGCACTTACCCAACTATTTCTTCCCCCTTCAATTCCCCTAGCTTCGGCCGGTTTCACCCCGCAAGTCTTCTTCACCCCTCCATCGGGCAGCTTCACCATAGTACCACCGCTCGCTGGTACCCTCCCTGTCTCTGTGGGCTCTACCATCCCTTCCTCGTCTAACCCTTACCCCCCCCCGGTTTTTTCAGCTCCTCCTCCGAACCGGTCTCATTACCAGCCTCCTCCTCTAGGAACTAAGAAGAAGTACAAGTGTTTCAAATCTAAGGCGGATGATATCTTTCTCAGATTAGAAGAGGACATCCAGTGGGGAGAGACCATGGACTTCGCTGACAGGGTACTGGTTGGGCACATCAGAGGTCGGAATTACTCGACCGCCCGCTTGAAGACATGGGCAACTTAGGTTTGGGGTCATCATCTGGTGGACATCCCCTTCGTGCAAACTTTCATGAGGGGATGGTTCACTTTGAGATTCATTCGTGCCGACCACACCAATTGGGTTTTGTCCGCTTATTGGTATTTTGAACACGCCTCGATGCTCCTTAAGTGATGGACCCCCTCTTTGACCCTGAGATTGAGCAGATAGGCATTGGACCTGTTTGGATTCGACTCCCAGGCCTTCCCCTGCAATACTGGTCAGAAGACATCTTCCGGTGGATTGGCAATGCAATAGGCACCTACATGGACTATGATAAATCCTATCAGCTCACAGGCATGATGGCTTATGCACGGATTCTCATCAATTTGGACACCAGGGGCGGATTACAAGACTTCATTACTATTCGATGGAGGGACACATCTTGCAAACAGATTATTGACTATGAAGGGATTCCGTATCGCTGCCGCAGATGCCACAAAGTGGGGCATCTATACAAGGATTGTCCTCTCCTTCAGAAAATCAAGGATAATGCACAGGGCTTGGAGACCGAACATCCTATGAGTAATCCCTCTCGGCAAAATATAGATAATAATCATGAGGAGCGTGTCAAGGATGCAAGGGAGTCCCAAGGCACTCCTGATAAAGAAGACGTGGTTAAGGGTACCTCAAATACAAACCCTCCAGCGCCTCCTCCACAAGAAAGCCTTGCACTTGATCAGGAAGACAACTCAATGCTGGGTATGTTACTTTCATCCTCCTCTCTCATTCCTCCTGTGTCTAGCATATCTAATGTTATTGCATCTCATTCTATCATTTGCACAACCGCCCCCCATCATTGCTCATGGCTTCCGTGGGTATACTTAACTCCCAGGGCCTTGCCCCTCCCTCCTCCCTCATCTGCTCCCTCCCTCTCCCCTCTCTCGCCACTTCCCCATACATTCCATCCCTGTCATCTTCCTCCCTCCCTTCCCACTCCATTTCCTCCCCCTCCGTTTCCCCCCGTACTCACTCCGTTCCAGATTGAAGGAAAGAAGCTTCGATGCTTTCAGTCTGGACCCTGAGGCTACCCCTGTTTCCCATAAGAACTCAAGAGGCCGACCCTCTCGACTCACAAAAGCCAGACACACTGCGGGTGAAGAAGTTGCCCTCGGGCGACAAGAAACCATTTACAGGCCGCTTAGAGCTAGGAATGGCCCGCAGACTCATCCTTCATGAAAATACTATCATTCAACTGCAGAGGGTTTGCTAGCATGCCCAAAAAACTAGCGCTTAGAAGACTGCTCACCTCGTCTCAATCAGAAATTATTTTTCTACAAGAAACACTCTGTTTAGCCGAACCTCTAATCCAGACACTAAATTCCTGGCTGCCTAATTGGACCTTCCATGCTTTGGATGCGTCTGGGGATTTGGGGGTTCTGCTATTGGGATAAATAACAAATCTTTGGAGATTAGGAACATTTGGGGGGGTAGAGGCTTCATTGGCTTGGATATTTTTGCCCACCCTATTGAGATGGAAATCCGCATTATGAATGTTTATGGTCCTTGCGTGGACAAGGCAAACTTTTGGAGATCCTTACTGGACTTTGACCTCCTTCAGGCAGACAACATCATTCTAGGAGGGGACTTAAACTTTTCGTTAGGCTTTAGCGAATCTTGGGGACACTCGGCCCAGGTAGACTGCTTAACAGATACTATCTCAAACCTACTTGAGGAACATTAGTGGGTGGATATTCCTTCGGCCAGGATTCAGTTTACATGGACTAATAATCGCAGTGGTGGCCACAGTCTCGCCAGAAGACTTGATAGATTCCTCAGTAAGGAAGCTTTACTAAGTATACTTCCTTGCATTCGTCAATGGTTTGGAACTGGTGGAATCTCTGATCATTGACCAATATTTTTGGAAATGGCCAATGCAAATCAGAAGATCAGGAGCCCCTTCAAATTTAATGCCTCTTGGCTAAAAGACCCTTCGTACATTTATATGGTTACTACCTATTAGCAGACCAACCCTATTCTGGACGAAGAGGATCATACTGATGGCTTTATTAGGAAATTAACTGAACTAAAGAGGATCTCTAAAATTTGGGCTCACCAGAAGCGTATGAATGATGACAACTCTCTGAGGGAGGCAGAGAGGGCCATTTCTGCACATGAGGACACATCTAACGACACCTTCCCTACACCTGAGAGCAAAGAACTCTACACCTCCCACATTATGAAGTGATCACAAATTCTTAATGAAAGGGAAGAAAGCTGGAGGCTCAGGAGTAGGGCAATATGGCTCACCGAAGGGGATGATAACACAAAGTTCTTTCATAAATTTTCCAACGGTTGCAAAGCCATCAACACTATTTGGGAATTACGCGATGATCAAGGTCACTTAGTATCATCTCAAAGGGATCTGGCTAGATTAGCTATTGAAAATTTCAGGAGCATATATAAGGCCCCTAGAGCTGTGAACATCATGGAGATCATGCGGGTCGCTGAACATTTCCCCAGATTTGTACAACAGGAAGACACGGAGGATCTGTTGATGGAAGTATCGAAGGAAGAGCTGGAGGCAACTTTAAAATGGTTTAAAAAAGACAAGAGCCCTGGTCCAGATGGGTGGACTATTGAGTTTTACATAGCATTCTTTGAAATCCTTGGGGATGACCTTCTAAAGATTGTGGAGAATTGCAGAAGGAGTGATAGAATATCCTCGGCCATCAAATCCACTTTCATAGCCCTTATACCAAAAGTAGACAATCCTGTCTCATATAATGATTTTCGGCCCATCTCCCTCTGTAATTGTCTGTACAAGATTATTGCAAAGATCATCGCAAATCGTTTGAAGCCTATCCTCTCTCGACACATCTTCTGAACAATTTGCTTTCCTTCACCACAGATAGATTCATGAAGCAATTTCTATAGCGTAGGAACTCCTCCACGCTATGCAAATTAAAAAGCAGAAAGGTATGATACTTAAGGTGGACCTCGCAAAGGCCTTCGATAGAGCAAATTGGCTCTATATCAGACTGTTGCTGACCCACCTAGGATTTCCCTTTGCATATATCAAATGGATAATGTGTTGTATAACAGATGTATCTTACAGTGTGCTATTTAACGGGGAAGCTACATCTTTTTTCAATTCGGAGAGAGGACTCAGGCAGGGATGTCCACTCTCGCCCTTACTTTTCTTACTTATCATGGAAGGATTAAGTAGGACTATTACATCTGCTCGCGATAGAAATCAACTGTCAGGCATCAAAATTGCTGAGAATTTTTTCCTCACTCATTTATTGTTTGTTGATGACATCCTCATTTTTTTAAATGGCATTATTGGGGATACCTCGGCCCTCCAGAACATATTCAATATTTTTCAACAAGCCACATGGATGGTTATAAATGATAGTAAATATATGATTACTACTGTTGGTTGCACACAACATGAGATCACATACAGATCACAGTGCTTTCCTTTTACATCTCTGAGTCTGGCAGAGGGCATAAAATATCTGGGATTTATATTAAAGCCTCTTGGATACAGGATAGCGGACTGGACATGGCTCATTGCGAAAGTGGAAAAGAGACTTTAGGTATGGTACCATAAATATCTTTCTCGTGCAGGCAGACTGATCCTCATCAAAGTTGTGATTGAAGCCACTCCAGTCTACTGGATGACCCTGGCCTGGATACCAAAAGGTATTTTGAACAGGTTACAAAGTATTTGCTGCAGATTCTTATGGAAGGGTAATCAACTGGGCAAGATTTTCGCCTGGGTCAAATGGGACACTATTGCAAAACCCAAGAGATGGGGTGGATGGGGCATCAAGAGGCTCGATCTATTTTCCAAAGCATTGGCGGCTAAGCTCAGCTGGCAGCTTATTACCACTAACAGTCTCTGGTCCCGAGTTGCACATGTGAAGTATATCTGGCCTATGAATCTGATGGACTGGTTCAGACAGCAGCATGGAACGAGAAATAACATATCCAATATCTGGAAAGTGGTCATCTGTACACTTCCCCTCTTGCGCGAAGGCATTACGTGGCATATCAAGGAAGGAAATGCTATTCGTATCGGTTTGGATATGTGGGTAGGCTGTGGAAATGCACATAGACTATCTGTAGACTTAATAAGGTAACTACATAGCAGGGGTATCAGTCACATCAAGCACATTGGTGACAATAACCACTCCTCTTTTCTTCAGCAGGCATGGATATTGGCCCGTGAATTGGGCATCTTGGTTCAGTGGAAGCAGGAATGGCAGGACTATATGGATGCCCTTACCCAGGCACACATCCGTCTCACTGACGGACCAGATGAGATAATCTGGGCTTTTTCCAAACATGGTGTATACTCTCCGAAACAGGGTTACATTAGGCTAATGGAGCCTCACAGGCCTCAGAACATTCTACCAACTTGGAAATTACTCTGGAAGCTCAAGGCAGCCCCCCGCTCACGATTATTGATGTGGAACATCCTTTTTGACAAGATTCCTACAGGGACTAATCTGATGAAAAGATCGTTTCATGGCCCATTCTGGTGCCATCTATGTCGCAATGAAGAAGAAAGCATAGAACACCTTTTTCTAAAATTCCCCATAGCAAAGGAATATTCGAACTCCATCATTGCTCACTACCCTTCTTTAAAAAACTGGCATGGGCACAATATAATGGATTCCTGGAATATATGGTGTCAAAATCATAATGGAAAAACCAAAAACATGCCTCTTCTTGTCTGTTGGGCACTATGGATTGCCTGAAACCAGTCTATATTCAACCACAAATCCCCCCATTGGCCAGCCATCTTGCTCCATACCATTGCTGACTTTGACATGCTTCCAGCAGAGGATACCAGCACCCCTCCACGCACCATCATACCTGAAATCATTGACAAATCTAAGCCCTGGGCATTCTTTGATGGCTCTGCGCAGGAGGAGGGATGTGGGGGCGGTGCCATCCTTAATCTTAATGAAAATCATAGCTTCAAGATCCAAATCAATCTAGGCAGGGGAACTAATAACTTTGCTGAACTATGCACATCAAAACATATTATCCATTTTGCATTGCAAAAAAATTGTAGACACCTACAGCTATTTGGTGACTCTAAAATTGTTTGCAATTGGTTGAATGATCCATCACATTGCAATGCTTTTTCACTGAGGTATATTTTAGAAGAAGCTAAAAATACAGGGGGAGATCACCTATCCAAAGAGGCAGCGCATAGACAAGGAAACGACTGGTTGATTCAGGAAGAGATAGATGGGACATACTACCCACATTATCACAGACCTTTTGATGATCCAATAGACAATGGGCTATAAGGCCCATACTTATTCAGACAATCCTTGTATTTACTGTACATATTAAACTCTTTTGGTACTTGTTTACAAACTATTATTGGATAATTAAAGTACTTATGCTCTCTGCGAAGAGCCAGATATAATTTTGAAGCTGCTTTCTCTAGTAAGCAAGTAAGCATATATCATAATATAGTAGTTAACAGACTCCCTGCGTGGAGACATATCAGTCTTTCTTTTTGGACAAAAGTTTATGAACTTGTCAGGCATCTCTGCCTCCAAATGCATATGCACCTGGCATCTACAAAATGTAACTTCTTTATAACAATAGAAATTACGACTTTTTCCATGGGAGAAAAAAACAATTATAAACCCAAAAGATCAATAAAGCCAAGGGATCAATAAACCCAAGGGATCAATATTATAAGCCCATCGAATTAATAAACCAAAGTGGTAAATATTATATACCAAAGGGATTAATATTAATAAATCTAAAGAATTAATATTGTAAACCCAAGGCATTATTATTATGAACCTAAGGGATTAATATTATAAGCCCAAATGATCAATAAACCCAAAGGATAAATATTATAAATCGAAGTGATTAATAAACCCAAGGTATTATTTATATTATAAACCCAAGGAATCAATAAACTCAAGGGATTAATATTATAAACCCAAGAGATTAATAAAACAAAGGGATTAATACTATAAACATTAGTATTAATATTAAACCCTATGAGTATAAACCCTAGGATCGATGTTATCAACCTAAAGGATTAATATAAAACCCAAGGATTAATATATAATTTCAAGAGATTTTAAACCCTGGGATTAATATTATAAACCATAATATTAATATATCAAACTTATGATTAATATTATAAACCCTAAGATTACTATTAAACCCTAGTATTAATATTATAAAGTCAGTGAATTAATAAACCCAAAAGACTATTGATATTATAAACCTGTTGTAGCTATTGCAACATCCTCCAAAATTTTGGCATAAAATCAAATTTCAGAGCCTTCCTTGGTCTTTTACATTATTTTTGCAAACACTAGAGCTCATTTCATGAGCTTTCTCATAGTTTTTTGGTCCCTTTTACATGTTTGACTATAGTAAAATGTATGCGAGCCTTTTCTGATGGTTTTGAAGGTCGGCCTTTATGTATATGAGTTGTACCATCCATGTAAACATCTATCGTACCATACAAAATGTCTTGAGCTCTGCTGCACAATTGTCGTCATGGTTGTACTAAAGCCTATCTTAAGTGTCGCACTTGTCATATCTTGTCGTGAGGCAGTCACGTAGAGGGAAATGATTTCTTTACATGTTCCGAAGATATATGTTGTAGTGTCTTCAAAGTATGCTAAGTGTGTGATCACGATCAAGATTCATCATAGTGCATCACTCATCCCACACTTATCCATTCTCAAAAAATATTCCCAACTGAGAAGCTTAGCCTCACCAGGCCCTGACTAAACTGTGCACTGTGTAGTCTCAACCCTACAAGCCGTGATCTTTCTTCTTGGAACTACGTAGTGCATAGTCTTTGTCCTTTAGGGATGCTTCTCACACAATTCCTTAGCCCAACCCCCGATCTTGACCTCCAAAATTACGCAGTTGCGTCTCCTAGTCTACCTTGAACTGCGCATTTCGCATCTTCAACCCTCAATATTTTCCTTTGTTTATTGAAGTTGTGAAATGCGCAAAATCCCAACCTCTCTTAGCACTCAAAACTACATAGACGCTTCTCCCAGTGTCCTTTTCCTCAGCCGGAACCCACTATCTCCGGAAACTGCGTAGTTCTATCTTTCAAGCCTCCCTAAGTTGCGCATTGCACATTATTAGAGCCTAAGATCTCCCCTTGTCTTCTAGAAATGTGCAATGCACAATCACTAGGCCCATCTACCCTATATTTGACTTGTCCTGGGCTCAGTTCATATATAAGAATGCATCATCTTAGACTAGGGAGTTTTTAGACTGATGTCGTCCCATCATGAGTGAATTGTAGGAATAGGTACACTATCATGTCATGGTGAGATGATGAGGATGGAGAAGAATGAGGGAAGCATGTTTAAAGACTCTCTTGTAGTTGAACTCAAAAATGGATCGATCAAGAGGAAGAAAAGGGAAACAAGTTTGAAACAACCATCCAGGACTAAAGATCATTGAAGACTTTACATCACCAAGCCATGCAGAGGTGAAGAGAATGCATATCCAAGAAGAAATCCAACACTCATCAGTAATAGTGACTTGACATTGCCACATCGCCAAGCATTCCATGTTAGTAGTGTCATGTCATGTCATTTCATGAGCATTCATGTGCCACATCACTATTTTGGACCATGTATATTGTATTCAAATGTATTGTAAAGTGGAAGTCAAAAGGACACACATGATTTTGGAGAGTCATGTAAGTTGAAAATTCATAGGAAGTTGAACATTCATGAGGGTAGCCAAAGAGTCACAAAGGGGAAGCATCACCCGTTGGTTATATATACCCCCTCATTGTATGAGAAAAGGACTTTTCACCTTGGCTCCTCCTGCTAGGCAATAGAGAGATTAGCTAGTTTTTTGAGGAGCAATGAATGGCTCCAGTGTCCCACTATTATGGCTAGTGATGTACATTATAAACATGTATCTTTAAAATTTTTCTTAATAGCATAAGCCTTTAAAGGCCAACACGTTCTTCATGCATGGACTATGAATGTTTGTAATACTATTCTGTGGAAGTTTGTATTCCATATTTTCTTTCACATGTACTAAGAGAGTTGAACTATTTCAGTTCTTTTAGTGCTTATCTTATTTAGAATGTGTTGTAATGGTTGTTATTGTTTTCCCATCCTTGTGGACTATTCTGCAGGATATTAGATATATCTTTCCCTTTTCTTGGTTGTAACAATTTCCACATATGCTGTGCGTTGGGTTGTGTTATATTCTTTCCACAGCTAGCCCATGTAATTAATAGGGTGGTTACAGGGGGGTTCATAGGGGGTTTGAGGGGTACTCATAACCCCACCCTATGGGGTCCAAGGCAGCGCCCCGAAAAATTTTGGTTTGGGACCCTATGTTAAGTTGGGCAGACCCACCTATGGTTTTGTGCGTGATTTCACACAAGGTTTTGGACACGATGGTTTTTTGGTCCATGTTTTTGGACGCGATGGTTTTTAGGTCCATGTTATTGGATGCTTTGGCATGTATAAATATGTATTGTAACATTGAAAGGAATATAATAATGAAAAATCAAGCTGGTAGTCTTGGTTTTGGGATTGAGGGGAAAATCTCTGTGTATATGTGTTATGCTCTCGCATTTTTTATTTTATGTGTTTTAGAATTCATATGCAGGTAATTTCTGTACGAGGTTAAAACCTACATTTGGTATCAGAGCTGTTTTGGCTTCAAGAGGACAGCTTTGTTGTTGAGGGGTTTCGCTCGAGCCTGTGGTAGACCTTGTTCAGTGGGAGATCTGCGAGATCGATCCTGTTGGTGAAAGAAGATGGTGAGCAGTGGAAAGATAGAGATCGAGAAATTTAATGGTCAAATTTTTGAGTTGTGGAAACTCAAGATGGAGGATCTGTTGGTGGACAAAGATCAGTGGATCATGGTAGATCTGGGCACTAAACCAACGGGAGTGTCCAATGAAGAATGGAAGAAGTTGGATCGGAAGGCAAAGAGCACAATACGATTGTGTGTCTCAGATTCAGTATTGCTGAATGTATTAGGGGAAGCTACGGCGAAGGCTTTGTGGGACAAGTTAGGGACTTTGTACCAATCTAAGTCTCTGGTGAATAAATTGTTCCTGTGGAAAAAATTGTATAAACTGAGGATGAAAGATGGAGACTCGGTGACAGAGTATCTAAACGCATTTAATACTATGGTAAGTCAGTTAGCATCTGTTGATATTAAAATTTTAGATGAAGTTAAGTGCATTAGTTTGTTTTGTTCTCTACCAGATTCGTGGGATAGTCTGGTTATTGCAATAGGTAGCAATGTAATTGCCTTGTAGTTTGATGAAGTAGTCTCAACCTTGCTGATGGAGGAGATGAGATGGGAAAATACGGAGAGCCAGAATGGTGATGCCTTGTCTATACGAGGACAGTCCCATAATAGAAACAAAACTAAGTCAACGAGTGGGAGATATAAATGTAGAGGGACATATAAATCTCCAGGAAAACCTGTAAAGGTGGTGTGCTGGAAATGCGGAAAGGAAGGGCACTACAAAAGGGACTGCAAATCTATTGCTCCTGATAAAGGAAAGGGATTTGATGATGCTCCTTCTGCAGAGGCGAAAACCACCTCAGATGAAGGTGGGGATGTGTACTTGGCTTCTTCAAGTACACATGTAGATCATGAGGCATGGTTGATTGACTCAGGTGCATCTTTTCACTTCACTCCCCATAGAGAGTGGTTCTGCGAGTATGAGAAATATGATGGTGGTGATGTCTTCCTGGGGGATGATAGGAAGGCTAGAATCGTTGGTCACAGAAAAGTAAAGTTGAAATTGCAAGGTGGAAGGGTTAGAACACTTTCGGGTGTTCTGCATATTCTTGCATTGGCCAGAAATATGATTTCTATAAGCAAGCTGGATGATGCAGGTGTCAAATCAGTGTTCAAGAAGGATACGTGCAAGATGGTTCAAGGAGCACTGGTATTGATGCGGGGAGTTCAGATTGGAACTTTGCAAAAGCTACAAGGTAGAACTATTATTGATGGGTGCAATAGTTTTGTGGTTCCTGAAAGTGGAGCAGAAAATCTAGTGGTCTCTAGAGAGAAGACTATGTTGTGTCATCAAAGGCTTGGACATATTGGAGAGAAGGGCCTTCGAATACTTCATGGTAAAGGTATGGTAGAAGGCATGAGTAATAGCTCTCTGGATTTTGATTTCTGTGTAAATTATGTATATGGGAAGGAGAATCGGGTGAGTTTCCCCTTTGGTAGTAAGAGGGCGAAACATATATTAGAGCTTGTGCACAGTGATGTGTTTGGACTTGTGAAGGTTCCATCACTGGGTAAGTCTATGTACTATGTATCATTTATAGATGACTTCTCAAGGAATACATGGATAAATTTCCTTAAGAAGAAATCTAAAATCTTTGACAGGGTTAAAGAATTTAAAGCTCTTGTGGAAAATCACAAAGAGAAGAAGATAAAGGTGCTGAGGACAGATAATGGTGGAGAGTTTTGTAGCAAGGAATTTGAAGAATTTTGTAAGAAGTGTGATATATCATGACATAAGACTACTCCATATACACCTCAGCAAAATGGAGTTGCAGAAAGAATGAACAAGACGTTGATGGAGAGGGCAAGAAGCATGCTCAGTGGTGCTGGGTTAGGACAAGAATTCTAGGTAGAGGCGGTGGATACTGCGTGTTACCTGGTCAACAGGTCACCTTCATCAGCGTTGGAGGATAGGACTCCAAAAGAGGTATGGATTGGTAAGAAACCCTCTCTTTCACATCTGAGGGTATTTGGATGTGATGCATATGTACATGTTCCAAAGGAGAAATGAACCAAGTTGGATAGTAAATCTTAAAAGTGTATCTTTATTGGGTATAAGGATGGTTTAAACGGTTATGAGCTTTGGAACCCAGTAACAAGGAAGGTTGTGTACAACTAAGATGTGGTGTTCAGAGAGGTGAAAGATGTTATTAAACATGAAGTCCAACCAAAGGAGCCTGAGAAGATAGAGTTTGAGCTAAAGGAGGAAGAATCAGACTCTACAGTAGAGGAGGAATCAGAAGATGAAGAGCCACAAACTCTGGGTGTGAGAAGATCAGTTCGAGAAAGAAAGCAGCCAGAAAGGTATAGTCCATCTGCTTTCTGTTCAAATTTTTCTTTATCTATTACTGATGATGATCCCAGAACTGTGAAGGAAGTAGTAGATTCAGAGGATGGAAAACTCTGGAAAGAGGCCATGGTTGATTAAATGGCATCTTTGCAAAAAAATGAGGCTTGGGATCTGGTGGAGTTGCCAACTGGAAGGAAACCCATTGATAGAAAATGGGTGTTCAAGAAGAAGACAAATGAAGAAGGAAAAGTGGAGAAATACAAAGCTCGGTTGGTAGCAAAAGGTTATTCCCAGGTGCTGGGAATTGACTTTGGTGATATTTTTTCTCCTGTTACCAAAGCAACTTCTATTAGAATACTCTTATCTGTTGTTGTTGCTTTTGATTATGAGGTAGAATAGATGGATGTGAAGACAACATTTCTTCACGGGGATCAAGAAGAGGATATCTACATGAAGCAACCTGAAGGTTTTGCGGTGAAGGGTAAGAAAGAACTGGTATGCAAGTTAAAGAAGTCTCTGTATGGGTTAAAATAGTCACCAAGGATGTGGTATTAGAAATTTGATACATTTATACATGGACTTGGCTTCACCAGAAGCAAAGCAGATCACTGTGTTTATTTTAAATTAATTGGTGACCATGTTATTTATTTGGTCTTGTATGTGGATGATATGTTGCTGGTTGGAAATGACAAAGAAATTATCCAGGATTTGAATACCCATTTGTCCTCCAAATTCGACATGAAATATCTTGGTGCTACAAACTATATTTTGGGCATGGAAATTAAAAGAGATCATACAAAGAGGAAGCTCTGGTTAAACCAGAGGAAGTATGTCGAGACAATACTGCAGAGGTTTAATATGGAGGATAGTAAACCGGTGAAGGTTCCTATTCCTGTAGGTGAGAGGTTATCTGCTGAACAGTGTCCCAAGACACAAGAAAAGGAAGAGGACATGTCCCATGTTCCATATGCAAGTGCAGTTGGTAGCCTGATGTATGCAATGGTCTATACTGGACCAGACATTGCACATGCAGTGGTAGTATTGAGCAAGTTTATGTCAAAACCAGGGAAGGAGCACTGGATAACAGTGAAGCAGGTTTTCAGGTATTTGCGTGGCACTAGTGATTATGGTTTGTGCTACCAAGGAGGACCAAGATTGGATAGAGTGTTGGATATTCATGGCTTTGTTGATGCAGACTGGGCTGGAGATCTGGATCAGAGAAGATCTACAAGTGGGTATGTGTTTAGCCTATTTGGAGGTGGAGGTGCAGTCAGTTGGACGAGTAAGAAACAATCTGTAGTGGCAATATCAACTACAGAGGCAGGATACATAGCAGCCACTGATGAAAGCAAGGAAGCAGTTTGTTGTAGAGATTGTGTTCAAGTATGGGGTTAGTATAGGAAGCTATAAGGATAGACTGTGATAGCCAAAGTGAAATTTTCTTGGCAAAGAACCCTGCATATCATTCAAAGACAAATCACATTGATGTTAAATATCACTTTGTGAGGGATATGATAGAAGACAAAAAGGTGTTGCTGGTAAAGGTGGACACTTTGAAGAATACTGCAGATGCATTGACAAAATCTGTGAGCTCTAAGAAGTTTTATTGGTGTAGAGAAACAATGGGCATTGCAGGGCTGGATAAATGACTAAGCTCTCTTGTGGCCTCCTGTGGAAAGAAAACAACAAGTGGGAGAATGTTGGGTTGTGTTATATTCTTTCCACGACTAGCTCACGTAGTTGACTAGGGGTTAGAGGGGGGTTCATAGGGTGTTTGAGGGGTTGGTTTTGGACCCTATGTTAGGTTGGGCGGACCCACCTATGGTTTTGTGCATGATTTCCGCACAAGGTTTTGGACGCGATGGTTTTTCGGTCGATGGTTTTGGATGCGATGGTTTTTCAGTCCATGGTATTGGATGCTTCAGCATGTATAAATATGTATTGTAACATTGAAAGGAATATAATAATGAAAAATCAAGTTGGTAGTCTTGGTTTTGGGATTCATGGGAAAATCTCTGTGTATATGTGTTTTATGTGTTATGCTCTCACATTGTTTATTTTTTGTTTTAGAATTCGTATGCAGGTAATTTCTGTATGGGGTTAAAACCTACACTGTGGTCTATTCTGTTGGATGTGAGATAGATATTTCTTATTCATGTGTGTCTCTTCCTTAGTTTTACTATTACCTCTCACTGAGAGGATCACTATTCTCCCACCTTTGTAGTAAAAGCAACATGAAACAACTGGAACTACACACTGACCAAGCATACCTCCCTTGATTTTTGAAGACACCACTACATCCCTCTCTCGTGCTAACAACGAGAGCCAAGGAAAATCTTTAAGTATTTGGAAATTGAGACTTTATACTAGATGGGACTCCTACACCAAATGGTGTGAGGTATTATTTGGGACTTCATACCGGGGAGATCTCCTGAATGTTTGCGGGTCCAACACCATCAACATTTATGGCACTAAAAGGATGGAAACAAGTATTTTATGGCTAATAAACACACCGAACCCATCATTCCATATTTTTGTTAAGGAAGCAATGATCATTGCACCTCCCCTACTCATGCTCCTGAAGTTGGTGACTCTCCTCAACCCAGGCCTGAACATGAAATTCTATATGATCAGCTTCAGACCATTCATCCTATAACCTATTAATTTGAAAAATTTTCTTGATTGATTCTGGGAGCAATTAGTCATCCATATTCTCCAATGAAGAACAAGACCACCTCCACAGGGATAATTGTTTCAACTCTTGAAGATGTTTTTCTTTCCACTCTTGAAGAATTAGCAGACTCTTTGGAAAATCAAGAAGAGTCTCCACTCTGTTACAGTGGTGATAGAGATAACATTCCACTCTTAGGAACAAATTTTGGTGGGATAGGTGGAGAAGAAGAAAATAAAGAAGAGCCATAAGATTCTGACAAAGAAGAGGAGGACAATGAAGAAGAAGACATGTCAGACCAAAATCTGGATTGGATGAATTAGGTCCCACTCGCACTTCTGTGGTGACTACACAATATGCCAAGGCATTTAGAGAAGCTTTTAATGAAGTATGACCCTGATAATATAGTGAAGGCTAAAGACCATTTGGAAAAATTTTACTTACATTTGCAAACACTTGAGGTACGTTACAGGGATGTTGCATGTTGACTATTCCCATGTACCTTGGATGGTAGATCAATTGTATGAGATCACAACCTTCCTCCAAACTCCATCCATAATTGGATGGGGTTCAAGATGATATTCCTTTAGAAATTTGTTGATGACAAGACCCCTACCATGTTATTGAAATAACTCAATAATCTTCAAATGGAGCAAAAGGAAAAAGGAAAAAGTTTAACTACATTTGCAGAAGGAACACCTCGTTGGACCCTAGCATAAGGTTCACCCACTCTAGTATGGGTCATACACCATCACCAAGGTTGTATTTGATAATCCCTTCGAGCTCAACATTCCACCGTTCCTTGGTTTGCATCCAGTGTTTAATCTAGATCGCATTCAGCCATACTTTCCACCTTTGTCAGACACGCCCGAAACTGCAAAACAACTCACACCAACAGAGATAAACCTAGACTGCATGGAATATGCCACAATTGATTAGATCATGGACATGCAAATCAAGAACACTCGCCAACAAAGGATCTAGCTATACCGAGTTGTCAAAGAAGGTCAACTGCTTCACTAGGGAAAATTGTTCACCAACGACTAGGTTCAACATACATTTATTCACCTCATGGAGGCTCTTCACATAATGGGGACCATTTCTTCCTAAAGAGAGAGGACTAATCCACGTGGATATTGGTGGTCACCCACATATTCCACCTAGACCTCTATTTGGTTTCATTCATTTCCTTGTTTATTGCAGTATTTACTATTTTTAGCACTCTTTCAGGTCCTGAACTTCTTGAGTAGTTCCCACCCATAAACAACATTTTTTTGAGGTTTGTAAGTGCCAAGTTTAACTACAAATCATGTAGTACTCATAGATATATTTCCAACAAGGTATCGTACGTTCCAAATGGAGATAATATGACCAAGTTACAAACCCGGGAAGTTGGTTGCCCAACTAACCCCAACGAGGCTCACAAAATCTTGGTGTTCCATCTCCTGGGGTTAGGGTTTTGGTTGTTTAGGGTTTTCCCATGTTATTCAATAATAAATAGGCCCTTGAACCTCATTGTAACACAGTTCAGAGGCATGTAGCCACCACATCTCTTCTCAGAAATAAGCTACCATCATCTCAGCTAGTTTATTTCCATTATGTTTGTAAGCATATTTCAATAATTGATATTAATGAAATGAAGTGTTATTTTTGCTGCATCTTTGTATTCATTTTTAAATCTGTAATTTGTTGCATTCCTGTTTAAGTTCAGATCAGTCATATCAGAGTAGTTTTCTATTTCTTTGTTTTCTTTTTGCATGTCCCCAATGAGGTCGGGATATAAGGGGTTAGGTCTCGAACTGGTCGAACCTTTGCGAGATGAGCGATCCAAAATGGATTTTGGATAGACTCCTAAGTCTAAGTGGTCCTCAAAGAGGAAAAATGAAAGTCCAAGGAATTTCCTAGAAATAGCCTCATGGTAGAGATTTTTTCATTTTGAATCTACTGCAAGTTCAATGAGCTAAAATGGACTTAGGGTGCAAAACTTATCACAGAAAGAAGATACTATGTTTCTTTGGAAAAAGAGGCAAAAACCTTAAAAATGACAAAAAACCCTTAAAAAGGGAAATCACATCGAAAAAGGTGATGGGATGGACTTAAGTGGAGGCAGAAGAAAACCCGACCCACCGATCTGATCGATTGGATTGGGGGCAGACACATATGCGATATCGGGACCCTGGAATCAATGATTGCGATCATGCAATATGCTGATTGCTGATGATCGGATCAGCGAATCGGCATCGGCGAGTACAAAACCCCTGGGCTGTGTGCGACGCAATATGCGATAAGCAATCGTGACGTGAAATCTCAGCCGTTGGATCGTGAAAGAAATGGATGGCCAAGATTGAATCGGCGATTGGTGATTGCCGAACCCGACGGATTTCATAAGTGCAGTCTATAAAATTTGAAATCCAGATATTCGGATTTTCTGTGTATTAATGTTTTTCGGTGAAAAACCCAAAATACAAAGAAACAATGCCCGAAGCGATAAAACAGACCAAAAGGGGAATTCTAAGCCCAATTCATAGAAATTGAGTTCTGTAAAGGCAGATTTCAAGCTGGACTCAAGCGGAAAACGGTTTTGGGCTGGCTCTGCTCGATCCCATTTACTGGTCGACACGTGGCTGGCGGAGGAGAGAGGGAAACCACCTTTTCTGGTGGGTAACCTCCATACTCCTAAGCTACCCAAAATTGCATGATGACCGTGAGATTGGAGATCACCCAGATCAATGGTGGAGATTATGACAACAACCAAAGGTGGACCCGATATGATTATAGGGTGGATGAGATAAGTTTTCAAATCCGATAAAAGGTTTTTTTTCGGGTTTTTCAATGATTTCTTGTGTATTTGGGATTTTTCCCAATACACTTCTGCGATGCGATATACCGCTAAATGATAGACCTGATAGGGATGTGAGGGCGATTGAAGGGAGTTTCATATCCAAAATACACGCGATAGTGTATTTTCCAGAAAATGCTTGTGTAATGGAATTTTCTCAATTTTCGTATTTTCTCCTATGAAACAGTCGCGATTCCCTCTGTAACCACTCCTGATCATCATGCCATGGTGCAACAGGAATTTTCGTAGGCAATGATGCATTTTGAAGTGACAAAGCCGCAGAGTAATAATGAATCACAGAGAAACGTCCAGGGAAGCCAAAAAGCCGGGAAGATGCCTCAAAAGAGCTAAAGAGCATGGAGAAGAAGAAGTTGAAAGACAGAGCAAATGGCAGAAGCAAAAGAGCGAAGAGCTATTACACAGAGCAACTGAGGGAGCCTTTGGGGTCACTTGAAGTTCAAGTGAAAAGCTAGAGAGCTGAAGGTTGCAGAAAAGAAAAGAAGCCAAAGCCAAAGAGCCAGAGTCAAGAGCCAGAGCCAAGAGCAAGAGCTAGAGCCAAGAGCTATAGCCAGAGCTGAGAGCCAGAGTGAGAGCCAAGAGCTAGCAGCCAAGAGCTTCAAGAGTAGGGATAAAATGGTGTCTAAACCCATTGTTTATGTGTAAAACAGTGGAGTTGAGCCAAGAGCTTGTAAAAAGGACTTTTCCATAATCCTAGAGAGCCTAGTTGAGTTGACTAGAGCTCAAGGAGATGTAGCCCAAGAGTTTTAGGTGAACTCCATGTTAAGTTGTTGTCTTATGTGTTTGTTGTTGATTGCATGTTTCTTTGTTATATGTCTTATATCAATTTAAGTAAATCAATTTACAACACATAACTAGTTTAAAACCAAACACAATCATACACCATATTTCAAGCACTATTAATTCTGCATTGGTTAATCATAGTTGTCTTGGGAATATTTAAGCTTTTGGAGTGGGAGAGGTTCTTGTAAGTTAGACAAGAAGCCTAAGTGCCCCATCTTCAGATCAAGTGGTATCAAAGCCTGAGATTGATTAACCACACCTTCAAGAAGGCTATATCAGAATGCTTGATTGACAGAGCAAAGATTACTTGTCTAAAAGGTGTTTAAACAGTCAGAGGTTGATTGTATGCTTGTTTTGCAGACTGACTATCTTTTGAGTTTGCAAAGGTGAAGGGAAAGCTATTGATAGCTAAGTCTAGGAAGGACAAAAAGGAAGAAGGGTTGAAGGCATTCTTATATCCCAAAGGACCTCAATGTAATCCTTGAAGCACAAGAGGTTTGCTGCAAAAGGTTGCTTAGACAAGCTCTTTATTAATCTTGTTTGAAGTTCTTTTGTTCATTGGTATAATGACTACTTCTACAAGTGAGTCCTCCAATTCTTCTTTCTTCATCACAAGACTCTTTGATCAAGACATGCAGCAAGACTTGTCCACCATGATGGATATGGTGAGAGAAATGTATGAGGATGGAAGGAAGAGCAGCATACTTAGAGAGCAGTTGAATTCTGTGAAGAAAGAGAAGCAGTTGCTTTTTGACAAATTGCAGGGAATGGAGAGGCAACTTCATATTACAAATATGAACATGAAAAGGATGCATGAGTTGGAAACAAAGCTCTTTGTTGCCCACGAAGCCTTAGTCAAGTATTAGCTTGAAGAAGAGGTAAACCATTCCAGTTTGTCTTCAAATTCCTCTAAGAATGCTTATATTGGTTCTTTTGAAAAACATACCAAAGGCATAGGTTGCAAGCTAATGTCCAAGATGGGCTATGAAGGAAGAGGCTTAGGAAAGCATGCATAGGGTGTTGTTGAACCAATAATGTTTGAAGAAAGGCCTAAGTATTTGGGTCTTGGCTATGGACAGTCTTATGGAAAGTGTTCCAAAGCAGCCATGAAGGCCATTGAAACAGCTCCAAGAAGGGGATGCATTGCAGAGTGTGAAGATTGTATTTAGGATGAATACAATGGCTTAAAACATCATTTGCAGGATGCAGGTGTTCAGAAGCACACACTTGAACCAGAGATTTGGGGAGACTCTAACAACCTTGAAGAGATTGATGGTATTCAAAAGGGATCCACTTCCTCATTTTATTCACCTCCTCATGAAGGCAATAAAGGTGAAAGAGAAAGGTATAAATCTGGTTCTAATCATTTTCCTCTTGATTGTGCAAAGCATGATAAATTTCCACATAGATATGGGAAAAGTATTTCTTGTTCCTTTTGTGGTTTGGATAGTCATAATGTTTCTAAATATTGGAAGAGAATGGCCACATACAGGAAACTTTTAAAGGAAAGGAGGAAAGAAGCCAAAGGTCCATTGGACAAGGCAAATCATGCTGTCAAGAGGATGCACGTGCAGTGCACTTACTGCCATAAGCAAGGACATCTTGCTACAAAATGTTGGACTTTGAATCCAGCAATGCTTCCACAAAAGTTAAAGAAAGTGGAAAGAGAAGATGGCAGAAATGGAAGTGAAGAATCCATGAATGATGTGTCTCAGGATGATTCACATGATGATGCTGACGTGCAGACAAATGTAGTACCTTTGAAAGGGATTGGTAAGAAACCGTTAGAATTCTTATCCGATTAAGATTTCATGTCTATTGATGCATCTACATTATATTTCATTTCAGCTTCGAAAGTACAATGTGCTTAAGTGAAAGTTGAAGGATGAAATGCATTCATGAGCATGAGATGCATGAACACAGGGATGTTGATGATGTCCTTATTTTTGAACATATATGTGTAATTAACTTGCAAGGTTGATTGCTTTGACATGCATGTGATGCCATGTCGACTTGGGAGAAGTTAACTTAGTCTCCAAATGGAGATAATGATGAAGTGTTTCATCTTTTGAAAAAGAGTCCTAATGGTATTTTTCTACATGCTTGACTTGAAGGGTCATTTGTTTAAAGGCATGTTTTGTAGGCTTATTATCTAGTCCATCATTTGTATGCAGATGAAAGACATGGAGGTGTTCACAAGCTGTGAAATTTGTTTCTTTTGTTGAAGCAGGAGTTTAGGCCATCCTGTTGTTGTCTGTATTTTTGTTGTTGTTAACAATTGTTGTTGACAGCTTTTCAAATAGGTACAAATGAAATTTCAGTGGAGCAGATGACTTCACATTGGTTTGAGCCACCTTGGATCAATGATCAGGGCAGAAGAGTTCAAACTACCTTCTATGACCATTTCAACAGAAGTTCTGCATGAAGGCAAGAAAGAATATAGTTCTTCCCAAGAGAATGAGCACATCTAGAAAGGAAAGTGGTCAAAGACTTTGGTCCAGGGGCACTATGCAAGGCAAGTATATGGAGGCTGAAAGAAGAGGGTGTTGTTACTCTAATTTACTGCTCAGATCAATATATTAGTCTTTTCGAGACCAAAATTTCTTTTAGTGGGAAGGCGTGATCCAAAATGGATTTTGGATATTCTCCTAAGTCTAAGTAGTCCTCGCAGAGGAAAAATGAAAGTCCAAGGAAGTTCCTAGAAATAGCCCCATGGCAGAGATCTTTTCATTCTGAATCTACTGCAAGTTGAATGGGCGAAAATGGACTTAGGGTGCAGATGTTATCGCAAAAAGAAGATGCCCTGTTTCTTTGGAAAAAGAGACAAAAACCCCTAAAAATGACAAAAAAGCCTTAAAAAGGAAAATCGCATTGGAAAAATGCAAGGAGACAGACTTAAGCGAAGGCGGAAGAAACCCCGACCTGCCGATCCGATCGATCGGATCAGATGCAGACACATATGCAATATTGGGACCCTGGAATCGGCGATTGTGATCATGTGATATGCCGATCGTCGATGATCGGATCAGCGAATCGGCATCGGAGATGTACAGAATCCTTGGGCCGTGTGCAACGCAATATGCGATAAGTGATCGTAACATGCAATCTTAAGCGTCAGATTGCAAAAGAAATGGACGGCTAGGATTGAATCGGCAATTGGCGATTGTCGGACCCGACGAATTTCATAAGCACAGTCTATAAAATTTGAAATCCAGAAATTCAGATTTTCTGTGTATTAATTTTTTTTGGTGAAAAACCCGAAATACAAAGAAACGACACTCGAAGCGATAAAACAGACTTGAAGGGGAATTCTAATCCCGATTGCATAGAAATTGAGTTCCGTAAAGGCGGATTTCAAGTGGGCCTCAAGTGGTAAACGGTTTTGGGTTGGCTCCACCCGATTGCACTGACTGGTCAACACGTAGCTGGTGGAGGAGAGAGGAAAACCACCTTTTTGGGTGGGTAACCTCTGTACTTCTAAGCCGGCTAAAATTACATGATGACCGTCGGATCGGAGATCACCCAGATCAATAGTGGAGATTATGATAGCAGCCAAACGCGAACCCGATATGATTATAGGGTGGATGCGATAAGTTTTCAAATCCGATAAAAGGATTTTCTCTGGTTTTTCAATGATTTCTCGTGTATTTGGGATTTTTCCCAATACACTTCTGGGATGCGATATACCACCAAATGGCAGACCTGATAGGGATGTTAGGGGCGATTGAAGGCAGTTTCACATTCGAAATACACGTCCGATAGTGTATTTTCCGAAAATCTCTTGTGTAATGAAATTTTCTTAATTTTCAAAATTTTCCCTATGAAACGGCCGTGATTCCTTTTGTAACCGCTCCTAATCATCATGCCATGGTGCAGCAAGCATTTTTATAGGCAATGATGCATTTTGAAGTGACAGAGCCACAGAGTGACAATGAATTGCAGAGAAATGGCTAGACAAGCCAAAAAGCTAGGAAGATGCCTCAAAAGAGCCAGAGATCAAGATTGAGAGCACAAAGAAGAAGAAGTCGAAAGGCAGAGCAGAAGGCAAAAGAATAAGAGCAAAAAGCTACTGCACAGAGCAGATGAGGGAGCCTTTGGGGTCACTTGAAGTTTAGGTGAAAATCCAGAGAGCTGAAGGTTGCAGAAAACAAAAGAAGCAGAGCCGAAGAGCTAGAGTCAAGAGCTAGAGCCAAGAGCCAAAGCCAAAGCCAAGAGCCAGATCTAGAGCTAGAGCCAAGAGCCAGAGACAGAGCCGAGAGCCAGTAGCCGAGAGCTTCAAGAGCAGGGATAAAATGGTGTCTAAACCCATTGTTTCTGTGTAAAACAGTGGAGTTGATCCAAGAGCTTGTAAAAAGGACTTTGCCATAATCCCAAAGAGCCTAGTTGAGTTGACTAGAGCTCAAGGAGATGTAGCCCAAGAGTTTTGGGTGAACTCAATGTTAAGTTGCTGTCTTATGTGTTTACTGTTGACTGAAATGTTTCACTGTTATATGTCTTATATCAGTTTAAGCAAATCAATTCATAGCACATAACCAGTTTAAAACTAAACACAAGCATACACCATATTTTGAGCACTATTAATTCCACATTGGTTAATCATAGTTGTCTTGGGAATATTTAATCTTTGGGAGTGGGAGAGGTTCTTGTAATTCAGAAAAGAAGCCTAAGTGCCCCATTTTCAAATCAACCAGCCTAAAAAATCATGACGAACTCCCATGGCAGAAGAGAAGAAAGACAAGGGTGTAGGAGATCCTTTCACAATATTGTTTGAAGAAGCTCTTAAGTGACAAACAAACCCAATGATGGAGAACTTTTTCCAGTTCCTTCAGTGGCTACCCAAAGGTGACACATCTCCTTCCATCATCCACTCTAGAAGTGCCACACCCTTTAAGGTAAAAGTTAAATTTGACATCCCCATATTTGAAGGTCAAGTAGATGCAAACACTGCAGATAAATTTTTAAATCTACTAGAAGTGTATTTTTCTCTTCATGATTTTTCTAGCTGGGAAAATATTACTTTTTCACTTCTCAAATTCAACCCCCATATCAAGGACTGGTGGAGGGACACCTATTGTGAGAAGAAGGATGAAAGTACACCCTCACTATTTTCAGCTGCACCCACTTTGAATTCATTCTAGGATGCCATCAAGGAGTAGTACTACCCTGTCGAGAGCTATGAGGATAAATACATAAAGTGACCATGCTGTAGCATGGAAGGGACCAAGATGTGTTGAAGTTTACCAATGTTTTGCGTACCCTTCACACAAAGTTGGGTATCAAGAATTTTGCGCGACATTTGGTACTCAAGTACCGTGATTTTCTACACAGGTATATCCAAGATGAGATGGAGTTCCTAGACATCTCCTCAATTGGCACAGTGTACCAGTATGCTGTCAATATTGAGAAAAATTTTAAATAGAAGAAGCGAGACATTCGATCTCTGAATTCGAAGCAAGGGAAAGGTGCCTTATGATTCGCCATTAGGGTAAGATTAAGATTGTCCCCACGGTTTCGAGACAGAGCTCCTCTGCATAGTAATAGTAGATGGGAAAGGTGATGGAAGAGTACAGGGACATTTTTGCCTCACCTACGAGGGTAACTCCACACAGTCAAATCAAGCACTCCATTGATATGACCCCGAGTGCGCCAATACCCAATTGATCAATCTATTAACGCTCTATTCTAGAGAATGATGAGATTAAGAGGAAGATTTAGGAGTTGTTGCAAAAAGGGCACATCAGGCCAAGCTCATCACTTTGTGGGAGCTCGATTGTATTCATATAGAAGAAGGATGAGAATTGGAGACTATGTATTAACTATCGAGAGTTGAACAAGATCATTGTCTGGAATAGGTACCCAATCCCAAGGATTGATGACCTTCTAGACCAACTTAATGGAGCCAAATATTTTAGCAAGATTGACTTGAAGCCCCATTATCACTAGGTGCCTATCGAACCCTCTGATGTGTGGAAGACTACCTTCAAGTCAAAGGGCCTTTTCGAAGGGTTGGTAATGCCTTTCGGGTTGATGAATGCCCTTGCAACCTTCATGAGACTAATGGATGCCATCTTGCAACCCTTCACCAATGCATTCATGGTTTTGTATTTAAATGACATCTTGATCTTTAGCTAGAGTTGGGAAGAGCACCTCCACCATATTTGATAGGTCCTCGAAACCCTCTGACAATACAAGATATGTGCCAATTTGGAGAAATGCATTTTTGGCACTACCTAGGTTCAATATCAGTGATACATCATTGATGAGTAGGGTGTGCATGTAGACCCAGCCAACATACAAATCATTCAGGATAGGCCAACCCCAACCACTCTAACAGAGCTCCACAACTTTTTGGGTCTTTCCAAGTTCTACCACAAGTTCATGTTGGGGTTATCTCATATCACATGGTCTTTATGTCAAGTCACCAAGGGTGGAGTGAAAGAAAAGTTCTTTTGGTCTGAAACCCAATAGAAGGCATTTTCGAAGTTGAAGCATCGCCTCTGCTCTACTTTAGTGCTCATATTACGAGACGTACAACAACCATTTGAGATTGAGACATATGCCTCTGACTATGCGATTGGTGCAGTTGTTACTCAGAAGGGGCATCTAGTGGCTTACCACAATGAGACACTTTCAGACACATTTCAAAAGTATCCCACCTATGACAAAGAAATGTATTCCATTGTGTAGGTTTTTCATTAATGGAATCATTGTATTTTAGGGAAGGAAAGAGTCATCCACAAAGACCACCAAACCATGTAGTTCATACAGACACAAGGGAAGTTGCAGAACAATCGCCATCAGAAATGGTCTACATACCTCACAGTTCCATTTGAACATTAAGTACAGGAAAGGTAGCACCAATAATGTTGTAGACTGCCTTAGCCGACCACCAGTCATGACATTGATCATTGTGCTTGACTCTTATGGGCACGAGACTTCAGGGTGGCCACATCTTTACAAATGCGATCCAGAATTCGGTAGAACATACGAGACACTCCTGGATGGTAAGCAAGTTCTAAATTTTCACCTCTAGGGGATGCACTGTTATGCCACCTGGGGCACATCTGTGTTCCTTCAAGCGAGCGTGCCAAGATAATTTAGGAGACACACTTCTGTCAGGCCGCTAGAAATTTCAGAGCAGAGAAAACAATGGAAGTACTGCAAAAATATTTTTATTGGCCTAACCTTCGTCAGTATTTTTGGAAGTACATTAGATATTGCACTGCCTATGTGATTTCCAAACCAACCATCAAGAAGTAAGACCTATATACTGCTTTGTCTACTCCTAGTTGACCTTGGGAATCAATCTCTATGGATTGCATGTCGGGCTTTCCTTTTACTAAGCAAGACAATGACTGCATTTTCATGGTCGTCGACAAATTCTCTAAGATGGCCATTATGGTGGCCTACAAGAAGAGTATAAAAACATAGGCCACTATTAAGATCTTCTTTGAGTGAGTATGGGTACGCTTTGGAATCCCACAGTCCATTGTCTCAGATCAGGACAATAGATTCATAATTGCATTTTGGTCAAGTCTTTGGTCAATGGTGGATTCCAAACTTACTAAGTCCATGACTTTTCACCTCCAAACTGATGGCCAAATAGAGGTCGTCAACAAGATGATTGTACATATTTTGTGTATGTACAACTCAAAGCATCCATGCACATGGGATGAAATCCTCCCCTATGTTCATCACAACTAGAGCAAAGCTCTCCATAACTCAACAAGCCACAACCTCTTTTCAAGTAGGGCTAGGATTTCAACCATTATGTCTTATTGATGTGACCATCCCATTTATAGCTACCCAGGTAGATTCGGCTCACCTCCAATTCAAAGCTGACAGGGGTAACAAATTCAATGAGTGCATTCAACACATCCACCACCAGGTCCATGATATATTGCACAAAGCCAATGTTAAATACAAGCAACACCATGATCAACATCGGGTGCCACACAAGTTATAAGTGGGCGACAAATTTTGGCTACATTTTCAAAAGCAACGCCTCACTGGACCCCACTACTAGCTTTGGTTTCTATGATATGGGCCATATACCATCACCAAGGCTCTAGGGGACCATGACTTTGAGCTCACAATTCCATCGTTCCTTGGTCTGCACCTAGTGTTCAATTTAGATCGCCTTCGACCAAAATTTCCAACATTGTTGGACCCATCTGACATTGCAGAACAACTCATACCAATAAATTAAACGTATATTGCATGGAACATGCCACAACTGATTAGATCATGGACACACGGATCAAGAACACTCACCAAAAAGGGATCCATCTATACCGAGTTGTGAAAGTAGGAAAACTCCTTCACCAGGGCAAATGGTTCACTAGGGACCAGGTTCAACAAAAAATTACTCACCTCATGGAGGCTCTGCATGCAATGGGGACCATTGATTCCAAAGGAGGGAGGACTGATTTAGCTGGATATTGGTGGCTACCCATCTATTCTACCTAGAACTCAAGTCAGTTCATATGTTTCCTTTTTTATTGTTGGATTTACTATTTTTAGCAGTTTTTGAGGTCATGAACTTCCGGAGCAGTTTTTCCCCCCTAAGTGATCTTTTTTTGAGGTCCGCAGCAGGCCCGTGGTCATGGTCAAGCTTGCTGCAAGTCCTATAGTACTCAGGGATATCTTTCCAACAAGGTATCATACATGCCAAACAGAGATAAATAACCAAGTTATGACTTCGGGAAGTTGGCTGCCCAACAAACCTCAATGGGGCCCACAAATTCTTAGAGTTGCACCTCATAGTGTTAGGGTTTTGGTTCCTTAGGGTTTTCCCATGTTCTTCAATAATAAATAGGCGCTTGAGCCTCATTATAACACAATTCAAAGGCATGTAGCCACCACATCTATTCTCATAGATAAGCTACCAACACACGAGCTCGTTTATTTCCCTTTTGTTTGTAAGCATATTTTAGTATTTGATATTAATGAAATGAAGTGTTATTTTTGATGCATCATTGTATTCATGGTTATAGTGTAATTTGTTCCATTCCTGTTTAAGTTAGGATCATATAATGCAGTGTTCCATGGGGTCTCGTCCCCCCCACGTGGGGGTCGAGTTTCCTAGCTCCCTCGCGCTCTGGGGACTTGGGGATGAGAGGGGGACGTTTCCCCGTGCTCCCAAAAAACAGGGTACATGAGGAAACTTGGAAGGGGTCGTTTCCTAGGTGAAAAGGGTTTTAAGGGGTCGTTTCCCTAGAAAAAATTCGCAAATTTTTTTATGAAACAAAAAAATCGTAATTTTTAATATTTGTTAACCGACCGTGAAGGGTTTATTTTATGTTCATTTCATATTTCATTTTCTGTTTGCTCCTTCGTTGAACTGAACACTGTTGCCATCGCCAAGCAACATTCTATTTGCTCCTTCGTTGAATGGAACGATGCTGCTCATGTATCAGACTTGACTTTTATATTATTCAATATTCATAGTTGGAAGTGGAACATCAATATGGTTTAAAGTTTAAAGTTTAAAAATTTAAAAATTTATAATTTTATAATTTATTTTCATTGTGCATTGTTGGTAAGTTAGTAGACTAGTAGTTACGCTATACATTTACAAAATTACATGTATGATGTATGATTATAATTTATATGATAATGATATCAATGATCATGTTTTTCGTTTTAAATTTGTTTAAGTTATATGATTCATCGATTTATATTTTATATTTATAAGTGTTTGAGACCCCGACGCCCCCCCACATTTCCTAAAAATTGGTAGGGAGCTTCTACATAAGCCGCTCCTGCGTATCCCCACTCCCTCACCTTCTCATCCACGAAACTTGGTAGAACATTGATATAATGTGTTCATTTAACCAGGAATACCTTCTATATATGCCACCATGGTTATTTTATCTAGTAATTGACTTCTATACATATAAAATATACAATGTTTTTCTTTTTCCTTATATGATATATACCTCATGTTTGAACTATATACTAAAATCTACCATTCATAACACTTTAACGTGTAACATTTGACTTAGAGACACTACCCCATTAATGCGATTCTATACCAATATACATAAGTTACATTGACGCTTGTGTTAATATAAGGTCATTAGTATACCTTGTGCTCAAACATAGTTCATTGAACCCCCCCACACATATATATCGTAAGGTTACCCTTTGCAATATGTTTATCCATAGCACGTATAATTTCATTTCAACATTATATAATCAGGTTGGATTATAGGGTGGGCCATTCGTTAAACATGGGGTTGCCATGGATAGGCCACGCATGTAATTTCCCTTATGCCTTCACATGGTTTATTTGTCCCACCCTCAATGGTTTAGATTCAATCTCCAAACCTAACGATGGAGACTTTCTCAATTTTTCCCATAGAGAAAGAAACCCTAATTCAGGAATTCATTTGGCTTATTTCGTTTTGGTGTTAGGCTGCTAGATTGCCATTGGGGTCTCCTATGTGTCCAAATTTCTTAACACAGGTGTTCAGGTTTTGCTTGTTTGCTCCATACTTGGACATGTTTAACTTAGAAGAGATCACCTATCAAACCATTTGATAGAGGAGGCAATGCACTTTTATGGTAATTTGCACAATATTCTGTCACTTACATTCGCTATGTTTGGTATTCGGTCTGCTAATTTTATGCTTTGGTTTTCCACGGGGACCAGCGAGTAAGAATGAATGTTCTCCCTAGAACGAGTTTTAGTTTTCTGAAAGTGATCAACCTCCTGCACTTTTTCTTTTCTAAGTAATTTATGCAAAGGTAATCTCCCCTGTTACCATCTAATTTCTCTTGGTTCTAGGCATATTTGGAGTTTTTCTGTTAGGTTTTTATTAACACAATATTGCATTGTGTATAGCTATTGAAGTCGCTAGGATTCTATTCTGTGCCATTTCAAAAATCGTGGCCACATAGTCATCTTGGTAAGCATTAGTCTCTTTTTTTTGCATGTTTCATATAGTTTTTGGGCCACATTCGACTTAGGGTTTCATTCCTGGAACCCTAAATTTTTTATTAAGACTTCTATGTATGTATTCGTTGCAGTTGTGACTTTGATAATCTAGGTTATTTCTTATATTTAACTACCTTCCTCGGCGAGTCTAAATACGGTTACCTTTGACAAAATTAATTTGCTGGTAAGGCATCGTCAACACCCTGAACTTAGGTATGAACCCTAATCTTTGATTTTGTGTCTTCAACGGGATCTAGTTAGTCTTAGGGTTTCAGTTCATGTTTTCGGGCTACTAACCCTCGCCCGAAGCAACTAAGCTCCCTCTCTTCGTCTCTAAGGTCGGCAGCATACACTTTGCTCAGTCTCTGCTTCATGCTACTTTCCATGGCTCATTGACAGCGACTAAATGTCGTTATTTCTTAGACCCAAGGGTGTTGGTTTTTCTTGAAGCGTCCGGCTTTGATGTACTGTAGAAGTTCAATTGAGGCTTCTTTCATGTGTATACATTTAAATTAACATGCCTTTTAATTACAAACTGGATATATGGTTTTTTCTTTTGAAGAATTTCATGTAAAATTTACTTGTTAAAACACTGAAGGGAACGTTTTGAACTAATTTTTCCTTATCTTGTATGTATCTTACTCAACTTAATTGTTAACGTGGTTACGTGGTTATCTCATTTATCTGGTTGTTCTGCTTAGATTTTGTAGATAAAATTATTAATTATCATCGAAATAATTAAGCTAGATAAAATTACCATACCCCACGTGGGCTTTTCTTCCTCAGTTTATAAGTTTTTAACATACATATCTTGTTTGGATTATAATATAGTTATGGATTGTCTTGCGATTATAATATAGTTAAGGATTGCCTTGTCCTTGGGACGTAATGGCATACGTCCCAATGCCTATGCATTAACTTTTCTTAACTCTTCTTTAATTAGTAACTTCATTTAGAATAGCGGTTATGAGCAATAGCCAAAAGTATTACTTCTAGTAACCCTGAACAATTAGCCTAGGTAGTTATTTTCCCTACAACCAATTCTAGTTTATAATTTAAAATATAGACTACATTATTCACCTTCAATGCTTTCTTATAACAAAATCTTTACAATAATATTGCTAGTGAGTCCTAAAATTTGCAATGGAATCCCTATACCTGTAATATATTATTATTACAGAATTATTCCAAATTTTCGACTTAAACTCTTCTAATTGTTTATGTTTATCTCGGTCTTCGAAGATTTCTTATCATAAAACTAAATCCCTAATTCCCTAATTCTTCAGATTATACTAGTATATAACGCAATGAAATAATACTATTCCAGCTAGACTCACAAACAAAATGGATATGTTATTTAATTTATAGGAATATTAAAGATATTCCATGTTTCCTTACTTTGGAAATATAATGGATATGTTATTTAATTTATAATGGATATGTTATTTAATTTATAGGAATATCAAAAGATATTCCATCTTTGCTTATCCTGAAATATAAATGTTTTTATTCAAAAGGGATTCTCGTTATTTTTTCAATTATTTTAGTTCCAACTTTCTCGATGGAAGAGGTTTTACTGCAATAAGTTCGAACTTTATCTATGGAAGAGGTTTTACTACAATAAGTTCAAGTTTAATTCTTTCCTTTACTATACACCTTAAACTTTAACTTCATTACTTTTGATTTTTGATATTCTAAGCATCTTAATTACATATATTCTCTTACTCAATGTTAATTAATGATCTGCTTCACCTTTGTGATTATAAATCCACTAGAGATATATAAATGTATCCCATCTCATGCCTGGCCTATCTCGTATCAAATATAATTATCTTAGTTAACTTTTATTTCTATTACTCAATGTTAATTAATGATCTACTTCACCTCTATGACTATAACTCCACGAGAGATATATAAATGTATTCCATCTCATGCCTTGACTATCTCGTATCTAATATAATTATCTTAGTTAACTTTTATTTCTATTGGTTAACTGTAACTCTGTATAAATCTAATCATATCCTCTAACTACTACATATGTCTAATATGTGCAATACCTATATTATAGGTGAGTATCTATTTATTTTATCTAAATACCATTATAATTCTCTAGATGGTTTAAAATAAATATCATTGTAATTCTCCAAATGATTTAACAATTTCAAACAGAAATTCATAATAATAATAACAACAACAAATATATAATCTAAAAAAAATTCATAAAAAAACACAAGCATGTGCATGGGAATATTCAGGGAGAGGTGAACGGGAATATTGAGGGAGACCAACAAACCAATTACTACCAACGAATTTTTTGTGGTCAAACTTCTTGCATCCAGTAATCAACAAACTCTTTGTATTATTGAGTGGTTTTCTAATAGTTTTTTTGTCACACCTCCACTATCTTACCATTAATAACTTAGTTCGATTACAACATGATTAAATTTTAATTGCCACAGTCATTAAATTTATGATGGTTTAATATTCAGGTCAAAGGCTTAACAAAACCGTAACAATACACCCATTGTTTTATTGATTACGCTGTTACGGTTTAACTTCACCCGTACTTTGGTAATACGTTTCGGGATTAGTTGTACTGCATATGGATTTACTCTTTAATTCGGAAATAATGAAATTATCTACCACCGAGACGTGGCATGAGCAGGCTCTGTTTCTACACCCAACTTCTGCTGTCCAGTTCCCTCGTTCCTACCCCGCATCTACGGTGAGGTGGCTAGGTCCGTAATCCGAACGTTGAGCTTGTGCTGGAATTCCTCTATGCATTACTTGCGGGTGAAGTGTCTCATTATGCTCCCTTGTTCCTCAGTGCTTGCTACTGCCAGGGTTCGCTTGGGGCATGTTCGGCTTTGCAACCTGGGTTTTCATCTCCACAGGTTTGTTGAGGGTTGAAGATGCCATGGCAGGTATAGGCTGTATCATCTCACAAGTGCAGCAAGCTCCAGGTGAGGGTAAGATCATAGTCCCCATGATTTTATTCTCTTTAGAGTTTCATTGCCATTGTTTCATTCTTACTTTGTGTTGTCTGTTTTGGGTTGTAGGTTTGGCAAAGGCAGGCTTGAATTGCACAGAGTTTCCACGGAGGGCTTCACGATCCCTTCCTGTTATAGATCCATTTGGGCACATCAACCCCAACTTACAGATCAATACTATTAGGGCCCATCAATCCCTAATGCAGTTGTTACATGCCCTAAAGAAGTTGAACATGAGAATGTCTCACTTCCCAAGAAGTTCCATCACTGAAAACATCCAAAAACTGCATCTAAGAAGATCAGCACAGGTAGGCCTTGATTAGGGTGCACTGCAATACAAACCATACACTGTCAGGGTGCTATGCAGTGCACTTGGTCCCTCTTTAGCCTGCGCTGGGCGAGTTGGAGCAAATTATTGTGAGGGTTGAAAGCTTCCTTATCCATTGGAAACCTCTAGAAGTTTCTCAATGCCACCTACTCCTTTGAGTTCGCATTTGGATGAGGAAGGGAGTTAAGGAACATCAATCCCCTATCCCTACTTTTTTTTTTTTCCGAGGAAAAAAACCGCGCTTTTCTATTAATCAAGTATAAAAAAGCTACATAAAGGAATGAGTAAACATTCCGCAAAGAGTGCTGGTACCCAGATGTATGGAATCAATCCGAACACTGCCGCAAGGGCTCGAGTGCTATTGCACCCCACACAACGTTAGAAAACTAACGTGCACAAATAATAAGAAAAGAGAGAAGAGGAGAGAGAAAGGGAGGCAAAAACTGACATCCGGCAGTGAGTAGAACTCACGCATCAAGTTTTTCGCCCCTTTTTCTTTTCGACCTTACGCCACACTCCTTGAGAGGGTTCGATCGAAGCGATGACTATCTGTGTTTCTGTATTCTGTGAAGCAGGTTCTTTGTTTGAATCTGAATTATCTGAGAGGTGGTGCCGTTTTATGCCGCCCATACTAGGTTGCATGCTTGTCTCCACTGCCTTGATGTCTGATGAATTGTTGTCTGATGCGTTTCCTTTCTGTTTCTCCATTTCTTGAGTTACCTCAGTTTTCTCTGCTGGGGGTTCTTCCTCTGCTGCTTCTGAATCTTCATCCTCTGAATCTGGGGGAGAAAAATTCCAACCTTTCCTCTGCTTCCCTTTCTGCTTCTTTCTATTCTTTGCTTCTGGACATGTGCTTTGTAAGTGACCTGTCTGTCGACAGATCCTACATCTGAAAGCGGTGTTTTCATAATCTAGAACCTGCAACCAGTTCTGTTGTTTGTAGATCAACCTTATATTTTCCGGCAGCCCTTTACTTAAATCCACTTCCACACAGATGCGTGCGTAAGTGTAGATCCTTTCATCGATCCTGTCCTGATCTGATTTGATGTATTTCCCTATGCTGTTCCCAATACCTTCCAGCACCCGTTCATCCCAAAAGTGCAATGGAAGATTGTGTAGTCTAACCCAATCGGCATTCTAGTTACCGTCATTTTATTTGGATCAAAATCTGGGAACCATGGAGTTACAAACAGCCCTGCTGTTCCCCAAAACCATGGCCCGGCGCTCATGACTGTATCTCTGACTTCCTTGGATGTAAATCTAACTATGAAAAAACCCTTTGCACATAAATGAATGTCACACTCCATGGTCCAGCTGGTGAAGATCCAATGGAAAAGATCCATAGGTTTAGGCCAAAAGCTATTGAAACGGCATATTAAAGCTGTTGTTTCATAGGACTTGACGAAATCATCAAGCCCTGAGGAATCTAAGTTTAAAGCTGGGGTTTTCTCTGACTGATCTACTATATATGGCCTGGGCATGTGTCCTCCTTGATCTGGGGGGGGCCCTGAATTTCTGCTGCCCTGTAAAATGTTTTTATAGGATCCTCTTGATTGGTGCTGAGCTGCAGCTTTTTTCCCTTTGTCTACCCCAGAGGAGCTTGGCTGTCCCTGAGGCATAGCCCCTCCTCTCAATCTGAGATTTAAAAAAATAATTGATCCTGGCCCAATCTCATAACTTGCCAGAGATCTACAGTCCTGCAAGGACCGCCTTCCACTGACCAGATGCTGGGCCTGAACTGGGTATCCCATTTCTGCCCAAATTTGATGCTTAAGCTGCATGGGGGTGTCTCCTGCATGAACCCATACTAATCGGGATTTCCCCTGAGGGGGCTTAATCAGAATCTGAAAACAAATATTTGTTACCTGCTTTGTCTGTTGGCGATATTCCAGATCTGGCTCCGTTTTGCTTCGTTTTTCCTTTTTCTTGTCTAGATCTGCATAAACCCTATCCGATCTAGGGTTTATGTCTCCATTCTGCCGCCTGGACTCCAGCTGTGCTCGAATATAGGCTTGATCGAGTTCGATCTGGTGCCTCAGATCACTCTGTGGTCGGATATGGCCTAGATCGTATGGATCTGAACCAAAACTGCTCTGATTGAGCCTGTGTGATGTAGAAGGGCATGGATTTGCCTCATGCAGTCGCCCCCTGTCGATTCTCGGCACGATCTGGGGTGGACAGCGTCTGGCCTCTATACGCAGTAAGCCAGACGGGCTTCTTTGTTCCGGGCTGCAGATTTGAGCCTCAAACTTTCACAGGAACTCCTCGTACCTCCATGCAGCAATGGGGAGCTCCGTTGGTACCTTCACCCCGTTGTTCTGAAAACTATACGCAGCACCACACAGATCTGTGTGTTTTCCACCGACAATCTCCGTTTCCCTGGTCCGTGTTTCACCCTCGGCCCTTGCGGCAAGCCTGTGAACCGATTCGGCAGCGAGCAGATCTCTGTTCAAAACCCTCGCCATCGCCATCGCCATCGCCCCCTTATCTTGAGTTTTCCTTCACTGAATCCTTAAGTTTCCAATCCCCTATCCCTACTTCCATGGAACTGATTTCTAAATTTAGAAAGGCATTCATTATCACCATTGATGGCATAACCTCCTTCATTCACCTATAAAAAGACCACTCATCTAAGTGATCTGGGGGCTGAAAATTGTAGAGAGATGTTGTTGCTATGAGTTTTGAGTTGATTGCAAGTATTGTAATGATGTCAAAGTGTCTTGCTTATTGTGAGGAGAGGATGGGATCGAACTGGAGGAGTGATGCTCAATCGGGCGAATTGGGTTGTAACTCTTCCTTTTACTAATAAAGTATTAAAATATTTTTCCATATGCTTGTATTGTCTTTTAATGCTTTCATATGCTTATCATGTATCTAGTTCCATGCTATTTCTAATCAATAGATCATTATCATATGCTTTTATGGGTTCTTGTTTTTGTCTGTGTGTAAGTACTTCTCAAGCGGCTTAAGTACGGGAAGGAGTAACAGAATCGGCCAAGGGAGATAAGGAACAAGCAGAAGCTACAAGTAGGTTCTCTGTTCTCTTATTTTATTTATTGTTTATAGAAAAGGTAGAGAATTCTTTGTATTGTTGTTTCTAGATTGAGCTACTAGTCTAGAGGGATAGGCGTTTGTCCAAGAACAATAAATTTTCCCAAAACAAATTGGTGACTCCGTCGGGGAAACCAGATTATCCATATTAGTATTTTATCAGCCTCTTAAGAATTTTCTACATACTGTACTTGTGGTCGTTGATTGTTTTCAGTCCTCTTTTATTGAAAATTGAGTCAAAACTGTGTCAAAATTGCCTTCATAATTGCTCACTATCATTAGTGCAGTCTAATGAAGGAAACAGTGCACTGTAGTGCACTTCCAGCATAGATATAGAGCGATTCAGAACACTGTCTCTAACTACTACATGCGCTGATCCCTTGAGGGTTAGTTTCCCATCTAGGAACTGAATTTTTTTGCCAATTTTCTCTTGTTTGAATGAATTGTTGAATTTCAATGATGTTTTCTCTCTGAAAATAGTTTTCCATCTCCTTAATTTGGCCCTACTTAGACTAGGATTGATAAATGTTTCTTATGTATTTACTTTGTCAATTTTAATCTATATTCGAAAGTTAGTTTTAATCGATTGATCTTTAGCGAAAGAAAGTGTCGTAAAATTATCTTTTCCTTCGAAAGTTGAATTGTCATCAAATCTTCATTCATGAATGATCAATATGTTGATATGTGCATATGGTTAGTATTCTTGTTGAAAGTGTCGTATTCCTCATTTATTTGAAAACAGAAGTGTCGTAGAGTCTTCCTTTCCTTGAAAAGAAATTGTCGCAAAATCATCATTTTTATGAAAAGAGTTCATTGATCGTTTGTGCATCAGTTTCCTTTTCTGAATCATTCAAATAAAGGGAAATTGAAAAGAAATACATGCATTTGCATTGAAAAGAGTTTGTGTGTGCTAAAAGGAATAGTGTAGGGAATTTGCATTTAGATTGTGCTCTCTTTTCTATGATAAATAAAATCTGATTGCTCTATCCCTAAGTAGTTAGGATTTTCATTGTTAAAACTGAATGGAAAGAATGCTTATCATGATAGTTGCATTCCTAGGAATTTCAAAATACATCACGTGGTGAAATCGAAAGGCAAATTCCTAAGCAAGATCAACTTAAAATGAACATCAATTTATCTAATGGAGCATTGTAATTAACGAAAACATTTAGTGGTTCTAGGCTAGAGACATGTTCCAGCGTCGTTAAACCAAGCAGTTGTCGCTAACTTGCCTGCAATACATCCCGAGTGTGATACCTCATTCCAGTACGTGAGTATATTGTAGCTCGTCCACGTACCTTCAGGTATATAGGGTGATGTTACAATACATAAAGTATATGGGAATGCTCTCACTGTGCAGTTTTGCATTAGACAACGCTTATATGGACTGGGCCTCCACGTACCTTTGGGTATATATGGGAGGACAACACTAGGTTGCTATCCATCCTTAAGTAACAGAGTCGGTCTCCTTGCAAATGTGATACACTGAGCACAACATTCAGGGAGATTGGCTGCCCGTACTTCTTGGTTCGCCAGGAGGTATTATGCAGTTCACAGTTGCCTGGTAAACCTTTTTGCCTAGTTACCCCTTTTTGTTTATTTCTTTTTTGATAATAAAATTAATCAGCAATCGTGGAGGAACATCAACCCAAACCCAATCGTTTGTGGAGAACAATGAGCCAACCACCTTTTCCTCCTGAAGCGACACAAATTCGAACAAATCAGTCTCGTTTAACTGATTCTAGTACATCAAAAACTCCTGGTTCTTCATCTGGGTTACCTGAAGCATTTATTTCGATGGCTAGAGAGACTCCAGTTAGTCTGACTATTTCTGGTACATTCATTCCTAAAGAAGAAGTTCTACAATTACTTGAGGACATTAGCACTGATCCTAGTGAAACAGTAACCGAGGTTGTCCAATAGCAAGTTGATATTCAACTTGAAATTGTTCAATAAGGAAGTGTTTATGAACTTGAATTAGTTCAACTAGAAGTTTGTCCAGAACCTATTCCAGTTCAAATAGAAGTTACATCTGAACCTGAAGTTCAGGAACCTCCCTTTGAAAATGTTGTTCATTTACCTGAACATTTGGACTTCGAATTTCGATATTGAGAAGTTGTTACCCCTCAGACATCAGTGACTGTTGAAACTACACTTTCATCAGCACCAGAAATATTTTACGGACCTGATGGTAAATTCCTTCCACCAGGTTTGATTGCCATAGAGGAGAAATTAGTAGAAGAGTCCACACCTAGAACATTGTTTCACTTTGGAACTGGGATTTATCTTTACCTTACTACTCCTGATTACTTTGCTTCATCTGATCCTGCTTCCTTTCAAGTACCCGTTGAATCTTCAGGAAAACTTTTGGGCGAGTTAACTATGGCTGAACAACCATTAACATCTCAGACTGTATCATTTGATGCAGCTACAGCAGAATCTTCTGTTGTAACTCCTTCGATGTTTTCTACCACACTTGAGTCGCACCTGTATGGTGAATCATCCATCTCGATTGGTTACCAATCATTGTTAGGAACCCACTCGGGGGTTGCTTCTGCACCATGGTCATCACCCATGTCCTCAACCAGGATTTTACCTGGTTCTTCTCTAATGGTAACCCAATAGTTTGATCATGCACATCAGTATCAGGCTGGGCAATCTGGTCAGCAAAGACCTATATATCCATTAAATACTGGATTGTCACCATATGGAGAGTAGTTTTCTTATTCATCGTATCCTCCTTATTCTGGAGGACAACCATATGGTAAGTTCCCACAATATTCGAGTCAACCTGGAATTAGAGTTTGTCAATGACAACCAACAATGCCAACTCAACCAAGGCTTGTGTATCCAACACAACCAATGAAAACTGTGTCAACTATTCCTACTAAACCTGTTGTTACCACTGTGCCACAGTCACAAGCTCAAACTGTTGTATCTCAACCGGTACAAACTGATCCTTCTCTCTTGAAACCACGAGTTTCAAGTCAAGAGGTTCAAGTTTCTCAAGTTTTTATACAACAGCCACTTGTTTTCTGGAGCTCAACAACAACCTCAGGTTAGTATACCTTTATTTGGACTAACCCGAGCTTACACTGGTATACCTGATTCACAACCTGGTCAACCTTTCATTGCTAGGCAACAACAGTTGGTTTAAAAACAATGGTTGCCGCAATGCCAACAACCCTAGTTCCAACAGTTCCAACCTTAGTTTGGACTTGGTTCACAAGCTCAGCCTAGTTTTGGTCAATATCAAGCTTACCAAGGTCCTAGGCAACAAGGCTTTGCAGGTTATGGACAACCACACATTCAGTCTAGTTATCAATAACCATCTTATACTATTTTCTCAACAACCATACCAAGGTTACCAAATACAGATGCCCTATGTTGGTCTGCAAAGACCTATTGCATAGGTAATTCCATCATATCCTGGGTATGCTCAACATGACTTGAATCAACAATTACCATTGGTAGCATCTTTAGAATTACCAGATTTAAACTGGATCACCAATGATCCAATGCATATGCACCTTGGTGGCCAGTAATTCCACATAAGTTACCATCTGATATTCCAAAGTTTAACGGAAATCTTGGAGAAGACCCTTCGAATCATGTTATGACCTTTCATTTATGGTGTTCATCCAACACTTTGAATGATGATTCGATCAGACTTTGTCTTTTCCAAAGAACACTTACTGGTCCAGCTGCTAAATGGTACATTGAATTACCGAGAGCTTCTTTTGATAAATTCACCACTTTAGCCACTACCTTTTCGACCCACTTCCAATTACCTATCAGATACGAGACTGGAATAGAGCTCTTGAACAACTTCAAATAGAATACTGCTACCCATATCTTAGATCATATTCATAAGTGGTGACGTCGTCGTCGAATGGTTAAGACATATGTTCCCGATCAGCTTTTAGCTGAGTGGTTCATAAAGTCCTTGCTGCCATCAATCACTGAGGATGTGGCAAAATGAGGAGTTGTCACAGAAGAGCAAGTTATCGCTCGTGCCCAATACTTAGATTTGATTTACACATAATCCGGCATACTCTATGATAAAATTCCCAATGCACCTAGACTAGCTTTCACTGTTCCACGACCTCCACAATTGAGTAGGGACTCTCATGCTGGTGACGGTGTGATTGGTTCTTCAAGCACACAGGCGGCAAGAAGACCATCTGGTCAAACTCTTGCCGTTTCCAATCAAGCTACAAATGCATCAGAAAACACTCATGCCTCAAATATTAATGTCGTGTCATCTGATAAAGGCAAAAATCCAAAGCAACCAGGAGGTAAGAAAAAGGGGAAGAATAACAAAAAGAAACAATAAAATCCCTCTCCAGAGAAATCATCTGAATCCCCTACCATGGCAAGGAAACCTCGTTATCCATGTCTGATATGTAATGATGAGCATTATACAAGAGATTTTCCACATCACTCTGAGGTCTCTAAACTTTTAAAGATTTCAACCACATCAACATTGTTGATAGATCCGTTTCCTACCCAGGAGACACATTTGTTTGCAATTGACAATGCTTCCACATCACAAGTACTCATGTTATCCATCACAAATCCACAAAATGATGTTTTGGTGTCAATAAGAAATAAAGATTATGGAAATCCATCATTGTCAAATAATCAGGCCATTGATTAACCTAGTACTTTGACCTCGACTTCATCTAAAGTTGTTCCAACAATTGTACCTGAATTGACAATAAAACCACCTAAGGGAGTTGTGCACAAATCAACATTCAACCCTTGTGCTTGAGTAGCTCAAAATTATAATATAGTGGAAGATCTAGCTCAATCACCTTCCGATGTGTCGACACTCGAGGTGTTGCAAAACTGTCCCTCCCAAAAACAAGCTTTATTGTGAGCAATAGGTGGAATAGATCCTACAGATTCAAATCTTGTGGTATTTAACCATGCGGGATATTCACCACAGTTACCGGCACAATTAGCTTTCCTAATCCAAGTAAAAGCTCTTAGTAAGAATTTTCACCGAACTATTATTGATGAGGAGCATCTACTTGCATTATGTCTATGAGCTGCTGGAAAACACTTGGTTCATTGCCATTGTCACGATCACCAACTACGTTAAGAGCTTTTGGTGGAAGAACATATACTCCATATGGGATTTTGAGTAACCTACAAATTGAACTAGGGGGCAAGACAGTTACTGTTGAAGTTGAGGTAGTTGATGGACTCCTCGATTACAACATTTTACTAGGAAGGCCTTGGGTATATGCTATGGCTTCTGTTGTTTCCAGATACTTTCATACAATTGCATTCCCTTTCAAGGGTGGAATCACAGTCATTGATCAACTAGCCTTTTTTGCCAATAGTTCATAGGCTACGGGAAGAATTCCATTGATACACAGAAACCCGCAGTCACTTCAAAGTGTTGGAGTAGGTCTCCTTAAATATACTTCCCTAATGGGCACTTTCACCCTCCCGTCACCATCTGGTTTGGTGAAAGTGGCAAGAGTGGAGACTTGCAACATGATTTCTTCTACATCATTTGATTTCACGAAAATTTCCAACCACTTTGAAATTGATAGTCATAGTGAGGGGTTGTTGTTCAACCCCATTGAATCATTATAGCAATCAATTTTTTGGGCTTGTGTGGAAAACCCTAATCCGCACTCAACAATTGTGTGGGTAGATAGATCGTTAGAATATGGTACTGTTGTGACCAGCAACAACCCCCCTTCTTATTTAATGTTATTCCTAATACTAAATAAGTGGGGACCCTTAGTTAAAAATTAAAAAACCAATTAGTGCTTAAATTTCCTTTTTGAATAAAAGCTTACCAACATAAGCTTAGGAAACCCCCTTGCAAAATCCAAAAAAATCTAAGTTTTATGATAAGGTAAGACAAAATCTTTCCTTAGGAAATATCGCATCACAAAAGAATAAAAGGATACCTCCTTACAAGCCGAATTCCAACATTGCGAGATCGCGATATGCGATAAGAAAATATCGCATCGCATACATCAAGCACAACTTACATTGAAACATCTTAAATTGCTGATATGCGATGACGCATATCGAAAATCGCATTTCGCAGAAAACATAATAACAAAGATTGTCATATATCATGTTTTTGCAATCTGCGATATTGCGATTTCGCGATACAACGAGAATGCAATAATGCAATGTCATGAGTGATCAACTGTGCGATGTTACGATTCTGCGATGTTGTGATTCCGCAATATTGCGAAGCAAATCGCAAAATTGCTTCATCGCAGATCTTTCGAGCTCGTTATTCAAAAATGTATTTTCCATAAACTGACACCTGGTTATGCGCTTTAATGCTAATAAATGAGTTAGTTGGTAGTTATTAATGGAATATGGTTTCGTACTTATCAAAAAATCATCTCACATAAGGTGGTACACTTTATGCATCTTTGGCATTTAAAACTTTCCCATCACGCTTCCTTTTCATTATTTTCACTTCACTTGTGAATTGCAGGAACGGAGAACAAAAAACGATACAAAGCAATACGTAGGATATTATGGGAAAGAAAAGCAAAGCTCTAAGCTCTGAAGAGAAAGAAATGGCGCCCTTGTATACAGACACGGCCTGTAATAGAGACGCAGGAATTGCTATGTGGGAAGGAATGTATAATCTGCTTGAAGAGGATAATCCCAAAGTAATGGAAGTTACTGCTACTGCGGACTCACATAGTTCTTCTAAGGCATCCATCACAGAGCTAGCTTTCTCATTCTTGCACCGGATAGTAGCAAGGCCCATAATTCTCTCATATACAGACATGGTTAAGTGGATACTGGACAATGTTGATATCATAAATAGACAGTTTAAAACTCAGGGTCAAGGACTCATCGACTCATTCGCTGCACAGGATTTAAAGCTCATGTGTCATTTACCAGAGCCACATGCAAATTATAACAAGCGGTTTATGGAGAAATTTGCAAAAGAAAATCAAGACCTGGCAGAAACCACTAAAGACTGGTCAAGGAGGGACGAACCGCTGAAGAAAGATAAACATGGTATGTATAGTACTGGTTCTCTCACCTCCCCGTATTGCTTTGCTGCTGCCATGCTCTGTAGACTGTTTGGAATGCCAGATATCAACAAATTTTCATCTGAATGGTTACCATTATTGGATGTCGCCACGAATGCCACTATTGTAGATTGGGCTAAAATATTGTCTGATAACCTAGTCACGACCATTATAAATTACCAGTCTAAAAGAACTGTTTCTCAGAGAATTTATCCCCCTTTTTACCTATCTACGTATGTAATGGATGCGATATGTTATGTTTCTAAGTTTCCTGTTATGGGTTGGAAATGGACAACTCAAGACCCCTTACCCATCCATATCTATCATAAAGAATTGTGGGACTCTAAGTTCGCTCCACATTTTTACCAGATTTGTCATGGAATCATGCTGCACTTGTACAAAATGTTGTATGATAAAGATGCTCCAAGATGCTCTCCTGAAGCGGAGGTAGACATACTCCCCGTCGCAAGATGGTTCGGAGAGGAATTGTTTACTTATGTCAGGGTATTTGGAAGTTTTGCTTCCCCTCATGTCTTACCTTTGTATGTCCCTGATAAACTCTTGGCTCGAGAGATTGCTTATCAAACCTGTGGAGAAGGAGGTTTGACTAAAGATTTGAAAGAAAAAAAGAAGGCTATATGGCCACAGTTCCCCATAGCCTGTGGGGCATTTTCGCTATTTGATGTAGGCCATGCATCCACAGAAGTAAAAATTATAACGTGTTTACAGTTATTCAAATTTTCGAGAAGACCATTCGACCCTCATGATGTTGCTAAGAATTTCACTACTGCAGTCAAGATAAAGGTGTTTTCTGGAGAAGATGATTTATTCGATGACATATTCCAACAAAAAAGCACACTTGAAGAAATTCTACATTCAACCCAAATGCAATTCTCTCCAGAAGAATTTCGAAAGTTCAAAATATATAGGGAAAGAAGGTTAGCTAGTATTCCTTTGGAGAAACTATGCCTAGAACCCGTAAGGGAACCAGCTCCAGGTGTTAGTCTTAGCGAAAGTTCAGGCGCAAATGGATCTAAATCCAAGTCTGGAAAATAAACATCTGAACATTCTAAAATATCTGAAAGTGAATAGGATAAGAGCGAAGGGTCAGTAAAGGATACTGCCCAGTCAACGGAACTTCTACAGCAACAGGTTTTTACCTCCCCACAAAGAGATCCTCCCCCTCTCATCATTCAACAGCCATCAGTCACAACCGAACTAGATAAAGAATGGGAAACCTTCAATGACATGATCATTCTTGAAGGAAAATCCATAAAGACACCTGTGAGCAATGCACAGGCAACAAAAGAAGTAGTCACAAGAATAGTTAGCAATGTCTCAGATATGGAGCATATTCCTATTGCCCCATCCTTTGAGCTTATGCTCAAAATAGAAGAAATTCCCCCTCTTGATATATTTTATAGCCCACAACACAAAGCAGTAGTAAGAAAGTAGAGGAAGAAAAGGAAATTGGAAAATGTGCTCTCTCATGACGCAGAACAATTAGACGTCCTATGGCAAGATCCCACTACCAATCCTACTGAGAATCTCACCAAACTATCTCAGATCACAGGAGTGTATGCCTTTGCAACTATTGATAAAGCCTTTAAGGTATAACAACTGCTAAAATAAAAGGAAGACCAGATACAAGTTTTGAAACAACAATTGCAACAAGCCAACGCCAATAATGAAGCACATAAATAACTTGAAAGGTTACAACAAGACTTCCAACAAATGCAGATAGGTTACCAGAAAATTTTGGATGAGAAAGAAAAGTAGTTACATGATTTACAGGAGATGCGCAAGGACAATCCAAAACTTACAAAATTTATCACAAAATCCATTTCCTTGAATGAACAATTACTACAGCAGCAGAAAGCATTGGGCCAAAAAATATCACAGTGGAACTATTATTGTGAAATAAGTGATAAATCCACTAATCAAGTTGTAGATCTAAGAAGTGATTATGATTTAGTTGATAAATAAGTTACTGAATATTTGGCTTGGCAAGAAGTAGACGAGGGAAAGAGAGCAGGTGCACCAAGGATCAATGAAAATCACAAAGAAATGCTCTTTAACAAATGGGACAAGCAAATCAGGGAGGCAGAGCAAGCAACATAAGGAGCAGCCACGACAGAAAATAGTATTATTGATTGTGTAAATGAAAATTTGCACAGGGAAAATTTGATCGCAGAAACCACTCTAGGATATTTACCTAACATATAGCAATTACAAACAGATTGGAGGTAGAAAGCTCGAGAAAAGGCACAAGCAATCCAAGGGTTAACCAAGTTGAACTGCGATTATTACTGAGCATACTTGGTAAAGCCACATAGCCAGTGGATGACTATCAAGTGTATCATCAATTCGGTCGAAAAGATGGCGCCAGCTCTTGCCAATTCTATTTTCTCAGCTCAGCTAAAATCGAAAGTCGACCAGCTGACTCTTCTCAAACAGATGTTGAATGCATGCGATTTCAAGGGGCAGATATAGAAGTAGTTTTAATTTTAGATGCAATTTTAGTTTTAATTTTAGTTTTATTTTGCCTGAAATGAGGATGGTCATTTAAACTGCATCCTACATTTTTGTAATAATTTATTTTTAGATTTAGTTAGTAGTATTTAAACCCTTCTCATGCATTTAGAGAAGGGTCATGAAATTTGTCAAAAACTTATCCCCAGAACATGAAATTCTGTACCCTCTGAGGAGGTTTTGATGAATGAATGGAACATGATTTATTGATATTTGCATTTGATATCTGCTACTAATGTTGCACTTTTGTACTCTTAGTGGATGTTAGATTGAGAAGAGATAAATCATTATCGCTTGAAGCTCATGAGTAGGACTAGTTATAAATGGTACTTCTATCTCTTAACTATTTCTGCCTTTGTGTTAAAGTGATTTTCATGCTCAGTTATTTATATATTGATGTATGAATTCCTAAGTTATCATTTGGCATTTTTGTACGGTGATAGCTATTTATTTATGCTTAATGTATGAATAGTTTATTATGCGATATGTTTCTCACAACTGTTTCGTCTAACTTTTTATACGAAGTGGTTCATCTTTATTGAATTCTTTTCTCATAACAGTTGAATGATCTTTATTACCAGTTGTTATTTGAAATCATTTTAGATCGCATAAAGGAAAGATCACACCCCGGGTTAATGTAGATTTAGATATTTCTGCTTATTAGAATACAATTTCTATATTATTAGATTAGAGTTAGAGTAAAAGTATTCCATTTAGAAACTATTAGAAAGATAAATATCAATCTGTCTTACACACACACACAAATTAGGAAATTGGTCCCATATCCCCAGTCAGACCCACTATACCAAATGGAAAAGGAGCTGCTAACCAAGGTCCGGACCGGGTGGTTATCCCCCTTGTTGTAGACCCGATTTTCGGGGCTTCAACATATTTGGCGCTAGAAGGAGGGACCCGAACTGTGAATGGTAAGTAAATCTAAATCTAAATACCATTCTGAGAGTAAATCACCCTCACCATCTCCCCTGACTTCTCCGTTGCATTTAAATCCAGGGTCAGAAGTCGCTGGAGAAACAACCGCTGCCACAAACCCTGACATTTCAGAACAATCTACTATTGAACCTCCTGAAGTTGAATCTTTGATTCACAAAATTCAGTGATTTTCTATATCTCCTCAAAAATCTGATAAATCTCAAGGAAGTGTGACTTCGCAATATAATCCTGCTCATCCTCTTACCAGGTTAAAGAGCGAAAAGTTTGGTGTTCAGCGAACCGAATTACCTCTACCTACTAGGAAGAGGGCAAGGAAGTCTCCTAAAGGGTCCGATAGAGAGACTCTTTCATCATCATCATCCATCTCAACCTCTTCACCGCAAAGTCAACCACCCACTCCTCCAATTCAGATCATTGTCCATCATCCTACTGGAACTTCCACGACTCCTTCTCAATCATCTGGAGTAGTAATATCTTCATCTTCTCAACCGCAGGGATCATCTTCTGCACTTTCCTCTATTAGTAGTTCAGCGATGGCCCAATCTCCATGGAATGACCCAGGGGCAGTCTTAATGCCTGCACCCTTGAGTCAGTTACCGGCCCATCCTGAAAAATGGTTGCCTAAGTTTAATCCTGAGGCAGGCATGCTAGTGGAAGAACATATAAATAACTTTATGCTATCCATAAATCTCAATGGAATTGTTAACGAAGATGCTGTTGTTCGACTTTTTCCTTATACTTTGCAAGGAATAGCTGGATCATGGTATTTCTCATTACCATTTGGATCTATTACTAGTTGGGACATCTTCCAAGAACAATTCCTGACCAAGTTTGGCGATGACAGGTCTACAACGACACTGATCAATGAATTGTCTAACTTTAAGGCCGAGTCAAGAGAACCTATCAAGGATTTCAATTTACGTTTCAATAAAATTTTAAAGAAAATTCCTACCACTTCTCAACCTAGCGAAGAAGTGCAAAGTGGATGGTACATCACCGCTTTACCATCAAACTTAGCAATCTTTGTTGATAGGGCTAACAAAAAAACCTTAGTTGAAAATATGAAAGAATCAATAGTAGTAGAGAAACGTATTATGGCCCTAGAAAAGAAAAATGTGATAGAAGAATGAAAATATAAGAAGGTTTCTTTCAAATAAGATCCCAAGAAAAAGCAATTGAAAGATCCATTCGATTTAGAAGGATTGCAAAAAATTTTGAAGACCATGTCTAACGAGATGGTCGACATTAAGAAACAAGTAGCAAAAACTCCTTCTAAAAAGCCATACAGGCCTTCCAAACCCCTTAATGCTATTACAAGTGCTGAATCAGAAGAAGAAGAAGAGGAAAATGCTACCAAAGAACATACCGATGAAGAAGAAGTTGTAGAGTTACAAGGTATGTGGGATTTCATCCTCCCAGATGAAGAGGATCAAGAGGCATTCCCGGTTAGTACTCGCAGCAGAAATCAACTTGATCCTCCTCAACATACACCTAAGCCAAAGAGTGCAAGCTTGATGACTAAGGATAAAGTCGCAGCCAAGAAAACATCACCTAAAGCGACTCAAACCAGCCCAGTCCAAACAGAAACATCAACTCCATCTAAAACACTAATCATTTCGGATGAAATGGAGTATAATATCATAGAAGATATGAAAAATACTAGGGCCAATATTACTCTTTTCGAATTGAGCAAGTTAAAACACCATCAAAAAGTACTTCTAAAAGAATTACATGCTGTACCAATTGCACCTTTACCAGCCGCTGTAATCTCTCAAGCTTCCCATGACATGGGAAGACCTCCAACTAATACGATGAATAAGTTTGATCCAAATGATATTACCTTAATTGGAGGAAGATCGAGATCTCATACTCCATATCTTCTTGCTTACGAAATTTTCAATAAAAATGTGCATAATTGCTTAGTCGATTCTGGAGCTTCATCGAATATTTTACCAAGGTCAGTATGTACAAAATTGAACGTTCAACCACAGAGATCTGCTGTGCGCATAGTTTAGCTAGATCGATTGCAATTCGAAGTGATTGGCGAATTAAATCAGGTTACCATAAGGTTGTCATCCAACCCAAAGGTATGTCAAGTTATTGACATTTTAGTTGTTGATATTCCAGAATTTTATGGCTTAATTCTTAGCAGAGATTGGTCAGAAAAACTTCATGGATACTTTGCAACTGACTGGTCCCACATGTGGCTGCCTTACAATGGTAAACCAAATCAAATAAAATTTGAGCGCGAATGACATCAGAAATACATAGTAACAGAACTCGAGGGAGAAAATGAACCAGTAGCATATAATTCTAATATCATAGGCAACTATTCCGTAGATTCTTTCCTAGGAAATTTTAATGCTCATACTTCACTTTACTTACAACATTATGTTTTATCTCAAGTAGAAAGTTTCTCTCAAACAGATAGTTCTAAATGCATTAATTTTATAGAAAGTCTTGTAAATAAATCTTTGTTTTGGAAACTATTTTTTGATGGTTCTAAGTCTAACGAAGGAGCAGGAGCAGGATGCGTGTTAGTAAGTCTAGAGGGAGATAAAACCATGCTAACTTGTAGACTCGAATTTGATTGCACCAACAATACCGCAGAATACGAGCCTTTAATCCAAGGGTTATACAAAGCAATCGGACTAGATGTCAAATACCTGCAAGTTTTTGGAGATTATGAAATTTTAATCAGACAGGTACGTAGTACTATACACTGTTTATCAGGTCATTTAAAGCATTACCAATATTTAGTTCAAGATCTGACTGAACAATTTATAGATTTTAATATTTTATCAATTCCCAGACTCCAGAATGCTAGCACAGACCTCTTAGCCAACTTAATTTCCAAGCTCATTCCTTTAGAAGATTTTAGCCCTGACCAATTTTCAATTGAGTTAATTTTTAGACCATCTATTCCTGATAACATTAGCAATTGGAGGATTTTCAATGACGATCCTGATATTGTGAGTTTCCTCACATTTGAAGGATCCTACACCAATCAAATAATTGACGAAGACCAACATGACTAACAATTGCAACAGGATAGTACTAACAATGCTATACCTAAATCAGTAGTCAAATTAGAAGACCTTTATGATTTGAAAGATCGATTTAAAAGATCTACCAATTCAAAACTCGAAAGTTCAACTTTGAATTAGGAATTAGTAAATGTAGGAACTGATACCAAACCGCAGAATATCAACCTAGGCCTTGGCCTAGCCCTTGAAGAAAAATTAGCCTATATTCGTCTCTTAAGACAATACAAAAGTGTCTTTGCTTGGAATTACGATGAACTCAAAACATACAACACCTCCATCATCCAACATACTATTCCAATGATCGATAATGAAAAACCTGTCCAACAAAAGTTGAGAAAGATCCATCCCAATTTAGAAAACCAGATCAAAAATGAACTCAATAAGTTATTGAAAGCCAAAATAATCTTTCCTGTTAGACATTCTAAATGGGTCTCCAATATGGTACCTATTAGAAAGAAAAACGGAGATATTAGAATTTGCATTGACTTTCGAAACCTTAACAAGGCCTGCCAAAAGGATAATTTTCCTTTACCTCCCATGGAACAAATACTGCAGGCACTTGCAGGCTCAGAATTAATGTCATTCTTGGATGGATTCTCAGGATACAATCAAGTGTTGGTACATCCCGACGATCAATTAAAAACTACATTCAGAACTAAATGGGGTACATACGCATATCAAAAGATGCCATTTGGATTGATTAATTTAGGTACCACATTTCAGAGAGCCATGGACATCGCATTCAAGGGATTAGTCAATAAATCAGTGGTAATCTATTTGGATGATATAACTGTTTATTCCAAGAAACGAAACAACCATCTCAGGGATTTAAAACAAATATTCCAAGTTGTTTAAGGTATGGGATTTCTCTTAACCAAAACAAATCATTTTTCGCATTAAGTGAAGGAAAACTTCTAGGATTCATAGTGTCAAAATCTGGAATTCACATTAATCCTGACAAGATCAAGGAAATTTCCGCAGTACCCCTACCTCACAACAAGAAAGCCATGCAATCTTTCCTTGGCTAGATTAACTTTGTAAAGAGATTTGTACCAGAATTTTCAAGAACCTTATCTCCTTTACAAGCAATGATTAAAAAGAATGCAAATTTTAAATGGGGCCAAGATGAACATGAGGCATTCAATCTGATCAAACAAGCAATTATCAATGCTCCATCTTTAACAAATCCAAAATTTTTCGATCCTTTTATATTGTATACATTTGCCTCGGATAGATCATATGCTGCGATACTCACTCAAGAAAATCAAGAAAAGGCGGAAGCCCCAATTGCTTTCTTTAGTTCCAATTTACAAGGACCTGAGTTGAATTATTCAGATGTGGAGAAACAAGCTTATGCTGTTTTCAAAGAAATTAAATATTTCAACCTTTTTTACTCAAAACACATACCAAGATCATAGTACCATTTCCAGTTGTAAGAGATCTTCTAGTACAAAAGGATGTGGGTGAGAAAAGGGCCAATTGGATTACTGCCTTACGGGAATATGACGTAGAAATCAAACCAGCAAGTTTTGTAAAAGGTCAAGGCTTTTGCAAAATGCTGGTAAGAGCATCGCTAATGTCAGAAAATTCATCTGCAAAGATACAAGTGTACGAGGTAAGCCTAAACGATGTTGAGTCATTATACGCTGATATTAGTTATTATCTAAAGAATGGATACGCTCCTTCAAACCTCTATCATACCAAGAAAAGAGCTTTAAGGTTAAAAGCCAAACAATATCAGCTCGTGAATGATGTTCTTTTTAGAGTAAATTATGATTCTGTTCTCCTTAGATGTCTTGATAAATCTGAAGTTGAAAAAGTCTTGCAAGAACTCCACGATGGGCCAGCAGGCGGACACTACGCTGGAGATGCTACTACCCACAAAATATTACTTGAAGGCTATCACTGGCCCACATTATTAAGGAAATGTCAAGTCTGTCAAACTGCTACTGGGAGGCAAAAGAAACCATCCTTTCCACTGCAACCAATTACCATTGAACAACCTTTCGATTAGTGGGGATTGGACATAATAGGTGAGATCATTCCTCACTCTTCTAAACAACATAGATATATCCTTACAACAACAGTTTACTTTACTAAATGGGTAGAAGCAGTTCCACTCAAGACGGCTAATGCCGAAAATATCATCGAGTTCATAGATCAGTTCATAATCACTAGGTTTGGGTTGCCTTCCGCTTTAATGTTTGATAATGCATCATATTTTTCTGGTAATACAATGACTACATTTGCACTCAAAAGGGGTTTCAAGCTTAAATACTCTACCAATTATTACCCACAAGGGAATGGGTTAGCTGAATCTACAAATAAGAACTTAATTAGAATCATTAAGCGAACCATTGACCAAAATCATAAAAAATGGCATAAGTCTTTAATATATGCTTTATAGGCAGATCGAATAACGCAAAAAGCCTCTATCGGCACTTCTCACTTTAATTTAGTTTACGGAAAAGAAGTGGTTCTTCCAACACATCTCACAATTCCTTCTTTAGCCTTGGTTCAGTATATTGATGAAGCACCAACTTCTTCTTTACAACTAAGGCAGCTGGAATTAATTAAGTTAGAAGAACAATGAGAATGGGCTAAGATAACTCATGCTCATCATCAAGCATTAGTGAAAGCGTCTTTTGATTCAAACATGATATCCAGAAAAGATTTTCAGATGGGAGATCTAGTTTTAAAATGGGACAAGGCTCATGAGGAAAAGGAAAAACATATAAAATTTCAAAGAATGTGGCTTGGTCCTTTTCAAATCATAGAAGTCATAGGTCTGTTTACTTTCATGTTACAAGATTTAATAGGGAAAATAGATTCTTTACATGTTAATGGTCAGATCCTTAAAAAATATTTTCCATAGAAGATCATTCTTCTATTTTTGTAGAGTAGTTGTTATTTCCATAATAAAATCGGTTGTAAATGGTTACATTTGAGATTCACGAAAAAGACACAAATTCTCTTTTAGATTTTATTTTTTCACTTGTATAAATAGAATTCTTTCTAAAAAATTGATCATTACTATTGAAAGATACAGTTAAAGAATATATACTTAGAAATGATATTAGTTTCAATTGTATAAATTTTGACGAAAAGCCACCTTTAGTTAGAAATTGTTTTATATCAGTCCAATGAAAGGTATCAATAACAAAATGAAGATTCTCTGTAGAAAGGCTCTTTCCAAAAACTCTATCATTGTCGTCCAGAGTTGTCTTAAGGAAACATTGACTTCCTCCCCACCTAGGAAACTAAAATATTCAGAGAATGATCCAAAGATACACTTTAACTTGAAGAGTAAGAGGTCTCATCACGAGCCGACTTATCATGATCATAAATATTATAGCTTGCTGACTTTGCCAAATATTGCATACCACAATAGGGCAATGACTCAAGATTGTTAAAATCAAAAGACAAGGGGTCTCATCACGAGCCAGCTTGTTCAGCAGAGTTATAAATCAGTGAATGACTATGTCATAAATTGGCTACCAAACCAAGACATTGTTCTTTAAGAATAAAAATAAACTGAAAGAAAAAAGTGTGGAAATGGATTTTTCTTTGAAAAGTTGTAAATTTCTCTAAGTAGGATACAAGATCATTGCTGGATAATAGGTAACCCTGTCGAAGCTATAAACGCTTGCTGGCAGTAGAGGCTCTACCTACGACAAATGAGCATATTTAAAACTGATTTACAAAGAAGACTTTGTTTTTATCTTTATAAACCAAGTAATGACTGATGTGGATACAAGGACTGGCTTGAGGGAGTAAATAATCAAAACTGGGAAAAAGAAGAAACAAAATATCATTGATAGGCAAAAGCATAATGTACTTAGTCTTTCTATAGTAAAGTTTAATTTTTTGGAAAATTTTCTGTTTTGGAAGTTTTGAAAATTCAAAAGAATAGCAGAGATAACTGGTTCTCCCAAGTGAATCGCCAATTCTTGTGACCAGCAACAACCCCCCTTCTTATTTAGTGTTATTCCTAATACTAAATAAGTGGGGACCCTTAGTTAAAAATTTAAAAATCAATTAGTGCTTAAGTTTCCTTTTCGAATAAAAGCTTACCAACATAAGCTTAGGAAACCCCCTTGCAAAATCCAAAGAAATCTAGGTTTTATGATAAGGTAAGACAAAATCTTTCCTTAGGAAATATCGCATCGCAAAAGAATAAAAGGATACCTCCTTACAAGCCAAATTCCAACATTGTGAGATCGCGATATGTGATAAGAAAATAGCGCATCACATACATCAAGCACAAATTACATTGAAACATCTTAAATTTCCGATATGTGATGATGCATATTGCAAATCACATTTCACAGAAAACAGAATAACAATGATTGTCATATATCACGTTTATGTGATTTGCGATATTGCGATATTGCGATTTCGCGATACAGAGACAGTGCGATAATGCGATGTCACGAGCTATCAACTTTGCGATGTTACGATCCTGCGATGTTGTGATTCTGAAATATTGCGAAGAAAATCACAAAATTGCTTCATCGCAGATCTTTCGAGCTCGTTATTCAAAAAAGTATTTTCCATAAACTGACACCTGGTTATGCGCTTTAATGCTAATAAATGAGTTAGTTGGCAGTTATTAATGGAATACGGTTTCGTACTTATCGAAAAATCATCTCACATAAGCTGGTATACTTTATGCATCTTCGGCATTTAAAACTTTCCCGTCACGCTTCCTTGTCATTATTTTCACTTCACTTGTGAATTGCAGGAACAGAGAACAGAAAACGATACAAAGCAATACGCAGGATATTATGGGAAAGAAAAGCAAAGCTCCAAGCTCTGAAGAGAAAGAAATGGCGCCCTTGTATATAGACACGACGTCTAACAGAGACGCAGGAATTGCTATGTGGGAAGGCATGTATAATTTGCTTGAAGAGGAGAATCCCATAGTAATGGAAGTTACTTCTACTATGGGCTCACATAGTTCTTCTGAGGCATCCATCACAGAGCTAGCTTGCTCATTCTTGCACTGGATAGCAGCAAGGCCCAAAATTCTCCCATATATAGACATGGTTAAGTGGATACTAGACAGTGTTGATATCAGAAATAGACAGTTTAAAACTCAGGGTCAAGGACTCATCGGCTCATTCGCTGCATAGGATTTAAAGCTCATGTATAATTTACCAAAGCCACAGGCAACTTATAACAAGCAGTTTATGGAGAAATTTGCAAAAGAAAATCAAGACCTGACAGAAACCACTAAAGACTGGTCAAGGAGGGACGAATTGTTGAAGAAAGATAAACATGGTATGTATAATACTGGTTCTCTCACCTCCCCGTATTGCTTTGCTGCTGCCATGCTCTTTAGACTGTTTGGAATGCCAGATATCAACTAATTTTCATCTGAATTTCTACCGTTATTGGATGCCTCCACGAATGCCAATATTGTAGATTGGGCTAAAATATTGTCTGATAACCTAGTCACAGCCATTATAAATTACCGGTCTAAAAGAACTATTCCTGAGAGAATTTATCCCCCTTTTTATCTATCTGCATATGTAATGGATGTGATATGTTATGTTTCTAAGTTTCCTATTATGAGATGGAAATGGACAAGTCAAGACCCCTTACCCATCCATATCTATCATAAAGAATTGTGGGACTCTAAGTTCGCTCCACATTTCTACCAGATTTGTCATGGAATCATGCTGCCCTTGTACAAAATGTTGTATGATAAAGATGCTCCAAGATTCTCTCTTGAAGTAGAGGTAGACATACTCCTTGTCACAAGATGGTTCAGGGAGGAATTTTTAACTTATGTTAGGGTATTTGGAAGTTCTGCTTGCCCTCATGTCCTACCTTTTTATGTCCCTGATAAACTCTTGGCTCGAGAGATTGCTTATCAAACCTATGGAGAAGGAGGTTTGACTAAAGATTTGAAAGACAAAAAGAAGGCTATATGGCCATAGTTCCCTGTAGCCTGTGGGGCCTTTTCGCTATTTGATGTAGGCCATGCATTCACAGAAGTAAAAGATATAACATGTTTACAGTTATTCACATTTTCAGGAAGACCATTCGACCCGCATGATGTTGTTAAGAATTTCACTACTGCAGTCAAGATAAAGGTGTTTTCTGGAGAAGATGATTTATTCGATGACATATTCCAACAGAAAAGCACACTTGAAGAAATTCTGCATGCAGTCCAAATGAAATTCTCTCTAGAAGAATTTCAAAAGTTCAAAATATATAGGGAAAGAAGGTTAGCTAGTATTCCTTTAGAGAAACTACGCCTAGAACCCATAAGGGAACCAACTCCAAGTGTTAGTCTTAGCGGAAGTTCAGGCACAAATAGATCTAAATCCAAGTCTGGAAAAGAAACATCTGAACATTCTAAAAGATCTAAAAGTGAACAAGATAAGAGCGAAGGGTCAGTAAAGGATACTGCCCAGTCAACAGAACTTCTACAGCAACAGGTTTTTACCTCCCTGCAAAGAGATATTCCCACTCTCATCGTTCAGTAGCCATCAGTCACAACCGAACTAGATAAAGAATGGGAAACCTTAAATGACTTGACCAATCTTGAAGGACAAAGCATAAAGACACCTGTGAGCAATGCACAGGCAACAAAAGAAGTAATCACAAGAATAGTTAGCAATGTCTCAGATATGGAGCATATTCCTATTGCCCCATCCTCTGAGCTTATGCTCAAAATAGAAGAAGTTCCTCCTCTTGATATATTTTATAGCCCACAACACAAATCAGTAGTAAGAAAGCAGAGGAAGAAAAGGAAATTGGAAAATGTGCTCTCTCATGACGCAGGACAATTAGACGTCCTATGGAAAGATCCCACTACCAATCCTACTGAGAATCTCACCAAACTATCTCAGATCGCAGGAGCGTATGCCTCTGCAACTATTGATAAAGCCTCTGAGGTACAACAACTATTAAAAGAAAAGGAAGACCAGATACAAGTTTTGCAACAACAATTGCAACAAGCCAACGCCAACAATGAAGCACAAAAACATCTTGAAAGGTTACAACAAGACTTCCAACAAATGCAGATAGGCTACCATAAAAGTTTGGATGAGAAAGGAAAGCAGTTACATGATTTACAGGAGATGCACAAGGACAATCCAAAACTTACATAATTTATCACAGAATCTGTTTCCTTGAATGAACAATTACTATGGCAGTGGGAAGGATTGGGCCAAAAAATGTCACAGTGGAACTATTATTGTGAAATAAGTGATAAAACCACTAATCAAGTTGTAGATCTAAGAAGTGATTACGATTTAGTTGATAAATGGGTTACTGAATATTTGGCTTGGTAAGAAACAGAAGAGGGAAAAAGAGCAGGTGCATCAAGGATCAATGAAAATCACAAAGAAATGCTCTTTAACAAATGGGACGAGAAAATCAGGGAGGCAGAGCAAGCAGCAAAAGGAGCATCCATGATAACAAATAGTATTATGGACTGTGTAAATGAAAATTTGCACAGGGAAAATTTGATTGCAGAAACCACTCGAGGATATTTAACTAACGTACAGAAATTACAAACAGATTGGAGGCAGAAAGCTCAAGAAAAGCCACAAGCAATCCAAGGGTTAACCAAGTTGAACTGGGATTATTACTAGGCATACTTGGTAAAGCCACATAGCCAGTGGATGACTATCAAGTGTATCATCAATTCGGCTGAAAAGATGGCGCCAGCTCTTACCGATTCTGTTTTCTCAGCTCAGCTAAAATCGGAAGTTGGCCAGCTGACTCTTCTCAAACAGATGCTGAATGCATGCAATTTCAAGGAGCAGATACAAAAGTACTTTTAATTTTAGATGCAATTTTAGTTGTAATTTTAGTTTTATTTTTCCTGAAATGAGGACGGTCATTTAAACCACATCCTACATTTTTTTAATAATTTATTTTTTAGATTTAGTTAGTAGTATTTAAACCCTTCTCATGCATTTAGAGAAGGGTCCTGAAATTTGTCAAAAACTTATCCCCAAAACCTGCACTTCTGTACCCTCTGAGGAGGTTTTGATGAATTAATGGAACATGATTTATTGATATTTGCATTTGATATCTACTACTGATGTTGCACTTTTGTACTCTTAGTGGATGTTAGATCGAGAAGAGATAAATCATTATCTCTTGAAGCTCATGAGTAGGACTAGTTATCAATGGTACTTCTATCTCTTAACTATTTTTGCCTTTTTGTTAAAGTGATTTTCATGTTCAGTTATTTATATATTGATGTATGAATGCCTGAGTTATCATTTGGCACTTTTGTACAGTGATAGCTATTTGGTTATGCTTAATGTATGAATAGCTTATTATGCGATACGTTTCTCAGAGCGGTTTCGTCTAACTTTTTATACGAAGTGGTTCATCTTTATTGAATTCTTTTCTCATAATACTTGAATAATCTTTATTACCAGTTGTTATTTGAAATCATTTTAGATCGCATAAAGGAAATATCACACCCCGGGTTAGTGTAGATTTAGATATTTCTACTTATTAGAATACAATTTCTAGATTATTAGATTAGAGTTAGAGTAAAAGTATTCCATTTAGAAATTGTTAGAAAGAGAAATATCAAACTGTCACACACACACACACATAAATTGGGAAACTGGTCCCATATCCCCAGTCGGACCCACTATACCAAACGGAAAAGGAGCTGCTAACCAAGGTCTGGATCGGGTGGGTATCCCCCTTATTGTAGACCCGATTTTCGGGGCTTCAACAAGTAGCTCTTCGGATCCTTTTTCACATATACATTCTACGGATGAAGGAATCGTCAAATCAATAATGATAGGAGAAGCACCGTGGGAGGATTATCATCATCGTTCCCACATTCTAGATGACATTGAAGATTATTCAAATGAACTAAATCACGCTTCGATCGTTGATTTCATGTCAAATTCTGTAAATACTATAGATTTTGAGCATAATTTGTCAAACATAGAAGAAACAATTTCTATAAACATTTCAACGAAGCCTAAAATCATAGAAAACATTCATGTTTGCAAATCATGTTCTCCATTGGAACTTGATAATTATTGTGCTCTGATTCATGAATTTAGAGATATTTTTTCATGGTCTTAGGAGGAGATGCCGGGTATTGACCCAAGTATTTTTGGAAATGAGATTAAAATGCACCCTGATGTCAAACCAGTACGACAATGACTTCGACTTGTTCATCCTAAGAAAGCTGCTGCCATTAAAGAAAAGGTTGAAAAACTTTTGCATCCTGGCTTCATTTTCCTTGTACCTCTTACTGAGTGGGTATCTAATATTGTTCCATTGATGAAAAAACAAGAGATAATTTGAGTGTGCGTTGATTATAGGGATGTAAACCAAGCATGTCCAAAGGAAAATTACCTACACCTTTTGGCAACCATATTATTGACGAATGTGCTGGATGTGAAATATTTTCATTCATGGATGGATTCTCTGGCTACAATCAAATCAATATCTACCCACAGGACCAATAAAAAACTACTTTTATTTGTCCGTGGGGCACATGTGCTTATCGAAAGTTACCTTTTGGTTTGAAGAATGTAGGGGATACATTTCAAAGGGCGTTGAATTATTCCTTCCATGACATCAAGCACATTGTTCAACAAGTCTAAATCAAAGAAATCTCTTGTCTTTGCTGAGTTACTTTGCTATCTTCCCTCATCCTCCAATGATTTAACATCATAGGCATCAATATTGGATGAGTCTTTGTTTCTTATCTCATCAAGTGATCCATGGTATGGAGATATATTGATCTATCTCTAGACCCAAGCTTTTTAGCCTAATACCTCTTGCTTTTAACAACGACGTATTCGATACCAAGCCAAAGATTATCTAGTCATTGGCGATACACTTTATCATCGTGGTGTTGATATGATTTTACGTAGGTGCCTTACTCATGAGGAGGCTGAAAAGGCTTTGAATTAGTGTCATTCAAGTGCTTGTGGGCGGCATTTATCTGGTTACACCACTGCACAGAAAATTCTTCATGCTGGTTACTTCTGGCCAACCATATTCAAATATTGCATTCTTGCTATCTGAAATTGCCATACTTGCCAGATATTTGACAGTAAAACTAGATTACCACCTGCACCACTGCATCTAGTCATTGCTATTGGCCCATTCAAAAAATGGGTCATTAACTTTATGACATTTAACCCCACCTCAGCTGGGGGGCATGGGTATATTATAGTCGCTGTTGACTATTTTACCAAATGGGTGGAGGTGATGCCAACATTTAACAAAAATGGTGAAATGGTTGCTCTATTTTTTTTCAACCATGTGGTTGCTAGGTTTGGTGTACCACAAGCCATAGTTACATATCATGGGTCACATTTTCAAAATCACATGATGGTTGAATTAACTGCCAAATTAGGACTGTCACATGATAATTCTTCTCCATACTACCCGCAAGCTAATGGACAATTTGAGGCTATCAACAAAGTCCTTAAGCACATGTTGCAAAGAATGATTGGATTTCATAAAAGGAATTGGCATTTAATCTTGTAATTGGCTTTGTGGGCATATCGAACCTCGGTGAGAAATACGACTGGATTTACACCTTTTTAGTTGGTGTATGGTTTGGAAGCAGTCTTACTGATCCAATGTAAAATATCATCTCTCAAAATCGCGATTGACTTGCTACCTGACACTTCTGAAGAATAAGTGCGTTTCTTGGAATTAATCCATCTGGCTAAAACTCGTCATGATGCCGCAGTGGCTAACGTGGTGCATAAAAAACACACCAAGGCACGATATGATAAAAATGTTAAGCCCGTGTCTTCTTAGAAGGTGACCTGGTCTTGCTTTACGATCAGGAGTCTAATAAACTTGGAGCGGAAAAATTTGAACCGCTATGGATGGGCCCTTATATTGTTAAACGTGTGTTGATGAAAGGTGCCTATGAGTTAGTGGACTATGATGGGATTCCATTATTGCAGCCTTGAAACGGGCTGTACCTTAAACTTTACTATGCTTAGTTAAGTGTAGTAAAACTCACTATATATATGCTTTGATTGCATTTTCGTGTGTGTTTCTTTTAGAGTTTTTATTTGGTTAGGTAATGCACTTCACATTTGTTTCAGATGTCGAACTTTTCAGAACCATTTGTTGGTGATGCCAATGGAGCTAGTTGTAGTACGCAGAATTTATCTTCTGCAGCATGGGTCATTTTCACTCCAAGCGACGAGTTAGTGAGTTTTAGAGGGATATGTATGGGACAATCGACAAACAATATCGCTGAATATAGCGCGTTGATTGAACTCCTCTCTGATGCCATTTCACTTGGCATATGTCAAATCATCATTAGGCTAGACTCACAACTTGTTGTACTATAGCTTATTAGTGTCTATACCATCTGAAACTCAAGAATTTATCGCATGTTCCTTAGAGTTCATATTTTGGAAAGGTATTTTGAGTTTATTCAATATTAGCATATTTCCATAAATCTAAACACTTTAACTGATTCTCTAGCGAATTATTTGTTAAATAGACATTTGCGACATATGTAAAGTAAATATTTTCAATTCACATTATCATTTGAATAGGATTGCATCACTTAACTATAATAAAACTCTGAATGTAAAATAGATAGTTGTATATAAGTTTGTACAAATAGTTTGTGTCCAAGACAAAAATTGGTCATCTGACCCAAAAAAATAAAAAAATGTATGCGGAAAATATCCAAGTAGACTAGTTCTGCTCATGATAACAGGTCACGACCTGTGTTATCATTCGCAGGAGTCTCATCCAATGACTTGGCACACCAATGGTGTGGCACTGCAATCACATAGGTAACTCCTTGATTTGGACATCCGGAATACCTAGGGTCAAACAGTTTATATGATCCTGTAGCTCGGTTAGTGTCTCTGCTAAATCCAAATCTCGGAGAACTGATTTCCCAACAGCTCTCTGTATTGGCATACCTACCTCTTGTTGATGTCCTGTAGGTCAAACAGGTGCAACATCTGCATACATATAAAAATGTTTGTTTAGTCTTGGAAATAAAAAAACACAAAAAAAGAAAAAAAAATTAAAAATAAAAGCACTTTGGTCAAACAGTTTACCAATAGCACTCCACTGTGCTTCAACCGGTAACATCAAATCTGGATCACCACAGAAATCCATTACTGAATATGGATATTCTACGAAGGCCATGTCCTGTCGGTAAAAACACTCAAAGAACGTAGGGGTAAATGAGATCAATGACTAGCCAGCATTCCTAGCCATAAGATCTACCCACCTCTGCATCTATGGGTCTCTAGGTCCAGGTACTCCCAGTGAGATGTGTTGTGGCTGCATGAGTGGAATTCTCTCCAAGGAAAAAGAAATCAAGATAGACCCATAACCAAATTTTTTTGTCTTTTCATTCTTTACCTTTTTTAGTTGTTCTTTCATGGATGAAAGAATTGCCTCCCACCAGTTGAACACCTTTGGCTCCAAACACTCTAAAGCATACTGCATATATGACCTATGTGGCAAGTGTAAAGTTGCGCTGCTACCCAGTTTGGCGAGGGTAAAAAGGATTGTTCTCAACGGTAAATCACTAACATCCCTGATGTTGATCTTTCCATCTCTGCTAGGTTGAGCTCCTTCCCGGAAGAACTGTCATATATAGTCTCTCACTGATTCACCTCCTTTGGTAAATCCTGATAATGAGATGGAGGCACGTCGCCTCGACAATCCAGTCAGAAAGTAAATATCATTGATGGTAAAGGGGATCACTTTGCCCCTAATTTGAAAGACCTGATCGGTAGGATCCTAAGAATGAATAAGTTACTATAAAATATCAATTTGTTGTCACATGATGGATAATCGAAAATACTTTAGTAACCCACAATTCCTTAGGGCATCAACTGTTCCCTGATTATTTGGGGAAATAATATCTTGTTCTTCATTCTCTCGTTCTCTCCATATAATCACCATTTTGATCCGATGAATGTATGAAATGCAACCATTATACAAATTAGGATCTATTTTTTGCAAAAAACAGTGGAAAATTTGGGAGAAAATAGCTATCAAAATTTGGTTTTTGCGCCCATCGCACCCTTCCCTTAGAGAGAGTGCACTGCAATGCATACAACCTTCTAGGTGTGTGTAATGCAACACACCTTTCGATATTGAAAGGATGCACTGATCCAGAGTGCAAAAAATGACACCCTAGGGGCTTCAAAAACAAAATTTTTTTGCTTAATTTTCACCTGCAACATTTGAGAGAAATATTCTTACGATGTCAACACTATAAAATAAGAATAAATCCACATAAATGTGTGTTTTTCATTGGCTCTGGTCGATTACTTGGATTCATAGTTTCAAACGATGGAATTCAACTTGATCCCATTAAGGTTCAGGCAATCCTTGACTTGCCTCCACCTTCAAACTTGTTACAGATATTGAGACTTCAAGGGAAGGCAAACTTTCTAAGGAGGTTCATTCCAAACTATGTTGAATTAGCTAAAGGTTATACACGTCTATTGAAAAAAGGGGTACCCTTCCATTGGGACAAAGTTGCGCAAGCTTCTTTTGATGCTCTCAAAGATTCCCTAATTAGAGCATCATTAATGTATGCCCCAAACTATCAAAAAGACTTTTACCTGTATCTCACAGCGGTAGATGCAAACATTGGTATGGTTTTAGTTCAAGAAGAAAGTGGAACTGAACATCCTATTTACTATCTCAGTCATAATCTCAATGATCTGAAAATGGAGTGTACTTGTTTAAGGGTGTAAGGTATCCATTTCCCATAATTGCAAATGTGAGCTATACACTCCAAGTGACCTCTGAAAATGTGAAAACTTCTTATTTCTTATACAGAGATAGACTATAGGGGCATTCACCGGACATGTCACCTATAAAGAGAGGATGAGTTTTAGAGGCTACCTGGCCCTCTACAGGCTCTGCCTAAAGAAATAACGAAGTAAACACTTAAAAGTCTTTGACATACACATACTTGAAGTTTGATGTCTTCCAGAATAAGACAAATAACTTTCTGCAGTTGAATAGGTGATTATGTGTGTATGCAAGTTATGTATATTTGTTGTTTAATACTTTATATCAGTTTTGTGTAGCATATCATCTTCAGAAAATAAAGACATCAAAATGATAAAGCAGTTCACCTCCTCTGGGCTACATCTGCTGGACAAAACCTCTCAAACTAGGCTTGTCCTCTTGTATTAAAAATGCTACAAAGGCTAATACAAGAATATGAGTGTCTCGAAAGACAGATCTGACTGTAAATACCTAATCAAAAGATAGGAATTAGCTAAACATGCTCTTTCCCAAACACTAAACAATGAAATTGTACCTTATACAGTACTTTCCCCAATTGGCCTTGGTGGCCCTTTAAACTTGCATGGAGAATTTCGAGGTGAATATGAACTCAATTGGTTCTAAAACCTCTGCCATTAGACTCTGAAGGTCGAAAATAGTAGACATAGGCTTTTGAATCACCAAAAGTGGATGAACATAGCCCCCAAACAGCTCAAGCACTGAAATGACCCTAGTGGCCCTAAAAGCTTCCATGGAGCTAAACAGTGAGAAGAATGCATCAGCAGGAAAAATGAGCTGTAGAAATGGATTCAGAATACTGAAAACCTTCAGGAATGGCCTTCGTTCCACATTCACTAGCTACACAATTCCCAATGCAACTCCCAAATTGATTTGGCCCTAGTGGCTCCTCGAACTTCCACAAAGCAAAATAACCTGAAAATGACCTTAGATGGATGTGAAACCTATGCCAATGGCTTCAGAAGGTCGAAGAGACCCAAAATCAAAAAAACATTCGTCCAAAAAGGACTTTCCTAGCCAAAGTTATGGCTCATTAAAGTTTCTCCAGTCTGCCTTAGAAAAACTCCAAATAAAACTGGCTAACTGCCAGATAACCCTGACAAATAGGCAATTCCACCATTTTTGGAGCGCTCCGCCAAAAATTCCTCCATCTTAACCAGTAACCGTTAGTTACAAACTGCATGTGACTGGATTTATATGGTGGTCGTTCGGCGCCTCGGAGTTTGTGCCAAGCCCTTAGCTGTATGGTTAATGAAACTGCGTGTTAACTCACTGTTTAACCCGCATGTGAACACGTTAACATTAAACGTGACCGTTATGTTTACCGGTGGTTTAGGGGGTGTTAGCTACCTATACCAATAGGTTTCATATTTCATGATTGGCAAAGAAAGGTCCAAATATGCTCTGCTTTGGTGATACAAATATCCCATATTTCCTAGAGAAAACATGTGTACATAGCTTGATGTTGACTCAATTTTGATGGATGGTCCAACAGCCTAATCTGGATCATGCCATGTTTCAATTTTCTGTTGTAGAATAGAGAAAGAAGTCTGCCCAAACTGTTTAATCTTGGCAGACCAGTAGCTTAGGTAGAGAAGTAAGGTTCCCAACTGCTTAATCTGGGACCTTGGAAGCAATAAGGGTAGCTCTAGATAGAAAATCAAAAAAAAAAAGCCAAGAGAAAAGAAAAGGCACATAAGGGTCTGCAAGCCTAAGTGCACCCTCCATGAAGAAACAAAAAATGCTACGCAAGTAGATGGGTAGGCAGTTGGGGTTGCAGAAATGTCATTCCCTTTAATTGAGTGTTTGGTAACCTGTTTATAAAGGAATATCAGTGGATAGAGAAGGTCCTCTTCTCCATCATGTTGTAGCAAAGTAAAGGAGCATGACTAACTTACTTTTCCCCCCCCTTCCACATTCATTACTAACATCCCTTCATCAGTTGTGTTCATGAAAGAAGTCAAGGTTTTATGTTGGTTCTTATTCCTTTAAAAGCCACATTTCTTGTCTAAAAATTCTTTTCATTTTGATCTACTCCCTAAGCTAAGTTGTTTCTGTATAAACTTGCTGACTTCACTCCTCATTTACCTCTTCCATTCATATTAACCCCTAAACTTATTATCTAAATCCCCTATGTTTCCCTTCCCCCTATTATTATAACACCATGGTGTATAAATCACAAGCATTGTATAAATATCCTCCCTTTTTAGCACTATAGCTAAATAAGTTTGTCTAAGGGAAACATTAGTCCACTAGGGACTATGGTCAACCCTGTCATGGGATTGCTCTAACCTCTGGTTGGAGTGATAACCTCCCCCTAAGCCCTCACCTTCCCTCTGTTCAAAAAATTCCATAAAAAACCCCTTTCCCTCTGCTAAAACCCACTTTTAACCTCTTTTTCCTAAAGATTAACCCAAAAAACCCAAAAAACCCGAAAAAATCCCAAAAAACCCACAAAAATCCTTAAACCTATGGTCCCGCGCATAATTATTAAATGAAATATTTTAATGGCCGGGCGGGACCCAGCCCAGAGCTGCGCGACCGACGGCAGTACCCGCCAGCCGTCCGATCTCTGCCGCCCCCGATCCAACGGTGGGCGGTCAATCTCGCTCCCCGACCTGCCTCCCTTTAACGTCAGGGGAAGGGCGGTATTAGGCACCGTACCCTGTACGCGTGGCAGGCGCCGGGGTTGTTCGGAGCCCCCCTCCCCGATATCGCCTATCACCAAAAGCGGTGTGGGGAGACCGCTTACCGCCTTCCCAAAACCGCGCCTCCCGCACGTCATCGCTCACGTCACTATGACGTCATGCCACTTCGCCCGCCCCCGCGCCCCATGGCCCTCCACGTAGGCCCGCCACCGCATATGTCTGCCACCGCATCCAGCCACGCTGGCCTCCACGTCAGCGTCCACGTCACCCTCCGTACCGGGCCCGCCGTGACGTCATGCTGACGTCATTGGCAGAAAAAGCGCCAATGACCCTTTTTGCCCAAATTTGCCATTATTAACGCCCAAACTAGCCGTTTGCGGTCATTTTCATGCGAAAAAGACGCTGCTACTCTCGACATGTTGCTGCGAAATTACCTCCAGCCATCCAATTTGAAGATTGCAGCCGCTATAAGTGGGAAATTCAGCCGCAGTGAGCTCCCCCGTTCGGCCCGAAGGCGTTCCGTGCATGTTCTCCAGGTATTCACCGCAAATTCCCTGTTTCGCCCCTGTGCATACCATTTCTATGTGAATTCCCCATAAGAATCATTTAAATCCTAAACTGCACACTGTTTGTCACTGAATTTGCCATCAAATCTACCTGCATTACCCTTCGCCCCGACAATTCTGTATTAAAACGATAATTCACGGTCGAAGGTTATAATTTCGGCCCCGAACTTGCCCGGCATTGTTCCCTTTTGCCGGGTGGAGGCCCAAGTCTGTATGTCACCAAATTGAGGCCGCTCACCCTCTGCAATCATCCTCATAAATTCACAATCCCTGTGAACTTACCAGCAAACAGAAAAAACAAGTCTGCCAAGCCTGCCTTTTCAACTTTGAGGAGAATTTCAAGTATTGTCTGTTAAGCCTGTCACTCAAATCTTTGAGGAACCTTGCAAACCATTGTAATCACCTCAGTTAAATTCAAACTGCATAATGGCTGCTCCTGCACCCTCAGCCCTCAGTGTTGCTCCATTAAATCCACCAAATAAAGACCTGGAGTCCTTGCCTCTTGCTGACAAGGACTACCTCATTGAAGACTTTGTGGGTAACAGGGACTTTCTGCAGACCTTCAGGCAATTGAGAGAGGACTACCTGAATGGTCATGATACATATGGGATATGGGAGTCAAACCTGCCATACTACTATCTCCCCTCTGTAAATGTTTTTCCTGAGATCATTCGCCTATGTGCTGAAAACTATGATGTGCAGCAAAGAGCCATTAAGTCTCCATCTGGGAGCATCCTCTTTCACATCAATCCTGAAACTATCAATAAGATGCTCCACTTTGATCAAACTGAGCTGCTGTTCCCCTTTTCCATGAATTATCTGCTGGACACTGGTGCCAAGATGACCAGTGAGGATATTCAGAAGGTCACCAGGACATTTGTGAAACCTGAATGTCAGCCTGCAGGGCCTCCTCCCTACTTGGATGTCTATTTTACTGAGGTAGGCAGAATGTTGCTAGACATGATTTCTTATGTGTTGGGGTACAGAACCAGTGAGCATGTGGATGAAACAATGCTGGTATTGCTAGCTGCTTACAACCCAGGCCAACCCCCTGCCCGCAAATATAACTTTGCCAAGTTCATAGCTAACAAGATTCATGATCAGCTGTGCAAAGTAGACAGACAGGGTGTCTTCAAGTACTCATCCTATATCTACCACCTTTTTATGTACTATCAGTCTGAGGCTTTTCCATGCTACATCAAAAAGTTGGACTATAAAGGGGAAAGAAGATCTGTTATCTTCTGGACATCTTTCTATCACCAAGTCCAAACTTCACCCTATTCCTATTGTGAGTTTGTTGACCAATTTGTATACCCTGTCTCTTGCCTATTGATGAGGTCCCCTCCTCCCAGAATATCAACTGAGATACAGAAAGCTCTGCAGCTTTCCAAAAAGTACAAAATAGGTGATTGGTACCTATATGAGAATCATACAGTCATCAGAGTCTATGGCTGTGAGCTCTGTCCATACAGGCTCCCAAAATATGTGCCTATGAGGATATTTGCCTTGGAGTCTTACAGGCAGTTGATTCAGTCTGACCTCACTCACTTCCATAGCTCCAAAAAGAAAGCCCACCTCAAGTTCAAACACCAGGTGGGCCCCTTCATCATGAATAAGAAAGAAGGATGGGAAGATGCCGACCTAATCCTCAAAGACAAATACAAGCTGTCATATAGTTTTCGGTGGGTCCCTTATGACCCTGAAGGGTTCATCACTGCTAGAAGAATCAAGTACAGGCTTCTAGGTTATAGGCATTGTAAATACCCACATATTGAAAGATATGCAACCAGCAAGAATGGCAACTGGATACTCTAATTGAAAAACTAACTGAAGAAGAGACAATGTTAAAGAATGTCAAGGAACTAGAAAAAACTCTTGACCTAGACTCTGTGCAGCAGGTACCCTTCAAACGGCCTTATTCAGCAGGAGAAGGGACCTCGGCCTCAAGGACTGCACCAGCCACACAGGCACCTTCCACAGCAGCACCAGCTACAGACAAAGGGAAAGGCATAATGGGTGCTGAAGAAGAAACCGTGAAAGAAAAGTCTGCCCCTTCAAGTGAACAGCAATAAGGGCAGCAACAAGGACAGCCACAAGGGCAGCAACCGGAGCAGCAGCAAGAGTAGACTCCCCCTCCACAAACTGAGCCACCAATAGCTCCAATTTTGCAGACCCCAGCACAAGAGGACAGGGGTACGAAAAGAGCCAGAGAAGAGTCCACTCCTGCTAGTGGATCCTCCCAGCAACCCCAGACCAAGAGGCCAAGAGCTAATTCCCCGGAGGTAGAAGACATCACTGAAGAATTCCTTGACAGTTCAAGGAAAAATAGGGAGGGCAGCCAGCACACAGGGACAAGCTCCTTTTAGCAGGAGCAAGGATTACAACTTGGTTTGGAGGTGTCCTCCCCCTCCCAGTAGAGCAAGAAGCCCAAAGGCACTAAGGACTTCTTCAAGCAAATAAAGGCACAAAATGACCTGCTGAGGGTGGAGGTTTATAAACAATTTCTCAATGCCACACCAGCCCAAAAGGAAAGGTTAATGTCTGTATATGACATTCAAGAGGAGAAAATGATCCTCAACCATTTCAAGCCTACAGTGCCCCATCCAAAATCAGCAACAGATTATGTGAAGACAAGGGTGGAGGTCCTAGCCAAAGACATCCATCCCATGGACCAGATTGAACTCCACAAACAGACTGGAGAAATGGTCTATGCAACCTTGGTGGAGAGGGCAACCTTGGCCCATGAACTAAAAGAGTCACTCAAAAATACCAACACTTAGTTGGATTTTGAGAGAATGTCCTCCCTAGCCAAAGATAACAGAATAAAATCACTTGAGGACATTATTATCGACCTGGGACATGATCCTAAGGATCCAAAGGGTGTAAAGGCCCTTATGAAGAAAAAAGAAGATGACCTCAATGCATTGAAGAAGAGGTTAAAGCTGCAGCCCACAGAGCACCCTCAAACAGCAGAGCTACAAAAGGAAAAACAAGCTGATGAGCAACTGGACCTCATCATGCAGCTAAACCAAAAGGTCCTCGATCTGGAGAAAGAGCTTGAAGGAGACTTACAAGATAAACAGGGAGAATCTACAGCCCAAGCTCCTCCAACAACTTCAACCACTGCAACAACTACAGAGGCAGCAGTGGCCCCTACAACAGAAGCAGCAACAACAGCAGCTCCAGATTCCAGCACTAGTGTAGAAGAATTGACTAAGGCCATCAAAGAAATAGAGCTCCAGGAAAATGAGATAAAGAAGGCCAAGGAAAAATTGGCAGAGCTGGATGCCAAGTATGATAAATCAAAAGTGACCGTAGCAGAGCAAGGCAGAGAAATAAAGGCCCTGAAAGACAAGATAAAGGCCTTAGAGAAAGAGCTAAATCTGGAGAGTGCCATGGCTGAGATAAAAAGAATTCTATGGGCCAAAATTGGCCAATCCATCACTCAACAATGGAGGTCAATCAAAACTATACATGAGCAGATGGATTTAATGAGCCAGGCACAGACAGAAATCCAGAAGGCCAAAGCATTACTGGGAGACAAAACTGAACAAGCAAACAGAATGATAGATTTCTTGAACAGGCAAGAAAAGGAGGAGCTGGCAGCCATTGGCATTGTCAATAGGACAGAGGATGTCCTCACAGCCAAAAAGGTACTAACTCTCAGAAATTATGTACAAACTGTGGAGAGGAAGTGCTACGAGATACAAGCTGATGTGGAGGAATATAAAGTCAAGATGGCAGTGCTGCAAGCAAAGGGCCTGCCCAGCCTCCTAAGCGGTGCAGGAAGACTGATCTCCCGAGATCAATTTACCAACAGAATGGCAACTTATATTGAAAATCAGATCACTGCATCTGGCAGTACATCTGAGCAAACAGGGCCTCCCACAGGACAGAGCTTATACGATAAACTTGAAGGCCTGTTCTTTATTGAAAATGAGGTAAATCACCTATTTGAAACTCCTCCTAACTTTTACAGATATACAGAGGCCGATGAAACTTTGATAAAGATTCGAAGACATCAAATGCCTAAGGAGGATTGGTGGCAGGCAATGCTTCAAATTTTGCCACGGTAGCCTCAGTTGCTCGGTCACTGCCAGCTCCAAGTCACTAAAAGACAAACAGCAGAATAAAGTCAGCATTAAAGGCAGCTGAAAGGTGACTCAGCACATGGACAACGACAGCTAGCCTAAAGGATAAGAAAATACGCATATTTTTGACAGCGTAGCCTCAACCGACTCCAACAGCCACCAAGTCAACAGTTTCTGACTATTTTGGACAGCTAAAGCACTGAAGAGTTATTACAGCATTAAATTTCTCAGCTACAAGGCTCCAGGAGTTGGCATAACATTAATGAAGCCATTAACTCATTTCTCTGATATTTTCTTATGTAAATTTTGTATATATACCCCCCTTAGTAACGCATAAGGGGTTGGTGATTTTCACTCTGAGGCAATTGTATTGTATACTTTCAGTTTATCTAATGAAAAGGGCTGGACAGCTCAGTGATTTCCTGAAACTTTGATGTCTTGCTGATCCATGCGTGCTGTTGCAGAATTCTCGTGCTGTCTGATGGAATAATAAGTTTCTCTCAATCTCTGTTTTGTCTTCTTATGTTTATTAAATCATACTCATGTTTCACCAGTCTAGCAGTATAGAAAAAGAATAGTGCAGGACATGTTTGGCAACACCTTGTGCTCAATCTTTACTGCTGTAAATGTGTTCTTCAGAAGTTAATCATGGACATGAAATCTTGACTGCTCATGTTTTCATTAATTTTATAAATATGAATGTTATATAGAAATTCTTCAGTGCTTCTAAATAACATTCTCACTGTTTCTCTATACCAGCTTGTTGGAAAATTCTTAATTGCTTTTCATAGCCTGGTTATATCACACTTAATCTCAGTTTCAAAGCCTTATTTCTCAGACACTTATCTAGCTCTGCATCATCACTACTATATCAACACATCATGTCAAACAACTAAAGGACCACTGACTCCATGCCCAATGGCCTAGAATACTCTGTTACACACATTAAATCCTGACTGAAGTCATCATCCAGCAAAATTCCATAAAACAAAACCCTGAGCATCATAGCTAGCTTGACACGTCAAACAAACAAAGCTAAAACATAAAGAGAGAGCCCTCTCTGGTCATAGGTAGGCTAGAACCTGTGACCCAAAGATTGGTTAGTGGTTACCCCGGTCGTATTCCCTTGGGAGTCAAAGGGAACAACCTGGGTGTTAACAGGGGGTAGAGCCCACGGTTCAATGGATGAGGTCACATGTATGGGGGCCTAGCCACCTTCGAGCCCCACCCAACACAACCAGAAATAGTAAATATGGTTTCCTTGGAAAACCATACAAAATCCGTTGTTGTGGTTAGATGGTAGCACGTAGGATTGTCGTCGCGGAGGTCGCAGGATCGAACCTCACCGCCACCAAAATTTTAAACAAAGCACATACCACCTGCTGACGTCACCTAAGCCACGTGGTCGCCTCCGGGCCTGCCACATGGAATCTTGCCATTCGCTGCCCAAAACAGAATATTCCAAAGAATATTCTATTTTAAATTTTTTTAAAAAAATTCAAAATTTCAATGTTATTGGGCAATTTTTCTTTTTGGCATAACTTCCTCATATGGAGACCATTTTTCGAACCATTTGCAGCACTGGAATGAGGAAGATGAGCTCTATCCGGTCGTTTAGGTTCAAACCAATTCCGAGAACTTTCATTTTTGACCATTTTATGACACTTGGTCTTGAGCTCTTCATCACACCTCCCAAATGAGAGGGCTTTTGGTCCCCAAAAGCTTACTGAATCTCTGAACTAAACTATAAAACACTTGAGGAATAGAAATATCCTCTTCCGTTCAGCCAAAAGAGCATACTGATGCCCAAAATGTCCTGCCTTATCAACTGTCACGATGCCCATCCATGGCACCTCCGCTCCAGAAGAAGAGCTGCCTCCCAAATAAGAAGGCTTTTACAAAGATGAAACACTTCATCATTTCTCCTCTATACAGTCTTGGAGATCAAATTAACATTTTCCAAGTCAATATTACATTACATGCATGGTTAAAAACAAAGTAATCAACCCTTCAAGTTAATCACACATACATGTTTAAAATACAAGGAAATCATCATGATCCCTGTGCTCATGCAATTTTAATTGGATAAGAATTCTAACCATTTCTTACCAATCCATTTCAAAGGTGCTTCCTTTAACTGCACATCAGTATCAACATGTGTATCATCCTTACACATATCAATGATGGAAACTTCCTTCCCATTCTTTCCATACTCTTTCTCCAATTTCTTCAACTTTCGTGGAAGCATTGTTGGATTCAGAGTCCAACACCTTTTAACAGTGTGTCCTTGCTTATGGAAATAAGTGCAACACATGTTCATCTTCTTGACAACATGATTTGCATTGTTCAATGGAACTTTGGCTTCTTGCCTCCTTTCCTTCAAAAATTTCCTGTATGTTGCCATTCTTTTCGAACATCTAGAAACACTATGGTTAACCAAACCACGAAAAGGACATGCAATTCTTTTCCAATGCTTATGTGGAAATTTTCCATGCTTTAAATGATCAAAGGAAGTGTGATGGAAATCAGATTTATACCTTTCTCTTTCACCTCCATTACCTTCATAAGGAGGTGAATTGAAAGAAGAAGAAGCTCCCTTTGGAACACTATCAATCCCATCAGTGGTTTTAGAGCTTTCACCACTCCCTTGTTCAAGTGCATGCTTATGCACACCTTCTTACTTCATGGCTGATTTGGAACTTTCTTCATAAGGTTTTCCATAGCCAAGACCCAAATATTTAGGCCTTACCTCAACCATTATTGGCTCAACTATACCCTGTGCATGTTTGCCCAATCCTTTTCCTTCATATCCCATTTTGGACATCAACTTGGACCCTATGCCTTTGGTATGTTTCTCAAAAGAACCAACATAAACATTCCTATAAGAATTTGAAGACAAACTAGAATTGTTTACCTCTTCTTCACGCTGATACTTGGCTATGGCTTCTTTGGCAACAAGGAGTTGTGTCTCCAACTCATGCATCCTTTCCAAATTCGTGTTTGCAATATGAAGTTGGCCTTCCATTTCTTGCAATTGGTCAGAAAGCAATTGCTTCTCTTCCCTCATGGAATTCAACTTCTCTTGAAGTCTAGAGCTTTACCTTTCATCCTCATACATTTCTCTCACCATATTCATCATGATGAAAAATTCTTGCTTCAAGCCTTCATAAAAAATCTTGTGAAGGAGGACGATTTTGAGAACTCACTTATGGAAGTTGTCATTATAAAAATGAACAAAAGAACTTTAGCAAAATTCAGAATCTATTAACAAATTCCTGAATCAAATGATTGCAAAGTCAAACTCTTATTCCAACAACCTCTTTTGCATCAAGCTTATTGTGCTTCACGGATTGTCTTGAGGTCCTTGGGGTAAGGAAAATACCTGCTATTCCTTTTTGTCTTCTCCAAGACTTAGCTATTCAGTAGCTATCCCCAAACATCTACAAACTCAAACAACAAGCAGTTTGCAGAATAATAAAGTAGTCAATCTTCAACACTGCTTAAGACACCTTTCAAGCTACACAATCAAGCTAGTGTTGTCAGTCAAGCAAACCTAGTGCTCCGATACCATTTTACCTGAAAATGGAATGTACTTGTCTAAGGGTGCAAGGTATCCATTTCCCATAATTGCAAATGTGAACTATACACTCCAAGTGACCTCTAAAAATGTGAAAACTTCTTATTTCTTGTACAGAGATAGATTGTAGGGGCATTCACCGGACATGTCACCTCTAAAGAGAGGATGAGTTCCAGAGGCTACCTGGCCCTCTACAGGCTCTACCTAAAGAAATAAGGAAGTAAACACTTAGAAGTCTTTGACATACACATACTTGAAGTTTGATGTCTTGCAGAATAAGACACATAACTTTCTGCAGCTGAATAGGTGATTATGTGTGTATGCAAGTTATGTGTATTTTCTGTTTAACACTTTATATCAGTTTTGTTTAGCATATCATCTTCAGATAATAATGACATCAAAATGATAAAGCAGTTCACCCCCTCTGGGCTACATCTGTTGGACCAAACCTCTCAAACAAGGCTTGTCCTCTTGTATTAAAAATGCTAAAAAGGATAATACAAGAATATGAGTGTCTAGAAAGACAAATCTGACTGTAAATATAGAATCATAAGATAGGAATTAGCTAAACATGCTCTTTTCCAAACACTAAACAGTGATATTGTACCTTATACAGTACTTTCCCCAATTGGCCCTAGTGGCCCTTTAAACTTGCATGGAGAATTTCGAGGTGAATATGACCTCAATTGGTTCTGAAACTTCTTCCATTAGACTTAGAAGGTCGAAAATAGCATACATAGGCTTTTGAATCACCAAAAATGGATGAACATAGCCCCCAAACAGCTCAAGCACTGAAATGACCTTGGTGGCACTAAAAGCTTCCTTGAAGCTAAACAGTGAGAAGAATGCCTCAGCAGGCAAAACAAGATATAGAAATGGATTCAAAATACTGAAAAGCTTCAGGAATGACCTTCGTTCCACATTCACTGGCTGCATAATTCCCAATGCAACTCCCAAACTGATTTGGCCCTAGTGGCTCCTAGAACTTCCATGAAGCAAAATCACTTGCAAATGACCTCAGATGGCTGTGAAACCTATGCCAATGGCTTCAGAAGGTCGAAGAGACCCAAAATCAAAAAAAAATTCGTCCAAAAAGAACTTTCCTAGCCAACGTTATGGCTCATTAAAGTTTCTCCAGTCTGCCCTAGAAAAACTCCAAATAAAACTGGCTAACTGCCAGATAACCCCGACAAATAGGCAATTCTGCCATTTTTGGAGTGCTCCGCCAAAAATTCTGCCATCTCAAACACTAACCTTTAGTTACAAACTGCATGTGACCGGATTTATGTGGCGGTCGTTAGGCGCCTCGGAGTTTGCGCCAAGCCCTTAGCTGTATGGTTAATGAAACTGCATGTTAACTCACTGTTTAACCCGCATGTGAACTCGTTAACATTAAACGTGACCATTATGTTTACCGGCGGTTTAGGGGGTAGAGCCCACGGTTCAATGGCGGAGGTCACATGTATGGGGGGCTGGCCACCTTCAAGCCCCGCCCAACACAACCGGAAACAATAAATATCGTTTCGTTGGAAAACCATACAAAATCTGCTGCTGTGGTTAGATGGTAACATGTAGGATTGTTGTCACGGAGGTCGTGGGATCGAACCTCACCGCCACCAAAATTTTAAACAAAGCACATACCACTTGCTGACGTCACCTAAGCCACGTGGTTGCCTCTAGACCTACCACGTGGCATCTTACCATTAGTTGCCCAAAACAGAATATTCCAAAGAATATTCTATTTTAAATTTTTTTGAAAAAATTCAAAATTTCAATGTTATTGGGCAATTTTTCTTTTTGGCATAACTTCCTCATACGGAGACCATTTTTCGAACCATTTGTAGAGCTGGAATTAGGAAGACGAGCTCTATCTGTTCGTTTAGGTTCAAACCAATTCTGAGCACTTTCATTTTTGACCATTTTACGACACTTGGTTATGAGCTCCTGATCACCCAATGATACAGAAAGTAAATATTCATATGTCGAAAAGTTAGCCTTGGCAGCTGTTCAAGCTGTGCAGAGATTTCAACATTACATCCTCTCTGTAAAACTACCATTATATCAGATTGCAACCCCATGACATACATTTTGTCACGTCAATTGTCGAGGGGCAAATATTCTAAATGGATAGTTATCTTGCAGGAGTTTGATTTGGAATTCATCAAGTCTAAATCAAAGAAATCTCTTGTCTTTGCCAAGTTACTTTGCGATCTTCCCTCATCCTCCAATGATTTAACATCAAAAGCATCAATCTTGGATGAGTCTCTATTTCTTATCTCATCAAGTGATCCATGGTATGGAGATATACTGATCTATCTCCAGACCCAAGCTTTTCGGACTAATACCTCTCGCTCTGAACAATGACGTATTCGATACCAAGCCAAAGATTATCTAATCATTGGTGATACACTTTATCATCGTAGTGTTGATACGATTTTACGTAGGTGCCTTACTCATGAGGAGGCCGAAAAAGCTTTGAATGAGTGTCATTTAGGTGCTTATGGGGGGATTTAACTGGTGATGCAACTGCACAAAAAATTCTACGTGTTGGTTACTTCTGGCCAACCATACTCAAATATTGCATTCTTGCTGTTAGAGTTGCCATGCTTGCCACATATTTGACAGTAAAACCAAATTACCACCTGCACCATTGCATCCAGTCATTGCTGTTGGCCCATTCGCAAAATGGGGCATTGACTTTATGACATGTAACCCCACCTCGGCTAGGGGGCATGGGTATATTATAGTCGTCGTTGACTATATTACCAAATGGGCTGAGGCGATGCCAACATTTAACAATAGTGGCGAAATGACTGCTCTGTTTTTTTCAACCATGTGGTTTTTAGGTTTGGTGTACCACAAGCCATAGTTACAGATCATGGGTCACATTTTCACAATCACATGATGGTTGAATTAACCTCGAAATTAGGACTGTCACATGATAGTTCTACTCCATACTATCCACAAGCTAATGGACAATTTGAGGCTATCAACAAAGTCCTTAAACACATGTTGCAAAGAATGATTGGAGTTCATAAAAGGAATTGGCATTTAATCCTATACTTGGCTTTGTGGGCATATCGAACCTCGGAGAGAAATGCGACTTGATTTACACCTTTTCAGTTGGTGTATGGTTTGGAAGCAGTCTTACTGATCCAATGTAAAATATCGTCTCTCAAACTCGTGATTGACTTGCTACCTGACACTTCTGAAGAAGAAGTGCGTTTCTTGGAATTAATCCATCTGGATGAAACCCGTCGTGATGCCGCAGTGGCTAACGTGGTGCATAAAAAACACATCAAGGCACAATATGATAAAAATGTTAAGCCTCGTGTCTTCTCAGAAGGTGACCTAGTCTTGCTTTACGATCAGAAGTCTAATAAACTTGGAGCGGGAAAATTTGAACCGCTATGGATGGGCCCTTATATTGTTAAATGTGTGTTGATGAAAGGTGCCTATGAGTTAGTGGACTATGATGGGATTCCATTATTGCAGCCTCGAAACGGGCTGTACCTTAAACTTTACTATGCTTAGTTAAGTTTAGTAAAACTCACTATATATATGCTTTGATTGCATTTGTGTGTGTGTTTCTATTAGAGTTTTTATTCGGTTAGGTAATGCACTTCACATTTGTTTTAGATGTCGAACTTTTCGGAATCATTTGTTGGTTATGCCGATGGAGCTAGTTGTAGTACGCAGAATTTATCTTCTGCAGCATGGGCCATTTTCACTCCAAGTGACGAGTTAGTGAGTTTTAGAGGGATATGTATTGGACGATCGACAAACAATATCGCTGAGTATAGCGCGTTGATTGAACTCCTCTCTGATGCCATTTCACTTGGCATATGCCGAATCATCATTAGGCCAGACTCACAACTTGTTGTAGTACAGCTTACTGGCGTATATACCATCCGAAACCCAACAATTCAACACATGTTCCTTAGAGTTCATATTTTGGAAAGGTATTTTGAGTTTATTCAATATCAACATATTTCCATAAATATAAACACTTTAATTGATTCTCTAGTGAATTATGTGTTAAATAGACATTTGCAACATATGTAAAGTAAATATTTTTAATTCACATCATAATTTGAATAGGATTGCATCACTTAACCATAATAAAACTCTGAAAGTAAAATAGATAGTTGTATATAAGTTTGTACAAATAGTTTGTGTCCAAGACAAAAATTGGTCATGTAACCCAAATAACTCAAAAATGTATGCAAAAAATTTTCGGGTAGACTAGTGCTGCTCATGATAATAGGTCATAGCCTGTGCTATCATGCATAGGAATCTCATCCAATGACTTGACACACCAATGATGTGGTGCTGCAATCCCATAGGTAACTCCTCAATCTGGACATTCGAAATACCTAGGGTCAAACCCTCTATGTGATCCTGTAGCTTGGCCAGTGTCTCTGCCAAATCCAAGTCTCTAAGATTTTCTCTCCCAACAGCTCTCTTTAATGACATGCCTGCCTCTTGTTGATGTCTCGCAGGTCGAACAGGTCCAACATATGCATACATTTAAAAATGTTTGTTTAGTCTTGGCAATAAAAAAAACACAAAAAAAAGTAGAAACTTTAAAAACAAAAACACTTTGGTAAAACAATTTACCAATAACACTCCACTACGCTCCAACCGGTAACATCAAATCTGGATCACCACGAAAATCCATTCTTGAATATGGATATTCTACGAAGGCCATGTCCTATCAGTCAAACCACTCAAAGAAAGCAGGGGTAAACGATATCAATGACTGGCCAACATGCCTAGCCATAAGCTCTACCTACCCCTGCATTCGTGGGTCTCTAGGTTCAGGTACTCGTGAAATGTGCTGTGGTTGCATGAGTGGAATTCTCTCCAAGGAAAAAGAAATCAAGATAGACCCATAACCATTTTTTTTTCTTTCTATTCTTTACCTTGGTCTGTTGTTCTTTCATGGATGAAAGAACTACCTCACACCAGTTGAACACCTTTGGCTCCAAACACTCTAAAGCATACTGCATATATGACCTGTTTGGCAAGTGTAAAGTTGCACTTCCATCCAGTTTGGCGAGGGTAAAAAGGATTGTTCTCAATGGTAAATCACTAACATCCCTGATGTTGATCTTTCTGTCTCTGCTAGGTTGAGTTCCTTCTCAGCAGAACTATGGTATATAGTCTCTCACTGATTCACCTCCTTTGGTAAATCTTGATAATGAGATGGGGGCACCCCGCCTTGACAGCCTAGTCAGAAAGTAAATATTATCGATGGTAAAGGGGATCACTTTGCCCCTAATATGAAATACCTGATCGATAGAATCCCAAGAACGAACAAGGTACTGTAAAAGCTCAATTTGTTGCCACATGCTGGATAATCGAAAATACTTCAGTAACCCACAATTCCTTAGGGCATCAACTATTCCCTAATTATTTAGGGCAATCATATCTTGTTATTCATGTTCTCTTTCTCTCCATATAATCACCATTTTGATCCGATGAATTTCCGAAATGCAACCATTAGACAAATTAGGATCCATTTTTTGCAAAAAACAGTGGAAAATTTGGGAGAAAACAACTATCAAAATTTCGTTTTTGTGCCCATCGCAGCCTTCCCTTAGAGACAATGCAATGCAGCGCACCTTTCGATATTGAAAGGATGCACTGATCTAGAGTGTGAAAAATGAAACCCTAGGGGCTTCAAAAACCAAATTTTTTTGCTTAAAACTGAAAATAAATGGAATAAAATGAAAGATAACAAGGATAGCTCCTACCTAGTCCGAACGGAATGAGAAATGGCCCACTGAATCCTACGTAATCAGCGAGTGAACTTTGAGGTAGAAAACTTCTCCAGAGCACCAAAGTCAAAGGGTAAAAGTGAAATGGTAAAAATGAATAATAAAACTTGTTTTTATGTTTATTTCCTACACGGTAATAGAGTAAACATTGACTTTTATTCATTTTATCCATTTGAATAGGTACTCCTAATCTATTTTGATGAATTTTTGAGCAAGTTTAACAACTGAAAAGTAGAATTTGATGTGCTCAAGTGTAAATTAAACATCTTTGACCACAAAGAAAACTTTTTTCTCTTTTTCGAGCTTTGTTAAAAATGAAAAAGGAACCCCCCTGGAGTCCTCTTGAAACTCTTTTCAGACTCTCTAAAAATGAAAATATTGTCGAGCGCTTGTCTATTCTAGCTCGTTAAAGGATTTGAAACGATATATCTCTTGTATTATTTTATGCTTTTTCGGACTTGAGAGATTATTTTACGAAAAATAACTTGTGGAGTTTCCTTTTCGTCCCTTTTCAAACTCTCTAAACATGAAAAGGACCAAGTTGTCTTTGTTGTTAAACTCGTTAAAAACATCAAATAGTGACAAACTTTTCCATCAAGACAAGGCCGAGTTTCACCTTCGCTAGATTTGTTAAAGCATCAAATAGCAATGGATTTGCCCAAAGGGTGAAATTATACAACAAGCATATGTTATCCTCCTCAAGCTTGATAAAAAATAAAGAGGCACTAGTAAGAAAATACTGGGGAAAATGGAAAAAGCCAAGAAAAGTTTATGGTAGCAAGTTGCTCTTGAACATGACACTTTCACCTCATCATCATGACTATGTGAGTTGGGTCATTCAACTTGATGGTTATCACACCTTTGGTCTATCATACCATCCATTGCTTTGTTTTGGGTCAATGCTACCAATTCATCTTAGTGTCGTCGATATGTTCAAGAGAAGTCATTCAATTCAAACTTCCTCCTTTGCAATACCGTAAACCTTCATTTTCATGACCACCATTCCTAAACCTTTTTTCCATCAGTCAATTTTTCATCTCCAAAATCATTTACCTCATTTCGTGTCGTAGATGTGGGATACATCAAGGCCCTCATGCGACGAGTCACTTCTTGTCGACATCAGCACATCATCCAAGAAGTTGACTTAGAAAAACCCCTTAAGTACCTTGAACCTTGCATTCATCGATGGTAGGTTTCTCTCTTCCGGTGATAGGTTGACATCACTGGCCTTCGACTGAAAGAATTTGTATGGTGTTCGACATCAAATAATTTATTCACACCATGTGAAATGTACTGTAGTACCTTGAGGTTCATTATCATTATCAGTGATTCCTCTCGTGTTTGTTAATGGATTACAACATTGGCTGGTAATCAGACGATGTCTTTCCATGCTCGACTTCAGAACATCTATTCACATGGTTAGACTTGCACTTGAGCAAACGATTGAATGAGATTGAAGACCCCGGATCTAGTTTCATACATCCGGGCTGTGATATTTTCAGGAGTACTAAATCAAATGTACAATGGCCTTACATTCATGGTCAACCATTCATGGGTCTACATCTTTAGATGACTATATTTGTACATGTAATGAAAGTTTATAAGCTGAGCATGGGTATGCCTTCCCTCAGCTAGTTCATGAGAAAAATCAAATCATTATGATATATGTATTGTAATTGATGTAGGTCACCTTCCGTTTCGAAACCTCGTCTCCTCATGATAAAGTATTTCACTCGACATATATTTTCAACATCATGATTTAGGGGGAAACTGTTACAGATCCATTTGGGCACACCAACTCCAACTTACAGATCAATACTATTAGGGCCCATCAACCCCTAATGCAGTTGTTACATGCCCTAAAGAAGTTGAACATTAGAATGCCTCACTACTCAAGAAGTTGCATCAATGAAAACATCCAAAAAATGCCTCTACGAAGATCAGTGCAGGTAGGCCTTCATTAGGGTGCATTGCAATACAAACCATACACTATCAAGGTGCTATGCAGAACACTTGGTCCCTCTTTCACCTGCGCTAGGCTCATATGAGTAAATTTCCGTGAGGGTTGAAATATTCCTTATCCATTGGAAACCTCTAGAAGTTTATCAATGCCACCTAATTCTTTGAGTTCACATTTGGATGAGGAAGGGAGTTAAGGAACATCAATCCCCTATCCCTTCTTCCATGGAACTGATTTCTAAATTTAGAAAGGAATTCATTATCACCATTGATGGCATAACCTCCTTCATTCACCTATAAAAATACCACTCATCTAAGTGATCTAGGGGCTGAAAATTGTAGAGAGATGCTGTTGGTATGCGTTTTGAGCTGATTGCAAGTATTGTAATGATGTCAAAGTGTCTTGCTTATTGTGAGGAAAGGATGGGATTCAACTGGAGGAGTAATGCTGAATCAGGGGAACTGGGTTGTAACTCTTCCTTTTACTAGTAAAGTATTCAAAGCTTTTTCCATATGCTTGTATTTTCCTTTAATGCTTTCATATGATTATCATGTATCTGATTCCATGTTATTTCTAATCAATAGATCATTATCATATGCTTTGATGGGTTCTTGTTTCTATCCGTGTGAAGGTACTTCTCAAGAAGCTTAAGTACAAGAAGGAGCAACAGAATCGGTCAAGGGAGATAAGGAACAAGAAGAAGCTACAAGTAGGTTATTTGTTCTCTTATTTTATCTATTATTTATAGAAAAGGTAGAGAATACTTTGTACTATTGTTTCTATATTGAGCTACTAGTCTAGAGGGTTAGGCGTTTGTCCAAGAACACTAAATTTTCCCAAAACACTTCCTCAGCTCTATCGTCAACAAGATAATAGGTAAGTTCTTTCTAACCTCACCTGATGAATGTAGGTAGCAATGTGAATCTCATGTTTGGATTATTACTTGGCACTTTTAGTTAGTCAGGTTTTCTGATTTAAAAATACTTGTTAGATTTTCGGGGCGAGGGTTTTGTCTCGAGCTTATCATAGGGTTTCATATGTAGACAGAAGAACATTTTTGTCTAAGTAGTACATGATCTTGCACAGAACTGATGTGTTTGTGAAATCTCTCGGTGACAGCCTTTAAGCATAGTTTTCTTTTTTTTTTACTTGTTCTATTCTTCTGCAAATGTTTCATGGTTTGTTCTATTATGGAAGATCTAAAAGAAGATCTGAGCTCTCTCTGTGACACCTTCAGGTGTACCCTTAACTAGCCTTAAAAGGCTAGAAGCTACAGCTACTCTGTTCACCTCTAATTCTTGTTAATTAAAGGAGTTTTGTTTATAGATTTGTTAATCCTTTTCCATCTGCTCGACTTCGGGTAGGGTTTCCTTCATAGAGCCTGGTAGTCAGCAGGTGTGGAAAAGTTATTGTAATGAACTAAGACTCTATTATGAACGTTGGTTCTGTTCTAGACTATCATCTGCATAGTATTTGAGTTTCGAGTCTTTGTTTTGAACTAGGTTGTTGGTTTAATAACATTGTATAAGAGAAACACTCATTTTGATATGTAATAATGTTATTTTGATGAATTTCTCGACTTAATTTGTAGTCTCTGTGATTGGTTTCCTTTATTGCTATTTCACAACAGGTTTTTGCCTTATATGGTAATCGTATTGTTTTTTTAATACTTCAATTAAATGATGGAACAACATGCAAATTATGGGTTTATAATGCCATTCTCAGGCAATGTTAAGAATAGGAGTTCGTAGGGAATTTCCATAGAAATAGAACAATTAATTTTAAATTTTCTCTATAGTATTCACATATAGTTTTACTCTGTTTGTTTTTTTTTGTTCCTTTCACTGCATGAGAAGATTATGTTTTCAATATTTCATTTAAATTCTATGCTTGCAGCTTCAAGCCTTCCTTCATTATGATATACACATTTGAATCTATTGTATGACATGCATGCTTATTTTAGTTCTCTTTTCCTTTACTTGTATCAGAAGATCATAGCCACAATTAACCTATCAGGACTGCATATAGGTGTTCCATGCTCCTAAGTAAGATTAGCTACCTACATACTCCGAATGTTCTTGTTCAATTCAATCTCAGTGAATAACAATATCAATAGAAGTTACAATTTATATGCAGAGCCATTACAAGCCACAAAATATACATAGTGTCTTACAAGATACAAAGTACTCCTGTGCAATACTAAATGCAGTTATTCATTACCAGAATCAACAGTTTATGTCAACAGATTATTCTAGGGTTGTTACTTACCTAAACCTGATAAAGAATAAAAATTCAACTGAAGATGTTACTTTTATTACTTGCAGTATTTCTATCCTCCCAACCATGAGACTTGTTGTTAGGTCCAAGTCTCCCCCAAGCTTGCTCACAAGACTAATGTCTTCTGCAAGTTTTTCACCAAGTGTTGTTGCTATCTAGTCACCACCAGACTTAGCTAATCTCCCGCCTGACCTCTTAGCATGGTTTTTCCTCCCCCTTGCTCCTTGCCGCCCCCCCGGCTTTTCTTTGGAGCATTGATAATTAGGGAGGTAGTTAGGGTTCCTAGCAACTGCGTTTCCTAACTTCCTTGTTATGAGGGGTCACAAGGTCTGTTAATATTCAAACCATTTCCTTTCTTTAATAATTAACAACATTAATCACTTAAAACAAATAATAATAATAATATCCAATTTTGTTTCTTACTGTGGTAAAATAAAATATTTATAGTTTTCGGGGGACATTACATCTCCCCTCCCTAAAATCAAACATTGTCCTGATGTTTTCTAGCTGCAAATAGCCCTAGAAATTCTTCTTTCATGAGCTGTTCATCCTCCCAGGTGGCCTCATCTGGCCCAAAGTGTTGCCATTGCACTTTAACCTGGGTGATAGTTCGTTTCCATAGCATTACTTCTCTCTAATCGAGTATAATCACCATCTCAACCAAGAATTCTCCTTCCGGTTCGACCTGAAACAAACAATAATTTGAATCATTTTTTTTTATCATAAAAAATTATTTGGCTTACCTAAGATACTTTCTGTTAAACACACATGGACAACAAGAACAATATGAAAGATAATCAGGAGTGTACATTTTTTTATTAACATGAGATATACATTTATAGTAGAACATGTGACCGTTGGGTTCCACATCCCAAGGTCTCTTGGACTACTTAGTCTATTCAGCTTCCACACTAACCCATTTAGGATTAGGTGTCCAACATTCCCCCCCTTAATCCGAAGGGTTATGTATGAGTCTAAGAAGAGAGCTATAATACAAAATGTGCAAAAAATGCATGGTAGCACTAGGCTGAATGTGCTCTATGAAATGTTGGTATAGAGGGCGGTGGTTTAAGGATGACCACAAACACTGGAATGCTCAGTGCAGTTCCCGGAACTCTTCCAAAACTGGCAAGAAACTGAAGTTTTCTGCTAGAGGAAGTGATCCTATTGTTTTAAAGAGGGAAACCTTCAACCATAAAAGGGAGGTGTCACCCCGTATAAAAGGTAAAACTTCAACCTGAAAAGGGAAGTCTCAACCTGTGATGGTTTAAGGATGAACAACAACTCTGGAATGCTTAATGCAATTCCTGGAACTCTTCCAAAACTGGCAAGAAGCTGGAGTCTTCTGCTAGAGGAAGTGTCCCATATTGCCAACTGAAGGCATGTTTATGGGCATCTTTGTCTCTGGCTACAACTCTGAAACTAGTGTGGCAGGTTGTGGCTCAGGCTCGCTTGATGTGACTTTGAAGCTTGTAGATGACCATCATTTCCCCCCCTGTCAGATACAAGGTGAGAAGATGGAGAAAACTCAGCTGCAAGACTTTTCAATACTCTGGAACAAGTTCTGACATGTGTTTGGAATATCTTCTTGGCTATTGATGCCCATTGCGAAGAAGCGATGTATCCAAGATGAATCTTTCTTCTTACAGGACGTTTGTTTCTGAAGCATTTGTGTGAAGAATGGCTGGTTTTATGACAGTGCTTACATGGATGAAGATCAAAACAGTGATCTTTCAAATGGCCAACTCGATCATAGTGTTGGAATTTCACGATCTATTGTTGTTGTTGTTGTTGTTGTTGTGGAAGAGGGGCAGAATCTGGAACAGCTGGAGGTGAACTGTCATGAGGAGCAAGTGAACTATCATGAATGAATCTAGCACTCTGAAACTGAATGGGCTTTGAGTAGTCTGGAATATGAAAGGACAGGTCCTTGTCATATCCAAGACCAGTTCTGTGCTTGTTGTGGACAAGCTGTTCCCAAGGTCTGATGATAGGCTTGGGAAGTGCAGACTGAGTTTCTGCATCTGCATGTACAAATGCTGCTTTATTGGGCACTGGATCTGAATGAGCTTCAACAATATTGTCTTGCTATTTATGGGAGTCTGTTTCAATGTTCTGAAAAAAAACAGGTTCAGAATGATGACTCCATTGTTGTAATTATGCTTGCTGTAACTGAGATTCAAGCTGCAAAAAATCAATGTTTTCTTGTGCATGTTGTAAAGATGTTTGAATATCTTTGAGAGTGTCTTTGCTGACTTTAACTGTGCTTCCATTAGTAGATACTAGTAGAGTGCTTAAAAACTCCAATAATCCATGATTTTTCTCCATTATTCAAACAATCAAATCAATAAATGACCACGTTTCCTACTTTCGTACCAAACCAGAAATCTGACTTGTAGAGCTCCAAAATTTGTGTAGCCTCTGTTAGAAAATTTCATCAACCGTATAGCCTAAATTAAGTAAGCTCTTGTTTCCAAGCTCAAGATGCCAACTAGAAATAAGAAATCCTTTTTGTTTCTCCTGGTTAATGGCGTATGGGAGCAACCATAATTAAAAACACACCATAATGTGAGAGACCCTTTACATAGAGTCACATGAGACAACGTTACTTAAATGGACAATGGTGGTATATGGATAGCGTATGGTTAATGCATGAGTGCGAGGACATCGTTAAAAGCAACGCAATGTTATACAAGGAAACAAATAGAAAACAATGGTATATTAATGAATGGAGAGAGCGTAAATATCAATGACTAGAGACAACATTAAACTAATACCAATAATTGAGACAACATATGGTTAACGCTGCGATATCACAAGAATGGCCTCAAACTCTGTCCATCATCTCCTGCTCTGGGTTTCTTGATAACAAAAATATCTGTTGGAAATTCAACTAGAAAAACAAAACGCAGAAACCTGGTGAAGATGCAAATGTGCTACCACCAAATCCAGGTGGTTTATTACCAAAAGGAATGGAAGACGATGTAGCTGGTGTAGATGCAATAGATGCTTGACCAAAGGCAATTGTTTGACCACCTGAAAGTGCAATCATAGAATCGACCCACAGTTTATGGCAGCGTATGGCTCTCCTTTTAATGGAAAAATCGGCCCCAACTTGGTTTGGAAACTTGATGCCCTCGTGGGTATTCTTCAGCCTGATCGTTTAGAGGCAAAGATTTAGCAAGCACACAGTGTTCAACATCGTTTCCCTTGAAGTGTCGTTGCAGCTCTGACTTAATAATATACGTTGCCCAGTGATGAATACTCCGAAATTCTCTTGTGATGGCCTTGGCATCCCCACACAGAACTTACAACAGTCCTGGTATCATTAACAATCCCTTCGTCTAATGGCCACGAGGTGGCATGCGGTCCCACAGGGAAGCTACAACTGCGTTGGTGTACGTAAAGATGGTCTTCGTCTTCTTCAATCTGCCCTTTAAAATTCAGAAACTTGCTTAGGAATTCTCATACCCAACGTAACTAAAGTTTGTTGTCTGTGGTAGACTTCACCCCAACAATTCATACGCTCTTGACTTCAAGCAATACACAACCCAGATTGTATATGATAACTTTGACAGTGAATTCCACATTCAACAAAACAAATTCTGATCCAGGGATGTTTTCTGAATCGGCTAATGATAGGTCACGCCAATAATTTGCTCACGGGCTCCTCCATACAACAGCTGAATGACCATTCTGGAATAGAGACAATTCGACCTCTAAATTTTATTTGATGCAACAGAGAGTGACTGGATTAATTCCCCTTTTGGCTATTAATTCGTCCCATCAGCAAAGGTGCTTATGACTGCAATTGATTAAGAAAGAACAACTCTCAGTTAATAGGCGGCTACCGGTTCTGGGCAACGAATCCGGTGACTGGATTACACTCGAGCACAATCCACTGTCACCCAAAGCGGCTCGACCATGGCAATACGAGTTGAAATGCCTCCCTGTCGGATGCTGCAAAACTGAATGTTCTTTGCAAGATAGAGCCACCACCACCTCGTGAAACGATCACAGACTTAGACCAGCTCAATCACACGAGCTCTGAATCGTTCATTCACGCCACTGATACCAAATGGGCAGCGTACTAATGTAATAGACAATGTTAACTTACAACGTTAACTTTGATCGTTGTTTCACCGATCAGCGATGCGTCCATGCAACGCTTCAAAGGCCGTAAACGTTCCAATTTCGCCACTTACAGCTTTAACACGCTGATTTGAGCCTCGGAGAAACAGAAGTTATGCTAGGAGCTTCTACACATTGGTAGAATCTTCTATCAATTTACCAGAATTACGAATAAAACTCTCGAATTTGAGCATTGAAACTCCCATTCCTATACTTCGCCGGTTAGATTTCTGTTATCTTGGACATGGGCCATGCATTAACAATCAACAGTCATCAACGCGCATTCCAACGTTCACTTCATTATAGCGCTAGAGCAACGTACGCACACACCAAACTATTCGATGCAGAAAGCAGAGAATAATGACAGGAAAATAGCAGAGGTGTCAGGATGAAGGGGAAACAAAGGGCGTTACTGTGCATAAGATAGAACAGAGCAGAATGATATGATGTTCTGATGATAGTACTGAAAAGAACTGTTTGGTAACCGGCGTGAGGCTTTATGATGGCTACACAGAGCAGAATATGGAGCGTTGCTACCAGGTGAGGGATAGAAAAATGCTGCGTATGGGAATGCAACAATCTAGCAAGACAATCCAATCTTCAACCCTTTTCGAAATAATTGGAGAGGTTGGTTCGTAGACTAGATTCGACTATGCAAATTCATTGGGACAAGCTGCAAATGGTTCAATGGAGCAGAGCGGTGGTAATAATTAATGTCAGCAAATTAGCAGAGCTCAAGTGCACAGGAGCGTTAAGTTTCCTTGGGAAGATAAAATGCCCAAGCTAGAATAGGAATTCTAAGATTTCATTTTAAATCAAAACTAGCGTTACATATTAAAATTGCATGAGATGCCAGGCCAGCGTTTTCAATGAGATGTCAGCCGGGACAACGCTGATATAATGTATATGGACAGTGTGTCAGAGACCAAAAATAGAGACCAGGCACAAGCAAAGGAGGAAGGTCAGAACTAGTTTCAGATTTGACAACACTGACATGTGCAGAGTGCGCTCAATAAAATGGAACGGCTAAAGGAATCTATAATCACCATTGCGCACAAAACTGAACAAGTAAATGTAGAAAACTAAATGTTGAGCTTGATTAGACCATAAAACTAATGGAAGGCCGCACATCATAAAACTCATTAAAACATAGAAGCGTTGGTTTACACAGGCCACAAAAACAAGTGGCTTACACAATATTGAGAAGGTTATGAACGTACCAGCTCTGATACCATGTTAAACACACATGGACAGCAAGAACAATATGAAAGATAATCAGGAGAGTACATTTTTTTATTAACATGAGATATACATTTATAGTACAACATGTGACCATTGGGTTCCACATCCCAAGGTCTCTTGGACTACTTAGTCTATTCAGCTTCCACACTAACCCATTTAGGATTAGGTGTCCAACACTTTCTTACCTATATATCTTGCCAACTGATTATGTGCTTAGTATCATAAACATATCTTTTCAATGCTGACACATGGAAAACATTGTGGACCCGAATATGGCTTGGTAAGGCGAGTTGGTATGCCTCCGGTCCGACCCTTGCAAAAATTTGAAATGGTCCACAAAACCAGGGTGCCAGCTTAGCACACCCGCTCCATTGTAACATACTCTTTTTAGCTCGTACTCTCACATATACATGGTCTCCTACTTGGAATTCTCTGAAATTCCTTTTTCGATCGACGAAATTCTTTTGCCTATCTTGGGCCACCTTTAAGTTGGAATGCACCTTCTTAACCATCTCTTTCATTTCTTTTAACATTTTAGGTCCCAGCATCAACTTGTCCTCTGGTCCCCCCCAAATGGATGGCGTGCGACACTTACGTCCATACAACACTTCAAACGGGCTCATTTGTAAGGAAGTATGGTAGCCATTATTATAAGAAAATTCCACCAAGTGCAAGTAGTCTTCCCATTTAGATGGTTGTTACATTACATATGATCTTAACATATCTTCCACTACCTAATTCACCCGTTCGTCTGCTCGTCTGTTTGAGGATGATAGGTGGTACTGAAATTTAATTGAGTACCTAACCCTTCAAACAGGGTTCTCCATAAAGATGATGTAAACTTTACATCACTGTAAGAAATTATAGTTTTTGGTAGCCCATGTAGCCTAAAAATATTTTGCATAAAGATATTGGCAATCTGTACCACTCTGAAGGTGGACTGTACTGGTATAAAATGAGCTGATTTGCTTAATTTGTCTACCACCACCATGATTGAGTCATTTAGCTTTTTGGATTTGGGTAATCCTGTGATAAAATCCAGAGAGATGGTCTCCCACTTCCATTCCAGGATTGGTAGTGGATGTAGTAACCCAGCAGGGTGCTGATGTTTTGTTTTAACTTGCTGACATTCTAGGCAACGTGTCAAATATTCTGCCACATATTTTTTCATACCGGGCCAATAGTACTCCTTTCGGAGTGCTATAATTAGCTTTTGGTACCCTGGGTGTCCTGCATAGGGACTTTTATGATATTCATCTAGAATCAGATTTTTAATATTATTTTGGTTAGGTACATATAGTCTTTTCTTATAATTCAGCATACCCATAGAATCCATCACATATCCTTGCTGATATTCATGACTGGTTGTGTTTTGAGCTCGTTGTCCTATTTGCTGATATTTCTGGTCCTGCTCCACTGCTTTTTTAATCAATTCGTCGAAGGTAGTCTGCCCTTTGCTATAAGAAATTTCATAGAGACAATGTACCTTTCGACTTAAAGCGTCAACTACCCTGTCCTCTTTCCCCTTTAGATGTTTGATCTCCAAATTGATTACACTTAGGAAATCTACCCACTGAGCCTGCCTAGCATTTAAAGTAGGCTAATTGAAGTAATTAGTCAAACTGTGATGGTCAGTCATTAACAGAAACTTCTTACCCATCAAATAGTGATGCCACATCTTTAAAGCGTGAATGACGTTGTCAATTCTAAGTCGTAAGTGGAATATTTCTGCTCGTGTTCCTTTAATTTCCTGGACTCATAGGCGATTACCTTCCCATCTTGCATTAATACTCCACCTACCCCTTCCTTGCTCACATATGTACACACCACATAGTCCTTACATGGATCTGTTATGCTTAAAATAGGAATGGTAGTGAGTAGATGCTTAAGATTCTCAAAACTTTTTTGACATTCTACTATCCATTTAAAAGTTTTTCACTTTTTCTATAGGGAGGTGATATGATAGGCCACTCTAGAGAATCCTTCCACAAACCGTCTATAGTATCCTGCCAATCCCATGAAAGATCTTATATCAGTTACGTCCTTTGGCACTGGCCATTCCATTATGGTCTTTATCTTCTCGGGATCCACCACGATTCCATCCTTGGTAATAATGTGGCCTAAGTACTGAATCTGTTCCTTGAAAAAATCACACTTGCTGAATTTAGCATACAGTTGATGTTCCTGGAGAGTTTGCAACACTATCCTGAGGTGTTCCTTATGTTCTTCAATATTCCGGGAATATATCAGTATATCATCAATAAAGATTAACACAAATTTATCTAAATACTGATGAAATATATTGTTCATTAGACACATAAAGGTCGTGGGGGCGTTGGTTAACCCAAAGGGTAACACTACAAACTCGTAGTGCCCATAGCGGGTCCTAAAGGTAGTTTTAGCTATATCTTCCACCTTGATCCTGATCTGGTGGTATCCGGTTTGTAAATCAATCTTTGAAAATATCGTTGCCCCTTTTACTTGGTCAAATAGTTCACCTATGCAAGGCAACAGGTATTTGTTTTTTATAGTTAACTTATTCAGTTGACAATAGTCCATGCACATATGTAAGGTTCCATCGTTATTTTTTACGAATAACATGGGGGCTCCCCAGGGCGACACACTGGGGCGAATGTAGTTTTTATCCAACAACTCCTGTAATTGCATTTTTAGTTCTGTGAGTTCTGGTGTGTTCATACGATAAGGGGCTCGAGACACTGGGGCTGCTCCTGACACCAGTTCAATGGTGAAATCTATGTCTCTCTTGGGTGGCAGTCCTAGTATTTCTTCAGGGAACACATCTGTAAAATTCTGAATCACTGGAATACTTTCCAGGGTGACAGACTTGTCCTTTGAGTTGGCATAACCAACCTGAATAGCATAAATCTGACATCTTTTCCTGATGCACTTTGCTAGTTGAGAGGCGGTTATTGGTCATAGTCTCAGGATGCCTTGCATTTCCTGTTTGTCTCGTTCATTCTTATAACAGATAGTTTTTGTTTTATAGTTTATAATGGACCAACGTCTTTCCAGCCAGTCCATGCCTATCAAAACGTCATACGATCCTAGGGGAAGTACGTTTAGATCTGCCACCAAAGGCTGACCTGCTATTTTCAAAGGATAATTATTGACCTTGGCCAACACACGTCTCTTTGCCCCTGTTGTTAGTTATACTAGTTAGGGGTTTTTAAACTTGAAAGTTTGTAATTTACATTGCTCCACTATCTTAGGACTAACATAACTTAACTTATCTCCAAGATCAATTAAAACAAATACAGTATGATCAAAGATTTTAACTTCAAACTCTACCATAGTCGGTTGGTATTTTGCCCGATGATCTTCAAGGGTAGCATTAATTTTCGGGATACTCCAGGCTACGTCGCCTACCATACATGCTTCATGGATCTACGAAATATGTTTAGTGCCTTTTCAGTTAGGACAATTCTTAACATAATGTGGCCCTCCACATCCCCAACATTGTACTGGAGGTCTCGGTAAACATTGTGTAGGTGGTGTTGTGTACATGTTGTGCATGTGGTGCATTGTAAATGTGGTGTTGTGTACACATTATGCAGGTGGTGATATGTATGTGTGGTATTGTGCACATTTCGTACATGTGTATTGTGCACATGTGGTACTGTGTTATGTGTATTTTGTAGTTGTTGTATTGTGACATGTGTATGTGTTTTTTTGTACACCAGGTGTAGGTGTATGTTTTGTGTTGTACACCGGGTATAGATGTATGTTTTGTGTTGTACATTGGGTGTAGGTGTATGTGATGTGTTGTACATTGGTTGTAGGTCTATATATTTTGTGGTATATCATGCATGGGTGCATATGTGTGATGTACATTGTGTGTATGTGTATGTGATTGAAGAAAAGAGAAGGAATAAGGTGCTTTCCATGTGTGGCAATTGATTGAGCATGTGTACAGAAAGGACAAAGAACAAAGGTTGAAGAAAAGAACCACTTAAAACATAAGTATCAATATTTTATTTCTGTTATAATTATGCATGTGATCTATGACTATGATTTAAGATGGTTACATGTGATCTATGATTTGAATTATGATGGTTATGTTTTGAGCTAATCGGATGTGATATGCTTATACATGATGATTTGATTGAAGAGCTATTTTTAATTATTTTAACAGGAAGAAAAAAAATTTGTAGATGTACCTTATTGAAAAGCCACCAATGAGGTATTATTGGAATTTATTTCAATTCCTTTTGGGTCTAACGGTAATTATGTGCTTGGTACAAGAAATCATGGAAATTATCAGTTTGCGTGGTTGTAAGTAACTACAAGAATTAGTAGCAGTAGCAAAAGGAATTGGAGCATGTAGTAGTATTTTGATAAAGTAATTTAGGAGCAGGGCCATTGTGGGACACTGATACCCAATAATGTCCATTGATTTTCATGAGCATGCAATGACTTGTATGATGGTTTTGAGGCATGTATATACCTTCGGTTTTGGATCTTTTGATGTGAGGAAACTTTTCCAAGGGATGGATTACCTGAGGGGATATGTAGCAGAGAAGGGGATGCTAACAAAAATTGGAAGGTGTGTGAATGCATGGAAGGGGTTGACCATATTTCCAGAGGGAGTATGTAGTAGAGAAGGGAAGTCGATGGAATTTGTTTTTGAGCATTAATATTGCCAGATGGAATCAAAAGCACATTGGGTGTGTGCCCTGGAACAATGAGTCAGTAACTATTCACTGAGATAACTAGTAGCACAAGGATTTTAGGGTTGGACATATGATGCAGGTTTTACTTTGGCAGTGGATTCTAACTTCTTAGGAAGGTGGTGAATCTTTGTACTGCTTTTGAGAGTGGAGGTGTGAGCCTCTAGATTCCCTTGTTGATTGATGTGGGTACTGTATCCTTTTATTTGTTGGTTAGATAAATTGTGCATATGTATATATGTATATTATTGTGAATATTATATCAAGCTATGGTTGTAAATCTCCATAGAAAATATGATTATTTGTTGGTTGAAGAAAATGTGCATAAGTATATATGTGGTTTCTATTGTAAATATCATAATGAGGTGTGTTATAAAGCTCCATTAAACAATATGATTGTTATTTTTCAACAATGGTCATTGTAAATACTGCAACATGATGGGTTATAAAGTTCCATAGGAAGTATGTTTTTTGTTTAGCAGTTTGTTGGTTATAGGTGTCATAGAACACTGGGGATGGTATTCACCCAAGGGGAGGGGTTTGTAACAACCCCTCATTGATTTTCTATGTAAATAAAATTTAAAACCAAGGTCATGGGACACATATTCCAGGTTGAATGGTGGGAAAAACATCCTAGTGGGTGTCACTTTAAATTTAATAATGGCTAAGGAAAATGGCAAAGAGATATTAATTGGTATTTTATTTCTAAAATAAATTAAAATAAGAGAAAAGGAAGGTGAAGAGACACGTATTTGCATGAGATGGAGATCAAAGGAAAATAAAGAAAATAAAGGGCTCAATGATAAAAAAGCTTCTGAGGATCAGTTCACAATTTTTTGTCAGTTCAATTTTGGAGATCTCTTTTATTCTCTCATTCTCTCATACTCTTGCACACTTAAATCATTATTGGAGCATGCTTGAAGCACTCTATTTTTTACTTGGATTGGAAAAATAAGGCAAAGGAAAGTAGGAAAGAACAAGGGAATAGGTGGAGAAACAATTACAACTAGATTTATTTGAAGGTAATAGGTTGCATGTGATATTTCCTTGTTTATTTATGGATGCATGGTATATGCATGTGATTATCTAGTTATGTGTTTTCATTGGCATTGAGGATTTTCCTGGATTGACATTGGTTTTAGCCTTGCCTTGCCATTTCCTGTATAGCCATGGTGTCGTGGATTTTTCCACTTGACAATTTTCTCATTGGTGCTCATAATTCCTTATGGTTGTAGGTTGGAACAAATGCTCTTGAAGACCTAGAACAATTTGGGTTGAGTTACTAGTCCTAGAGCCCAGGTTTGGAAAAACACTCTAGATCCCTTGGTGGGTTGAGTTTCTAGTCCCTGGAGCTATGTTGGACAAACTTTATGTAGCCTTGTAAGGTTGTGGGTTGAGTTACTAGTTCCTAGAGCCATGGATAGCTTAAGTAGAGACCAATCTGGTTGGTGTTAGTGATGTCCGGCCATGAGGTGGAATCATTAGTTGATGGTTGAGGTGGTTTAGCCTTTGGAATCCATGGTTTGGTTTTATTTTGGTTTAATCCATGAGATCCCACATTCATTCATGGAATATGGTGTGGGGATGATTGGTTGAAAGAGATATTTGGTTTAGCCCAATCTATGTTCAAGTGGTACATGGAATTCCCTTACTATATTGGTATTTTGATATGTTAATAAGAACTATTATTTTATTGTGATTCATGTATATTTCTAGTGATTATGTTAGTGATATTATGGTTAATTTGCCATCGTTTATATGCTAGCTAATTTTTGGTTATATGATGCGTATCATTTATGGTTCTTGTCATGAATTATCTAGCTATTAATTGTTTGATGAATATAAGGACTAGTAAGTGTTGTTGAATTTATGTGGAGAGGTATAGTGAATTCTTGGTGATTCTCAGATGAATCTCAAACTTTTATGACCAGATATGCATTAATGACCTGTAGCTTACATGTTTTCCATGTGTTTAATGAAATGCCTAATATGTTCTAGTCAATCTAAGTCAAGTTTTGATTCGATTTTGAAGGTTTAGCCTTGTTATCATTTCATTGATGATTATGAGAAATCTCAGATAGTTCTAGGCAGTGGTCTATAGGTTGACCTAGAATTGCGGCTCAGATCTCAGAACCGCACCCTATGAACTGGACAATTTGGGTCACAACCACATCCAGAAAGTGGTGTGTGTGTAGTTGGAGGTCTTCAACCACACCCAGGCCTTGTCATGCTTGCAGTTTGGGGTTACGTTGTGAGAAAAACATCCCTAGCTCAAGGTTTGGTCATCTAGGGTGGTCCTTTGGCCCCTGAGTTTCCTCTAGCTTTAAAGAATGTTGAGAGTTGTCAGTTGGTTGTGATTTGTTCATCCGAATTCCATAACTATAGCTTGGAGGTCAAGTCATGTCATAGTAACTCTTTGTCTCATGTATACCCTGGCATGCTGGTGAAATTGGCTAAATGTGGGGTGGTGTGTTACAATGGTGATCATGATGCTTCTGGTAGTACTACCCCATCGTACCATTGTCAGGGTGTTAGTGATCCTTATGGTAGTACACATCCTCATCATTCTCCCGATGATTAGATGACAGAGCTAATGGATGAGCCTTACATTTTTCATGACAGATAAAATCAGCCACCTCCTCCTCCACCTCATAATTTGACAAACATTGAGGTAGTAGTTGACCATCCATCGTCTTCTACTGCAATCTAGGCTGGCACTACTACGGTTTTTGTATCAGATATTTGATTGCAATTATTTGACTTGATGTAGCTATTTGACTTGTTTGTGTGTGTGTGTGTGTGTATATATATATATATATATATATATATATATATATATATATATATATATATATATATATATATATATATATATATATATATATATATATATATATATGGTGCATTTTTTGGTTCATGTTTATATAGTTAATTTATATGTTTGTGTTGATGTCTATATTGTTATGTCATGTTAGATATGTTCATTCAATGTGCTTGCAGATAGATGTGTATGTGATAGCAGTTATTTGACATAAGATGTATATTAATTTGAGGATGTGGGTGATAATGATGTTATATTACAATGTTTGTGTTTTGTTAGATGTGATCACAATGATGATGCCCTGTTAGATTGATAGATTTCTATAATGTTTATATGTGTTAGAGGTGTATCTAATTGGATGATGGAAATGAATTTTAATGTGTATCTTAGATGATGCTTATGTTTGTTAGATGGTTATCATTATGATGTTTATTTTTTATGAAATAATATTTATTATATATTATGTATTGATGAACTTATATCAAAATTTTATATATGGGATTGAATGAAAAATGACTTACTTTAAGAAAAATGCAAATATATTTCTATAAACTAAAAAGTTAATCATGATACATATTTTTATCATGCTTAGATAGTTCATTCATATTCATTCTAACTTAATTAGTAAAATATTTCAATACTCACAAGGAAAATGTAATTAAAGGTAAAATAATTTATTTAGTTCTTAATAAGATGAAAATGTATAATTCATTCAATTTTTACTATAAAATATTAATAATAATAAATTATTCAAAGATATAATTTAACCAATGAAAAAATACACTACGGTCTAGCTATATTTAGAGATAGAAAACTAGTCATACACTAGCCTTTGTAGGTGGTTGGACCACCTAGCCTTCAGAGAAGGTCCACAACATTTACATCTATGATACCCTTTTGTCACAAGACCTGTGAAATTATTGTATACAAGTTGACACGTTAGCGAGAATGAAGATTAGAACAATTGCAACGAATTAAATTAAATATGTGCAAAACAATATTGTTATTTATATAAACAAATAGATAAAAATGTAATTTACCAAAGAAAACTCCTAATCATGGATAATCATGTATGGTGTAAGCACATATGCCATACAACATAAAACTCCTCTCTATTGTGATGGGTCTTGTTATTGTGATGAATTGAAGGAATTATGGGATGTATCCCTTCCCATAATTCCTTCAATTCATCTACTAATGGTTGTAAGTAGACATCCATTTTCTTAACTTGTCTTCTACTAGGGACTATGAGAGCCAACATAAGATGTTCATTCTTCATGGAAAAACATGCGGGGATATTGGTATTGATCACTACTATAGGGAAAATAGAATAGTTGGTGTTTTGGAGGGAATATGGGTTCACACCATCCATGGTTATGTTGAGTCATAGACTTCATACTTCATCCTTGAATTTTTCAGTCCATGTATCTTCCATATGCTTCATGGTTATTGAATTTGTTGGGATTAACATAACTCTTGACTCACTTATGTCTGAGTTGTGCCATCCCTCTAACGTAGCTAATTATTTGCTATGAAAGATCCTTTGAATCCTTAGGATTATAGGAATGTGCCTCAATAATTGATGAGGAGGACCATGTGATTTACCTTTTTTTAATTATGGTACCTGTCATTCCCACATTTCATACATATCTCTTTTCCTGCATATTCTCCTCTATATAGAATAAAGTCATATGTACATGCATGATATTATATTTACTCAATACCCAACATTTTCAACAATTTCTTTGCCCCTTCCCAACTATCTGATAAGATAATATCAGAAGAACCTTATCTTTGAATAACCTGGAGTTAGTTGGGAATATAATTGTACAATGTCAATATTTAATGTTCGTAAAATCAACCATTGTTAATGTTGATTGTGTCACAATATTTCTCAAAATATAAGGGACTTTATCGATCATGCAAGTGAATTTCCTCAATATTTTTTATAAACATGCATTCCACATGCCAAACTTTGGTTTCAAGTTGTATAGAAACATCGTTGTCCAAAACTGAGTAGACTTTGACTTGTCGCTAGGTCCAAAGAGAGGGATGGTTGAAGCCTATTTCAAGCTTTTGAATAAGGTATCAATTATATGAGCATCATCCCCTAGCTCATCGTTCTGGAATGCTTCTAACAACATTTCCTCCATGGAAATTGTATCTCGTAAGTAATCATCCATACCAACCTCTATTTGATTGCATCCATTTCCAACTTGTGATGAAGAACTACTATTGTTGAAGTCAGTCTTAATTGGTGAATTTGGACGTAGTGGGAATTGAATAGGTGGTTGATTCAACCATTATTTGTATGATTCATCCCTGAGTATTTCTCTTAATGAAGCCATCTCTCGAGTTGGCGTTATAGTGGGTTGCACTAAAATATGGTAGGTGGGTCACTCATCATCACTAGAATCCTAATTTAAAGAAATATTGAACGTCATTAGTACAATATCAATGATAATAGTAAGAAACTCAATGAAATTGATTTGTTGAAATTACATTATAACAAACAATTTTTACCGTCATGGATCCAGGATTGCAGTTGTAAGATTCCATGTTTCAATTGGCAGGGTGAAGAGGTTTTCCATTTTCATCTACCAACTCCTTGTGATATGGTTTCTCCTGATAAGAGCATTCGACATTCTTGAAATGGAGGAATATTTTCTACGTTTGAACTCGATTCTAAATTAGGATCCTACAAATTTGGATACATTTTTATTCAAATCGAAATGGATTAAAAAATATAATTTCAATTAGATAATCAAAATATAAATAAAGTTTGAACTTATTAGAGATGGAAAGGGAGAACTCCACAAAGGAATTTGATCAGCAATATGGAACGAGTTGGAATTTGAATAATTGGTCATTTGATATTATTGAAATTTTGTTCCTACATCTAAGGAAAATCAAAAATAAAATTTTGTGTGCATATCTAAAATTAATTTTGAGAACCATATAACCACAATTTGAATTTCAATAGAGTTTTCAAACCATTTTTTTAACAATAAGGCGACTTTAAGTGGAAAATGTATACTATTAGCAACTGTAATTCATGTGGATGCATCCTAAAGGATAATTTGAGATTAATATGTCATTTTATGTGAAAATAAATTTTCAAATATCTTTTAAACCCTATCGGTGCGCTTATCAGAACAAATCACACCAATGTTCTTAAATCATAACAGCATCGGGCCGTTCAAATAATACCTGCACTAGTTTCTGGCATTCCAAAAAATATAAAATATGTTATCATATTGGTTCTCTTGTACCAAAACGCACCAATGCATTTAAATAAAAACAACACTGGTGCACACCTTTTTCTAGGATGTTACGCAACTAGCTCAAAGAATAGAAGAAAATATGGATCAATGACTTAAAATTTGTCCTCTTCGAGGGGGAAGCCTCCTTTAAATTACATAAATGAGTAGTTCTTGGATGATACAAATGATAAGATTTCCTTGTTATATATAGGAGTCTAAGGGGTCAAATTATAATCAGAGCCTACATAACGATAATAATGTAAGGGCACAACAATAACAATAGTGGTATTCTATGGGGAACAACAATAACAAAATGGGAGATACATGGGCACAACAATAACAATAGTGGGCTACACTAACAATAAAAATAAGGATAATATACTAGTATTATAGGGACCTAACATGCCCCTCTCCTTAAAAAAAAATGGTGTCCTCAATTCTTGAGTAGTTCTTAATGCTTCTGTATAAAATTTGCATCCTCCCATGTGGAATATTCTGCGGGTAAGTTCTTCCACTTAATGAGATACTTCAAAATTAATTGATTTTGTAGTTTTTGGGTTATTATTTTCATGAATGCTTTAGGCTCAAATATGATTTTTCCTTCTTCATCAAGTTTTGGTAACACTACTTGAACTGGGAGATTTTCACTGATAACCTTCTTTAAGCATGAAACATGGAAAACTGGGTGAACTTGGGAAGATGAAAGTCATTCCAATTTGTATGCCATAGTACCAATCTTTTACAACACCTTGTAAGGATAGATATTTTATTATCCTTCTTAGCTTGCTTGAGTGGAATTTTTTTATATGGTTGTAGTTGTAAAAATACCTAGTCACCTACATCAAAACTTATTTCACTATGATGTTAATCTTCCTATTGTTTCACTTGATTATGCCCTAGAGTGAGGTTATCCTTTAAGAGTTGGAGAACTTGTTATTAATGCTCAATGTGATATTTCACTGCTTGAACCTTATAATTTTCTCTTAAAGATGATGTGATGGATGGTGGATGATATCCATAAAGTTCCATAAATGGGGTCAGTTATGTTGCAATATGGAAGGAAGTGTTATACCACCATCCAGCTCAAGGTAACCGTTTGACCCATTGTGTTTGTTTATCAAATACAAAGAAACGAATATATCCTTCTAAACATTTTTTCACTATCTCATTTTTCTCGCCAGATTGAGGATGATAAGATGTGATATGAGCTAATTGAGTACCAAGACAAGAAAATAATTCTGTCCAAAAATTTCCAACAAAAATGGGATCTCTATCACTTACAATAACCTTTGGGTTCCCATGTAGCTTTTGAATTGTTTCCATAAATGTAGTAGAAACTTTACTAGATTTAAAAGGATGAGATAACGAAAAAAAGTGTGCGTACTTGGTAAGTCTGTCAACTAAAACCATGATGACACTCTTTCCTTTAGACTTGGGTAGACCAGTGATAAAATCCATTGAGACCTCCTCCCAACGGTAACTTGGAATGGCTAAAGGTTGTAACAAACCTAGGGTCTTGATTGTCTCAAATTTATTTTGTTGGAAAATCAAACATTCTGCCACAAACATATGAATATCAGATTTAAGGCCATCCCAAAAAAATTCCTTCTTGACCCTGTGGTAGTTTTTAAAAATATTGGGTGCCCTCCTAAGGGGGAGGTGTGCAATTCCAAAAGAATTTTTTTCTTGAGTTAGGAATTCTTACAAAGAGATAAGAGATATTTGTACCATAATGAATGATTTTTGTAGCTAAATGTATGACATGTACTGGGATCTTACTATAACTTTTGAATGAGTGTCCACACCTCTTCATCATTATTTCATTCATCCCTTGCCTCAGTTATCCAATCAAGTTGGATAATATAAATGGAACAAATAAATGCTTGCACATCCTCATCCTTTCTTGAGAGTGCATCTGCAATAACATTTTTCTTCGCTTTTTTGTAGATAAATTCAAATTCATAACCCAACATCTTGAATGACCCATTTTTTCTTCTCTTTTGAAGATAATATTTGTTCCAAAAAGTATTTAAGACTATCATGATTTGTTGTTACCTTTAAGTTCCTTTCCATGAGGTAAGGTCTCCATTTCTTTAGTGCATGTAATATTACCAACACTTCTTTCTCATAGATAATTGTGTGAAAATACTTTCCTTCGATTGGACAACTTTCAAAAGCGACAGGTCTTCCTTTTTGCATTAAAATGACACCAATTCCATTTCTTAAGGCATCACATTCCACAATAAAGGTTTTTGTGAAGTTAGGTGTAGTTAAGACCAGTGCTTGGCATATTTCCTCTTTAAGATGTTTAGATTCCTTAGTTGCTTCTAGAGTCCAACAAAATGCATCTTTCTACAGTGAAGTTGTTAAACCACTGCTATTCTCCCATAATTCTTAACAAGCTTGTGATAATACCATGTCAACCTGAGAAATCCTCAAAGATGCTTTATGGTTTTGGGGATTTTCCATTCTTTAATGGCTTTAATTTTGTTAGGGTATACCTTAACACCCTCATAAAATATAATATGACCCAAATATTCCACCTCTTGAAGTCCAAAAAGCCATTTGGAGTTTTTTTCATATAATTGTTTCTCTTCCAATAATTTGAGCACCCTGTCAACATTTTGAACATGATCCTTCCAAGACTTGTTGTAGATTAGTATATCATCAAACCTTGAAATGTCGAAGCTGCATTAGTAAGGTCAAAAGGCATGACCAAAAATTCATAATGACCTTCACGAGTTCTAAATGTTTTTTTCAGAAGGTCTTCAACCTTCATTCTAATTTGACGATATCCTAAACAAAGATCCAACTTGGTGAAGTAAATTGCTCCATGTAATTCATCCAACAATTCATCAATGACAACAATGGGAAAATTATCCTCTAATAGTGATCTTGTTGAGCTCCCTATAATCTAGACACATATGACATGATTCATCCTTCTTGTGCACCAATACTACTGGAGCATAGAAAGAGCTTTGACTAGGTTGAATTATACCATCCTCTAGCATTTCTGCAACCATACGTTCAAATTAACTTTTTTGGGCATAAGGATATTTGTAAGTTCTGATCTTTGGAGAAACATTTCCTGGAATAAAATGAATATCATGATCATGATCATGAATAGGTGGGAAGCCTTAGAGAGTCTCTTGACATTTCTTGTTCCTTTTCTTCCTCTTCTTCACAATATGTGTATAATAATTTATTCTCAACACACTTATGACCTTTAGTGTATTTTTTATCACAAATGTAACAATGCCCTTTTTCTATTTTTTCCTCCAATTGTTGTGGTGTAAAGATTGTAGGTTGTGGAAGGCTAGGAGCAACAACACTTCCATATTTATAGTTGTGAGTGGTATACTTCCTTGTTGCCATAATTTTTCTTTCAACATTTCTTTCCACCTTGAATTCCTTCTCCAATGAATCGGGCTCCCAATGGCAAACCTCATGTTGGATGTTATCCTTCAAAGTCACTATGAAGACATCAATCCTATGCTCCTACGGAATATTAGTTATCCTGGTATTCAATTTTTGGAAGGTCTCAGTGTGCTCTGATATTGAACCCTTTTGTTTGAGATTTATGAATTTACTAAAGAAGGTGTTTCTCTTTGTATCTTCATAATGTGCTATCATTTCCTCTGTAAAAATTGACCAAGTGACAAGTGGTTTACGAGAACAAATCCATCGATACCATACAAAAGGATTGGTTTCTAAACATAAAGATGCAATACATACCTTTTGTGTGTGTTTCACATCATGGAGATCAAAATGTTGCTCCATTTGTAGTATTCATGTTATTGGATCCTTGCCATCAAACTTCCTCATACCGATCTTTGGAATGTGGTGATTCTTAAACCCAACATTGGAGTCTCTAAAATCATAATTCATATTCCTTTTATCCTCATCATGATTTTCGTGGATTACGTTGTCATCACTAGGAAACCTTTCTTCTAGCAACTTTGTTAAACCTTCCTTCCATTCCTCTATCTTGACATTCATCATTGCTTCCATGTCTTTTCTTAAACCATCATTCAAAAATCCCATGTATATTTTTATAACATATATCGTAAATCTCATGTCCTTTTTTATAGCATCTATGTAAACATTCATCATGGCTTCCAATTCATTTTTTATTTTTTATTTTTTATTTTTTATTTTTTTTTTTTTTTTTTTTTTTCTGAAAGCGAAATTTGTTATGCTTGGTCTCGTAAATTTGTTATATCATGCTACATTTCTCCCTCTTCTTCATGTGTGATAGAAGATATTTCTGGTTTCTTACCAGGTGTGTCCATTTTATTTTTTTGAGGCATTTTGGAATCAAACAATGGTATTTATGCTTCATTCTTCCCTTTGAATCACTTCAAACTGAATTTTCAAGAAAAAATTATGCAAAATTTTAAACAATAAACACATTTTTCTTTATTTTTAGGAAATCAATATTGAAACTATTGTATCTCTGTAATTTAAAATCTTCAAGATATGATATTTCATCTCTTGGTAGCCTTATGCATCTTCTTTCCAACCCCACAAGTCAGATTGAGATTGGACTATTTAAGAAAGAGTTATGCCAAATATTTCACAATTACCCGATTATATAATGGTTCAGTAGAGCGAACTTGTATGGAGTTCCACGTGTCCCTGTTTTGACCTTCAACCTTGAAAATGATACCCAAAAACCTACAATCCATGCACTTTCATACATTTTTTATTAAATTTAAATTTGATGCTTGGAGACAAAGTTATGATGATTTTCCTTCGGTCACCTATTTGAGATGGAATTCTAGAGCCTGCAAAAACCCTAATTTCCTCGGATCATATCTCCAAAAATATATCGGACCAAGATATGAAATGTGTACATGAGGTTCAATAATATTTCAACTCCACATGGTTGCAATTTCAGCTTGTGAAGCCTCGTAAAACAAATGTTATAGGGAAAATTCCAATATGACATCTTTGAAGAAGCGAAACCCTAGAATCCAAATATCTAATGCCAAATGTTATGCAACCAACTCAAAGAGCAGAAGAAAATATAGATAAATGAATTTAAAATTGTCTTCTTCGAGGGGGAAACCTCATTTACATTACATAAATGAAAAATTATTGGATGATACAAACGATAAGACCTCCTTGGAATATATAGGAGTTTAAGGGGTCACAATATAATCAGATCCTATATAACAATAATAATTTAAGGGAACAACAATAACAATAACAGGCTTCTATGTGGCACAACAATCACAACATGGGCGATACATGGGCACAACAATAACAATAGGGGGATACACTAACAATAACATTAAGGGGAATGCACTAGTTTATAAGGACCTAACCTGGTATTTTGAAAATAAAAATGAACTCTACCATGTTGGTTCACATATAAGAATTATAACATTGATGCATTTAAATACAAACCACACCATTGCGTTAAAATGTTAATAGCATTGTTTTGAGATTTCGAAAAAAAAATATGTATCATGTCGGTGCATTAAAAAAAATTGCCGCTCCAACAATGTCTGTGTGCTTTAATTGTAAACATATTGGTGCTCTTTACTATTGAGTGAACCTATGTTTAAATTAAGTGAAAAAAAAGAAGGAATTCTTTTTAATCAAAAAATGAGCAACAATAATTTTTTCAAAATACAATTTCATAAATTCTTTTAACAATGAGAAGTTATTCATTACTTCATTATTTTTCCCAAAACTTTGTTGGAAATAACACTGAGAGGGGTGGGGGGGGGGTGTGAATCAGTATTATTCAAGTCAATAATCTTTTTCTTTTCATACTCAATTTCATATACGCTACTTCAATGAAGGTAACCCGCATGTGCATGCAACTATGTTTAAAGAAACAAGCGTATACCCAGTAAACTCATGATTCAGTTAATTATCATATGTTGATATTTAATCTGAGCATCAGGACTTTATTAAACATTAAATAGTAACCATGTGTAGTTAATAACAGAAAGAACCATCACACATAAGCAACACACATGAACACCAAGATGTAAGGTGGAAACCCAATGTGGGTAAAAACCACCTGTTGTTGTCGTCTCTGTCTTCTTTTAATAATAAGAAAAATTGTTTACAATATTGTACTAGTGTAGACTTATACCAATACACAGTCTTCTACCTGCAAAATGCTACCACCTTCTCTCATTCTCCAGCTTCTACTGGAAGGGAGCTACAACCCCCCTTGCTCTTGTACTGGCTGATATGTTTACCAGTATGTAGGTGCCAACCTACTAAAGGCTACAACCTTCTCACTTCCTCCAGGGACCATGTTTCATAAATTTTCATACTAGATACTCCTGGAATACAACATCAAAATCTAAAGGCCATGTTTCAGCCAATTTTCATACTAGACCCATGAACAACATTGAAGCACAAATCACTTACTACTACAATACAACCATCAACTAGACCTGCATCATCAATCTCCAGAACACTGCATCATCATTCAGAATCTATTGTAACCTCAAAAGCAAACTTCAGAGTGTATACGCTATTTGGCGGAATCTAACCTACATGTATAGGCAGTTTCCCTGATGCAAACTAGCGTGTAGATCTGCAAACACTTTGCTGCACTTCTAGACATCAGACATAATTACACATTGAGGATAAAACATGTGTTGGTGATCAAATCTATCCTATCTATTATCAGATCACATAATGATAAGTCATTATGATCCTGATCCATCATTAGATTTCATCCATCAAGACTGAAGCTAATCTCAATCAAACAATCTGAATATGTAGAGTACTGTCACCAGAAAAACAGTCACCAGAACACAATGAAAAACCCAGATCTCTGCATCAACAGCCAGAACCAAATGCAACTTCAAAGATCATGGTTCATAGAGTATATGCTACTTCGATGTGTTGAATCTTCCTGTATATGTGCTTTTACCAAGGTCAACCAACATATACATCTGTAAATATTCATTCATAATTTTGCAAGTATTCTAGATTTTAGTTATAACCAGATCATAATATTTACATATCAACACATGCATCAGTATACAGATCTAGAATAAACATGATGAAACCATATAAAGATTATTCATTCCAAGCCTTAAGATCCCGATCCATCATTAGATCCTATCCTCCATCAAGTGATAAGGTTCATCCTTGGTTTAGATCTAGCTATGCACCATAACCCAATAATCTATATACTAGATCTTGCTCTTCATTAGATATACAATACTTGAGTGCCTTTGTCTAATGATCTTTTCCTCCTTTTATAGTCTTAGGCCTTACTCAATACCATGGTCCAAAACCACTTAGAATCAATACCTTCAACCAAATACCTGGGGTCAACATGTCAGACAAGATACCTTGGACCAATACCATGGATCACAATACCATGGACCAAATACCACAGACCAAAACCAAGTTTTCCAATATGTACACACCTTTCCTTTCGTGAAAGTGCATGTGTACTCTATACGCGCTTTTTAGCCTTCTAACCCACGTGTATATGCGGATTGGTCAATGCAGACACTGCGTATACCCTTCTTTCTTCATTTTGTGTAGCCTGAACTATAAATCATTACATCTATAAATGCTATTATTATGCATTCTGTCACATCTAATATGTCTTCTGTAGATTCATCTAGTTAACATATACAAGAGAGTTGTTCTGCTACAAGTGGGATGCCATCAAGTACAACACATACATCATAATGCCAACAATCTCCCCCTTTGGACTTGATGGAAACCATGTTGGTGTTGATTACTGCAATATGTAGAAACTATTAGAGATAACAAGCAACACCAAATACTCTCCCCCTTTGACATTAAGGGCAAGGGTGGACCAAGATATTCTCCCCCTTTGATGTCAAGGGAATAGGGCTGAATTTTCTGATTAAACTCCCCCTTTGGTCATGCTGAGATGTACTGTATCATCCATGCTCCCCCTCAGCACATGCTAAATTCTCTGATATGCTGAAATGTATTTTTCATGCTCCCCGTAACTGTAAGCAAGGCTTGTAAAAAGATGTTCTACAAGAAGAACATGACTCTATACATCATACATGACTTTCCTATCACCAAAGACTCATACATACATCCATATCCCAACCAAGAAGGGATATACCAAGATTGACTCATCCACCCAACCAAGTGGGGATATACCAAATATTTATACATGATAGAATAAGAACATTACATCATCCATCCCATGCATAGTGGGAATAGGTCATTTCAAGACCTTGACATTAAAAAGATATATATGACATAGAGACCAAATATCTAAAAAAAACCATGATAGTCTTCAACAACTATCATACACCATGTATGATTTGCTCCATAAGCATCTGTCAATAGCATCCAGGCCAGTAACCTGTATATGTCCATCATTAGTTCCCTGTGACAAAGAATGTCTGCATATAGATATCAACTCATCTTCTTGATCTCATCAAGATCAACTTGCTTGGTTTTCAAAACCTCAAGCAAATGTCATATCTCCAAGTGGTAGCACCAAGTTATTCACATCATATCATATGTATGTTAAAATACCATAGTCATCATCCATGATCATAACATCATTATCAAGAACTGCATGATCTTTCTACAAGAACCTTCAATATATCAATCATGTATCATCACTAGAGATCATCCCACATATGATATGCATCAACCATGATAATCAACATATGTGAGTATCAACCTATCATCATAAGGTAAGAACTCATCTTCATTACGTGATTAAGTAAGCCATGTCTTCAAATAGCTATGTCTACACCATTCTCTTGGCCAACCAACAATATGCAACTTAAGTAATTATCTATGTATCCATCATACTATATATCCATCAAAGAGATATCAATATGTATCTTGATATCATCAATAGCAATAATCCTCAACCATGTGAGAACCAAGAACCATAGGAATCCTGTATCATAACTGTACCATATGATCTTTAGAAGGCATGATGATAGTAGCATGAAAGAAATGAGTGGCTCATCATTAAATAATGAAGATGTGTACTCAAGATTTGCACTTCTCCTTGTACTTATGAGGATCATCATGTAAGCAATGACTATGTGCATTATCAAAGAATCATCCACAACAATCCATGAATCTGATCTGAAACCCAACTATCTAACCCCCAAGTATCATATGAGATTTTATCATGGGAAACTCATAATCGTAACATAGCAAAATGTATCATTTAGCCATATAAACATCATCATCATTGATTAGGTACCAAAGACTTCTAAACATAATGCCAACAATGCTTTATTAGAAGAATAGCATGTTCTCCTCCTGAACCTGTTCCATCTGTTCATTGTCAGATCTGATCATGCACATATCAACAAGAAGTATCAAGGCATCATTAACAATCAGATATACATCAAGTTAACTTGTGAGGATCAAAAACAACATCTTATGAGTATCAATATATTTCCACACATTATTAGCAGATTGTAACCATCATCAAACAGAGAAATAATTGATTGAACCATATCAGATCCTTTTTCCTGAGTCTGTCCCACAACTTTTCCTCAAACTAACATATACGCGACTGTGCAGTGTCTAACTTGCATATATATGTGACTTCTCTTCATGAAACTTGCGTATAAGATTTAGAACACTGAGTTTCACACATTTAGCTCTCTCTAAGTCTGTAATGTTTGTACATTGTGTTGTGCCACATCTTTCTGACTGTACATCCTTCTTCTTTCATATCTTCGAGTGTGATGATGTTTTCTCCTTTCGGTATGACGCCCATACATTGTTCCTGCATTCCTTAGCTATATGTCCAAGCTTGTTACATGCATAACATCTCATATGTTTCATATTCCTTCTATAGAAGTCAATGGCTTTGTGACCAAACATATTGCAAGCAAAACACTATCCCTTAAAGTACCTGGAATGTGATGATCTTTTTGTGTGACGATCTTGAACCATTCTATGTCCGCATCTGGCTACAACATGTCCAACATTATGAAATACATAACATTCAACATTATTCATTTGAGGAAATAACCGACTATCACTTCCATAGTTAGGAGTAAAGTATTTTCTTTGAAGAATTACTTTCCTTGGTTGTTGATGGGATTGACCTTCCATCTCCTTGTTGAGCATTTCAGATTTCGCATTAGAGTTCCTTGTCTTACTTTGTGAACTAGATTCACCTTCAACAAATTCATGAAAGCCAAGACCAATTTTGATGGCAGGAGAGCTTTGACTACTAAGAATATCATCCAAGATCTTAGTAATATCTTGAAATCGTAAGAGCTTATCCTTTTCTTCTAATTTATCTTTTAGAATATTGACATGTTGCTCTTCCTTTTCAAGATATTGCTTCTTCATGATTCCTTCAGCTTTTCTTCCTTCTTCCAACTGATGTCTTAATTCAAGAACTTTGTTTTCTTGTTTTTCAAGAGATTGGAGTAGTTCTTTATTCTGCTTATTTGATTCTTCAAGATCTCCTTTTAGCGAGAGGATCTTAACTTCATGACTTTCATAGTAACTGGATCTATCTTTGAGTTTCTTGATTGTTGTGCTACTTTCATTTACTTCATTTCTTAATGATGTCACTTCATCCTGTAGCTTTTGACATTGATCTTCCCTTTCCTTGAATTGCTTCCTTACCTTGTTTCCTTCCTCTAGTTGAGATTTTAGTTGGGTAGCTTCTTCTTTTGAGGAACATTCCCTTTTTTCCAATAGATCTTGTTGATCTCTAATTTTGTCTGTAAGCATTTTAAATTTAGCCTCTATTTGATATCTTTCTTCCTCACCCATAAGGGAAAATTCAGTTGTTTCACTATCACTTTCATCATCTTCAAATGGATGGAAAAATGTATCACCAGAGGATAACACACTCATACCTGATAGTTCTTTTGCTTGTTCATCTTCATTCTTAGGTGATTCTAAATTGAAGAGTTGCTTCCACGTAATCCCCAATCGATTCTCCCAGTGTCATAGTTCCTTCGAGATGTCTTCTTCTTCCTAGGCACTTTCTTCTTTAGCTTCTTTCCCATTGTTCTACGAATCTCCTTCAAGTGATCAAGCTTCTTCCAAAGAACCTGCTCTGATACCAATTGTTGGAAATAATACTAAGAGGGGGGGTGAATCAGTATTAGTCAAGTCAATAAACTTTTTCTTTTTATACTTCATTTCATATACACTACATCAATGAAGGTAACTTGCATGTGCACGCAACTGCATTTAAAGAAACAAGCATATATCCAGTAAACTCATGATTCAGTTAAGTATCATATGTTGATCTTTAATCTGAGCATCAGGACTTTATTAAAAATTAAGCAGTAACCATGTGTAGTTAAGAATAGAAAGAACCATCACGCATAAGCAACACACATGAACACCAAGATGTAAGGTGGAAACCCAATGTGGGTAAAAACCACCTGCTGTTGTCATCTCTATCTTCTTTCAATAATAAGAAAAATTGTTTACAATATTGTACTGGCGTAGACTTATACCAGTACGCAGGCTTCTACCTACAGAAGGCTACCACCTTCTCTCATTCTCTAGCTTCTACTGGAAGTGAGCTACAACCCCCTTGCTCTTGTACTGGCTAATATGTTTACCAGTACGTAGGTGCCTGCTTACTGAAGGCTACATCCTTCTCACCTCCTCCAGGGGCCGTGTTTCATAAATTTTCATACTGGATACCCCTGAAACACAACATCAAAAACTGAAGGCCATGTCTCATCCAATTTTCATACTGGACACATCAACAACATTGAAGCACAAATCAATTACTACTGCAATATAACCATCAACTACACCTACATCATAAATCTCTAGAACATTGCATCATCATTCAGAATCTGTTGTAGCCTCAAAAACAAACTTCAGAGTGTATACGCTATCTGGCATAATCCAACCTGTGTGTATATGTAGTTCCCCTGAAGCAAACCAGCGTGTAGATCTACAAACACTTTGCTACACTTCTAGACTTCAGACATATTTACACATTGAGGATAAAACATGTTTTGCTGATCAGATCTAGCCCATCCATCATCAGATCACATAATGATAAGTCATTATGATCCTGATCCATCACTAGATTTCATCCATCAACATTGAAGCTAATCTCAATCAACCAATCTGAATATGCAGAGTATTGTCACCAGAAAAATAGTCACCAAAACACAATGAAAAACCCAGATCTCTACATCAACAGACAGAACCAAATGAAACTTCAAAAATCATGGTTCACAGAGTATATGCTACTTCGATGTGTTGAACCTGCGTGTATACGCACTTTTACCAAGGTCAACTAGCGTACACATATGTAAATATTGATTCATAATTTTGCAACTATTCTAGACTTCAGTTATAACCAGATCATAATATTTACAGATCAACGCATGCATCAGTATACAGATCTAGAATAAACATGATCAAACCATATAAAGATTATTCATTCCAAGCCTTAAGATCTTGTTCCATCATTATATCTTATCCTCCATCAAGCGCTAAGATTCATCCTTGGTTCAAATCCAGCTATGCACCATAACCTAATAACCTGTATACTAGATCTTGCTCTTCATTAGATATAAAATACTTGATTGCCTTTTCCAAATGATCTTCTCCTCCTTTTATATTCTTAGGCCTTACTCAATACCATGGTCCAAAACCAGTTAGAATCAATACCTTGGACCAAAAACCTTGGGTCAACATGTCGAACAAGATACCTTGGACCAATACCATGGATCACAATACCATGGACCAAATACCACGGACCAAAACCAAGTTCTCCAACATGTACGCGCCTTTCCTTTCGTGAAAGTGTGTGTGTACTCTATACGTGCCTTTTGTTCTTCTAACCCACATGTATATGTGGCTTGGTCAATGCAGAACCTGCGTATACCCTTCTTTCTTCATTTTGTGTAGCCTGAACTGTAAATCATCACATCTATAAACGTTATTGTTATGCATTATGTCACATCTGATATGTCTTATGTAGATTCATCTAGTTACCATATACAAGAGATTTGTTTTGCTACAAGTGGGTTTCCATCAAGTACAACACATACATCATCATGACAACAATCTCCCCGTTTGGACTTGATGGCAACCATGTTGGTGTTGATTATTGCAATATGTAGAAACTGTTAGAGATAACAAGCAACACCAAAATAATCTCCTTGTTTGACATCAAGGGCAAAGGGCAGACCAGGATATTCTCCCCCTTTGATATCACGGGTATAGGTTTGAATTTTCTGATTAAATTCCCCATTTGGTCATGCTGAGATGTATTGTATCATCCATGCTCCCCCTGAGCACATGCTGAATTCTTTGATATGTTGAAGTGTACTATCCATGCTCCCCCTCACTGTAAGAAAGGTCTGCAAAAAGATGTTCTACAAGAAGAACATGACTCTATACATCATACATGACTTTCTTATCACCAAAGACTCATACATACATCCATATCCCAACCAAGTAGGGATATACCAAGATTGACTCACCCACCCAACCAAGTGGGGATATACCAAATGTTTATACATGACATAATAAGAACATTACATCATCCATCCCATGCATAGTGGGAATAGGTCGTTTCATGACCTTGACATTAAAAAGATATACTTGACATAGAGACCAAATATCTAAAACAAAATCATGATACTCTTCAACAACTATCATACACCATGTATGATCTACTCCATAAGCATCTGTTAACAACATCCAGACCAGCAACCTGTGTATGTCCATCATTAGTTCCCTGTGACAAAGAATGCCTGCATATAGATATCAACTCATCTTATTGATCTCATCAAGATCAACTTGCTTCGTTTTCATAACCTTAAGCAAATGTCATATCTCCAAGTGGTAGCACCATGTCATTCACATCATATCATATGTATGTGAAAATATCATAGTCATCATCCATTATCATAACATCATTATCAATAACTGCATGATCTTTCTACAAGAACCTTCAATATATCAATCATGTATCATCATTAGAGATCATCCCACATCTGATACGCATCAACATGATAATCAACATATGCGAGTATCTACCTATCATCATAAGGTAAGAACTCATCATCATTAAGTGATTAAGTAAGCCATGTCTTCGAATAGCTATGTCTACACCATTCTCTTGGCCAACCAACAATATGCAACTTAAGTAATTATCTATCTATCCATCATATTGTATATTCATCAAAGAGATATCAATATGTATCTTCATATCGTCAATAGAAAAAATCTTCAACCATGTGAGAACCAAGAACCATAGGAATCTTGTATCATAACTATACCATATGATCTTTATAAGGCATGATGACAGTAGCATGAAAGAAATGAGTGTCTCATCATTAAATAATGAAGATGTGTAGTCAAGATTTGTACTTATTCTTGTCCTTATGAGGATCATCATGTAAGCAATGACTATATGCATTATCAAAGAATCATCCAAAACAATCCATGAATCTAATCTGAAACCCAACTATCTGACCCCCAAGTATCATATGAGATTTTATCATGGGCAACTCATAACCGTAACATAGCAATATGTATCATTTAGCCATATAAACATCATCATCATTGATTAGGTACCAAATACTTCTAAACATAATGTCAACAATGCTTCATTAGAAGCATAGCATGTTCTCCCCCTGAACCTGTTCCATCTTTTCACTGTCAGATCTGATCATGCACATATCAACAAGAAGTATCAAGTCATCATCAACAATCAGATATACATCAAGTTAATTTGTGAGGATCAAAAAAACATCTTATGAGTATCAATATATTTCCACACATTATCAGTAGATTGTAACCATCATCAAATAGAGAAATAATTGACTGAACCATATCAGATCCTTTTTCCTAAGTATCTCCCAAAGCATTTCCTCAAACTAACATATACGCCACTGTGTAGTGTCTAACTCGCGTATATACGCGACTTCTCTTCATGAAACTTTCGCATGAGATTTAGGACACTGAAGTTTCAGACTTTCAGCTACCTCTGAGTCTGTAACGTTTGTACATTATGCTGTGCCACATCTTTCTGACTGTACATCCTTCTTCTTCGATATATTCCAGTGTCATGATGTTTTCTCCTTTCGGTATGATGCCCGTACTTTGTTCCTGCATTCCTTAGCTATATGTCCAAGCTTGTTACATGCATAACATCTCATATGTTTCATATTCCTTCTATAGCAATCAAGGGCTTTGTGACCAAACATATTGCAAGCAAAACAATATCCCTTAAAGTACCTGGAACATGATGATCTTTCTGTGTGACAGTCTTGAACCATTCTACTTTTGCATCTGGCTGCAACATGTCCAACATTATGACATACATAACATTCAACATTATTCATTTGAGGAAATAACCGACTATCACTTCCATAGTTAAGAGTAAAAGATTTTCTTTGAAGAATTTCTTTGCTTGGTTGTCGATGGGATTGACCTTTCATCTCCTTGTTGAGCATTTCAAATTTCACATTAGAGTTCCTTGTCTTACTTTGTGAACTAGATTCACCTTCAACAAATTCATGAAAGCCAAGACCAGTTTTGTTGGCAGGAGACCTTTGACTACTAAGGATATCATCCAAGATCTTAATACTATCTTGAAATCGTAAGAGCTTATCCTTTTCTTCTAATTTATCTTTTAGAATATTTACCTCAACCTGATGTTGCTCTTCCTTTTCAAGATATTGCTTCTTCATGATTCCTTCAACTTTTCTTCCTTCTTCCAACTAATGTCATAATTCAAGAACTTCGTTTTCTTGTTTTTCAAGAGTTTGGAGTAGTTATTTATTCTTCTTATTTGATTCTTCAATATCTTGTTTTAGCGAGAGGATCTTACCTTGAAGACTTTCATAGTAATTGGATCTATCTCTAATTTTCTTGATTGTTGTGCTCCTTTCATTTACTTCATTTCTTAATGATGTCACTTCATCTTGTAGCTTTTGACATTGATCTTTCTTTTCCTTGAATTGCTTCCTTACCTTGTTCCCTTCCTCTAGTTGAGCTTTAAGTTTGGTAGATTTTTCTTTGGAGGCACATTCCCTTTTGTCCAATAGATCTTGTTGATCTCTAACTTTGTCCGTAAGCCTTTAAATTCTGCCTCTATTTGATATCTTTCTTCCTCACGCATAAGGGTAAATTCAGTTGTTTCACTATCACTTTCATCATCTTCAAATGGATGGAGAAATGTATCACAAGAGGATAACAAACTCATACCTGATAGTTCTTTTGCTTGTTCATCTTCGTTCTAAGGTGATTCTGAATCCAAAGAGTTGCTTCAACATAATCCCTAATCGATTCTCCCAGTGTCATAGTTCCTTTGTGATATCTTCTTCTTCCAAGGTGCTTTCCTTTAGCTTCTTTCCCATTGTTCTACGAATCTCCTTCAAGTGATCAAGCTTCTTCCAAAGGACCTGCTCTGATACCAATTGTTGGAAATAATATTGAGAGGTGGGGGGGGGGGGGGGGGGGGGGGGGTGAATCAGTATAGTCAAGTCAATAATCTTTTTCTTTTCATACTCAATTTCATATATGCTACTTCAATGAAGGTAACCAGCGTGTGCACGCAGCTGTGTTTAAAGAAACAAGTGTATACCAAGTAAACTCATGATTCAGTTAATTATCATATTTTGATCTTTCATCTGAGCATCAGGACTTTATTAAACATTAAACGGTAACCATGTGTAGTTAATAACATAAAGAACCATCACACATAAGCAACACACATGAACACCAAGATGTAAGGTGGAAACCCAATGTGGGTAAAAACCACCTGCTACTGTCGTCTTTGTCTTCTTTTAATAATAAGAAAAATTGTTTACAATATTGTACTAGCGCAGACTTATACCAATATGTAGGCTTCTACCTGTAGAAGGCTACCACCTTCTCTCGTTCTCCATCTTCTACTGGAAGGGAGCTACAACCCCCCTTGCTCTTTTACTGGCTGATATGTTTACCAGTACATAGGTGCCAGCCTACTGAAGGCTACAACCTTCTCACTTCCTCTAGGGACTGTGTTTCACAAATTTTCATATTGGATACTCTTGGAACACAACATCAAAATCTAAAGGCCACGTTTCATCCAATTTTCATACTAGACCCATCAACAACATTGAAGCACAAACTACAATACAACCATCAACTACACCTACATCATCAATCTCCAAAACACTGCATCATCATTCAAAATTTGTTGTAACCTCAAAACCAAACTTCAAAGTGTATACACTATTTGGCAAAATCGAAACTGCATGTATACACAGTTTCCCTGAAGCAAACCAGCGTGTAGATCTGCAAACACTTTGCTACACTTCTAGACTTCAGAGGTAATTACACATTGAGCATAAAACATGTGTTGGTGATCAGATCTAGCCTATCCATTATCAAATCACATAATGAGAAGTCATTATAATCCTGATCCATCATTAGATTTCATCCATCAACACTGAAGCGAATCTCAATCAACCAATCTAAATATGCAGAGTACTGTCACTAGAAAAACAGTCACCAGAACACAATGAAAAACCCAGATCTCTGCATCAACAGCCAGAACCAAATGCAACTTCAAAAATCATGGTTCACAGAGTATAAGCTACGTCGATGTGTTGAACTTGTGTGTATATTCACTTTTACCAAGGTCAACCAGCGTACACATATGTAAATATTCATTCATAATTTTGCAACTATTCTAGACTTCAGTTATAACCAGATAATAATATTTATAGATCAACACATGCATCAGTATATAGATCTAGAATAAACATGATCAATCCATATAAAGATTATTCATTCCAAGTCTTAAGATCCTGATTCATCATTAGATCTTATCCTCCATCAAGCACTAAGGTTCATCCTTGGTTCAGATCCAGCTATGCAACATAACCCAATAACCTGTATACTAGATCTTGGTCTTCATTAAATATACAATACTTGAGTGCCTTTGCCTAATGATCTTCTCCTCCTTTTATAGTCTTAGGCCTTACTCAATACCATGGTCCAAAACCACTTAGAATCAATACCTTCAACCAAATACCTGGGTTCAACACGTTGGGCAAGATACTTTGGACCAATACCATGGATCACAATACCATGGACCGAAACCAAGTTTTCCAACATGTATGCGCCTTTCCTTTCATGAAAGTGTGTGTGTACTCTATACGCACTTTTTGGTCTTCTAACCCACGTGTATACGTGGCTTGGTCGATGCAGAACCTACATGTACCCTTCTTTCTTCATTCTGTGCAGCCTGAACTGTAAATCATCACATCTATAAACACTATTGTTATGCATTCTGTCACATCTGATATGTCTTGTGTAGATTCATCTAGTTACCATATACAAGAGAGTTGCTCTGCTACAAGTGGGTTGCCATCAAGTACAACACATACATCATAATGCCAACAAACTTCAAGGGAGTTATTTGTAAGAGAGATATATGAGGAGCACTATGTAGCAACAGAAATATTCAAAATATAAAACGTTGAAACATATGACGATTCACTCAAAACCCTGCTTAGTAAAAAATTTAAATTTTATTTTCGATTTTACTAACAAAAATTTTACAATATATGTTAGGGTTTAATTAAAAGAGAGATCATTTGCAAGATAAACATATTGGGAGCACTTTGGAGCAGCAAAATATTTTGGAACTGCAGAAAGATCACAATTTTAAATGTATGGTGATTCATTCAAAACCTTGCATAGAAAAAATTTTAAATTTACTGTTAATTTTATTGTTAAAAAAATTTACAAATTTTGTTAAATTTATTCACAATTCAAAAAACAAAAATAAAAATAATAAAAAATAAAAAAACCTTGCATAAGGCAAAATTACCATTGATTTTAATAGTAAATTTTTATATGATCTCTGATCCTATTTAAGTTTAATTTAAAACAAAAAAACGAAAAACAAAACAACAAAAAAAAAAGAATTCAATCCTTACCTTTAAACCACTGCTTCTTCTTGCTTATGTGACTACAAAATTTCACCTTAGTGTTTATCTCCCCCTACCACTTCACAATTAGGGTTTTTCAATCTAGACATTTTAGATTTAATGGGTTTGTGTACTTACTATATATAGGGCTTTGACATGTAAAGTGGGGGATCACTTTTTGAAATAGATACAAGCCCTATCAACACTATCTGTTTTTTAATAAAATGGTGTATGTTTTGTGATGTCATAATGTAATATAATGCACCAGTGCACCCTGTGTAATAAAACACACAATGTATTATAACATTTCTGGTTTTGTCCAATCTCTTCATTGGTGCTTCGAGTGTAATATAATGCACTTGAACGCCTCTACCAAGTAGCATCCTTAAGTCATTGTGGTGTATTTATCATTGCAAATATGACCCTCATAATTTAAATTATTTTTAAAAAATATTTTTCATTGATAGTGCTAAAAAATTAAACGACCAGTGTGTTTTTGGCTAAAAATTAGTGGATATGTGTATAAAATATATTTAATGCCTTTTGTATTGAATGGTACAGGTTGTATGTTAATAAGAAATGTTTGAGAAGGTGTCAAGTAACAAAAAAATTGATCGGCGCAATGATAGCACATCGAAAAAAGAAAAGAAGGAAAGTTCTTTGTAAATTATTAGCAAAATTAATATGTTTGAACTATATGTAAGTATAACTAATATGTATTGGCTAGTGTGTGTCACGCAAAGTCACAAAATGAAGAAGGTCAAGAAGATTATTTCTAATCTAAGTGCATAAGAGCATAAAATCCTGATTGAAAAATTGCAAAAGGATGAATTAGTTGAATGAAAAAATAGTATTTTGTATGAGTTTTTTTTTTTTGAATTTTCATTAATAATATGTTTAAGAATATTAGATAAAATGTTTCAAACAATCAATTAATTAATATACGTTTAGTGTTTTATAAGGAGAAACAACAAAGTAAAAGATCAATGTTGCTCTACGAAAAAAAAATTATAGACCATGTGAATGATGACGAATTAGTCCTTAGCTCATCTGGGGTGGTATTAGAAGTTAATGAAAGGGAGGGATTTTTTTTAAAAACTGATGGATCTAGTGGAACAAATGTATACACATATTTTCCACTTACAGTAAAAAATAAATCCAAGAACCAAATTATATCTAAACTAGAAGAAGTGTTTCTAGAGCAATGGTCAATGAGACATATCAGACTTGCAATAGTAAAAAATTACAAAAACAAAATAAAATCATTCAAAAGGTAATATTCCTAACTAAACTGATATTCTAGAATTGTACATATATATTGCTACAAAATGATAATTTATTAATATCAATTTTGTTATAGTTACTTTTCATATATCAATATAAAAATTGTTTATTACTTTTTTCAGGAATATTATGAAAATCTCAAATGATCAACGAGTTTATATGCAAAACATGTTAGTAGGAATGTCGAAAAAAGTGTACAATGAAATGATCAAAGAAATGGTCTTAATTTCATCACAGGACGAGTCATCTCAACAACAAAATGCTTCAAAAGAGTGTAAACATGATTGAATTTGTACATACAAAAAAAAAAATTAGCATTAAATATTAATTTTCAAGTTTTTTCTTGCAGAAAAGAAAACAAAATGGATTTCATCCACACATAAAACAAGACAAAAAGGAAAAAAAAAAAGGTTGATATCAAAGTTTGTGAGTAATTGTTAATATTTCCTTATAAAAACTCAAGGTTGTATTTTTGTATATTTTAAGTTGTTTTACAACAACCATCCTTGAATGTGTTCAAATAGCTGCTAACATGCAAACAAGAGCCAGTGGAAGAACTGATTGACATTGGATTAAATATGGGTTGTGAGTATATGTTGGAATATCAAAATTAATTGTTGAATTTGTAAGTGTCTATGTTGTTTTACTTCTCTAAGTTTGTCATTAATAGAATAAAAAAATCATTTATATTAAATCTATGATTTACAATTGGGTATAAAGCATGCAGGAAACAAAGTATGGAACTACGCCAGTAGAAGACTTGCTGCAACAAGGCATGAGACTTGGTTTTGAAACCATGTGTGTAGTTTATCATCCACTTCTTGCTATGGTATATTAGTACTCGATTTACATTGATGTCTATTATTTATTTCAGTTTTCATTATTCTCACCAATGTAGATACACTCATGACACTTTATTTTTATGTTTATAGATGGAACAAGGTCAAGAAGATGAAAACAATTGATGAAATCAACAAAACATTCATCCAAATAACCCAAATCAGGGAATTAGCTCGATTACTAACAGCAGTTCCAACGAAGAATGATGATCTATTTTGATATCAATGCAACCTGTTGTATTTTTTGAAATAATTGTATGTGAAAATCAGACATTTTGTTTAATGTAATAGACATAGTGTCCCAAATGAAAGGAAAGGGGTTACCAATAAAAATCCCATTTTTTATGACAAAGAGCCTATGATTGATATATAATAAAATATTTTAGTTTATTCCATTGTGTTATCCAATGTCATTGTGAAATGTTACACCACTAATTAAATATATGGATGATCAAATATTATAGTGAAGATATGCAAAATTTGATAATGTAATGAATTAATCCAAACATCATATAAAAATGCACTAATCAAATTTTAATTTATGTGAATATTGTTATAAGATATATGTTGATTTTTTTACTAATAATGGATTTTAAAAATTGCAATGATTGCACTTTCACAGGTCGATGTTTCCAAAAAAGAAAATATCATACAAGAAAACTAGTGCATCCATAACATAAACACACATCGGTGCATTATGTTATATAAAAACATTGTGACGCATACATTTTTCATGACCGGTGCCTTTCATAAAATGACAGCACCAGGGTGTTTAGATCTTCAAGCACTAGTATTGTTTGCAATTAACACCTTGAGGCATTGCAATTCTTGATGCACCAATGCTTTCATAGAACTAATTCACCGGTCCTACAAAATATTATTTCCATCCCTAGTGCATTATTAAAGTTAATATCACTGGTCCTTTTATAAATTTAGCACATGAGTGTGTTTGTAAAAACAATACGCATCGGCGCTGCGAATTTAAAGAAAAGCACCGGATGTGCAATATGTTTTTGAGTGCCCCAATGTCGTTCCTAAAAGAATGTCTCGAGGCATTTTTGATGTATACGCACCAAGGGAGTATACATTTTAGGCACTAGTTTTCTTTGCATTTGACATCTCAGTGATTTTAGTTATCTATACTGCCCTGGTGCTTTGCATATATGTAGTGCACTGGCACTACTTTTTCCATTAAGCACACAGCAAAAAAATATTCGCTAGAACCTTCGGCCACCCAGATTTTTTCAGTTGTGAGTTATAATCTCTAATAAAACATTTGTTATTGTAAACGAAATTTTTTGTGGATGTTTTTTTCACAATTTTCGCCAATTTATAACACTAAAAACCTCTGTTATAACCTCTGCTAGAAGGTATTTTCCTTGTAGTGTTTCCCATTCCAGTGAGTTCACGTTATTCTTGTAAATGGAGTCATGTGAATTGTAATCCACCATTCCACTTTTCATCTTTTGCCTTTTATTTCCTATAAACATACAATGTTATATAAACCAAAAATGAAGACATAATCAAATCATACCTCAGTGTATCTCAGGGGAAGCTATCTCATCTGCACAAATCAATCCATAATAACATGATATATATATATATATATATATATATATATATATATATATATATATATATATATATATATATATATATATATATATATAACATCAACATATCGACATCATGATTAATGCATGATAATAATACACAACTACAACAACAACTACTTGCATGATAACCAAAACCATCTGCATGTACCCTGATGTATAATATTGTAAACCTTGCTTTGATACCACTCGATAACATTGGTACCAGAGAAAGGTTTACACGGAATGGAACTGCTCTGATACCACCCTATAACCACCCCATCCCACATTTATCCACTTTTACAAGCTCTTCAGGGTAAAAATGAGTTGAGTGTTACTATGACATGACCCGACTTCTAAGTTCCAGTTATGGAAGTGGGGTCTACTAACCAAAACATTACTGCCATCCATCACGGACCCCAGATCACCCAAGTGTGTGATAACCACCACTGGTGATAAATCCCTAAACTAAAACTTATTTTTATGAGGCTTTACACCGCAAATGCATGCTTGACACATTAAAAATGTAGTTGGAAGGCTCCAACTGCATGCATGAGCCTTCCTCCATGCAGTTGCAAAAAAAATTTGCAAGTTCTGAGGGTGTGGTTGCATGATCAATGGTACTTTTTTAGGGCTAGCATACAAGCCACTACCCAAAATAACCCAAAACTGTGTTAAAGCTGATAATAGGTCTATAAAAGAAATACTAAGGCTATATTTTGTCCAAAACTTGCTAGGCACATGATGAAAATTTTGTTAAATAGATAGTAAACATTGAAGTTATAGGTCATGAATGCATATTTGATCATGATCTTCTTAACTTCATTATAGAATCATCAAGAAGGCTCAATGCCCTCTCAAGCTAGTTGAAACAACACTTGTTAGCCCATGCATATATTAACCATTCAGTAACTTATCATATCATGAACAAGATCCAGAGGAATAACACCTCATTCAACCATGTCTATAACCATCATATATCCAGAATAGAATCCATGACAAACCAACCTTAAAATCAACACAATAGCTAGTACATGTAATCCTTGATCATAATAGGAAATAACTCATACCAATAATATGCACAACCAACCAAGCAAGGGACTTCCTCATACAACCTAACCAGATATTGAGTTGAACCAAATCTCTCTTTTAACCAATCACATGTGTGCCATATTCCAAACATGAATGTGGGCCATAGAACCAACTAGAGCTTATAAAGGCCAAACCACCTCAATCCTTAGCCATAGTGATTTCACCTAAACCGGTCTAGAAATCATTAATACCAAATAAAATTGGATGCCTCCAACATCCTTCACTAGCTCTCGAGGAATTTTCTTGTCTCCGTCAATCTATTAAGAGTTCTAGGAGAAATCCCATCTCATGTCAATGATAGCACAACAACCAAATAACCACATGAATGTACCATGCATTCAAATCTCATCATGAATGTACCAGATAATTATATAATTTCTCCTTGTATATAGTTTGTAGGTAAGCTATGAGCCTCATCTTAGGGTTATACTTTATTCTCATTGTCATTTTTTTATTTTCTTTTTCTTTTTCTTTTTTAATTTTAGCTTATTATACTTATTCTCATTGAGTTTTATCAAATTATAACATTTTTTCTAATTGTAAATAAAATTTTATTTTCACTACTAGATAATAGAGAGAGAGAGAGAGAGAGAGAGAGAGAGAGAGAGAGAGAGAGAGAGAGTAGCTGACATCCTTCTTTTATTTAATAATTATTTTGTTTTATTATACAAAGGACACATTGCAACTCTAGGTTAAACACAAAATGAATTAGACATCTCTTTCATGCTATGTTGCATAATGAACCTCTTGGCTCATTGAAGACTTGAGTATTGATAGATATCAATCAAGTGGTTATTAAGGAGGATCTAAATACCATGGCCACATCGAGGTTTCAAAACTCATAAACCCTTGAGCATAGGTATCTATGTGCCACATTATAGGACATGACTCAAGACAACATAGCTTGGGAGCAAGTGCGCATTTTCTTAATGAGGATAAATAAGATTAAAATCCAATTGATCTTGCATATGATATATTGCTCAAATATTCAACCAACCATCATCTCATGACATATGGACTTATAGTTGAATTTAAACTTCACGTTATATGTAACTTGTTAGTCTAGGGACAAATTTCATTATGAACCGGAAATGTCATGAAGTTATTGGAAGCATGGTATGTCATACATGCATATGAATTAGCAGAGTCGAGCTATTAAAATTTTTACCCATTTTTGAACTTCTTTTCCTATAAATTATTCGTTAAATATAGTAAGAATTTATTAGAATCATAAGTTTGAGACATGTAATCTGTAGAATGCAATTGTTGTAATGGATTTTCATGGTGTTTAATCCATTTATGCATTCAAAAGTTCATTTTAAACAATAAGAAATTAAAATATCACCTAAAATTGTATCTCCATTTTTTGGCGAAAAAGGAAAAAAAATCCAGAATAGTGAGATTGTTTCCATTGAATTTATTGTTGGCTCATGTAAAACCTTTGAGTGTAATGTTACCATGAATATTGTTTGTTACCACAAATTTGAATGCGATGAGAAACGATTTTGATTGAAAACTTTAAAATTGAATGTGACACATGGGATGAAAACAATATAGGTCAATGGAAGTGATAAAGTGGTTCCATCTATATCATTCTCCATTTAGAAAAATATGCACCTCAAACAAAAAATTCATTTTATTTATTTCCATTTTTATATTAAAAGAAAAGGGTTATATAATGATGGTGATCTCATAATGGTAAGAATTAAAGATAGGTAACCATAGCATATGATAGCAAGCTACCTTAGGTTTCAAAAAAATCCTAATCATGCAAGGCAAGAATTCAACATACAAAGAGTATAAAGGGGGATTTTCAAGATACAATGGGGAGGGGGGATTATAATTTTGGTAGTAGGAAGAATTTTTTATAATAAGACCAAGACACTATTTGGAATTTTTTGTGACTAAGAAACTAGTTAAAGGGATTCACCTCTCATTGTGTGAAGCCCTTTCTTCTATCTATTTTTATTTTTAAGCTAATTATGCCTTCACACCTTCTTCTTTCTTTGTTTTATTGTAATTTGCAGTCAAAATTTATGTGTGGAAGAAAACAATTTTCTACTACTTCCCATGCTACAACTTTTCTTTTGTTGAGTTGATGAATGTATCCCATATATCTACATTTCTTTAAAATAAGTATTTAGTTTTTGAATTTGATATCATGCCTAGCTCTTGCATTTGTTCATTTGATGTCTTCATCTATTTATGCCAGTAAAATCACTCTTCCTCATCTTGACTTATGGTGATTTCCTTACTTATTGTTATATTTGATGTCCATTGTTTTTCTTTAATACTTTTGCGTCTAACACCTATCGTTTATTATTCTATGCTATTTGAGAGTTTCTATCTAATGGAAAGGCCTTTATTCTGAGAGGTTTACAACCTTTGTTTCTAATCCACTAACATTTTATCCTAGAATATTTTATCTCTGTCTTACCACTCTAAATATAGAATTTTAAGATTTCTTTTGCATGTAACTGCTTAGTAACATTGGGAAATAATTTTTAATTGATGATTGAGGGTTACCACATTTAGTCTTAGAGACACTTTTAGGCCTAAGGTGTGGCTGAGATGCCTTAACATAGTTCCTAATTGGTTAAGAACATCTCAAGGATACAACAATAGATTCAAGAGCACACTCCTTTATTCATGTTTTATGAATGAATTGAGCGGGAGATAATGATTTTAGTTATTGGAAAATTCCATGTACATGTTGCAACAAATACTTACTATAAATAAGAGAGTATGGTTGTTTGTCAATAAAGGAAAATGATTCAGATACCTCCATAACATTTGGTTAGTCAAGAGACACCAAATTTAGGAACTTGGTCATAGGTATCTCACAATTGGTGTCATAGATGGGATCTCCATGAACAAATTAGTTGTGTACATCCTATCAATATTTCCTAATCATATGAATAGAGTATATATATTTTTTCTCTTGGATAACATGTTGTGCATTCACAAGGAGTAGTGGAAGTATCTAAATATATATATTCTTCAGATGGGTTGTCTACAATATTGAAATAATCAAGGGTTTGATCATCAAAATAGTAAAATTGAAATGATTCATTACATACGAAACCCTTATGCTCCTTCTAATCTAGAATGATGGCCATTGGAATGTCCTTGTGAAAATTCATATCGTTATAACCATGTATCTCTTCTAAATCTAAAAATACAAGTATTTCATAGGATGAAGAAGAAGTGTGTTAGTATTTGATGAATCCCTCATGAAATATCACATCAAATATATTTGAATATTTAATATATTATTCTCCTACATAACTAACCTCATATCCCTTTCAAAATTCCTTGATCAAATATGCAGGTGGAAGCACCTCTTTTATACCAAATGTGATCAAATCAAGCCGTTGTGTTATCATAAAAGGAAGATACACAAAATTCCATCATGACATCCTCATGGATAACAACAATGCTTGACATCATTTTCATGAAAGATGTGACTTATTGTGTAGTTGAACTAGTGTGTCCATGAAAACTCATGCCATATCTATCATAATATTTAGAAGTGAACTCATTTGGATATCTTAAGACATTGAAGAAACCCAATGGAAGATATAAACATTGATCCAAGGATGGTGCCATATTTATTTACTTCAATCCTCAAAATGAGGTGATCTAAGAAATGCATAGCCACCATACCTCACAACAAAGTCATGGAGTTGCCAAGGTGAGATATTAAAATGTGTGTTGAATATCCACACCTCTTCAAATAATAATGTATTCAATAACAAAGTTCTTAAATGATAATATGACCTTTAAATATATAACTACATCAATCAATGTAGAAAGTATACTAAAGAACCAGAGATAGACTTTGCCCCCAAAAATGACATCACAAGGTTTCTCACATCTACACTTCAAGTAGTAAAGCTAAAAACACAAGTGAAACCAATGGGGAACTTAGAGGGGCTACCCACTATCATCATAATAGATACCTCTCTCCCTAAGAAAAATTATGATATAGTTTATAAGAAATAGATGGCTAGTGGATTGCTACGACTATTGCCAATCTAATAGTTATAGATTCAAGTAATACAAACAAGTAGGGATTGAAGTTACACAGGAACATACAATCAAGCCATATATTAGTGTGTGATGACTAGTCCAAGTATATTATTTAGATTATATGAGACTATTGAGGACCCTTATGTAAAGTGCACCATAAACACCATTAATTTGTAGCCAAAAGATAATGTGAAACCATGCATTGGACAGCGCCTCGGTTCATAATTCCTAATGTATAATGGGTTTGTCATTTCGACCATTTTGTCCTCATTGAGTTCGTTTACCATTGAGACAGGGAATTTTATTCCAAACTCATAGACTCTCACCATTAATTCATAAGTTGTTAAAATATAGTGGCCAAAAATGTGTGCTTACTCAAATAAAAGTCTAGTTTTGAAAAACATATTTTAGAATATTAAAAAAGCCAAAGGTGAAATATATAGATTAAGCCAATTATTTATAATATTATTATTTATTATTATTTTAATTTTAAAATTAAATAAGGATTAAACTAATAAAATATTTATAAATTAAAATAAAAAATAATTAAATTAAATAATTAAACTTAAAATCAAATAATTCAATGAAATACTTAAATTAGATCAAATAAAAATATGAGAATTCAAATCTTAAAAAAAATAAATTAAATTAAAATTAAAGTTAATGGGAAAAAATTAATATTCTAAAAATTTTAATAAAAGAATAAGATTCAAAAGGATATTAAAAAAGAAATCCAATTTTAAAATGTAAAAAAGAAATCCAATTTTAAAATGTAAAACGAATAAAGATAATGGGAAATAATAAATCAAAATTAAATTAATAAAAGCTCTATAAATTAAATAATAATTAATTAGACTAAATAAATTAATTATAACAAATTAAATCCTTAAAATTAGGTCAAAAGAAGATAATTCAATCTGGATCAAAACTTAAATCAAAATAAAAATTAATTGGAATACATTATATATAGATTAATATTCTAATTAAAATAATAAAAATCAAAATTAAGATAGAGGCAAAGGATATTTGTAAAAAATATATGGAATCAAATATAAAAATAAAGAAAATAGGAAATAAAACTAGAATAGGAATATGATAATAACCCTTAAAGTAAGAATAACAATTAAAATTTTTTTTTTTTATCTAAAACCACTAAACAAACTGAAAGGAAAGATGGAGAACGAGAAGGAAACATTAAAGGGGTAAAAGGATATTAAAGAAAAATAATAATAGTAAATAATAAATAAAAACTAAAAAATTCAACAAGCAAGGGCAGAGACCAACACCTACTGATATCTCAGCCATGTTTTTTGTTTAGATTGGTTGCCTTCCTTTCAATTTCTAAGGCCTCCCTAAACATAAGATGATGGAAATTGTCTATTTTAGCAATGACCTGGTTGTCTTCAATACAGATGTGGTGTTTTCTCTTTTCTGCATGTTAGGCCAATGCTAGAAGCCGATCCTCCTATATTTAATGTCAATTTCATGCTCATGAATCCTTTAATTTATTTATGCATATTGGTAAGACTGACTGCTCAATATGATGAATGAAAACGAGGTGAAAAAATTATCAAAAATGTCATACGAATCCAATTTTAATCTCTCAAGTATAGCTTGGCTGGTGTTATTTCAAGGTAGCTATTCGAGATGAAAAAACATTGAGGGACTATGGTTGGATTTGACTGTTTTGATAATCACGTTATTTGTTTTAACATGTTTTAGTTAAAAAAGGAAAGGTTAAATGAGAATTTTTAACTGTATTTGAATTATAGTTACTTATAAATGTGTTAATGTCAGTATAGATTTATTTGAATTATAGTTACTTATAAATGTGTTAATGTCAGTATAGATTTATGTTAAATATAGATTTAATATGAGTGTAGAGGACCTAATCTTTTCACTTATGAATCGACATTATTTAAATGTTTTGTAAAGTTGTTTATTTTTTTTTTTTTAGATTTTTAAAATTTTTATTTTAGCCCCACATGAACAAAATTTCAACTTTGATGACGATGACTCAGTAACAAAGTTACACATCATAGTAGCCTCTGGATTCAAATTTTTATTTTTTTCAAATATTAACAAAATTTCCATTTTAATAATAGACTGATAGAATTACACATGAGTTATAAAATAAACCTCTAAACTCAATAACTTCTATCAAATTGTTGTAATATGTGAACCGCTGATATTTGACCATTATAGTTATATAGTTATACACACACTAATTTGAATGTTCTGAAAAGCTTTCCTTTCTGTTTTGAAAATCATCTTCTGTTATGACCTCCGTTTCTTCATTTTTCTAAAAAGTGAATATGGATTGACCTGTGTTTCTTGAATTTTCTTATTACTGAATATGGATTTTTGTACAAAGCTAAATATAAATGGTAAGTAATCTATTGTAAATTTTTTTTTTGTAAGCTGCGGTAGATCTATTAATTATAAACATATATAGTACAAAACACAGGAGCCTCAATCTGCCCCGAGGGGAAACCAGATCTGTTGGCTCCTATCCTTCCAAGAGTCAATGAAGTTATCATTTTGAGCATTGTTCATTATCACAAGACTAAAACACCTCTTTCCCCCAATTGTCCAAAAAGTGAACCAGTTTTTCTCAGTCCTACTGTTCCTACCTAGAGCACTGTTCATATCTATTATAGACCCAAAAAACATTTTCAAATCTACTATAGACCCAAAACACAAAATATTGACTTTCTAAAACAGAAAAAGAAACAGGAAACCAGCCTTTTAATTCTCTGCAAATCCACGATCCCTTGCGTTGCTGTCTCTGTCTTTCTTCATCTCCGTCAGCATTGTTTTAATTTCTTTGAGGAGTTCATTCTGCTGTCGCACCAGCTCCTCCATACTTGCAGCTTCCTGTTTTGCAATTGCTGATGCTTGCGCAATCTCCAGCATTTCCGACGCCACCTGCTCCAGAGCTTTGGCAAGGAGGTGTTTGAGGACCCAATATGTATGCAGGGCACGGCGGTACATAGTTAGCCTGCCTCGCGTGTTGCCAGGGTCTGGCAGTTGAGAGGCCCATTCGTTCATTTCCGGGTCCGAGGGCTCTTCTAAGACCCTCGCCTCCATCGCGTCCATGATGTTTCTGATGTCCGCATTGGTCTCCATGTTGTATGCTTGTTCCGCTTCATGCATTGCTGTGTTGGTCGTCCTGTTACCCCTCCTTCTCCTTGTCGGCATCCTGTTACCTTCGTCTGCGCTTGTGTGTTGCCGGGTTTGACCTCTTCCCCCCTGCTCCTGCTTCTTCCGCCCTCTTTCTTTTCTAACATGCCTCGGTCCCCTGCTGCTCTGGCCCGAATCGAACTGTTTCCCTTTGCAGGCTTCTTCTTGCATGTAATCCATCTCCTCAGAACTCTCTATGTCAATTCTCACGCAATCTTGCTCAGGGTGCCTTCCCTCTACCGCTTCCTTTCCTTTTTGGCCCGCTATCCCCCTCCGGTCACTCATTGTCGATCTTTGGAGTCGCTGGTTACTATCTCTCTTCCAGAATTCCTCTGTTTTCTCCAACTCTCTCGTGTTACTAATGCCTGCTCTTCTTCCTTTGTTTCCCCTTATACCTGTCTCGCCACCTTTGCTTGAATGATGGGATTTCTTCCCGCTTCGACTGGCGTCTTTACTTCGCATGATGTCTGTTGTAATGGGAATCATTTTTTGCTTTGGGCGTCGTCCCTGTCTTGCTGCAAAATCATTAATTCCTGCTGTCCGTAATTTAAATGTGCCGTCCTTCTGTCCTCTCTGATTTTCCGCCTGCTCTTGCCAATTACGCCCTCTCCCGATCCACGCGGGGTGAAGATTATCCTTGTCCTGCATCATTAATATCACTGCCAAGCAGCTGCTTTAATCCTTCCCATTTCACCAACGTGGACTGGGTTGTCCAGCTGTCATCGATTCTATCCATTGGTTCCTTGCACCCCCAATTTGCCAGGCAATCTGTGGGTCTATTACCCTCCCTTCGGACATGCGAAGTTATTTTATAATCTATACCTGTTAGCATCTCTCCAATGTCCCTGACTATGCTTGCATTCCTCCAACTTGTCACCACTTTCTCCCAATTCTTCCCTTGAATTAGTTTCCTGATCGTCTCGATGACCAGGGTGGAGTCTCCCTCGATTTCAACCTTCCTGTATGCATTTCGTCTGGCAATTTTGAGACCTTGGTAAACAGCCATAAACTCTGCCTCATTATTGGTCATAGTTCCTCCATTTTCCACATATATCCACTCTGTTTCCCCCTGTTCAGTTCTGAAAATTCCGCCAAACCTCGCTGGACCCGGGTTTCCTTTCGCAGCGCCATCGAAATTGAGTTTCACAAACCCTTCTGGAGGCTTTCTAAACACTGTACTGCTTTGATTAGCTAAAGGTTGTCTCTGGTTAGTTTCCCGATGATAGATCATTCCCTGCTCTAGGTTCAGTTTCTTTAAGATGGCTGTCTCTGCTTCCGATGTTTTCCAGTCCTCGTCAGCCCAGTTCTCCGCTAAAATTGATTCCCGAATTTGACTCAGCGTACGCTTCCACACCTCCTCCGGCCCTGTTGCCTTCCCTCTGAAAATGCGGTTGTTTCTCTCCTTCCACAAATTCCAGATGTTAAAACCCGCAGTGACACTCCACGCTCTTCTAACTATTTTGCTATGGAATTTACCTTCTCCCCAATCCCCTATGGTTTGAATTATGTCATTCGGGTTTCTGTTTGTTGTGGAAAAAAGATTTAACGTTTTTCCCCACTGGAATTGCGCCACACTACAGCCGTTAAGGATATGTTCCTGCTCTTCTATAGCCGATTCACAGAGATGACATCTTGATGGACCATAAAAACCTCTTTTCTGGATTCTATCCCATGTTAGAATTCTCTTTCTTCCTACCAGCCAGGCAAACAATTTAACCTTTGGCCACCATTTTGTTCTCCAGATCTTTTTCCAGATTTGGTCTTCCTCTCCCTGATCTTGATGGGTTTTTGCTTTGTAGGCCTCCTTTATAGTGAATATCCCTTTTGTTTCTTTGCCCCAACGGAGTATGTCTCTACCTTCTCTTCTCTTTATTTTCCTAGAGTCCATTTCCTTTCTAAAGGTTGTTTTTTGTTCTTCAGTTGCACTCCTTTCCCATTCCTCCAAAGGTTTCCAGTGTCGCCATTCCTCATTGTCTTGCTCAGCAATCCAGTAATCATTAACCGTGATCAGGTTTCTGTGCATACCTATTCTTTGGAGTTCTTGCATACCTGGAAGATTCACCATTTTTCCTCGTTGTTGCCAGGCTTCATCCCAAAACCTCGCTGTCTGTCCCCCTTTGATTTCCCAGAATATATTGCTGTCCACTAAGTCTCTGTTTTGAATGGATAAGTTCCATATATCTGATCCCCGAGGCATATCTTGCTTCCTGATAATTTCTTCCGGATTGTTGGGCATATTATATTTAATTGTCCAAATTTCCTTCCAAAGATCCTGTCCTCCTTGTAACCATCTCCAGCGTAGCTTGGCTGCTAACACCTGATTTAGAGTCCCTGGGTCTCTGAGGCCTAAACCTCCCTTTTCCTTAGGTTTGGTTAGGCTCTCCCAAGAACAAAGGGCCCACTTCTTTTCTTGCTTCGGCCCCCCCCATAGAAATTTCCTGTACATCTCTACAAGTTTATTACATATTCCTTTAGGAGCATTCATCACTGATAGGGAGTATATCGGTATTGCCTGGATGGTGGCTTTAAGAAGAACCACCCTTGCTGCTAAGTTCAGAGCTCGGAAAGTCCAGTTTTCCATTCTCTTCTTGATTTTCTCAAGGATATTTTTCCAGTTCCCTATCCTGATGGATGAAGAGTCTAGCATTGTGCCTAAATATTTGGTCGGGAGCTCTCCTTTCCGATATCCCAGGACTCTGGTTAGATGATTCTGTATGGGTTCCGCTATGTTGAAGAAGAAAGTTCTGGATTTCTCATTATTGACCTCCATCCCTGTGCCTTCCATAAATACCTCAAGGATTTTCTTTATCCTTTTCACTTCTCGCAGGGTTGCTTTGCAATAGATCATTATGTCATCCACAAACTGTTGGTGGGTGACAGTGGTTCGATTTCCCCATAATCTAAGCCCTTGAATGTTTCTGTCCCTTAATTCTTTTTTAATATATCTGCCTAAACCTTCTGCTGCAATGATGAAAAGAAAGGGAGATAAAGGGTCCCCTTGTCTGAGGCCTCTTGTTGCATTGAATGTTGCTGTAGGCACTCCATTTAGCAAGATGGAGAAATTCGGTGTAGAGATCATGCTTAGCACCCAATTTACCCATCTGTCACAGAATCCGAAAGCTTTAAGGATCACTGTTAAGTATTTCCATCTTAGTCTATCATAGGCCTTTGATAGGTCTAATTTGATCAGCATGCCTTTTTTTTTTTTTTTTTTTTCAGCGTGTGAATTACTTCCTGAGCCACCACTAGCCCGTCCAAGATCTGTCTCCCTTTGACAAACCCGGTTTGCTCTGAAGAGATAATGCTTGGAAGGATGAGTTTCAGTCTCTGAGCTACTATGGATGCCACAATCTTATAAATGACATTACACAGGGCTATGGGTCTGAATCCTTCAGCTTGGTCTGCCTGATTATTTTTTGGAATAAGTGACAAAAGGGTAGCATTTATTCCTGGCCATATTCTTTGATTTATCCTTGCTTCCTCTACAACTTCCACTACTTCATCAGCAATAAAGTGCCACCCAGCTTGGAAAAATTCAACCGTGTACCCGTCTGGTCCAGGAGCTTTATTTCGCTTCATATTTTTGACAATCTCCTCCACTTCCTCCTTCGTAATTTTCCTCATTAGAGCCTGATTTTGGTCTCTTGTCACTACTTGTGGTATTTCTCTGCTTATCTTGGCTATGGCCTCTGTTCTGTTTGATTGTGGTTCCTTCAATATATCTTTGAAGTGGTTCACTAGCACTTTCTCAATCTCTTCCTGTTGAAGAACTCTTTGTCCTTCTTTGTTTTTTATTGAGAATATTCTGTTTCCTTGGCGATGTTGGACCATGGCTTTGTGGAAAAACTTAGTGTTCCTTTCTCCCTCCCTGAGCCATTGAACCCTTGATTTCTGTTTCCATAAAATTTCCTCTTGTTTCCTTCTTTCCTCAAGCTGATTTAGAATCATCCCTTCTTCTTTTGTTCTCTCTTCCTGTATACCTTCTAAGATGTCCATTTGTTGTAGTTCTTCCATTTTCTGCTCCAATTTCTTTTTTTCCTCTATAATATTCCCGAATTCTTCTTTGTTCCATTTCTTTAATTTGGTCTTCATTTCCTTCAGCTTGAGTTGAAATGTATGCATCTTATTTTTGCCCCTTTGTTCACTCGTTCGCCACCATTCTTCTAATTTTTCCATCAATCCTTCATTTCTTAGCCAAAAGGCTTCAAATCTGAAGGGTTTGTTGGGGGGCCTTTGCTTTAGGTCTATTTCTAGTTTGATTGGCCAATGGTCCGATCCTGCAACAGGTAGGATTGATGCTTCAATGAATACATCCTTTATCATTATTTGTTCTGAGATTAAGAATCTGTCGAGGCGCGAAGCTATTTGATTAGCTCCTCCCCTTCGATTGTTCCAAGTGTGATTTCCATTTATGGTCTGGATATCAATCAGTTTTTGTTCTCTTATTAAGTCTCCAAATTGTTCCGAAACCTTATCCAGTCTCCTTATTCCTCCTCTTTTTTCCCCTGTGGCTTTAATCATGTTAAAATCCCCACCGATTATCCACTGTTTTCCTGGCATCAGGCATCTTAATGCCTTTAAGTTCTGTAGGAAGTTTTCCTTTTCATTCTGAATGTGCGGGCCATACACCCCTGTAACAATGACCTCCTCCGTCGTTCCTAGTATGTTAGCTGTTCCTGTTAGAATTCTTGGGAAACTCATCCAGTTACTGAACTGTATTTCTTCTGGATTCCAGATTATTACCAATCCGCCAGCACTTCCAATAGCATCCTGTCCCATCATTTCATACCTATTTCTGTTTCTGTTTAAAATTTCTCTCATCTTCTCAGTACTTACTTTGGTTTCTTGTACTATCATTATACTGGGTTTGTCTATTTTCAGTCTCTCATTTAGATACCTTTGTTTGCCTCTGCTATTGAGGCCTCTTATATTCCAGGTTGTGATTATCATCTTAACAGTTTTCGGGGAGTTTGGAATACCTCTGAAAGGGGTATCACTCTTCCTGAACTTACAAGCGCCTCTCCTACATCTTGTATTGTTTCACTCATAGGTCTTCTCCCTCGTTTTTTCCCGACTTTGCCAGCGCTGCCCGCTCCTATGTCTGGTTTCTCTGTTTTTTGACTTTCCCTCTCATCTGTAATTCCTTTTTTTTCCTTGTATCTTTGAAAAGCTTCTTTATACCTCTGCTTCTGTTCTTCTGGGATGAATCGATCATCTAGCCTCCTCCATTCTTGTATCAGTTTCGCCATTTCTTGTTCTTCCTCTTCTCCTTTCATGCGCTGTGTGTCTATCTCCATTTCTCCTTGGTCCTCTTGGGTTTCGCTTAGGTTTTCGGTACTCTATTCTTTATTCCTTTTATCTTTTCCTTTGCTTGCATTTTCATCAATTATCTCCATTTCTTCCACTTCTTCTTCCTCACTAACCTCTGTCTCGAGATCTTCTTCCTGCAGGACTGTAAACTTGTTTTGTGTTTCAGTTTTCTGAGTTTCCTTTTGCTTTCCCATCGGCATCCTTTTATTTCCTCTTCTTCTCCTCCTTTGTACTTCTCTGAAATCCTCTTCTTCTCCCTCTATTGGCCTTGTTGCAGTTTTTCTTACTATCTCTGCTTCCCTCTCTTTTTCAGCTAGTGTTATGGGGTAGTCTCTGACTAAATGGCCATACTCGTGGCATCTTCTACAACGGAATGGGATATGTTCGTAATCAATGGTTTGCTTCCATATCTCGTCATGATATTCCAGTTCAATAGATTCTGGAAGAGGTTCTGTTATGTTCATGTAGGCACATATTCTAGCATAGGTATTATATTTGCCTCGCTTCGTTGATTCTGCCACTTTAACAAAAGAGCCTATTGAATTTCCGATACCTTTAAGGATCTCCGGATTCCAGAATTCTGATGGTAGGCCAAAAAGTCTTATCCATATTGGAACAGCTAATAGCTTTTCCTTGTCTGGGTTGTAGCATTCGACCCAGTGTCTCATGAACAACCCCGCATTGTTCATGAAGTAGAGACCTTCCTCAAATATCCGGGTCCTATCTTCTAGATTAGAAAATATGACCATGAAAAACCCCTTCGCCCCCAACTTAACATCTACATGGCCTTTTGGTTTCCATTTCAGATTGATCCACCTCATAAGATCTTTCTCAGCTGGCCAGTATCCTATGAATTTACAAATCAAAGCATAATCTCTCATATAGGTTCTGTAGTTTTCTAATTGATTGGGCGGGATTACGAACCTTGGTGTGTTCGTTGACCTTGGTAGGCATTTGCTTTGGATTCCTACTCGTCTTTGTGCTCCAGCTTCTGAAGTCTCTCCTGCAGTGGTTCGATCTCCTTCGTCTTTCCTTTCTTTCCTTGCTTCGCCTGTTATTACTTCTTTATAGGAGGGGATCTCTCCCCTCCCTGCCTCCATCCCCATTCCTTCGGGTCAGTACCCTTGTTCGTTGTTTCACAGGTTGGTATGCTCCCGTAAATGAGCTTGAAGAGGTCTGATCATCAAGATTTGTCCTGCTGCTCAGGACTCTTCCTTCGATGCGCCCCTCTTCCTGAGAAGCAGCCGACCCTGTTCCCCTGCTCTCGCGCAGCTGACCCGCTGACGAAACCCTAGCTCCGCCTGCTACCCCGTCGCTCGAGTCCCCCTTCCATCTTCAACCTTCCGAAACTACCCATACTATCAGATTTTTGAATATTAATCAGTAATCTATTGTAAATTATGTAGCCATGGATGTTAGAAATAAATTTACCAAATGTAGTTACCTTTTAGGATAAATCGTTGACCATTATTTGTTGCACTCCATTTACCACAAGGGACTGTAGGTTGATAGCAATGCTTAACCAACTCTAATCGTCATGCCCATATAAATTGACTGAGATAACCTAATATAAATTGTGATGATCACATCGAATCTCAAGATAGTAAAAAAGGTTCATTTATAAAATAATTTATTGAATTAGTAAAATCTGAAATACAAATAATTTCATGTTTTCAACGTTAATTTAATATAATGAAAAATTATTTTTAAAATTTTCTATTTAAGTATCGCATACTGGTTGAAAATGTCTTTTTATTAAATCAGTGACGCATTTAATTATTTAATTATTTTTAGTTTTTAGTTTTATATTTAATGTTTATGCAAATTTATTATCTACATCCATATTATTATACTGGATTTCCCCGATAATTTGATAAAAATACTCAGGTAAAAACAAAAAGAAAAACACAAGAGGAGAGGAAAAGGAAAACTTTCAAAAGAAATATTTTTTCTTGTTTTAAATAAAAATCTTAGGTAATTAAGAAGTGCAAAATTAAAAACAGCACACTGCTAAGGTAATTAGGGAGTGCAAAAATTGAAAACAGCACACTACTAAGGTAATTAAGGAGTGCAAAAATTAAAAACAGCAGACTGCTAAGAAAAAATGTACTCTAAAAATGTAATGTCCTCAGAAAACTGTAAACATTTTATTCTACCACAGCAAGAAACAAAATTGGATATTATTATTATTATTTGTTTTAACTAATTAATGTTGTTAATTATTAAGGAAAGGAAATGGTTTGAATATTAACAGACCTTGTGACTCCATAACAAGGAAGTTAGGAAAGGCAGTTGCCAAAAACCCTAACTACATCCCTAATTATGAATGCTCCAAAGAAAAGCTTGAGGGGCGGCAAGGAGTAGGGGGGAGGAAAAACCATGTTGAGAGGTCAGATTGGAGATTAGCTAAGTCTGGTGGTGACCAGATAGCAATATAGCAACATCACTTACTGCAAAACTTGCAGAAGACATTAGTCTTGTGAGCAAGCTTGGGGGGAGACTTGGACTTGACATGAAGTCTCATGGTTGGGAGGAACCAAATACTGCAAGTAATAAAAGTAACATCTTCAGTTGAAGTTTTATTCTTAATCAGGTTTCACATAAGTAACCACCCTAGAATAATCTGCTCACATAAACTGTTGATTCTGGTAATGAATAACTGCATTTAGTATTGCACATGAGTAATTTGTATCTTGTAAGACACTATGTATATTTTGTGGCTTATAATGGCTCGGCATATAAATTGTAACTTCTATTGATACTGTTATTCACTGATATTAAGGTAGCTAATCTTACGTAGGAGCATGGAACACCTAGATGCAGTCCCGATAGGTTAATTGTAACTATGATCGTCTAATACAAGTAAAGGAAAAGAGAACTAAAATAAGCCCGCCTGTCACACAGTATATTCAAATGTGTATAGCATAATGAAGGAAGGCTTGAAGCTGCAAGCTTAGAAATTAAACGAAATATTGAAAACATAATCTTCTCATGTAGCGAAAGGAAAAAAAAACAAACAGAGTAAAACTATATGTGAATACTGTAGAGAACATTTAAAATTAATTGTTCTATTTCTATGGAAATTCCCTGTGAACTCCTATTCTTAACATTGCATGAGAATGGCATTATAAACCCATAAGATTGCATGCTATTACATCATTTAGTAAAAGTATAACAAAAACCATACAATTACCATACAAGGCAAAAACCTATTGTGAAATAGCAATAAAGGAAAGCAATCACATAGACTACAAATTAAGTTGATAAATTCATCAAAACAACATGATTACATATCAAAATGAGTGTTTCTCTTATACAATGTTATTAAACCAACAACCGAGTTCAAAACAAAGACTCGAAACTCAAATACTATGCAGATGATAGTCTAGAATGGAACCAGCGTTTGGAATAGAGTCTTAGTTCATTACAATAATTTTTCCATGCCTGCCGACTACCAGACTTTGTGAAGGCAACCTTACTCGAAGTCGAGCAGACGGAGAGGGATTAACAAATCTATAAACAGAACTCCTTTAATTAACAAGAATTAGAGGTGAACAAAGTAGTTGTAGCTTCCAGCCTTTTAAGGCCAGTTAAGGGTACACCTGGAGGTGTTAGAGAGAGAGCTCGGATCTTCTTTCGGACCTTCTAGAACAAAACAAATCCTAAAACATTTGCAAAAGAATAGAACAAGTAAAAAAAAAAACTATGCTTAAAGGTTGTCACTGAGAGATTTCACAAACACATCAGCTCTGTTCAAGATCATGTACTTCTCAGACAAAATTGTTCTTATGTCTACATATGAAACCCTATGATAATTTGGAGACGAAACCCTCACTCCGAAAATCTAACAAGTGTTTTTAAAATAACAGGAACCCATGTCAGAAAACCCGACTAACTGAAAGTGCCAAGTAATATTCCAAACATGAGATCCCCATTGCTGCCTACATTCTTCAGGCACTGTTAGAAATAACTTACCTATTATTTGGTTGATGATAGAGCTAAGGAATGGATCGCGAAGCACTCCGCAGAAACTCTGTGCAACTCAAGTCTGCCTTTTCCAAACTTGCAACCCAAAACGGACAACACCAAGTAAGAATGAAACAATGGCAATGAAACTCTAAAGAGAATAAAATCACGGGGACTATGATCTTACCCTCACCTGGAGCTTGTTGAACTTGTGAGATGATACGGCATATACCCGCCATGAAATCTTCAACCCTCAACAAACCCGTGGAGATGAAAACCCAGGTTGCGGCGCCAAACGTGACCCAAGTGAACCCTAGAAGCAGCAAGCACCGACAAATAGGGGCGCGTAATGAGACACTTCACCAGCAAGTAATGCATAGAGGAATTCCAAGACAAGCTCAACCATTAGATTACGGACCTAGCCACCTCACTGTAGATGCAGCAGTAGGAACGAGGGAACTGGACAGCTGGAGTAAGGCTGGATGTAGAAGCAGAGCTTGCTCATGCCATGTCTCCATGGTAGAGCATTTCATTATTGTTGAATTAAAGAGTAAATCCATATGTAGTACAACTAATTTCGAAACGTATTACCAAATTACGGATGAAGTTAAACCCTGACATCATAATCAATAAAAAAATGGGTGTATTGTTACAGTTTTGTTAAGCCTTTGACCTGAATATTAAACCATCATAAGTCTAATGACTGGGGCAATTAAAATTTGATCATGCTGTAATCGAACTAAGTTATTAATGATAATTAGTTTTTTTTTTTTTTTTGGCATGGATATGATAGTGGACCTGTGACAAGTGGTATCAGAGCCAAGGTTACCAGACTGTGGCCTCTGACATTATACTGGTAGGTACATTCAATTTGTGTTAACTCACTATTTTGTACAGGTTCAGAGATAGAGAAACAGAGGAACAAAGGAACATGAGAAGAACAGAAAGTGTTCCACACAGAAACATGGTAGGCCTAGGACCTACAACATTTCCTGAAACCAATCCTAAAGTATGGGTGCAGTTAGGAGAAGAACCTCACAACACCAATCCTACGATATTGGAGACGGTCCAAGCATTAAAGAACGAGATGGCTTGACTATAGGCAGACAATGAAAGACTAATGTTGGAACAAGAAAAGATTATGAAAAGCCTATTTGATAAGCAGAATTAGCATCAGTCGATTCCCAGTCCTAAACAAGGACATATGACAAGAGAATAAGAATACCGCACAGAGTATGTGGAAACAGAAGGAGGGGAAGAAAACCAAGAGGAGAAGTCAAATAATGCTTCCGAGCACCAAACACCAAAGAGGTAGAGGACAAAATTACAAGGGGAGTTTCAAAAAATAAAACCGCCACTCTTCAACGGGGAGCTAGAGGAGGAAGCTGAAGCTTGGCTTATTAACATGAATAAATATTTCCAACTATATGAATATGACCACAACTTAAAAGCTCGTTTCGCCATTTTCTCACTATAAGGGAAGGTCACCTTGTGGTGGGAGGAGGTCAAGACTCTACGACGGGTAAGTGGACAAAATATAACTTGGGGAAAGTTTCAAAAATACTTTAAGGAAAGATATTTGACTGAACTATTTTACGACAAGGAGGCAAAAGAATTCCATGACCTACGGCTTGGACAACAAACAATGGATGAGTTTATTACCTGATTTACCTCTTTACTTCGATATGTACCTTACATACGAGAAGAAAAGGCAAAGGTACAACAGTTTGTCAGTAGTTTACCCTTATCTATGAGAGAGCGAATTGAAATCGATAACCCAAAAACGATGGATGAGGTCATACGAAAGGCCAGGATATGCTATCAAAAAAGCAAGCAGAAGGGAGAAATTATGGGGAAGAAATGGACTGACAAGAAGGGTAATAAGGTTGCTATGGGCAATAAGGGAAATCATGTAAATATTAGTAAAGGATCTCCCAAGGGACAAATCGACAGAAATCTGCATAGAAACTAGTCTAGATTTAGACCTTCCCATGAACCCAAATCCAGTGAGCAATCAAGTAGAATTGAAAACAAAGTGACAATACAAGACAACATGTACATAGAACCACCTGAATAATGTGTACATAGTACCACATGTACACAACACCACCTACACAACGTGTACACATCACCACCTGCACACATCACCACATGTACACAACACCGCATGCACATAACACCATATGTACACAACACCAAATATAAAACATGTACATAACACCATACATACACAACACTACATGTAACTGGTTGGTTCGAAACGCATCGACAAATGACATTCCATGTGATTTTCGCCGAAATCTTTCTCTAACACTACATGTAACTGACACACAGAACACCATATGTACACAACACCATATATGTCACTTATACACAACACCAATACTGTACATCTAGAGACCACATCATCTCTACCAAGCAACCTTGCTTCTAATGCCTTTCCACTATCCATGCTTGTCCTAGCATGCCGCAAATCACACTTATTTCTGTTAATTGATGTATCCCTCCACATTACCTGCCATAGAATAAACATAAACACTGTATAAACACATAATATAAATTCATGTCAACATGATAATGACCTCATAGATTTGTCAGGGCTATTCTATCCACTTGATACCAAGAACCTCTTTATGCCATTCACCCACAGAAGCAATCATTCCACCACAAGCATGATCTCTGACAAACTTTTGGACAATGACATACATACATACATACATGTACACATATATAAACATCAACATAACAATGATGACAACATAATTACCATATACCATAAGTTCAAGGTTAAGATAACTCCCTTTATTCATGCACAACATGTAGAACATTGCTAACAATAGTTCCCAACATAACCAAGGTATTTGACGCTTCAAATCCATTCACCTTGCCTATCCTGATTACCTTTCTCATGACTATCCTTCCACCATCTATTTATCCCAATGAACCCAACCAATCCAATTAGTTGTCATATCCTTGCCTTAGATTTTCCTTTACTCATGAATTAGACTTCATCCAAGTCTTACATTTCCTATTGGGTTTCATTCAGCTCCCTCCAATCTCCATTATTTTCGTCTTTCCCCAACCAGTTCCCAAAACCCTCAAAACATAAAAGGAAAGAAAAAGAAACAACAAGAATAAAACCATGAAGAAAAATAACAATATGACACTAGAAACAAAGTGGCTTTCCCATGCACTAGACATAAACAACACTGAAAATCAAGTGCAAAAAAATCACAAAAGACTGAAAGCACGAAACTATCAATAGACAACAAAACTCAACCCCATGGATTCCCACTCATTTCAAAGGAAAACACAACCCAATCCTTCTTCAATATTTCATGGTAGTCTATTTTTCATGCAATCCCCTCCATTGTACTACCATAAACACACAATTGTCAATGCATAAATAAATATAAAATATACCAGTTACCTCACCTGGTTGTACCCAACACGCTAACCTGTAACTAAACACATACATATATCATCTCTCAAGGGATTCCAATTCCTTGATGAATCCAACGATAGCTGGAAACTAGATGTTATATCTTTCAAATACATGTTCATGAATCTAGCACATATCCACATAATGTCAAACCAAATCAAGCTTAAGAAGGCTTCTTGTATTCATGCAAGGAACCCATTCATTTGGAATTGTGGTTTCCAAACATAGATAAAGGAATTCTCATCCAATTCATTTGTTTTCCATTTCTCCATGGTGCAATTGAGTCTTATTATGTCGTGTCACATCACCTAGTTTTTAGTTATATAAACAAATCAATTGTTAGCTTGGCATGCCAATGCAAGCATGTTTCCTTACAATTGTTCACAAGTGTTAGTCACATGTTCTATGGATAAAGATATCATGTCTATTAACTTGAAATAAAAATTTACTAATAATAAAAGGCATCTCATAATCAACAACCAACTCACAGTTAGTAGTCATAATACTAAAACTAGCACCCACTTCACCCAAGTGCATATCACTTGTCTCAATACATATTGTATTAGTACAACTGTCTTAAAACAAGATCATTCCATCATGCAATATTATATACACATAATCATATCATGAAATTAATCAAATATTCAAAACCTGTAAACATACCATGTTAAATAAACCAAATAGATGACATAATCAAACTCATACCTCAATGTATCTCAAGAGAGGCTATCACATCTACACAAGTCAGTCCAGATTAGTATGACACGATATCACAAGTATATCAACTTGTACCTAAATATCATAACCATAACCATCTAAATAGGCTGACCCAGATTAACGCAATACATATAACATCAAGATCTTAAATATAATAACCATACTCGTCATTGATATGATTGCAGTGCATGTAATAACAAGTAACTACCACTCATGACCAGCCAACGCATGTGCATATGAGTGCAATGATAAACTAGCATCTATCATGCATGTAACCATAACAAAAATAGATTGGAAGGCATGCATATAACCATGATGCATATAAAAAACATTAACCAACATACCTACATGCCCAATAAACCAGCCTATATGACAATTTTCTCTTACCCTGAGGTCTAGTGTTGCAACCTTGTTGGGTTGTTTTATATTCTTTCCACAACTAGCCCACGTAGTTAACCGAGGGGTTAGAGGGGGTACAGAGCCCCCCCTTCGTTGCACCGATTGCGTAGCGGGGGCATCAAGGGGGGTTTGTGGGGTGCAGGTAAGCCCACTCTATGGGGTCTGGGGTAGTGCCCTGGAAAATTTTGGTTTTGGACCCTATGTTAGTTTGGGCGGACCCAACTATGATTTTGTGCATGATTATCGCACATGGTTTTGGACGCGATGGTTTTTCAGTCCATGGTTTTGGACACGATGGTTTTCGGTCCATGGTATTGGATGCTTCAACATGTATAAATATGTATTGTAACATTGAAAGGAACATAATGAAAAATCAAGCTGGTAGTCCCGGTTTTGGGATCTAGCGGAAAATCTCTGTGTAGATGTGTTTTATGTGTTATGCTCTCACATTGTTTATTTTCTGTGATTTAGAATTCGTATGCAGGTAATTTTTGTACGGGGTTAAAACCTACATTTGGTATCAGCATTGTTTTTGCTTCAAGGGGACGCCTTTGTTGCTGAGGGGTTTCACTGTGGTAGACCTTGTTCAGTGGGAGATGTGCGAGATCGATTCTGGTGGTGAAATAACATGGCGAGCAGTGGAAATATAGAGATCGAGAAATTTAATGGTTAGAGTTTTGAGTTTTGGAAACTCAAGATGGAGGATTTGTTGGTGGATAAAGATCAGTGGATCCTGGTAGATCTGGGTACTAAACCAACGGGAGTGTCCGATGAATAATGGAAGAAGTTGGATCAAAAGGCAAAGAGCACAATACGATTGCATGTATAACATTCAGTATTGTTGAATGTATCATTTGAAGCTACAATGAAGGCTTTGTTGGAAAAGTTAGGGACTTTGTACCAATCTAAGTCTCTGGTGAATAAACTGCTCCTATGGAAAAAGCTATATAACCTGAGGATCAAAGATGGAGACTCGGTAACAGATCATCTGAATGCATTTAATACCATGGTAAGTCAGTTATCATCTATTGATATTAAAATTTTAGATGAAGATAAGTGCATTAGTTTGATGTGTTCTCTACCAAATTTGTGGGATAGTCTTGTTATTGCAATAGGTAGCAATGAAATTGCCTCGCAGTTTGATGAAATAGTCTCATCCTTGCTGATGGAGGAGATGAGACAGAAAAATATGGACAGCTAGAATGGTGATGCCTTGTCTGTACGAGGACGGTCCCAGAACAGAAACAAAAATAAGTCATTGAGTGGGAGATCTAAATCTAGAGGGAGATCTAAATCTCGAGGAAAACTTGTAAAGGTGGCGTGCTAGAAATGTGAAAAGGAAGGGCACTACAAAAGGGACTGTAAATATAAAGCTCTTGACAATGGAAAGGATATGATGATGCTCCTTCTATAGAGGCAAAAACCACCTCAGATGAAGGTGGGGATGTGTACTTGGCTTGTTCAAGTACAGATGTAGATCATGAGGCATGGTTGATTGACTCAAGTGCATCCTTTCACTTCACTCCCCATAGAGAGTGGTTCTGTGATTATGATAAATATGATAGTGGTGATGTCTTCTTAGGGGATGATAGGAAGGCTAGAATTGTTGGTCGCAGAAAATTAAAGTTGAAGTTGCAAGGTGGAAGGGTTAGAACACTTTCGGGTGTTCTGCATATTCTTGCATTAGCCAGAAATCTTATTTATGTAAGAAAGCTGGATGATGCAGGTGTAAAAACAATGTTTGAGAAGGATACCTGCAAGATGGTTTTGGAAGTACTAGTATTAATGCGGGGAGTTCAGAATGGAACTCCGTACAAGTTGCAAGGTAGCACTGTTGTTGATGGGTGCAACAGTTCTGTGGTTCCTTAAAGTGGAGCAAAAAATCTAGTGGTCTTTGGAGAGAAGACCATGAGGTGGCATCAAAGGCTTGGACATATTAGAGAGAAGGGCCTTCGAATACTTCATGGTAAAGTTATGGTAGAAGGTATGAGTAAAAGCTCTCTAGATTTTGATTTCTGTGAAAATTGTGTATATGGGAAGTAGAATCGGGTGAGTTTCCCCTCTGGTGGTAAGAGGGCGAAACAGATATTAGAGCTTGTGCACAGTGATGTGTTTGGACCTGTGAAGGTTCCATCACTGGGTAATTAAGTGTACTATGTATCATTTATAGATGACATCTCAAGGAATACATGGATATATTTCCTTAAGAAGAAATCTGAAGTCCTTGAAAGGTTTAAGGAATTCAAGGCTCTAGTGGAAAACCAGACAGAGAAGAAGATAAAGGTGTTGAGGACAGATAACGGTGGAGAATTTTGCAGTAAGGAATTTGAAGAATTCTGTAAGAAGTGTGGTATAGCACGACAGAAGACTACTCCATATACACCTCAACAAAATGGAGTCGCAGAAAGAATGAACAAGGCATTGATGGAAATGGCAAGAAGCATGCTCAGTGGTGCCGGGTTAGGACAGGAATTCTAGGCAGAGGCGGTGGAGACAACATGTTACTTGGTCAACAGATCACCTTCATCAGCGTTGGAGGATAAAACTCCACAAGAGGTATGGACTGGTAAGAAACCCTCTCTTTCACATCTGAGGATATTTGGATGTGATGCATATGTACATGTTCCAAAGGAGAAACAGACCAAGTTGGATAGTAAATCTAAAAAGTGCATCTTTATTGGGTATAAGGATGATTTAAAGGGTTATAAGCTTTGGAACCTAGTAACAAGGAAGGTTGTGTACAATTGAGATGTGGTGTTCAAAGAGGTGAAAGATGTTATTAAACATGAAGTCCAACCAAAGGAACCTGAGAAGATAGAGTTTGAGCTAAAGAAGGAAGAATCAGAATCTGCAGCAGAAGAGGAATCAAAAGATGAAGAGCCACAAACTCCAGGTGTGAGAAGATTATTTCGAGAAAGAAGGCATCCAGAAAGGTATAGTCCATCTGATTTTTGTTCAAATTTTGCTTTATCTATTACTGATGATGATCCCAGAACTGTGAAGGAAGCAGTATATTCGGAGGATGGAAAACTCTGGAAAGAGGCCATGGTTGATGAAATGGCATCTTTGCACAAAAATGAGGCTTGGGATCTGGTGGAGTTGCCGTCTGGAAGGAAACCCATTGGCAGCAAATGGGTGTTCAAGAAGAAGACAAATGCAGAAGGAAAGGTGGAGAAATACAAAGCTCAGTTGGTAGCAAAAAATTATTCCCAAGTGCCGAGAATTGATGTTGGTGATATTTTTTTCTCCTGTTGCCAAGGTAACTTCTATTAGATTACTTTTATCTGTTGCTGCTGCTTTTGATTTTGAGGTAGAAAAAATGGATGTGAAGACAACATTTCTTCACAGGGATCTAGAAGAGGAGATCTACATGAAGAAACCTAAAGGCTTTGCGGTGAAGGGTAAGAAAGAATTGGTATGCAAGTTAAAGAAGTCTCTGTATGGGTTAAAACAGTCACCAAGGATGTGGTATCAGAAATTTGATACATTTATACGGGGACTTGGCTTCACCAGAAGCAAAGCAGATCACTGTGTGTATTTTAAATTAATTGGTGACTATGTTATTTATCTAGTCATGTATGTGGATGATATGTTGCTCATTGGAAATGAAAAAGAAATTATCCAGGATTTGAAGACCCATTTTTCCTCCAAATTCGACATGAAAGATCTTGGTACTGCAAACTATATTTTGGGCATGGAAATTAAAAGAGATCGGACAAAGAGGAAGCTCTAGTTAAACTAGAGGAAGTATGTCAAGACAATATTGTAGAGGTTTAATATGCAGGATAGTAAACCAGTGAAGGTTCCTATTCCTATAGGTGTAAAGTTATTTGTTGAACAATGTCCCAAGACACAAGAAGAGGAAGAGGATATAACCCGTGTTCCATATGCAAGTGCAGTCCGTAGCCTGATGTATGTGATGGTCTGTACTAGACCAGACATTGCACATGCAGTGGGAGTATTAAGGAGGTTTATGTCAAAGCCAGGAAAGGATCATTGGACAGTAGTGAAGCGGGTTTTCAGGTATTTGTGTGGCACTAGTGATTATGGTTTGTGCTACCAAGGAAGACCAGGATTGGACAGAGTGTTGGATATTTGTGGCTTTGTTGATGCAAACTGGGCTAGAGAACTGGATCAGAGAAGATCTACAAGTGGGTATGTGTTTAACCTATTTGGAGGTGCAGTCAGTTAGATGAGTAAGAAACAATCTGTAGTGGCATTATCAACTACAGAGGTAGAATACATGGCAGCCACTCATGCAAGCAAGGAAGCAGTCCAGTTGCAGAGATTGTGTTCAAGTATTGGGTTAGTACAGGGAGCTATAAGGATAGACTGTGATAGCCAAAGTGCAATTTTCTTGGCAAAGAACCCTGCTTATCATTCAAAGACAAAGCACATTGATGTTCAGTATGACTTTGTGAGGGATATGATAGAATACAAAAAAGGTGTTGCTAGTAAAGGCAGACACTTTGAAGAATACTGCAGATGCATTGAAAAAATATGTGAGCTCTGAGAAGTTCTCTTGGTGTAGAGAAACAATGGGTATTTCAGGGCTGGAAAAATGACTAAGCTCTCCTGTGGCCCCCTGTGCAAAGAAAATAACAAGTGGGAGAATGTTGGGTTGTGTTATATTCTTTCCACGACTATCCCATGTAGTTAACCGGGGGGTTAGAGGGGGTGCGGAGCCCCCCCTTTGTTGCAACGATTGCATAGCAGGGGGGGGGGTCATGGGGGGTTTGAGGAGTGTAGGTAACCTAAGTCTATGGGGTCCGGGGCAATGCCCTGGAAATTTTTGGTTTTTGACCCTATGTTAGGTTGGGCGGACCCACCTATGATTTTGTGCATGATTTTTGCACATGGTTTTGGACGCGATGGTTTTTCGGTCCATGGTTTTGGACGCAATGGTTTTCAGTCCATGGTATTGGATGCTTTGGCATGTATAAATATGTATTATAACATTGAAAAAAAGATAATGAAAAATCAAGCTGGTAGTCTCGGTTTTGGGATCTAGGAGAAAATCTTTGTGTATATGTGTTTTATGTGTTATGCTCTCGCATGTTTATTTTCTGTGTTTTAGAATTTCTATGCAGGTAATTTCTGTACGGGGTTAAAACCTACAAACCTTGCTCTAATAATCTACATCTCTTGCTCCATATCAGCCAACATGTAAGTATCATGATAACACAAAATGCATAATGACCATCAGGAGGCATATCCACCCTACTATGAATGCATAACCATATACATTTATCCCATCTAGTCGAAGTGTTAGAACCTGGAAACTATGATACCACTTTGTAGTATCATATATCACCCAAAGATAATAGAAAGCTGCTCTTGTAGCACTCTATAACATGCCACCCTACATTTACCCAATTTCATTGGCCTTCTAGTGTAAACATGAGACGATGAGTTACTATGACATGGCCCAACCTCCAAGCTTCAATTATGGAAGTGGAGCCGACAACTAACAACTCACAACATTCTTCAAGCCTACATGACACTCAGGGGCCAAAGGGCCACTCCAGATGACCAAACCTTGAGCTCCAAGGCCTGTGTATGGTTGGAGGCCTCCAATCGAACACACAACACTACTTGGATGCGGTTATGAGCCAAATTTTGTAGTTCAAAGGGTGTAGTCCCAAGATATGAGCCACAATTATAGGTCATCCTCCAGACCACTACCGAGAACTGTTTGACATTTCTCATAATCATTAATGGCATGATAACAAAGTTAAACCTTCAAACTTGAATGGAACTTTGACCTAGACTAACTATATCGTACTAGGCATTTCGTTAAACACATGGTGAACATGTAAACTATATGTCATGAATGCATATCTGATCATAAAATTCTAGGATTCATCTAATAATCAATGAGAAGGACCTATGCCCTCTCCACGTAGAGGCAACAACACATATTAGTCCTAATATTCATCAATTCATAAATAGTTAAACAATTCATGACAAGAGCCATAAATGATACACATCATATAACCAGCATATAACCATAAAATAACCAACATACAAACCATGGAAACTCAGTCATAATATCACTAACATATTTTCTACAAATACACATCAATCACAATAAAATAATAGCTCTTATTAATATATGAAAATACTAACCAAGTCAGGGAATTGCATGTACCACTCCACCACAGATTGGGATGAACCAAATATCTCTTTCAGCCAATCACCCTCACGCCATATTCCAAGTGTGAATATGGGATATCAATGATTAAACTAAAAAAAAAAAAACCAGGGCTTCCAAATGTCAAACCACCTCAACCCTCAACCAGTGATTCCACCTCACGATCGAACATCACCAACACCAACTAGATCGGTCTCTACCTAATCTATCCATGGCTCTAGGAACTATTAGCTCAACCCATATCCTTCCAGGTCTCCATAGCATTTTTTCAACCTAGCTCCAGGGACTAGTAAGTCAACCCACCAAGGGATCTAGCCTATTTTTCCTAACATAGGCTCAAGGACTAGTAACTCAACCAAAATTCTTCCAAGGCTTCTAGAGAATTTGTTCCAACCCACAACCATATGGAATTATGGGCACCAATGAGAAAAAAATCAAGTGGAAAAACCCACAATACCATGGTTATACAGGAAATGTCTAGGCAAGGCTAAAACTAGTGTCAATCTAGGCAAATCCTTCATCCCAATGAAAACACATAACCATATAATCACATGCATGTACCATGCATCCATAAATCAGCAAGGAAATATCATATGCAACTTGTTACATGTAAATCAATCCATCTGTAGTTGTTGATCCACCTGTTCCCTTGTGCTTTACTACTTTGATTTTCCTTCTTTCTCCAATCAAAGTGAAAAATAGAGTGCTTTAAGCATGCTCAAACTATACTCTAAGTGTGAACGAGTATGAGAGAACTAGAGAATAAAAGCGAGCTCCAAAACTGAACTAACAAAAAGTTGTGAACTGATCCTCAAAAGCCTTTTTATCATTGATGCCTCTATTTTCCTCATCTTCCTTCATTTTTCCTTCAATTTCCCTCATGCAAATCTATGTCTTTTCACCTTTCTTTTCTCATATTTTCCTTTGTTTCAAAAATAAGATAGAAATTAATACCTTTTTTTCTTTGCTAGTTCCTTTTCCATTTTCCTTACCCATTAACAAACTGAAAGTGACACCTACTAGGATGTTTTTTCCACCATTCAACTTGGAATATGTGTCCCATGACCTTGGTATTAAATTTTATTTACATAGAAAATCAATCAGGGGTTGTTACTAACCCCTCCCCTTGGGGAACAACATCCTTGGTGTTTTATGACACATATGACCAACAAACTACTAAGCACAAAACATACTGCCCATGGAATTTCATAACCATCTTGCTACAATATTTACAATGACCATTGTTGAAACATAATAATCATATTGTTTATTGGAGCTTTATAACGCAACTCATTATTATATTTACAATACCAACCACATATATACTTATGCACATTTTCTTGAACCAAAAAATAATCATATAGTCTATGGGTATTTATAAGCATAGCTTGATATAATATTCACAATAATACACATATACATATGCATATTTTCTCTAACCAACAAATAAATGGATACAATTCCCGCATCAGTCAACAAGGGAATCGAGAGGCTCACACCTCCACCTTCAAAATTAGTACATAATCCCTCGGGTGGTCCATTCCTTGGAAAGGTTTCCTCGCATAGGAAGATCCAAGAACCAGGGCATATCCCTACATCAAAACCATCATACCAATTATAGCTTGCTCATGACAATCAATGGAAATTATTGGGTACCAGTGTCCCACAATGGCCCTACTCCTAAAGTACTTTATCAACATAATACTGTCTTCTCCAATTCCTTTTGCTACTGCTGCTAATTCTCATAGTCAGTTACATCCACCCAAACTATGCATTTCCCCCCTTTCCTATACCAAGCACATAATTACCATTAGACCCACAAGTAATTGAAATAAATTCAAATCATACCTCATTGGTGGCTTGTGAATAAGATACATCTGGAATTCTGTTTACTTCTTGTCACAATAAGTCAAACTAGCTCTTCGATGAAATCCTCACGTATAAACATATCACATTTGGTTATCTCAAAACACAACCATCATAATTCAAATCATAGATCACATGTAACCATCATGAATTAGAGTCATAGATCACATGCATAATTAAAATTGAAATAAAATATTGATACTTATCTTTTAAATGGTTCTTTACTTCCGCCTCCGTTCTTTGTCCTCTCTGTACACAAACTGAATCAATTGTCACACCTAGGAAGTACCCAGTGCCTTCTCTTCTCTTCAATCACGTACACACACACACACACACTGTATACCAAACAATACACACACCTACACCTGGTGTACAACACAAAACATACACCTACACCTTGTGTACAACACAACACATACACCTATACCTAGTGTACAACACAACTCATATACCTACACGTGGTGTGCAACAAAACACATACACATGTCATGATTCAACAACTACACAATACACATAACAATATACCACATGTGCACAAAAAACATGTACACAACACCTATTGTACAACACGTACAAAACACCACATGTGCAATGTGTACACAACATCACATGTACACATCACCACTTGCACAACGTGTACAGTGTACCACATGTACATAGCACCACCTGCAAAATGTGTACACAACACCACTTATACAACACCATACATACACAACACTACATATACATCACGCACACAATACGATATGTACACAACACCATATATGTTGCATATACACAACACTCATACCACACATATACCATATGTTGCATGCTCCAAGAATGATCCAAGTGTGCAAGAGTATAAGAGAATGAGAGAATAGAATAGAGATCCAAAACTGAATTGACAAAAAGTTGTGAACTGGTCTTATGAATTTTTTTTATCATTGAGTCTTCTATTTTCTTCATTTTCCTTCGTTTTTCCTTCATTTTCCCTCTCATGCAAATCTATGTCTCTTCACCTTCATTTTATCCTATTTCCTTTATTTCATTAATAAAAAACCAATTAATGCCGATTTTCCTTTGTGAATTCCCTTAGCCATTAATAACTTGAAAGTGACACCCACTAGGATGTTTTTCCCACGATTTAGCTTGGAATTTGTGTCCCGTGACCTTTTTCTTCTATTATATTTACATATAAAATCAACCATGAGTTTTTACAACCACCCTCATTATCATGATTTGACGAGGTAGCACTATGAGACGAAATATCTAACGTATCTGCCGCTGCATGCTCTGCATCCTTCATCGCTTCCAACAACCCACTAGGTTTGACGATATTTCACATAAGAGTCATTATCTCATGTAGACATTTCCTTAAGAGATCCACAAACCTATGATTTGCGTTGATGTCTCGAGACCTCGCAGGGTGAACTCCCTCCTCAACCAAAAATCTTGACAATTTGTCACAATAGTCCATCCTAAATCTCATACCATCCCTACAGGCCTAGATGCCCATGCCCCCTTGAGGATGTGGCTCACCCTCATGGGTGTCGCCCATCTCCTCATCTACTCCCTCCAGCAAGGGAGGATGAATTTCCCTAAGGAATGCGTCGATCTCTACAAAATATATCATACACAAAAATAATTAGACAATTTTATTAAACAATTCAATAAAACAAGTTAAAGAATGTGCTAGAATAATTTTTATTCTAAATAATTAAAATAATAAAATGAAACTAGATTAATTTAGAGAAAACACTAATATTACCTCTATCATCTCGAAGCTCAGCAAGTGTGAAGAGGATGTTGGGACATTGTTTCGAATCAGTACCTGTGTACGTAAATGACAACACACAAAATGGATGGTCATCCTCAATGGCCAGTAGTGCTGGTGACTATGTGGAAATCATGGTCAGAATACTCTGGTAGGACCCTCTTGGGCATCATCTGGTCCCACATACACATCTAGAGCTTAGTCATTGGCCTAGGAGGGTGATAGACAAATGTAGGCCTCATCTCTGGAAGCCTCTCAAAACATAAACAAAAATTCTCTAAAGAAAAAGGGAAGCTTGTCCTCCCATGTATCATCGCATGAAATCTATCTAAAGCCATACAAAAATGCCTCAAAAAAATGGTATATCATTTGATCCATCGTGGAACCTAAATCAAAGAATCGACATAATACAAAAGAGGGTAACTAATGTGCTTCCCATCACTAGTCAAGTGTGCAATGGTGGTGACTAATAATAAGAGGCACCTAACATCCTATGCAGCAAAATAAGAAATCCATAGATATCCACCATGCACCCAAAAAATTTTGGATGGACTACATGAGGCCCAACATATCTCTGAGAGTAGGAAATTTGAATCTCTGCTTCAACCCCATGGGAGACATCAGGGAACTAGGGAAAATCCACCTCTCTTTTGGATAAGCTAGTGATAAAATATATTTCCTCCTCAGAGGGCCTATACCAAGCCTCAGGACCGACAAGGAAACCCTTCTCTTGGACGCTTTGCCGATGGATCAGATGTACCAAAAAGATAGAGTGCACATTCAGCGATGTATCCTCTTCATATTACTTGAAGAGGCCTACATTCCTTAAGAGCACTCAAGTTTCTGTGCTAATAGGGCAATGGTATAAATTCCTTTCCCTCTCTCGGGCCTCCCATGGTCAGACCATATTGTATTGGTCTACCATTTTCTCCTGCTCCTATTGTTTCTCCATCTATAATGCCTTTGCTACATGAATGAAATATAAAATACATTAGACTCATATATAAAATACTTTTTTTTATTAAATGAAAAATGTATTTTTAAATATGGAAACATAACTTTCAATTAAAAAAAAATTCCCCGGCGCGCCCAAAAAATAGTAATGCACCAGCTTCGGTGCGCTATCAAACACAACCGCACTAGATACGGTGCGCACATATGTTTGACGCATCGTTTTTGGGTCATATATTCAAAGTTTCATCATGGTGCATATCAAACTTATGCACTGGTGTGCACGTATAACCTTTATGCACCGGTATGGAATGTTCAGGTTATCGAAGATACCGAGCTATATTTTTTAATATTATTTTTATGGTGCATTTGGTAAATATAAATGCACCAAGAATAACCTAAAAATGTACACACCGACATACAATTTATATCTTTTCCAAGTGCATTTTCATTTAGAAACACGTCATAATAATAATGGTGCATTAATTTCATGCATCGAATTGTGATGCACCCTTTAAATTTGCAAGGTGCACTGCTATCGGTGCAAGTCGAAGCTATTGAGCACACCGCACAAGATTTTTTATTTTTCAAAAACGATGAATTTTTGGAGCTAATTTGTATTTCTAGTCCACTAAGAATTAAATTAGAGATAAAAATAGACATTACCTGGATATTTGTTTGTTGGAGAGGCATTATTGACACGTAATTGTGAAAAACAAATTTCACCACCGTTTGAGAAAATTGGAAAGGCGCACACTTAACATTGTATGGAAGGATGGTGAGAAAGAGAAGCACTGACATCAGGGTTCTTACATGAGGTAATATTAGAACCAATGATTTAGATCCATATAAAACTGTAGATGGTAAAAATGAATTTTATGACTGGGAGGTTTTTTCTATTTAACCATCTTCCAGTGCAATATTAGCACTTTTTTTTTAAATTAAAAAATCTTTAGTGGTGCTTTTGTTAAGACACCTTGGGGCATTCTAATACATTTACCGCACTGGTGATTTTTTTAACTATAACACCACATTTAAAAAAAATGCCTAATAATGCTCTTTAGAAGACGCACCAGTGCCTCATTGGAATATAACATCACATTTTTTTGAAAATTAAAAGTTATAGCGGTGCTTCTTCTAAGTATGCACAGGGGTGTTTTACTACAATAAGGACATTGATGCTATGGCTATATATAGCACTGAAAAATTTTTAAAGGTTAGCATTTTTCTAGTGCTATCGATTATTCAAGCACCGATGTGTTTCTGTATTTAGTGCACTATATTTTTGTCTTCTGTTATTTTTTTTTATAAAAATAAATATATGCCATGGTGCAGCAAGTTCTATTCAGCACCGGTTCTTGTATGGATAGTAAAGATCTGATGCAGTTTCATATTTTAGATGCACCATAAAAAATATATCCTCTAAAACATCTTCCTACCCAACTCCACTAGCGACCTCCACTACAAACATATTTTTGGGGTATTTTTATAAGGGCTTCCGTAAAAACCCTCATTAGAAGGTTTTTTCCTTATGGAGAAAAGTTAGTTGAGTAGTAAGGATATGAGTATTCTCCTAACCTAGCAGGTACACTAAGGATTCTAAGGGCAAAAATTAGAATTTGAAAAGCAATTAATAATAGGTTGATTGAGGCACATTAGAAAATTGCAAATGCTCTGGAAAAACGAGGTAGAAGTCAATGCAATAATTCTTCAAATCCTTTCAGATTTATAGAAGCAAGGACAACTAGGGATTAGTCCTGGAGATAGGCAAGAGGAGAAGACTATTGGGGCATATGATAGAAGGTCTTAGAGAAGACTCAGTATGGAAAGAGATGATATAGTCATAGGTGGCAGATCCTTGGATACCCCTAAGAGGAGGGGTAGTACTTATGGGTTGTATTCTAGTTCTTCTTCTAGGATACATCACCACCATCACTACCAGCATTCTTACAAAAAGAGTGAGAAGAATTATTTCTAGAAGATGTCAAGAGAGCCAAGCCTCCTACTTTTGATGGAGAGATGAAGAAATCAGAAGATGCAAAAGCATGACTACTTGGGATGAAGAAGTTTTTCAGATTGCATGACTATTTAGACAACATGAAAGACAAGATAGATGCGTTCAGTCTCAAGGGACTGGAAGATATCTAGTGGAAAGATGTAAATCATGTCAGAGGTATTAGAGAAGAGGAGTTTTGTTGGGACGAGTTTGAAAGACTCTTCAAGAAGAAGTACTTGTATGAAATATACTATGATGGAAGGGTCAAGGAGTTCTATGAGCTTGGGATGGTTTCCATGATAGATAATGAGTACATGAGCATCTTCCTAGATTTGTTTAGGTATGCACCTTATCTCAAGGAAGAGAAAGAATATATTCAAAGGTTTATCAGTGGGTTTCTAGTAGCATTCAAAGATTAGATTGAGCTTAATGAGCCTCGGTCATTGGGGGAAGCTATTATAAAGTTGAAGCATTGTTATGAGTAGTCAAAGCACAAATATGGCTTCAAGAGTTATTAGAAAGGTAATGAGAAGACTAAAGGAAAATGGCCTAAGAAGCATGGAAGACCTTAGGATGTAAGTGACAAAGAAAATGTGGCACCTTACAAGAAGTTCAATGCAATTGAGAAAGCACATGGTTCTCATCCCAAGGAGAAGAATAAGGGTGATGGCAAAAAACCTTTGAGGTGTTGGACTTGTGGTAGAGAACTTCACATAAGAGATTTTCCATCACACTATGGTGGTATGCCTCATATTTACAAGGCTCAAGTGGCATATAAATTTGGGGATGTTGGTTATAGTATTCCTTGGATTTATGCGGTAGTGGATAGTAGGAAGGAAGATCATCAAGCATTCATTATTGAGATGGAAGGAAAACTTTGTGATCAAGTTATTTCTATTTTGATTGATCTTAGATCAAATTATAGCTATATTAGTCCTGACCTAGTGGATAAGTTCCTGTTCAATAAATAAGTGCATGAAAAATCTTGGTTGGTACAGTTGGCTACAAGGACCAAGAGAGGAGTTCATCTTCGGCTAAGATCTTGTGAATTTGAGATTAATGGTATGCCTGTATCAAAACATCTAAATGGGATGATTTTAGTTTCTTATAGTATGCTTTTTTCCATGGACTAGTTGTTCATTCATAGGACTAAAGTGGACTACTGTGATAAGGCTATCTAGTGACTGGATGATGATGGGGAAAGAGTAATATTGTAGGGAAAGAAGAAACCTACATGAGTGAGAATGGTTAGAGCTATGCAAGAAAAGTGCAAAAATAGGAATAATGTTTATTGTTTGGAGTACATATTTCTAGTGAGAAAGGGAAGGACTTTGAGGATGATTAATTCCTAAAGAGGTGTCATATTTTGGAGCAGTTTCATTATGTGTTTCCTGTAGAGAATCTAGACCTACCACCTCATAGAGAAGTGGACTTCTCTATTGAGTTGATTCCAAGAGAAACACCAACATCTAAGCCACCTTACAGGATCATCACTTTGGAGTTCGTGGAACTAAATTTGCAGCTTAATGAAACGCTTGATAAGGGATACATAAGTCCAAGTGTATCTCCTTGGGGTGCACCAGTATTGTTTGTTAGGAAGAAGGATGGTACTCTCATATTGTGTATTGATTACAGGTAATTGAACATGGTGACTATCAAGAACCCGTATCCATTGTCACGAATGATGACTTGTTTGATCAACTAAAGGTAGAAACAATATTCTTAAATATTGATCTGAGATCAGGATATCATAAGGTGCGCATCAATGAAGAAAACATCTACAAGACTGCATTTCACACAAGGTATGGACACCGCGAGTTTGTGGTGGTTCCTTTTGGTATTAATAATTCTCCAACCACCTTCATGTGTGATGATGAACAATTTGCTTCATCCTTACCTAAACAAGTTTGTGATAGGATTTGTTGATGGTATATTGGTATATTCCAAGAATTAGGAGGAGCATGCAAAGCACCTGGAAATAGTGTTGAGATTAATGAGAGAGCATCAACTATATTCCAATTATTAGAACGTACAATTTTTTTCAGTCTTAGATTGACTACTTGGGACGTGTTTTCCAAGGAAGGGATAACCATGGATCTAGAAAAGATTAAATCTATCATGGAGTGGAAAATCCCTAGGAATGTGGATGACGTCAGATCATTCATGGGACTAGCAGGTTATTATAAGTGGTTCATGAGGAAATTCTCTAATATTTACTATCATATCACATATTTGCAGAGAAAAGGAAATAATATTGAATGGACTGAAGAGTGTGCAACCAAATTTCATTGGTTGAAGCATTTTCTTATAAATTCTCTAGTTATGAATATTACATATCCTGATAAGGATTTTGTAGTTTGTAGAAATGCATGCAAGGAAGGACTTGGTGGAGTCCTAATAAAGGAAGGAAACACGGTTTTCTATGAATCAAGGAAGATGAATGAGCATGAGAAGAACTATGTGGCTCATGATCTTAAGATGGAAACTATTATTCATGCATTAAAAATGTGGAAACAATATCTCCTTGGCAAGAGGTTTGTTCTAATGAGTGATCATAGTGGACTGAGGTACTTGTTTGATAAACATAATCTGAATGTAATGCAAGCATGATGGTTGGCTAAAATCAATGAGTTTTACTTTGAGATCAATTACATTAAAGGCAAGGAGAACTGAGTTGGAGATGCTCTTAGTAAGAGAGTAAAAGTGAATCATATTACAACTATGATCTATTATGGGAAAGATTTACAAGAGAGGATCTTGCATGTAAGGAAACATGATGAGAAGTATGATTAGTTGATGCAGAGATTGCAACAACATGGTGAAGGTTATAAGGATGAGGATTATTACCTCATGATAGATGGCTTGGTGAGATTTAGGAATAATATTTATGTGCGAGATAGTGGTGAGTTGAAGAAGCTTATCTTAAGGGAGTTTCATGTCATGCCATATTTAGGACACCCAGGGTACTAGAAGACATTGATAGCTACTAAGATTTTTATTATTGGCTGAAATTGAAGAAGGAAGTGGTTGAGTTTGTTGGAAGATGTTTGGACTTCAGCAGGTGAAATTTGAATGAAAGCTTCTAGCTGATTTGTTGTAGCCTAACCCGATTCCAGAATGGAGTTGGGAGGTCATTTCCATGGGTTTCATTAAAGGATTATCGAATAAATGAAGGAAACATGATTCCATTTTTTTGAAGGAGTTGTTTGTAGGCTTGGGGATAGATTTATCTTTCAGCGCAACTTATATCTGGTAGACAAATGGGAAGATAGAAAGGGTTAATAGGATTCTTAACGATATGTTGAGGATGTATGCCATGCATAAGGAGAGGAAGTCGAAGGAGTATATTCGATTGGTATATTTTTCATATAACAATGGGTACTACAAATTCTTGAATATGAGTCCATTTTGAGGCTCTCTATAGGAAAAGTTGTAATACTCCTATCAGTTGGAGTGATCTAGTGAACAAGGTGGTGATTGTACCAGATATGTTGGCTGAGATGGAGTAGGAGATGCAAGTTATTAAAATGAATTTAAAGGTACCATAAAACATGCATAAGATTTATGCATATCAACATAGATCATTGAAGGAGTTTCATACTAGGGAGCATGTGTACTTGCACATGAAGCCTAAGAGGAGATCCTTAAGGATTGAATCATGTGCCAAGTTGGCACCTCAGTATTGTGGGCCTTTCAAGATCCTCGAGAGGATTGGACCAGTGGTCTACAGACTTGCATTGTTGGAAATAGTGAAAGTCCATGATATTTCCATGTTTAATTACTTAAGATATATGTCGAGGATGTTGATCATGTAATTGATTAGTCTACATTGTAGGTGGAACTAGTGGGAGAGATCCAGCTTGAGCCACAATGCACATTGTAGTGAAAAACATTCATGCTCCTGAACTGAGCAATAGAGCAAGTTAAAGTGTATTGGAAGCTCTTTGGGGTCGATGAAGCTACATGAGAGATGGTTGATTAGATGTAGGCTCCTTCCTCATTTGTTGGTTGAGAGAATGTGTTTTGTCTATATATATATATATATATATATATATATATATATATATATATATATATATATATATATATATATATATATATATTAGATATTGCCATGGGTTGTGTTATAAAGCTCGAATAAGAAATATGTTGTAAATACCGCAATGAGTTGTGTTATAAAGATCCATAATTAGTATGTTTTGTTGGTCATAAGCATCATAAAACACCAAGGGCGATGTTCACCAAGGGGGGGGGGGGTTTAATAGCCCCTAGTTAATTTTCCGTGTAAATAAAATAATACCAAGGTCATGGGACATGTATTCCAATAATAATGGTGGAAAAACAACACAGTGGGCATCACTTGTGGTTTATTATTGGCTATGGAAATTGGCAAAGGAAAAGAGGCAATAAATGACATTTAATTATAGAAATAAAGGAAAATAGGAGAAGAGGAAGGTAAGGAGATACAAATATGCATGTAAGGGAACTTAGAGAGAAAATGAAGGAAGATGAAAGAAAAATAAGGCAGAAATGATAAAAAGGAATCAGAGAAACATGATAGATTTTGATTATTTTTCTGAAACAAGGCTCTAGAAAGCAAGCAAAGGATAAACTAAGGAAAGCAAGGGAGCCTAAGGAAAAAGTTGAAAGAGAAGCTACAAGGGGAAGACATTGCAAGTAACATGTTGCATATGTGATTTCGTTGATAATATTTGGATAAATAGTACATGCATGTGCTTCTTTAGTTATTGTGATGACATTTCCATGGGATTTTCCTGGATTGGCAGTGGTTTCAGTCTTGCCATGCCATTTCCTAGATTGCCATCATCTAGTGCGTTCTCTATTTTGATTAAGATTTGGATGTCTGGTAAACTTGGATCCTGATTGAGGTGGTCTTGAGAAAATACCCAAGGGTCAAGGGTGGAGATGGGATTTCTCCTGGAAATCTTGACAGATGCATTGAGACAAGAAAATTCCTCGAGATATGGTTAAGGAAATCAAAGGCATCCAATCTTGTTTTGGTATTAGTGATTTCTGGACCAGTTTAGGTGAAATCACTATGGCTGAGGGTTGAGGTGGTTTGGAATTTAGAAGCCCTGGTTGGTTCTATTTTGGTTTAACCCATATGATCCCACATTCATGCTTGGAATACGACATGGGGGTTATTGGTTGAAAGAGATATTTGGTTAAGCTCAATCTATTTCTCGGTGGTACTTGGAAGTCCCTAACTTGGTTAGCTTTGAATATGATTGATATGAGTTATTTCCTATTATGATCAATGAGCTCATGTACTAGTTATTGTGTTGATTCTATGGTTGGTTGTTCATGGATTCCATTATGATTATATGTTGGTTATAGGTGTTGAGCTAATTTATTCACACAAATTAACACAAGTATTCTTTATCAATCCAGGTTTGTAAAACTTGGAGGCAAGTCCACAATATATGGATATCAGGTATAGTCAAGCTTAAAAGATGAGTTTTTAAAAACTAAAAAAGTGCATATTACAAATATAAACCTACATTAATAATTTCTAATTCACTTTTGCAATAAAGGAAAGATGAAGTGGCTCTTAACTTAATAGGTCCAATTGTGTTCTTCTCTCTCAATTATTACTTGATGAATAGAAATCAGAAACCATGAACTAACAATAGCTTAAGATGCATAAATCAACAATGAAGGAGACCCTTAACTTGAGAGATCTTTTGGTAATTTCCATCATAATTCATTCATCATTATGCTATCATTTGAAAACTGAAAATACATAAGAAAAACTGCTTGCATGTAACAAAGGAGAAGCCTAGTTTTGATCTATCAATTTAATATAAGGAAAATTCAACTTGAACACTTTGTTATTCCATCTTACTAAAGTGATAAACAAACTAAGATCCAATCACACATCAATTTATAAGAAAATCTGAAACAAAGTACATAAACAAGTTCTAAGATAACCAGTTTATTGAAAATAAGCTAATCTAACAATGAAGTGTACTTAGCTTGGAGTGGGGGCCCTCCACCCTTGCTTTGCACACTTGAAGTTGATATCAAAAGCTGAAGTTTTAGTTACTCATACACATAAATGAACAGAAAAATGAAAGTAGAATATCAATGAATAGGAAAATGAAAGTAGAACAGGTTCTTCAAATTAATCTCCAAAATCCAAATGTCTCAGCATAGAATTATATACAAGTTACATATCATAAGCCATCAAAGTCTTGGCTTAAATAGAAGTTTTAAGAAAAAAACTGATCTATAATCTCTCTAACAAAAATATCTACTCATATCCACCTATCTAAGTTGAACTCATCCAATCCATCCCAAGAAATATGGTGAATCCCATAAAATCTCTAAACTTCCTTATTTCCTAGGGATTTTCTGGGTGACTAGTCATGTTTGACCAGCCTTGACCGGGCCTAATAAATATCGTTCTAACTGAACCAAGTGGAATTAGTTAAGTCCTAGTTCCCAAGCTATCCATCCATGCATCTAACTTGAGCCCAAGTGTCCTGCAAACATTTCATCAACATAGCTATTGCGGGAATTTCTGAATCTGTCAAAATTTGCACTTGAAATCAAATTTTCATAAAAACTTTAGAATTTGAAAAATTAAGATTAAATACCTGAATATACATCAAATACATCAAATGGGATAGATATAGTGGAAAATATATGGATTAAGTAACTTTGTTCAAGAAAAAATAGACCAAAATTGAGGGCCAACAATAAGCATGGTTAAATGAGGTGCTATTGCTATGGATCTTGTTCATAATTTGATAAGTTATTGAATGGTTAATGTATGCATGGGCTAACAAGTGTTCTTTCAACTATATTGAGAGGTCATTGTTCCTTCTTGATGATTCTTTGATGAAGTTAAGATGATCATGATCAGAAATGCATTCATGACCTATAGATTCTATGTTTAATATATATTTGGTGAAATGTTTATCATGTGATTGGAAAGTTTTGAACAAGATATAGAATTAGTATTATTTGTATAGACCTATTATCTTCTTTGCCACAGTTCTGGGAAGTTTTAGGTTGCTCTAGGCAGTGGCCTGTAGGCTAGCCTTGAAAAAGTGTCATTGAACTCACAACCACACCCTTAGAACTAGAAATTTTTGGTTGAAAATAATTGGAGGAAGGATCATGCATGTGGTTGGAGCCTTCCAATCACATGCATAGTGTGTCAAGCCTACTTTTGGGGTGTAAAGCCTGAGAAAAATATGTTCTAGTTCAGGGATTTATCACTAGCGGTGGTTGTCAAACACATGGGTAATCTGGGATCCCTGAGGATGGCAATAAGTTTTCAGTTAGTAGACCCCAGTGCCATAAATTGAACTTGGAGGTAGGCCATATCATAGTACTCAACTCATGTTTACACTGGAGAGCTTGTAAAAGTAGGTAAATTTGGGATGGGGTGGTTAATACAGGCATAAAATTATGTTTTCATGGCACGCTTAAAGGTGTGGAATGAAATTTGATGTTACCAAGATAATTGATCTTAGGAAGATGGATGGCCCAGATCTAACTCAGGATCACATATGTATGGAGGCTATAGTGTGATTATTCACCCGATGGATGTAATAGCTAATAACTGTCTATATCGAGTTCACACATGTGCGACAGTTAAAGTAGATGTGTGCACCTGATGAAATTAATTAGTGGTTAAACTATGCTTAAAACTTGATTAGAATACACTAGAATGATTTAACACATTAAAGCATACCAATACTGGACGGGACCATATCGAGGTATTGGGCTTCAGACATCATGTTTTCCAAAAAATAAGGACAATAGCCAGTATGATGTGGCAGATATGATGACATGGAAACAATAACAAGTGACATTTGGCAAGAAGAAATGGATGTTTTTGCTAGCTAACACGACTTTGGTGAGTGATACATCGTAGATAAACCATTTGTTAGAAATTGATTGGTCCAAAATGGTTTAACATGGCATACCTAAATGTGTTACTCACACTAAGACCGTGTTCAACAAGGTTTTCTCATGTATTTAGTTATGGCTGAAAAGCAAAAAAGTTAAGATTACATGCCAAAATCCAAAGAGTCAAGGGATTAGTCTTTGTGAGCCTTATACTAGGTATCGAGATATTGAAATGGATCAATTCTAAAGTAATATGGTATGGATTATCCTAGTGTGATGAATAAATTGTCAACAACAACAAATCATGGAAAGGTGTGTGAAAATTTCATCATTCAACAAGTACTAGGGTACCAGAGTGGAAAAAAAGCTAAAGCAATCTGGTATGGTGTGTTCTAGTGTGACAGGAAAAATCATATCAATTATTTGAAAATATTGTCTCATAACATTTTGTTTAATGCATTTAATCATCATGCGAGTACCAGGATGCTTGACACTGGACTATATTGGCTCTTTAGTATTTGATATGGAGACAAGATTCCAATAATCATAGTTTTGCATAGAGGACAAGGTCATAGAATGCGGTCATAAGTTCTTGATGGTTTAGAGACTAGAGCTAAAGAGATATGAAAAGAATCTAGTTATTTGTATATTCAACGTGTCCAAAGGGTGATTTTAACAGTCAAATCGGACTCCAGATCTATGATAGTGGTGAACTAAGACATTTTTTATAAAGTATGGTCACATGGATTTAAAGGGATCAAATGTTGTGTTTCCATGTGGTTATATGGAAGACAGATAAAACATAGAAAAATAGCTATGTAGGTAAAATAAATCGCTTGGCTTGAAAAATAAGTAAGTCAAGAGAGGTAGTTCCATCTATAAATATGAATTCGTTGTTAAAGAATATTAAGTATGAATGAATGGATGCATAAGTAGAGTGCATAATCTGTTCATGAGAAATGGAATGATCAGTGTGAGGTCTGGGATAGTAAAGAGAAGAACAAGGCATTAAAGTGAAATGTTGTGCACTCTCCAAGAGGTTTTCTAGTTAACCAAGAATGATCATTGTTGAAGTAAAGAAAAAGAAGAAGATAAGAGATCAAGGAGTCTCAATGAGGATAATTAAAAAGAGTCTTTATAGATCTAGTTTGAAAATGTGATGAACAAGTATCTAGGATTGAAAAAGCTTTATGAGACAAATATAAGGGGATTAGTTTCTCTTGTAAGTTGGTGCTTGCAAATCTAAGTAGATTGATGTTTCCAACAAGTTTGCACTTACAAATTAAAGGGGACTCGTGTTGCTTATAGGTGTGTACCTATAACAACTGTAACAATTTTTTGGTGTTTGTTTAGATTGATCAATTAAAAGAAGTTTTTGTGGTTTTCTCCAAGATGGGTTTCCACATATATCTTGTGGTCAATTCTATCATTTCATTGATTCTTTATTGTGTTTGAATGATTTAATTCAGTAATACTTTATTATAAATATTCACCCTTCCACTTCTTAGTATAATTATGAATTCAATAATTTGTATCAGAGTGAGTTCCTTCAAAGATAGTTTAACCACTTGAAGGTAGATCTTAATGGGACTAATGGGTCGTCATCATGTATCCTTTTCAAACAAAGCACCACTATTTGATGGAACCAATCATGATTACTAACATCTAAGAATGGTAGCCTATTTTATGTCTCTTAGTGTTCATATTTGGTTATCTGTTGTGGATGGAAACACAGCTCCAACAACTCTTTGAATAAAAATAAACAGGAGAAAGGAATTTATAAAAAATGCAAAAGCAATGAATGCAATTCTATGTGGTCTCGCTGGATATGAGTTTTCTAAAGTGATACATTGTAAATTTTCGAAGGAGGTCTAGGATAAGCATTCAGGTAACTATGATGGAGATGAGAAAGTAAAGAGAGATAAACTCCAAACACACAGAATGTTGTTTGAAACTCTAAATATGAAGATATTGTGGAATTATTTCTTCAGGTACATCAAGTTGTAAACACTATTAAATGACTTTATAATAAGGTTGATGAAGCAATAATTGTTCAGAAAGTGTTGTGATCTCTTCCCATGATATTCAATGTTAATGTTTCAACCATGTAGGAGATGAAAGAGATATAAAATTTAAATATGAATGAACTACATCAAATCCTCCAACAATGAAACGAGGATCAGAAAGAGCAATCAATATCAAAGGGGGTTTCCTTTAGAGCCTCAAAGAAATAAAATGAACATCAAACCGAGGATTTCTCTAGATATAAATAAAATCCTGAGGAAGCTCAATTTGTATAGAGGAAGTTGAAAAGGGATCTGGGAAGTATAAAGGTACGTTGCTGCTTAAGCTCTTTGATTATGGTATCATTGGTCTTTTTGATTCTAAATGTCCTTATCCTAAAGTAAAATATTGTTAATAAAGTAAGAAAATATAAGGATAAGAGAAGATATCAAAAATATAATAAGGGAATTACTCTTAAGAAGAAATGCTTCCATTCCAAAAAATACCATGGCTCATCAAAAGAAAGTAATGAACATAGATCTGATGAAGAGAAAAAATAATGTCTAATCATGGCCATAGAGACTAAGTATAATAATACAAATAATTTAAATCTTGAGAAAGGAGTTGTTGAAGCTAAAGTATAGCTTCGTGTTAGAAAATTATATATTACAAAGCAATGGAATAGATAAAATATTGCAGAAATATAAACACAGAAAACGCATAAATCAAGAGAGACGTAGATATACGTGGTTCACCCAGTTTAGGCTACATCCATGGAGAAACAACCAGTCTTTCCTTTTATATTATCCAGCAAACTAAAGAGATACAACCTACAGTAGATCCATTGTAATTCCCTCTTCTCTCTCACACAATATCCTCTCTCTTTCTCACTCTGAATATAGATCTACATAGACATAATACAATTCCCTCATATATAGCGAGGGGTTGCCTTCTAGGGTAAAAATACCTAAATTAAATAAAACTTCTACCATCAGATCTTCGTCTAATGAACGACTTAGACTGACTATGAAATTACAACATTTTACAAGGAAAATTTACATCTACTTTTAGCTTCGGGGGCACTGCCCCCGATCTCGCTACCAAGGGGGGGCTCCCAAAGGTCACAGCCGCCCCATGGACCCCCCTGCAGTGTATATTTTATGGACGGTGTTGCCGCCACATTACGAACTGGGGTCCAATGTGGTGATACCTCTAAATAAACAAGATAATCAAGCTCCACACCCAACAATCTCCCACTTGGAGACTGATTATAGCAACTCCATCGCTGCTTCATTTGCTAGACAATGACTCCACCTTGGACCCATTTGTTTCTCATATTCTTCATCACACTTGAAGACCACTTGAAACTGATCAGATTCTTAGTTTCTCCCTGGTTACAACTTTTTTTAACATATTTGTAGGATTCTGTGTAATTTGTATCTTTTCCAGCGTCAACTGTCCATCTTCCAACACTGACCGTATGAAATGGTACTTGAGCTTTATATGTTTAGTCTTGGAATGAAATGCAGAGTTCTTTTAAGATGTATGGCACTCTGGCTGTCATTGTATAACCTGCCCAACTGTTGCTTCTTACCCAATTCATCCAGAAACATTTGTAACCAAATCATTTCTTTACTAGCCTCTATAGCAGCAACATACTCTTCTTTTGTTGTTGAGAGTGCAACAACACTTTGTAGTTTTGAGACCCAACTGACAGTTGTTCCACCTACAGTAAAAACATACCCTATTGTGTTCCTCCTGTTATCTCAATCACCCGCCATATCTGCATTACATATCCCTGTAGAGCAATGTTTGAACCACCAAAGCATAATACATGATTTGTGGTACCTCTCAAATACCTGAGAATCCACTTCACTGCCATCCAATGTTATTTTCCTAGATTTTTCATGTACCTACTTACAACTCCCACTGAATGTGCAATATCAGACCTTGTGCAAACCATTGCATACATTAAGCTTCCAACTGCTGATGCATATGGAAATTTAGACATATGAGCCATTTTTTCGAGAGCCTTGGGACAATCCTCCATACTTAATTTGAAATGGCTAGCCAAAGGTATACTAACTGGTTTTCCATTATGCATATTAAACCTTTTTAACACCTTTTCTATTTGTTTTGCAGCACCCAAATCCTTCATTGCAAATGAGTTCGCCAATTTTCTTATGAGCACATGTATTCCTGCATGTTAGAACCTGCAATAAGCATGTCATCTACATACAATAACAATATAATATAGCTACCATCGTTTTTCCTTTTGAGATGAACATAATGATCAGAGTCACATCTAGTATAACCTTGCTCAGACATAAACCTGTCAAATTTTAGATACCACTACCTTGGAGCTTTTTTTAAGCCATACAAGCTCTTCTTCAACTTGCACACTAGTTTCTCCTTTCATTTTACCTCATACCCTATGGCTGATGCATATATATATATATCTCTTCCTCCAAATCCCCATCGAGAAAGGTTGTCTTTACATCTAACTTCTCAAGATGCAAATCTTCAGTTGCTACTAGACTTAGAATAGTTCTAATTGAAGTCATTTTAACAACAGGAGAAAATATTTCATCAAAGTCTATACTCTTTTTTTCTGCAAACCCTTTCACCACAAGTCTAGATGTATACCTTTTTCTACCTCCACCTTCTTCCTTCAACTTGTGAACACATTTATTCTGCAATGTTGTTTTACCTGCAGGCAACCGACTAAGTCCCAACTATGGTTATGTGCTAAGGAGTTCATCTCTTCTTTCATGGCTTGCTCCCACTTCTTCCTAGTTTCTACCTATACTGCTTCTTCATGACATTCTGGTTCACCAGAATGAGTCAACAATACATAATATAATGAAGGAGAGTATTGTTCAAGGTGTCTACTTATCCTGATAGATATTCTAACACCAATTTCAGGTGTTTGAGGTGCTTGTTGTTGTTGTGGTTATTGTTCTAGATGTTGATCATTATGATTTTCAGGCACCATCACTTTTTCTATGATCTCGTCAAGCACTGTGTGTCCTCTATTTTCTTTTTCCTATTTCTTTTCGTGTAGCTGATCTTTATACAAAACCTTTTCATTGAATATGACATCTCTGCTCCTAATGATTTTGTGTTTTTCATAATCATAAAAGCGATAACCAAAATCATTAACACCATATCCAATAAAAGTACATTTCTTTGATTTTGCCTCAAGCTTTGTTCTATTTTATTTATTAATGTGGACAAAGGCTTCAGAACCAAAAGTCTTTTAAAAAGAGTAGTTTACCATTTTACCTGTCCATACCTCCTTTGGAATACCAGCATCCAAGGAACTTGAAGGCCCTCCATTTATTAGATAAACAACATTATCTACAACATCTTCCCGATATTTTAAAGGCAATCCTACATGAAATATCATGCACCTTGCACACTCCATGATTGTCATGTTCATCCTTTCTAATACACCATTTTCTTGTGGTGTTTCTGGAACTGTCTTCTCTCTGTGAATTCCATTCTCTGAACAATGCCTATCAAACTCTTTACTGTATTATTCACCTCCATTGTCTGATCTGAGACACTTCAACCTTTTTCTTGTCTCATTTTTAGCCAAAGCTTTCCATTTCATGAAAGTAATAAATACATCAGATTTATTTCGAATACAATAAATCCAGGTTTTTCTGGTTGCATCATCAATAAAAGTAACATAATAACAAGAGCCATCGGTAGATGATACTTGAGCAAGTCCCCATACATCTGTATGCACAAGCTCTAATTTTTCTCTCTTCTTTTCTTTCCCAACTCTAAGGAATCTGACTCTCTTCTGTTTTTCATAAACACAATTCTCACAGAATTTTAAATCAACATGCTTCAAACCTGGAAACAAATTTCTTGAGTGAAGAATTTGCATCCCCTTCTCACTCATTTTCCCGAGCCTATGATGCTATAATATCATATCTTCTCCTATGGAGGTTAAAGCATTAACAAAATTAGAAATACCATTGCATAAATACAATGTACACCAACCTTTTCTCCTTTTTCTATTACCAGGGATTCTTTAGTGACCTTCCAGGTTTTATCTGTAAAAGTAGTCACACAGCCTTCACCTCCCAACTGCCCTGTTGAAATAAGATTTTTTTTCAGATCTCGAACACGCCTTACCTCCTTCAATAGCCATTGATTTCCATTCTACTATTTTATGAAAATTGTACCCATTCCAATGATTTTATAGGGTTTATCATCACCCAATCGAACCTATCCAAAATCTCCTTGAACATAATTATGAAAATGTTTCCTATCAGGTGTGGCATGGAATGAGGCCCCTGAATCTACCACCCAGGCATCAATAATATTTTCTAAAAAAAGAATCAAAGCATCTTGCGACACATTACCTGTCACATTCACTTCATGATTTTTTTTTTGCTGCACGTCTCCTTCTTTTTCCTTCTGAGACTTGTAGCCTTTCTTCAGGTGTCCTTTTTTCCTACATTTCTAGCACACTATCCCCGATATGAACTTGGATCTACCTTTCCTTGACTTACTGCGATATCCTGGGCTCTTTCCTCTTTCCATTTTTCTTCCCCTAGTCTCTGTAGTCAAAGCATTACCTGATGTCTCACCGGAGCTTTTCCGTCGCATTTCCTCGCTAAGGATTGCACTGACAACATCATCAAACTTTAAAGTACTAGATCTAGAGACAAATTTACTAATGGCCATAACTAAACCATTCCAACTTTCTAGAAACGAGCACATAAATAATAGAGCCCTAACTTCATCATCAAAAGTTACCCCTACATAACTTAACTGACTGGTAACTGTATTAAATTCATTTAAATGATCAGCAACAAATCCACCTTCTGAAATTTTCATATTAAATAAATGCTTCATAAGAAATACCTTATTTGAGTTCAAGGGTTTTTCATATAGTTTGCCCAATGTCGACATTAAACCCTCTGTTGTCATTTTCTTTGAAATATTAAACACTACCAATGCCACTAGGCACAGTCGTATTGTTCCAAGTGCCTTTCTGTCGAGAATATCCCATTCTATGTTGGTCATACTCATTGGCTTCTTTGCCTTTCCGCTCAATGGTTGGTACAGATATCTCTTATACAGATAATCTTCAATCTGCATCTTCCACAACTGGTAGTTCTGGCCATTAAATTTTTCGACCCTAAACCTACCATCTTCCGCCATTGCTCCCACTCGAACCAGGAACCCTTTTCCCCTGCGATTTTATCAGCCAAATAGACCTTTGGCTCTGATACCATGTTAGAGTCACTCTCTTAAAAATCAATAATAAATCCAATTAAATAAATAAAATCATGGGAATTCCTCAAACCAAGGATTCTAGTTTGGATGAGAGATTCTCTCCAACTAGCTCTCCTAAATTAGTGTGTAAGTTGAGAAATTGTCTCAACCAAGTGATTCTAAGATAGATGCACTATCTTAATACCACTTGCTCATGTATTTAAATATATTATTAAATTATTTGAATAAGCGATAATTACATGAGCATGAGAGACGACATGATGGCTCTTTCCCTTTTCTGCCAGTTTAATGTTTGTCTATTAATTTGTTGTGCATATGATTATATGGCTGTGTGATTCTTCTTCATGTGGTATCAGAGCCAGTATGGATAAGTGTTGCTATGGAAATTTTATATAATTACAATGGAATGTTGTGCAGGCTGTTGGATTTGACTGTTGTATGTTTTCATAGGAATTGAAACCTGCATTATTGTTGCATGGAATAAGGAGTGTGTAGGAGTTTGATGGAAGCTGCAAATATCTCTTTGTGCCATTAAAAGTTTTAATGTCAAATTCTACATATCACAGAGCTATATGGATCATAGAGAAGCATGGATCTATAACACATTGTTTGTGTAGATTGGAACATTGATGTTGAATAGCGCAACATATTCCAATCAATTTTCAGGACTCTGCAGCCTGTAGCACTTGAAAAAACACACATTCGAGGTCATTCTGGCCATGGTGAAACGTAGCTACCTTGGATATTTTCTTTAGCTCTGGTTTTTTCAGAGCCAATTTTCCTTTGAGCTTTAACGCTTGAAGACAACAAACTATAGAGCCTTCTGAATCGGAATTGATCATCTCAGTACAATCGTCATTAAAGTCAGCTGCATGGCCATTGCTTGAAGGTGCAGGCTCTTGTTTTGGCGCATCGTTGTATTCTTCCTAGCTATCACATAATGCTGCTTATTTTGGTATTCAAGAATCATTATGGGGGTTGAAAATTCACTAGAGTTATACGGTGAATCCTCTAGCAGCTTCTCACAGATCTTCCTGGATTTACAATTCTCATGTTGTTCATTACTGAACATATTGTTTTGTGGTTGATTCAGATGCCTTCCATCCCCAATCACAGAGGCTTTCTTCCCAAAATCATCACCTGCTTCTCGCAACTCATTCAGAGACCTAGACTCGTCCTTGATGACCCCGCGTAGAAGACTTCGGCAGGTTCTTAATTCTTACTGTTGAACAACCAAAATTCCTATTGCCTTCTAATGTTTGTCTTGAACAAGGGGACTTCTTCTCTCTTCCTGGGGCCTAGATATGTGGGCTCCAACATTGCGTAGAGACGTATTATCTTTCTCAAGTGGAGCTTATAACAGTGGCCACAAGAGTGTCACCAATGCTTTTGTATTTGGTTTCTGGTAGTTAGATCAACTTGGCATGTCAGCAAAGTTCAATACAACGTCTTACTGCAGATAGAGCTTGATTGGTGGTAACTATGGCCTTTTAAACACGACCAATTTCTCACCTAATCCTGATTATTACAACGCACTTCTTTGGCATCAATTGATGGGAACACGTGTTCTTGACACAACTTCAGAAGGATCAGAATACGTACACACTTACACACATTGTGCCAAGAATGACAAGGGAGTCACTTTGTTGTTGATCAACTTCAGCAATAACACTCGTGCCTATGTGTGGGCCTTTGCAGGTTCAAGAAATTCCACACGGAAAAGAACTAGATTTGAGTATCATCTGCTACCACAACCTGTGCACAAATAAGAAGAAGCAACAACAAAATGGTAAAAAAAATTTTGGAGAGATAAGTGTTTATCATAAAGTTTTTTCTTTTGGAGTGGTAAGTGATATTGGGAGTGATAAGTTTAATTTTGCGATTTTTTTATTAAGGTGAAATGATTTTATTGTATTTGGAGTGATAAGGCTGTAATTCTAGGAGGTTTGAAAATTTCTTATTTTTATTTTTTGAAGACAAGTTGCTTCAAGAATCTGTGAGCTTGGCATTATCATTGTTGGAGAAATTTCATTCACGATTGTGTGAAGGTGAGGGTTGATGTGAAAGAGAGGTAAAACAGATATTAAAGTTAACTTTGACGCTAGAACTTAGCATTATCATTGTTTTAGAGTTAGTTTTTAAAGACAATTTGATGCCAAGGAGTTCTCAGTCTGTGTTTGAGATGCCTCACTGAAGACATTTTCATGATGATGTATCTTGAAGGTTAGTAAAAACATATCCTTTTGTGGTGATCATGTCCTAGATCCACCCGAAATTGAATAAGGGGATCATAGGTACACTCTGTGTCATGAATATGCTTGCATGATTTGAGTCGAATTTGTAAAAGCTCTCTTTGTATTATTCTTAAACAACTACATGCACTTAAGCAAGATTAAGCATAAGAATGCTTAATCAAACTCCTGTAATCAATCTTAAGTACACAAGCACAAAGCGTCACATCATCGACTTGATAAAAGTAATATTCTGCAACAACATTTCACAACAACTAATCAAAGCAATCAAGTTAAGAACACTACAAAGTCAAGCATTTCAAGCCAAGATGACATTTGTACATCAACATCCAATCAAGCTGTCATCTCCATCAACAATTTTTTACATCCATTCAACAACATTTTTTTGGCAATTGCACTTGCACCATTTTTTTAATAAAATACCAAACTGTAACTTGCAAATCATAACTTGTAATTTGTCTTATCATCAAAGACAAATTGAACTGAATTGTAAGGGTGCATTCTCGATTGAAACCGATACCCACACTTTGAATTGATAGGGAATCAATTAAACCAAGTGTATCCATTGTTTTTTAACTAAGTCACTCAAATCATTGTAAGCATTTCTCTTGGGTGCATTTTCGATAGTATTTGACACCCTTCTTTTGATCAATCAAGAATTTCAGTTCAAGCGAGCGTGCAACAATTAATCAAACATCAAGCAACCGAGTTCTACAAATCCATCAAGTATTAAAAGTAAGCGAGCATGAGTTCCAACCAGTTCACACGACAAAAAGCATTTAGTTGTTAATGATTCTTAACAATTTGATCCTCTCAACCGCTAAAGACATGGTGTAATTCAGCAACTCAACTCTTATTGATATTCAAGTGCATATTCAACATGCACATGAAACGATTGAGTTCCTTCAACTGGAGATGCAACTGCAGAGAAATGAGTTTCATGAGAAGCGTGTCGCTTCCAAGTCTTTGACCAATCCAGAGATAGCTGATCATTCGACTTCCTTCATCCAACCAGCTTCAAGTGTTGAAGTTGTTACAGTTCAACTTTCTTCCAAACCAATCATCAAGCCATGGGAAGAAATTCAAAGTAACAAAAATCAACAAGGATTAGGATATGACAAAGATGAAAACAACTTGCATATCCCCAATTACTCTAAGTCGATCAAGTTCATCAGTGCAGGATTTCTTGATCAAATACAATCAACAAGCCATGAGAAAGTTGAAGACAAAGAGCAATACATACAAACTGAAGTTGCAGACAAACTGAAATGTTCTCATTGTCAAAGACCCAGTCATCTGGAAGATCCGTGTTTTGATCTCCATCCTTGTCACCATTGTGGCAAGTTAAATCATTCATTAGGGAAATGTAGCAAGCAACAACAATCAAGCAGATTGAAGATCGATTATTCATGGATCGATCCCTGGGAATGGTCATCCACAGTCAAAATATTGTATAAGTTTTAAAATCGAATTCACTCACACATATTGCATTCAACAATCAAATGAAGATGGTACTCTTGTGCAGTTGAATGGGGGAGTACACCGGTGAAACACTCCTACACTTGAATGGGGGGAGTTCATAATTCAGATATAATTTGCAGAAGATTGTCTCTCCTTTCAGTTGACAAAGGGGGGAAGATGTCAATAAAATTGATAAAGTGGTTGTCAAACTAAAGTCTCGACAAAATCAGTGAAGCAGCCAATGGGCATCTTCATCAACCAATGGGTGATCATCATCAGAAAATACGCTAGTGGGCGTTCATCAAATTGTGTCAATGGACACCGGATGCTGTTTTCAAGCAATGGACAATTGGATCCTTTTGCAGGTTGGCACGTGATGGAGTTTTCAAATGAAATTAAGAGATGAATCAGTCATGCAGCTGACTCATGGTCTCTTCATATTGCAATGTCTTCAACATCCAACTTTGGCGGTTTTTGAGGAAAATGTTTTTTGAGGATCAACTTGAGAACTTGGAAGATGGTTCCTTGTTCGTTTTGGATTTATCATTGGGGGGGGGAATGTTAGCCTCACTCTCTTAAAAATAAATAATAAATCCAATTAAATAAATGAAATCATGAGAATTCCTCAAACCAAGGATTCTAGTTTGGATGAGAGATTCTGTCCAACTAGCTCTCCTAAATTAGTGTGTAAGTTGAGAAATTGTCTCAACCAAGTGAGCCTAAAATAGACACACTATCTTAAGACCACTTGCTCATGTATTTAAATGTATTATTAAATTATTTGAATAAGAGATAATTACATGAGCATGAGAGACCACATGATGGCTCTCTTCCTTTTCTGCCAGTTTAATGTTTGTGTGTTAATTTGTTGTGCATATGATTATATGGCTGTGTGATTCTTCTTCATACCAGTTGCTAGAAAATTATATATTACAAAGCAATGGAACACATAAAATATTGCAGAAATATAAACACAAAAAATGTAGGAAACAAGAGAAACACAGATATACGTGGTTCACCCAGTTTGGGCTACGTCCACGGAGAAACAACCACTCCTTCCTTTTATATTATCCAACAAACTAAAGAGATACAACCTACAATAGATCCGATGTAATTCCCTCTTCGCTCTCACATAATCTCCTTTCTCTTTCTCACTTAGAATACAAATCTACATAGATGCAATACAGTTCCCTCATATATAGCAAGGGGTTTCCTTCTAGGGCAAAAAAACCTAAATTAAACATAACTTCTACCATCATATCTCCTCCTAATGAGCGGCCCAGATTGACTACGAAATTACAACATTTTACGAGGCAATTTTACATTTATTTTTAGCTTCAGGGGCACTGCCCTCAATTGTCGGTATTATGATACAAATTTGGCACTATGACATAGGTGTTGTCCTTGATGGCAGCTCACACAAATGATAGATCATAGTTCAAGATCACAAAATGAAGAAAGAGAGGTATGCGCAGGTTCCCCATTGAACAAGCCACATGTACACGTGGGTTCGTAGACCAAAAGACGCGTATAGCATAAACACGCACTTTCACAGAAGGAAAGGCGCGTACATGTTGGAAAACTTAGTTTTGGTCCATGGTATTTGGTCCATGGTATTTTGATCAATGGTATTGGTCCAAGGTATCTTGTCTGAAGTGTTGACCCCAGGTATTTGGTCCAAAGTATTGATTCTAAGTGGTTTTGGACCATGGTATTGAGTAAGGCCTAAGACTATAAAAGGAGGAGAAGATCATTAGGCAAAGGTGCTCATGAATTGAATATCTAATCAAGAGCAAGATCTAGAATACAGGTTATTGGGTTATGGTGCACAGCTGGATCTGAATCAAGGATGAACCTGAGAACTTGGTGAAGGATAAGTTCTATTGATGGGTCAAGATCTGAAGGCTTGAAGAGAAGTATCTTTGTGTGGTTTTGATCTTTTATATAAACAATTGGCGCATGTTGTAATTTGTAAATATGATGATCTGGGTATAACTGATGTCTAGAATTGTTGTAAGGTTTAAATCATAATTTACAGATCTGTACGCAAGTTCACTTTAGTAGAGGTGCGTATATACGTTGGTTCTGCATATCAAAACAGTGTATACGTAGGTTTGCCTTGAGAAAACGGCGTATGTACGTAGGTTCGACACATTGAAGTAGCATATACCTAATAAAATATGCTTTAGCTACTTTTGTTTTCTTTTGCAGTGTTTTGGGTTCTAGCTTGGGTTCTGGTTACTGTTACTGTATTCTCGTTACAACATTCTGAGAAGTGATTGATTGATTCAGTTTTAGTTGGTGCAAAGGAGATTGATTGATGCAGATATATTTGACGTTTGATTGATGTTATTGATGGATCCAGTTTGAAAATTTATGAAACATGGTCCCTAGAATAAAAGAGAAGGTTGTAGCCTTCTGTAGGTAGAAGCCTGCGTACTGGTATAAGACTGCACCAGTACAAAAATTGTAAAAAGAAGTTTCTTATTAAAAGAAGATAGAGACGACTGCAGCAGGTGGCTTTCACCCACATTGAGTTTCCATCTTATATCTTGTGTTCATGTGTGTGATTATCTATTCTGTTTTTATTGCACCTGGTTACTTTTTTTATGGTTTTGATGCATAGATTAAAGATCAAAATATGATGAATTAACTAAGTTATAAGTTTGAAGGGTATACGCTAGTTGCCTTAAATACAGTTGTGTATACACGCAAGTTTGATTAACTAAAGTAGCGTATATAAATCTCAAATGAAATATTATTGACTTGCTAATACTGATTCACCCCCCCTCTCAATATTATTTCCAGTAATTGGTATCAAAGTAGGTCCTTCAGAAGAAGCTTGATCGCTTGAAAGAAGATCTTTCATCATGAGTAACTACGAAAGAGAGGGATCCATTAGATGACCAATCTTTGATGGGAGAAATTTTGTTTATTGGAAGGTAAGAACCACAACCTATCTTCAATCTCTTGGAACAGATGTCTGGGAAATCGTGGAAGGAGGATATACATTTCCATCAGCAATTCCGACAGATACGACAGGTAAAAAGCAATATGAAACCAATGCCAACACTGTAAATACATTATTGGGGAGTTTGTCACAATCATAATTTTTCAAAGATATGCAGCTCAAAACCACCAAAGAAATATGGGGCAAGATCATTCTAAGATATGAAGGAGACAATCAAGTAAAACGTGAAAAACTACAATCTCTCAGAATTCAATATGAAACTCTCAAAATGCACAATGATGAAAGTATATCTAATTACTTCTCACGTATAGATGAGATTGTTAATTGCATGAAGAACTTGGGTGAAGAGATAAAATAAGTTACTTTAGTTAAAAAGGTTTTAAGATCCTTGTCTACTAAGTTTAAATCAAAAGTTTATGCCATAGAAGAAAAGCAGGATCTTCAGAGTATCACTATGACACAGCTGCACAGAATCTTAACTGCTTTCAAAATGAGAAAAGGAGGTCCATCAGACATAAGAGAAGCCACATTCAAAGCTTTAGGAAGAGAAGAACTCAATGAATTAGGACATATTTCAGAAGAAGAGGAAGAAGCAAACTTTGTCAATAACCTTCAACGGGGTTCTGAAAGATTCAGAGGTAAATTACCTTTTAAATGTTTTGCTTGTGGAAGAGTCGGTCACTATGCTGCCAAATGTCCTCATAAAGATAAGCTTGATAAAGGTAAGGAATCAGCAAATTGGAATAGAAAACAAAGTGTAAGTAAGAAGAGATACTATACGCATGAAGATAGCTATGGTTATCAAATAATAATGAAGATAATGATGACTATAGACTTTTGATGGCTTTTGAAGATGATGATTTCTTGTATGCTTTAGATGAAGATAATCTTTATGAAGAAATCTCTAAACTCAAAATCTGTTTAGAAGAAAAGAATATGATTATATATACTCTGACATTCCAACTTGCTGAAAGAGAAAACACAATGAAAAACTAGAATGTGAAATTGTGGGTCTAAGGAAAGATATTGAGAAAACAAAAGATCTCAATCTCAGATTTTCTATAGGATCAAAAAATTTAGATGAAATTATCAAAGTGCAGCATTCTCCTCTGATAAAGATAGGTCTTGGATATACTGAAGAAGCATCTCAAGCACAGAAGACATCAACCTCCACTAAAAGCTATCTTGATGCAGCAAAGAGCAGTGAACAGTTTGACAATCGTCAGAAAAGGCATAATGCAGTTCACCAAGTAAATCAAGTTCAATCTACTTCGAGGATGAACAGAAGTTACAACCAACCTCAGGTAAATCATACTCAATTTGCTTCAAGAATGAATGTTAATGGAAACAACAATCACCAAGTTAGTAGATTCGATAATTGCAGGAACTTCTTTAATGGCCAATGTTTTTCATGTCATAACTTTGGACACAAAGCTGCCCAATGTGTTGCCTACAAGACCATCATGACTAGAGAAGCACGAAATCAAAGGAATGTGACAGGGATCATGAAAGTGACCTACAATAACTTTTCGCTTCTTGAAAATGAAATAGAATTCTCTATCTGTAACAACTTCGATCATGAAGATTCTGAATGCAGGAGTAAATTTCAGGAAACATCTCAGAAGGAGAAAACTTCATTGAGTGAAAAAATATGGAGAAAGAAAGAACCACAAACGGAAAGATGTGGTATAGCCTTGTATGCAGAAGGACAAGAAAATCAATGGTACATCAACAGTGGATGCTCGCAACACATGACAGGTGATAAAGAAAAACTTCAGTCATACAATGCCTTAGAAAAGGAAAAGAAGGTCTCATTTGGAAATTACACTCCTGCTGTCATAAAAGGTAAAGGTTTTGTTCTCTTAAAATAAAAGGTTAAAGCTGGGAATGTTATGTATGTTGATGGTCTAAAGCATAACCTATTGAGTGTTAGTCAAATGTATGATCAGGGAAATGAAGTAGTATTTCGATCAAATGGATGTGTTGTTTGTGAGCTTGATATAGGAGAAACCGTGATCAAAGGCATAAGAACTCCAAACAACTTATACATACTCAAAGGAGGACAACAACAATGCTATCTAAGCAAAAATGATGAACACTGGCTATGGCATAGAAGATTGGGGCATCTAAGTTTCCCACAAATAAGGAAAGCATGCAAATTCCAAGCTATTCGTGATCTTCCTGATATCAGCATTCCAAAAAATACAATATGCAAATCATCTCAATTTGGTAAGCAAACCAGAGCACATTTCCCTGAGAAGGAAGGATCAACTAGTAAGCCTCTTAGACTTGTTCATACTGATTTATGTGGTCCATCAAGGAAAAAGTCACCTCGTGGAGAAGAATAATTTATATTGTTCATTGACAATTTTTCGAGAATGTGTTGGATAGGACTTCTAAAGCATAAAGATGAAGCATTTGAGAAGTTCAAAGCCTTCAAAGCTTTGGTTGAAAATGAATCAGATCGCAAAATCAAATGCCTCAGAGGAGGGGAATTTACCTCGGATGAATTCTTTGACTTTTGTGAAGAACATGGAATAAAAAGAGAATTCTCCACCACAAGGACTCCTCAGCAAAATGGAGTGGTAGAAAGGATGAATAGAACTATTCAACAAATGGCTTGTGCGATGCTAGATGTGTCTGGAACTCCTGCAACCTTCTGGGGAGAAATTGCATTTTTTGTTGTCATTATCCTCAACAAAACAAACGTTCGAGTAAACATCACTCAAACTCCACATGAACTTTGATATGGTAAGACTCCTACTGTAAAATACTTCAAAGTTTTTGGAAGCAAATGTTACATCAAAAGGACTGATGAAAAACTTGGCAAGTTTCAACCTAGAGCAGATGAAGGCATTCTCCTTGGTTACTCTTCCCGAAGTAAAGGATATAAGTGTTATAATAAAAGACTTGGGAAAATTATTGAAAGTATTGATGTTGCGGTTGATGAATCAGGCAAAAATCCAAAGCAAGTAAAAACCAAAGAGTGTGAAGAAGATGAGGATTATACTTCCACATCAAATTAGACTAATTCTGAAGAAGAAGAAACCAATGAAGCACCAGAAGGATAGATAACGGAGAAGAAAAGACTCCATCCAAGTATGTTCAGAAAAATCATCTAGAGACTCAAATTTTGGGACAGAAAGAGGCAGGTGTGCAGACTGTTAACACCCAGGTTGTTCCCTATGACTCCCAAGGGAATACGGCCGGGGTAACCACTAACCAGTCTTTGGATTTCAGCTTCTAGCCAAGCTGTAATCAGAGAGGGCTCTCTCTATAAAGTTTAGCTCTGTTTTGGTAGTATTTTAGGCTAGCTTTGATGTTCAGGTTTTGTTTTTGAAATGTGTTTGGTGATGATTCCAGTTAATATATATATAGGTATGTACTAGCATGTCTTAGTCCATTGGGCATGGAGTCAGAGGTCCTTTAGTTTGTCTGATACTGTGTAATACCTTAGTGATGCTGCAGAGCCAGGTTTGTGTCTGAGGAAAAACGTTCATAATAGTTATTAAGTGAGTGTATTCAGTTTATGTAAGGCAATTAAGAATCTCACAGAAAACTGCTGAAGAAAAGACAGTGGGAATGTCAAACTAGAAGCAATGAAGAATTTCCAGTTAACATTAACACATATAGAATTAATTAGACACATGAGCAGTTAAGAATTCATGTATATCGTTAATCCTGAAGATAAACATTCACAGCAGTAAAAATTGAGCACAAGGTGTAATGAAACAAATCCTGTACTATTCTTTTTCTTTACTGCTAGCTTAGAACAACATAAGTGTGGTTTGATAAACATAAGAAAACAAGAAACAGAGATTTGAGAAAAACTTGTTATTTCATCAGACAGCACAGGAATTCTGCATCAGCACATCAAGCATCATCCATACATCAAATACTTCAGGAAATCTCTGAGCTGGTCCAGCCCTCTGTATTAGATAAAACTGAAAGTATACAATAGATTCTCCTTGGAGTCAAAATCACCAACCCCTTATGTGTTACTAAGGGGAGTATTTATACAAAATTCACATGTAATAATATCAAGAAGAGGAGTTAATGGCTCATAAATGTTTTATGCCAACTCCTGGAGCTTGGTAGCTGAGGAAGTAAAAGCTGTAGTAACTTTTATTGCTTTAGCCGTCAAAAATAGTCAGAATTGATGACTTAGTGGGTGTCGAAGTCGGCTGAGGCTAAGCTGTCCAAATATGCGCATTTGCTTATCCTTTAGGCTAGCTGTCATTTTTCCTGTGCTGAGTCACCCTTTCAGCTGCCTTTATTGCTGACTTTATCCTGCTGTTTGTTTTGTAGTGACCTGGAGCTGGCAGTGGCCGAACAATTGAGGCTATCGTGGCAAAATCTGGAGCATTGCTTGCCACCAATCCTCCTTGGGCATTTGATGTCTCCGAATTTTTATCAAGGTCTCATCGGCCTCTGTATACCTATAAAAGTTAGGTGGAGTTTCAAACAGATGATTCACCTCATTTTCAATGAAGAACAGGCCTTCAAGTTTATCATACAAGCTCTGTCCTGTGGGGGGTCCTGTTTGCTCAGATGTACTGCCAGATGCAATAATTTGATTTTCAATGGTGGTTGCCATTCTGTTGGCAAATTGATCTCGAGAAATCAATTTTCCTGCACCACTTAGGAGGCTGGGCAGTCCCTTTGCTTGCAGTACTGCCATCTTAACTTTATATTCCTCCACCTCAGCTTGGATCTCATAGCACTTCCTCTCCACAGTTTGTACATAATTTCTGAGAGTTAGCACCTTCTTAGCAGTGAGGACGGCCTCAGTTCTGTTGGTAATGCCTATGGCTGCCAGTTCCTCCTTTTCTTGTCTGTTCAAGAAGTCTATCATCCTGTTGGCCTGTTCTGGCTTTTCTCCCAGTGTTGTCTTGGCCTTATGGATTTCTGCTTGTGCCTGGCCCACTAAGTCCATCTGTTCATGTATTGTTTTGATAGACCTCCACTGTTGACTGATGGATTGGCCAATCTTGGCCCATAGAATCCTCTTTATGTCGGCCATGGCAGTCTCTAGATTCAGCTCCTTCTCCAAGGCCTTTATCTTGTCTTTTAGGGCCTTTATTTCTCTGCCCTGCTCTGCTACAGTCATTTTTGACTTGTCATATTTAGTATCCAATTCTGCCAATTTTTCCTTGGCCTTCTTTATTTCATTTGCTTGGAGCTCCATTTCCTTGATGGCCTTAGTTAATTCTTCTACACTTGCGCTGGCATCTGGAGCTGCTGCTGTTCCTGCTGTGGGGGCCACTGCTGCCCCTGAAGTTGTTGCTGTTGTCGAAGTAGTTGGAGGAGCTTGGGAAGTGGATTCTCCCTGTTTATCTTGTAATGCTCCTTCCAGCTCTTTCTCCAATTCCCTGATCCTCTGGTCTTGCTGCATTAGGAGGTCTAATTGGTCATCAGCCTATTTTTGCTTTTGAAGTTCTGCGGTTTGAGGGTGCTCTGTGGGCTGCAGCTTCAACCTCTTCTTTAATGCATTCAGGTCATCATCTTTCTTCTTCATAAGGGCCTTCACACCCTTTGGATCACTAGGATCATGTCTTAGATCAATGATGATGTCCTCAAGAGACTTTATCCTATTGTCCTTGGCTAAGGAGGACATTCTCTCAAAGTCCAACTGTGTATTGGTGTTTTTCAAGGACTCTTTCAGCTCATGGGCCATGGTTTCCCTCTCCACCAAGGTTGCATAAACCATTTCTCTAGCTTGCTTGTGGAGTTCTATTTGGTCCATGGGATGGATGTCTTTGGCCATGACCTCCACCCTTGTCTTCACAAAATCTGCAGCTGACTTAGGCTGCGGTATTGTAGGCTTAAAGTGACTGAGGATTATTTTTTCCTCTTTAATGTCATACACAGACATTAGCCTTTCTTACTGGGCTGGTGTTGCATCTATAAATTGCTTGTAGACCTCAGCCCTCAGCAGATCATTCTGAGCTTTTATTTGTTTGAAAGAAGCCTTAGTGCTCTTGGGCTTCTTGCTCTGCTGGGAGGAGGAAGACACCTCCAAACCAAGTTGCAATCCTTGCTCCTGCTAAAAGGAGCTTGTCCCTGTGTGCTGGTTGCCCTCCCTATTTTTCCTTGAGCTGTCAAGGAATTCTTCAGTGATGTCTTCTACTTCTGGGGAGTCTAGCCTTTTCCTTTTGGCTCCTGGTTGTTGGGAGGATCCACTAACTGGAGTGGACTCTTCTCTGTCTCTTTTCATACCCCTTTCTCCATGTGCTGGGGTCTGCAAACTAGGAGCAGTCAATGGCTCAGTCTGTGGAGGTGGAGTTTACATTACTGGGGCTTCTGGTAGCTCTGTTTGTTGAGGGGCAGTCTGCTCTTGCTACTGTTCTGTTTGCTGCCCTTGTTGGGGCTCTTGATGCTGCTCATTTGCAGGGGCAAGCTTTTCTTTCACTGTTTCCTCCTCTGCCCCCATTATCCCTTTGCCTTTGTCTGCCGCTGGTGCTGCTGTGGAGGGTGCTTGTGTTACTGGTGCAGTCCTTGAGGCCGAGGTCCCTTCTCCTGTTGAATAAGGCCGCTTGAAAGGTACCTGCTGCACAGAGTCTAGGTCAATGGTTTTTTCAAGCTCCTTCATATTCTTTAGCATTATTTCTTCTTCAGTTAGCTTTTCAACTAAAGTACCCTGTAGCCATTCTTGCTGGTTGGCATATCTCTCAATGTGTGGGTACTGACAATGCCTATAACCTAGAAGCCTGTATTTGTTTCTTCTGGCAGTAATGAAGCCCTCAGGGTCATAGGGGACCCACCGGAAACTGTATGATAGTTTATATTTGTCCTTGAGGATGAGGTCAGCATCTTCCCATCCTTCTTTTTTGTTCATGATGAAGGGGCCCAACTGGTGTTTGAACTTGAGGTGGGCCTTCTTTTTGGAGCTCTGGAAATGGGTGAGGTCAGACTGAATCAACTGCCTATAATATTCCAAGGCAAACATCCTCATGGGCACATACTTTGGGAGTCTGTAAGGACAGAGCTCACAGCCATAGACTCTGATGACTGTGTGATCCTCATATAGGTACCAATCACCTATTTTACATTTCTTGGAAAGCTGCAGAGCCTTCTGTATCTCAGTTGACATCCTGGGAGGAGGGGACCTCATCAATAGGCAAGATACTGGATACACAAATTGGTCAACAAACTCACAATAGGAATAGGGTGAGTTTGTGACTTTGTGGTAGACAGAGGTCCAGAAGATAACAGACCTTCTTTCCCCTCTATAATCCAGCTTTTTGATATAGCATGGAAAAGCCTCAGACTGATAGTACATGAAGAGGTGATAGATGTAGGCCGAGTATTTGAAGACCCCCTGCCTATCCACTGCACCCAACTGATCGTGGATTTTGTTAGCAATGAACTTGGCAAAGTTATATTTGCGGGTAGGGGGTTGGCCTGGGCTGTAAACAGCTAGTAATACTAGCATTGTCTCATCCACATGTTCGCTGGTTTTGTATCCCAGCACATAAGCAATCATGTCCAGGAGCAATCTGCCTACTTCAGTGAAGTAGACATCCAAATAAGGAGGTGACCCTGCAGGCTGGCACTCAGGTCTCATGAATGTCCTGGTGACCTTTTGAATCTCCTCACTGGTCATCTTGGCACCAGTGTCCAGCAGATAGTTCATGGAGAATGGGATTAGGAGCTCTGTCTGATCAAAATGTAGCATTTTGTTGATGGACTCAGGATTGATGTAGAAGAGGATCCTCCCAGATGGGGTGCTGATGGCTCTGTGCTGTACATCATAGTTTTCAGCACATAGGCGAATGATTTCAGGAAACACATTTACAGAGGGGAGACAATAGTATGGCAGGTTAGACTCCCATATGCCATATGTATCATGACCATTCAGGTAGTCCTCTCTCAACTGCCTGAAGGTCTGCAGAAAGTCCCTGCTTACCACACAGTCTTCAATAAGGTAGTCCTTGTCAGCAAGAGGCAAGGACTGCAGGTCTTTATTGGGTGGATTTAATGGTGCAACACTGAGAGCTGTGGGTGCAGGGGCAGCCATGGTATGATTTGATGCTGAAGTAAGATGAGTGCAATGGTTTGCAAAGGTACTAAGAGATTGAATGACAAATCGATTGTACACGAAGTCTGAAGTGTTTTTTGCAATGGGAAAGCAGGCTTGCTTCTGCAGTTTTTTGTAAATTCACAGAGGTGTGAATTGCTTAGAGGTAAATTGCAGAGGGTATGAGGTTTTCTTTAGTAGAAACTGCAGCTGGTCTACACCCAGCAAAAGGGAACAATGCTGGGCACCTTGGGGAAGAATTTACAATTTTGGTCCGCGTTTTAACTGTTTTCTGTGTTGAATTATGGTTCTGGGGTGATGTAGGTCACCTTAGCTCACCTTTAGGTATTAGACAGAGCTTGTATGGAGTTTTGACAGGTGCTTTAATGGTGAATTTTACAGAGAAATGGTATGCATGGGCCAAACGGAAGGATTACGGTGAATACCTGGTAAAACGCTTGAAAAGCCTTCGGGCTGAACTGTGGAGGCACGAGGTAGCTGAATTGATAAGCTCGGGCGGCACAAATTCGAATTTTTCAGTTTCAGGAACAATCTGGCGCGGAAGCAGCAGCAAGAGCTCAGTGTATTTTCGCTCGAAAATGACACAAAACGGCTATTTCGGGTGTTAATAACGGCAATTTTGGCAAAAATGGCTTATTGGCGCTTTTCCGCCAATGACGTCAGCATGACGTCACGGCGGGCCCGGGTACGGAGGTGACATGGCTGCTGAGGTGTAGGCCAGGGTGGCAGGACACGGTGGCGGGTGGATAAGGTGGCAGGACTACGTGGAGGGCCACACGACGCGGGGGCGGGGAAGGGAGCTACGTCATGATGACGTATGCACGACGTAAGGGGGAGGTGGTAACGGGATGGTGTTAAGCGGGTTCCCCGCACCACCTTTGGGCAAAGGCGGTATCGGGGAGGGGGGCTCCGAACAACCCCACCGCCTGCCACGCGTCCCTTGTACGGGGCGGAAAACCACTTTCCCCGGACGCTAAAGGTCGGCAGCTCCAGGTCTAAGAATGCCAGCCCACCATTGGATCGTGGGTGGCAGAGGATCGACGGCTGGCGGGCCCTCTGATGAGCCCCAATTTTTGGTATAATTTGGGCTCATTTGGCCTACTTGCTTTGCTCAAACCATTCACTTTTTACTGCTTATGCATGCATTTCTTAGTTTATTCGTGTTGTTTGTAGGAAGAAGGGTAGACATTTTATCTACGTGACTAATGAATTATGATTTCAGGTTTTTGCATTAAAAGGGAGAAAAGACCATGTGAAAAGGAGACAAGGAGACAATGAGGTGGCACTGCTGGTTTTTAGGAGAGGATGTCCACAGTCTTGGGACCCTCCTCGTGATTCCCACCATAGCTCCGAGCTCCAATCCATCTCCCCACCGAGCTTAGAAGCAGCCAGCTGTTCTACAGGAACAACAGTTTTAACTGTTCTATAGGAATAGCAATTATGACTGTCTTACAGGATCAACAGTTTAAACTTCAGTTGGACAGCCGAGCTCCTAAAATCAAGGACACCTTTTGGATGATCGTTTTTGCATAAGTATGGAGGCCGTAGCCTTTGGTAGGTTGTTGAAACTTTCGCATTACTATTGTAATTTTTGAGCACAGCTCGGTGTAGTTCTTTTTGTAAGCCAAGTTTGGCATGACATCAGATTATGAATAAAGAAGGCAGATTTTGATCTAGTTCTGAGTTTTCTCAAGGAGCTATAGCTCTCAGGTTAGGGCCCAACCTGAGAGCAATAGATCTCCTCAGTGTTGTAATGTGTTTGCATTTCGTTCCAGCACTTTGAGTTTGTTTATTTTCACATGCAATTCGAATTCACAGTTTGGTAATTTAGCCGTTTTCATGAGCATAGATAGGACTAGTTTATGGTGACTTGCTTTCAGTTGCTTAAGTTTGATAGGAGGATAGATATAATCTCTTGGAGCTCCAGCAAAAAAGGTTGAGGAAGTCTCCACTGCCATCTCTGTTTGGAGATTGGAGTGCAGCCTATACCAGCCACAAAAATACGCAGTTCTTCACTTTATACATGCTGCAACATAGTCTCATTTATGATAGATCTTTCCATGCACTTCACTCTTGCACCATACACCTTCATCACCGCTTCATGCACATTCCTCTACACGCTTTATATTGTTGTTCATTGAGTTCAGGTAGCTTAGGTTAATGAATTTTCATCTTGGTGACAGTCATAAGCCATTTGTTTCATTTACACTGCTTTTCATCGTTTTATTACCTCCTTCTTCGTCTTGATCACGCATACAACCACACCCTTGACCTCTGCTCCGCTCTGTTATCTTCCAAACTCCTCCACTCCTCACATAACTTCATTCTTTAGACATTTCATTGCTATAACCTTCCATCCATCAACCCACTTCATACACTCGTTCTCCATCCTACTTCTCCACTCCTGAGCCATCACCAGCTTTATTCCTACCTTGCACATCTCCCCCTACCATTCCATCACTCCACCATCACTTCCAACACCCACGGTAGGTCATCCTATAGCAATTTGTAGACTTCCTGTAGAAACCCCTGCGTTTCCTGTAGAATCCCCTGCAGACATCCTGTAGGAGGCCACTCACTCGGTTGCTGAGCCTCTGAACGTGAGGAACCTCTGTGGACTGATGCTAAGGATCTCTGGGAACCTCTCCTAGCCTCCCCAACCTTTCCCAAGCTTTCCTTCCTTCTGCATCACATCTGCACAACCAAACCCTAATAAGCACAAAATCACAATCACTCCATCCACTTAAAGAAAAAATACAAAAACATGTTTTTTAAGATGCAAGTACATTAGATTCATGCATTTTCACTTATTAGAAGTAATGGCATCATTGGTAGAAGTTTCTTTCACATTCTTTGCATCATAGAGGTTAGACTAGTTAAATTAGGGTTTCCTTGTTTTGATTTGCTTTCACTTCATTTTTGCCAAGTAGATTAGTCTTCTTTGAGCTAGCTTTCATCCATCATTTAACAAGCTTCTTCTGAGAGCCTATAGAAGTTGGCTTGAGCCCTAGTGGACTTGTGCCAGCTGACCAAGTGACAGCTGCGACAAGAGCTAGTACTTGTGCATACAGCACCGTCGCTTCCAAGTTTGTACGAACTACCGGGTTGATAAAATTAAGAGACAGGAAGCCCCAGGAGTTGTAGCATTATTGCTAGAATACTGGAGCTCACCATCTTTTTGGCGCCGTTGCCGGGGAAGCGTCAGAGTATTAGCAATTGTTGCTTTTCTTCTACTTTCTTACTCTTACCTTCTGCTAAGTAGTTTACTTCATTTCCATTCTGCAAAAGTAGCATAGCATTTCCTGCTTTCATAGATTAGCATTTCCTTTCTGCAAGCGTAGACTAGCATTTCCTTCCTGCAATTTCATTTGAGCAAAGTAGATTAGTGCTTTCCTGCTTTCAGTTAATTTTGCATCTTTCATAGTTAAGTGTAGATCAATCTGTCTCAGTTTTGCAGGTACCAAAAGAAAAGCAAAGCAAAAGCAAGCAAAAAGAAAAAGAAAGTCTTTTCCATTTCATGCCTCGTAGGAACCGAGATAGATCAGGCAAATTCCTACCAAACACCCCCACCACATCACTAAGTCACCCTTCTCTCTTCTTTGGTGACAGTGACCCAGAGGAACCTATAGGTGAACAACCTGAGATATCCAAAGACCCTATAGTAGAAGAAGAGTTAGAGACCAATCCATCTGAAGCTATGGCTGACAATAGAAGAGAAGATGAGAGAATAGAAGGTGCCTTCCCCATCCGAGAGACCAATGGAGAGATGAAAATGAAAAACATTAGCCCCTCCGCCTTACCTCACTTCCATGGGTTGACCACTGAAGATCCAGATACCTTCCTGTTTGAGTTTGCTGTCCTTTGTAGAACCTATGACTATACTGAAGATGAGCAAAAGTTGAAACTTTTCCCTTCCACTCTCAAGGATGCAGCACTACGCTGGTTCATGGGTTTACCTGGGAATAGTATCACTACTTGGGCTCAGATGCAGCAAGCTTTCAACACCAAGTACCGGGATTACTGTAGGTCTAAGGAAACAAAGGAGGAAATCTTTCGGATGTCCATGGGAAATGATGAGTCCTTAGAGGATTATGAGGAGAGGTTCCAACTAAGCTATAAGCGGGCCAGGTGCACACTTGACCCTGAATCCCTCAAGTTGGTCCTACTCCGAGGAGTCCCTGAAGACCTCTTAGATACCCTTCACATGCTAGCTGGGGGGGACATTTACCCACTGCCTTATGAGGACATCAAGACCGTATTTAGAAACCACTCCAGGGCAGCTCGGAAACGAGGTAGAGGAAACCACCTCCCAACTAGTGTCCCTTTCTCCAAACATGAGCTTGCAAACCAATTAGAAGATCTTAAGAGTGAGGTGAGACAAACCATTGCCATGCAGCTTGATACATTCAGGATTCAGCAAAAGAAAGAAGAGGCTGAGAGAGCCTTGGCTGTCTTCTGTCCTAGGTGCACTAGGAGGCACCCTAAGAATGAATGTCCATTGCATTTGGTTGAAGTGTGTTTCGTTTGTGAGGAGGACCATCCCACAAATCAGTGTCCAACCTTACCTGGGTTTAAAGCCATGTACCAAGGGACCGAAGCTCCCACAAAGCCTCTCTATTACCTCAACCAAAGGAGGCCACAAGGATCTAGACCTTATCAGCAGGGGATGCAAGGGGCATCTCAAGCTTATTACAACCCCAACCAGTCAACTCCTATGCCTTCCTGGGGTCCCCCTGCTCATCCTTCATGGTCCATGCCTCCTCCATGGTCTTATCCACCTCAGTACCCCACTCAACCTACTTCTCATCCATATCACTCACATACCCAGCCACAGCCTCAATGGAATGCACCTCAGTCGGGGTGGAGGCCCCAATACAACACTCCTCCTGCCATTTTGCCTCCAGCACCAGTTCAACCTCAACCATTACCTCCTGCTCCTCCAAGGCAACCTCAAATGCCTGCTCAACCGAACCCGAACCCCAACAATAGACAGGCCCAGCAGGTATACACTGGGGAAACCTCATGCCCTACCTATGCTGTGGAGATCCAGGAGATCAATCTTAGATCTGGAAAGACTCTACCAGATCGCCAACCTCCTCCCCCAGAGGATGAGGAAGATAAACAGGAAAGTGAACCAAAGGCTATTCCACCCTTTCCTGAGAGACTAACAGCCACCACACAACCTAACCCAGAAGAAGATGAGCTTTTGGGTGAGCTCAAGCCGTTGTGTGTAAAAATCCCACTTCTCCAAGCCATCAAGGATGTGCCAATATATAACAAGCTGGTTAAGGAGAAGTGTTTCAAACACCCAGGCAGACGGAAGAAAGATGCCTCAACTATCAATGTCATAGGACAACTGTCTGACCTTATGCTAGGACAAGTCATCTGCCCAAAGTACCTAGATCCTGGAAGTCCTGTAGTAGATGTTCACATCAATGGCACCATTATCCCCCACACCTTGATTGATCTGGGGGCGGCCATCAATGTGATGACCAGGGATACCATGCTTAAACTCAATCTTCAGGGTTCCTTGAGGAAGACCTCGACAGTACTGCAACTAGCAGATCGCTCCACCGTGACTCCTGAAGGGATTGTGGAGGATGTCTTGGTCTCCATTGACTCTTGGGAGTACCCTGCAGACTTCCTGGTTCTGCAACCAAAGGAAAAGCTTACTGGATATCCCCTCACTTTGGGAAGGCCTTGGTTAGCCACTGCAGATGCCTACATCAGTTGCCGTGCAGGAAACATGACCATCAAAAATGGTCCCATGTCCAAGCAGCTAGTCCTATACCCTCCTGCCCAACCTTCTTTAGAGCATGATTTACCACTCTGGTTGGAAGAAGGAGAAGAAGACGAGGTGTACTCAGCACCTCTGTGCACCTTAGATACCACTAGGAAAGACCCCCCAACCGAGGATGACTTGATCGAGACCTTGATCCAGAATCCACCTACCAGTGCACTACCCTTAGAAAAATTGGTGGAGGATGCCCAAGCTAGCACCTTAGTGGATCTTTGTACAACCAACCCTTTCACTCCCAGAGTTAAGAATGTGGAGTTCGGCCCTGAGAAAGCATTGAAGATCAGCTCCTCCCTATCTCCTTCCCAGGAAAAGGAGCTATGTAGTCTGTTGGCCAACCACCTAGATGCTTTTGCTTGGAGCTATAAGGAAATGAAAGGAGTCCATCCTTCGGTCTGTACCCATCATATATACATCAAAGAGGATTGTAAATCGGTTAGGAAACCTCAGAGGAGAATGAATCCAGCCCTTAAAGACATTGTCAAGGAAGAATTGCAGAAACTGTTGGATGCCGGATTCATCTACCCCATCTCAGATAGTGAATGGGTGTCCCCTCTAGTGTTGGTTCCCAAGAAAAATGGGAAATGGAGAATTTGTGTGGACTACCGAGAACTGAACGAAGCTACCAAGAAGGACCATTTCCCTCTACCTTTCATAGATCAATTGTTGGATGGACTGGCAGGAAAGAAGTTCTTCTCTTTCCTGGATGGGTTTAGCGGGTACAATCAAATCCAAATCAGCCCGGAAGACCAAGATAAGACCACCTTCACTTGTCCTTGGGGTACCTTTGCCTACCGAGTCCTTCCCTTTGGGCTATGCAATGCTCCTGCTACTTTCCAGAGAGCTGTCTTAAGCATCTTCTCGGAGCTGGTCCATGATGCAGTGGAAATCTATATGGATGACTTTACTCCTTATGGGGCCAACTTCCAGGAAGCATTGTCCAACCTGGGGAAAGTCCTAACCAAATGCACTGAGATGAACTTGTCCCTTAGTCCTGAAAAATGTGAATTCCTAATGACTGAGGGGACCGTGCTAGGCCATACCATTTCTTCCCAAGGATTGCAGGTGGATCCCAACAAAATTGCTCTCATCAAGAGGGTTCCACCTCCTCAAAAGGTAAGGGATGTTAGGAGTTTCTTGGGATTAGCAGGATACTACCGGAGATTCATTAAAGATTTCAGCAAGCTAGCCTCGCCATTGTTTGGTCTGTTGGCAAAAGATGTGGAGTTTAAATGGACTGACGATTGTCAGAAGAGTTTGAATGAGTTAAAGGACAAGTTGGTGTCAGCACCAATCTTGAGAGGTCCAAACTTGGCCCTACCTTTCCACATCCACACTGATGCCTCGAACAAAGCCATAGGTGCAGCTTTAGGACAAGTTGAGAAAAAACTTCCATATGCCATTTACTTTGTTAGCAAAAACTTGTCCAAAGCTGAGCTGAATTACACTGTAACCGAGAAGGAATTCTTGGCTGTGGTCCATGCATTGAACAAGTTCCGACATTATATTACTGGTTACCAGACCTTTGTACATACTGACCATGCTGCTATTAGATATTTGATGAATAAACCAGATGTGAATGCTCGTATTATTAGATGGTTACTTTTATTGCAGCAGTTTGATCTAACCATTGTTGATAAACCAGGTAGAGAAAATGTTGTTGCTGACTTTTTATCTAGATTGGATTTGTCTGCAGATGAGGATGGAACAGTGGACGATCAGATGCCTGATGAACATCTGTTTGCTATTTCAGTACTCTCTCCATGGTTTGCTGATATAGCAAACTATCTTGTTTCAGCACAGTTCCCTCCACACCTGTCTTCCAGGGAGAAGAGCAGAATCATCAGAAAAAGTGCCTCATTCACTTGGATCGGGGGCAATCTGTTCAAGCTTGGCCCCGATCAGATCTTAAGGCGTTGTGTAAGGGATGAGGAAGTCTTTGATATCCTCCTCACTTGTCATGATGGGCCTTGTGGAGGGCATTTTGCAGCAAAGAGAACTGCCTTCAAGATCTTGCAGGCAGGCTACTATTGGCCCACACTTCATCAAGATGTCAGAAGATATGTCAGTCAGTGTGACCAATGCCAAAGAATGGGGAAACCGACCCAAAGGGATGAGATGCCTCTCCAACCTCAAGTGACTCTTGAGCCATTTGAGAAGTGGGGCATGGACTTTGTGGGCCCAATCAACCCCACTTCGAGGCAAAGGACTTACATCATTGTGTGTACTGACTATTTGACAAAGTGGGCAGAGACCAAAGCAGTCAAATCAGCAACAGAAGAAAAGGTGGCCGAGTTCCTAAGAGAGAACATCTTCTATAAGTTTGGCTATCCAAGAGAGCTGGTCACCGATCAAGGGAGCCAGTTCACCTCCAACCTGGTTGAAGATCTCCTAGCTCATCACAAGATCAAGCACAGGACTTCCACCCCTTATCACCCTCAAGCAAATGGGCAGGTGGAAGTCACCAATAGAGCATTAGAAGGGATCTTGACTAAAGTGGTGAGCAGCAGCAGAAAGGACTGGGCAGATCGCCTGTTAGAAGCCACATGGGCCTACAACACCACTTGGAAGACCACCACCGGTTTCACACCATATGAGCTGGTCTATGGGAAGAAAGCTTTGCTGTCCATTGAGTTTGAATACAACACCTTGAGGATGGCAGCTCAGCTGGACCTAGATCTCAGCCATGCTCAACAAGAAAGGCTGCTGCAGCTGAATGGCCTAGACGAGCACCGCATGCAGGCCCTCCTTCACTCAGAAGTGGTTCAACTTCAGAGGAAGGTGTGGCATGACCAACATCTCCATGACAAGCAATTTCAGCCGGGAGATTGGGCTTTGTTGTATGATTCCAGATACAAAGATTTCAAGGGGAAGTTGAGAACCAGATGGCTAGGACCATATACAGTGGAGAAATGCCATGACAATGGATCTGTCCTCATTCGAGCCATTGATGAGGAAGCCATTCCCATGCTTGTCAATGGGCATCGATTGAAGATCTACAGGAGACCTCTCTCAAGACAAGAGTTTATCAAAACTATGGAGAAATCTGTATTGGTCATAGAGAAGGGTTCTGCCTCTGCCTCTGGCACACCCTGAAAAAATATCTGAAAAAAAAAAAAAAAAAAAAAAAAAAAAATAAAGATCTTTGGATGAAAACCTCTCTGAGGCGCCCAAGGTAGGTAGTAGGGGTGAAAACCTCATTGAGACGCTCCTATTGCTTTTGTTTAAAAAAAAAAAAAAAAGAGAGAGAGAGAAAATGTTGAAAAAGATCCTTGAGTGAAAACCTCTTTGAGGCGCTCAGGGCAGATGGCACGGGTGAAAACCTCCGTGAGGCGCCCCTGTTATCTTTCAAAAAAAAAAAAAAAAAAAAAAAAAAAAGAAGAAAACACAATAAGCAAAATATGGTAAAAATTGCAGGTTGCAGATGCTCTATGGAGAAGAGGAAGCACTTCAACTCACAGCGAAGGGTCCTTATCATGCTTTCAAGGAACCTCATCAGTACCTCCTCCAAGAGCACCCATGTTTTTCAAGGTATGTGCAATTTTATCATGGTTTGAATCTTCTACAGGAAGATGCAGTTTTTCTACAGGGAAATGCAGTCTTTCTACAGGAAGACGCGGATTTTCTACAGGAAAGTGCAAAATTTCTACAGGAAGCTCTGTGTTCTACAGGAAACTTCCTGTAGAAGTTTGGGACGGCCAAAAATTTGTTTCAAACGGAGATCTAGCGGCTAAGGAATCGGTTGGATGCATGCATGCCACTGTTGGCACCCCTGAACATTGCTGTTACCTTGCTCCACCATCCTCATCGCCATGCAACCAAGATCCCTGCACCAGTAAACCAGATCAATGAGTTCTCGTGGTAAAGCCATTTGTCAAAGAAAAACAAGCACCGAGAGCTCATACCACATCCATGTCGAGCATCAGAAGCTCCGGGAGCGTGATCAGAAGATTCTATCCATCGTCGTGCAGCATGCACCCAAGGAGGCGAGACTGTTACAAGGCACCCCGCGGGAATCCTGTAACAGTCAAACCTGCATGAGTGGATACCATTCACAGCACCGCCCTCTGCAAACAACACACGGGCGCAGGCAACCAGAGCATCCACTCCATCGCCAGCATCCTGTAACCATGAGCCTCCGGGACTGTGTAAGCCGCATGCAGCAGGTAGATCCGCTCCCCGTCGTCTAACAACCGAAAAATCGTGTGCAGCCACGCGCAGGTAAGTGTCTCAACCCTTCCTTCCACCAAATCGCATGAGTATTACTTTGATTTGTTTGCATGGCGTAGAAATGAATGGTTGAGCGGCCGTATGGCCAGTTGACTGGCCACGTCGGCTAGTTATGGTATAGTCGGATGCTTGGGTGGCAGCCACGACAAAGAAAATATGCAGCACGCACGTGAGGATAGTCCCGTCAACCGAGAAACGAGTTTAACCGAAAATGGCAGCGGCAGATCTGTGGGAATGAATGCGGCAGCGAGTGAATATGCAGGCGAATGATGGGTGACGTCGCCCAACGGTCCGGCGGGGACAGCTCACCCCCCGCGCCACGAGCTGCGCCGATTCAAAATCTAATCGGCTAGATTATGCGCATGTATTCATCAACCTCCACTTCAAAACTCGAGTGGCTCTTCTGATTTCCTCTGCACGTTGATACGCCGAGCTTTCGGCTACCAGAACGCCGGTGAAGCACATCTCAACCGCTGGCCAACTACAGTCCTCCCCGAAGTTTGCACACTGCTCCTACAGGAACAGTTTCTACAGGAACGCAGTCCTACAGGAAGCAGTCTCTACAGGAACGCAGTCATCTACAGGAAAGCTGGTGCCTCGCGAAAAAGGTGGCCAATTAAGGAGGTAACCCTGAACTCTTAATGTAACTGGTTATTAGAAGTGGCAAGACCATCGTCCACGGTCGAGTTATAAAGATATTGGTGGAATTGTTGTTTGCTGTGCCGTTGCTACCATTCTACAGGATGTTGGTATGAGTAGTCTGTGTTGAAATTTTGTATGTGCATGCTCTGTCTTCATAGACCAAATCCCTTTTGCATCTGCCACCTTTTGTTAAAACGACCGTGTTCATCATGCCGGGTGGGTTTATAAGACGAGAGCCCACTGATTCAACTAACTTAAGGAGAAACCCGGCAGTGGTAGAGCTCTTCACCAGAGCACAATGGATGCCTTTTTGTGATAAGCTGCAGGGCTACGATGATGAAGTAGCCGAGGAATTCTTGCAGGCTTTGAAGCCTAAATCCCAGACACTGGCCACAGTAAACTTCAGAGGTCTAAGCCTCAAACTCACCCCAGAACATATCAGTCGGATCACAGAACTTCCTATGGGTCTGCCGTGGGATAAAGAGGAGAGAAAGCTGAGTCAGTAGGCAAAGAAGGAATTCTTTCCACCTGAGGAAGAATTCTCGGAGGATAAAAATGGGGTGAGAAGAACGAGTCTATCACCACCTTGGAATGAAGTCAGTTTGCAAATCATGAAATATATTACTTGTGAAGGCCGGTTCAGCATCGTGTATGCATATCACTTTTGGCTACTCACTGAGTTGAGGCACCGAATTGACCTTCCTGTAGAGCAAAAACTGAGCATCCCTTATTATCTCATGCAGTCCCTAATGGAGTGTGCTACAAAGCTAAGAGAGGGCATACCTGATCAGATAGCCCACCATGGGTTAATAAAGCTGCTTGTGGAAGATGCATTGCACTCTTATAAGGTCCCCCTCTCATGGGAATCCTTCCGCAATTTGACCAAAGATGGGGATATTAATATGTTGATTGAAGAAACGGGTTCCTCTAGCAGTGAGGAACACGAAGCAGTGGCCAAAGAACAAAGGAAGAAGCATGAGGAAAAGAAGGACCAAGAAAAAGGTGGCACACCTATCCTGTCAGCGAGGGAAAAGAGGATGAAGAGCAGAATGGACAAAGCAGAGGTGGCCCACGTCAGCCCAAGTGCCTCAACAGCACCTGCACCCAAAGCAAAAAGCAAAACTCAAGCAGGCAAGCAAGCGGAAGTGGAGACACCTGTGTCTACAGGAAAGCAAAAACAGGCTTCTACAGGAAGCCCGAAAACACAAACTCAGGCTTCTACAGGAAGCCCAAAAATCAGTGAAAAACAAGCTTCTACAGGAAGCCCGAAGATCAGTGAGAAACAGGCTTCTACAGGAAGCCCAAAAGCAAAGACCGAGGCTTCTACAGGAAGCCCGAAATTGGAAAAAGGGACTTCTACAAGAAGCCCGAAAGTCATTGAGAAACAGCCTTCTACAGAAAGTTTGAAGACAGAGAGAGGGCCTTCTACAAGAAGCCCAAAAGCGGGAAAGAAAGAACCTTCTACAGGAAGCCCGGAAGTGGGCAAAGCAGGGTCTTCCACAGGAAGCCCGAAATCTGAAAAGGAGGGGCCCTCTACAAGGAGCTCTGAGAGAGCAAAACGCAAGAAATAGAAGGCTGGCATTCTTGAAAAGGAGGCAACAGCGGCACTGGCTGCCCTCAGTACACCTCCAAAACCAAAGGAGAAAAGGGAGAGGGAGACCCCTCTACCATTTGAAGCCAGGAGAAGCAAGAGGGTGACCACGGGCAAGCCACAGCCTCCAGCCAGCAGCCAAACCATTTCAGGGGATGTCCCTACTTCACCCAGTGCAAGAACCCCCTCTAAAACATCAGCCACCCCCGAAGAGGGGAGCCCAAAAATAACTTCCTGGACACGAAAAATAGGCCAGTCACCTTCCGAAGCCCGGCTCAAGGAGATAGGAAAGGGGGAGGAAGCATCACCTTCGTCACCACCAGGGGCAGCAAAGGTAGGGCCGCCAAAAACGGGAAAGGAAGAAGCGCCACCCTCAGCAGAAAAGGCAGAACCACCAAAAACAGGGGAGGAAAAGCGTGCTCCAGGCTCTAGTTCTCGGCCAAAGACGAGGAGCCAGGGCAAAGTTGCTCAAGGATGAGCAAATAGTTTAGCTGGGGGGTGATGATGAGCCCCAATTTTTGGTATAATTTGGGCTCATTTGGCCTACTTGCTTTGCTCAAACCATTCACTTTTTACTGCTTATGCATGCATTTCTTATTTTATTCGTGTTGTTTGTAGGAAGAAGGGTAGACATTTTATCTACGTGACTAATGCATTATGATTTCAGGTTTTTGCATTAAAAGGGAGAAACGACCATATGAAAAGGAGACAAGGAGACAATGAGGTGGCACTGCTGGTTTTTAGGAGAGGATGTCCACAGTCTTGGGACCCCCCTCGTGATTTCCACCATAGCTCTGAGCTCCAATCCATCTCCCCACCGAGCTTAGAAGCAGCCAGCTGTTCTACAGGAATAGCAGTTATAACTGTTCTACAGGAACAACAATTATGACTGTCCTACAAGATCAGCAGTTTAAACTTCAGTTGGACAGCTGAGCTCCTAAAATCAAGGACACCTGTTGGATGATCATTTTTTCATAAGTATGGAGGCCGTAGCCTTTGATAGGTTGTTGAAACTTTCGCATTACTATTGTAATTTTTGAGCACAGCTCGGTGTAGTTCTTTTTGTAAGCCAAGTTTGGCATGACATCAGATTATGAATAAAGAAGGCAGATTTTGATCTAGTTCTGAGTTTTCTCAAGGAGCTATAGCTCTCAGGTTAGGGCCCAACCTGAGAGCAATAGATCTTCTCAGTGTTGTAATGTGTTTGCATTTCGTTCCAGCACTTTGAGTTTGTTTATTTTCACATGCAATTCGAATTCACAGTTTGGTAATTTAGTCGTTTTCATGAGCATAGATAGGACTAGTTTATGGTGACTTGCTTTCAGTTGCTTAAGTTTGATAGGAGGATAGATATAATCTCTTGGAGCTCCAGCAAAAAAGGTTGAGGAAGTCTCCACTGCCATCTCTGTTTGGAGATTGGAGTGCAGCCTATACCAGCCACAAAAATACGCAGTTCTTCACTTTATACATGCTGCAACATAGTCTCGTTTATGATAGATCTTTCCATGCACTTCACTCTTGCACCATACACCTTCATCACCGCTTCATGCACATTCCTCTACACGCTTTATATTGCTGTTCATTGAGTTCAGGTAGCTTAGGTTAATGAATTTTCATCTTGGTGACAGTCATAAGCCATTTGTTTCATTTACACTGCTTTTCATCGTTCTATTACCTCCTTCTTCGTCTTGATCACGCATACAACCACACCCTTGACCTCTGCTCCGCTCTGTTATCTTCCAAACTCCTCCACTCCTCACGTAACTTCATTCTTTAGACATTTCGTTGTTATAACCTTCCATCCATCAACCCACTTCATACACTCGTTCTCCATCCTACTTCTCCACTCCTGAGCCATCACCAGCTTTATTCCTACCTTGCACATCTCCCCCTACCATTCCATCACTCCACCATCACTTCCAACACCCACGGTAGGTCATCCTGTAGCAATTTGTAGACTTCCTGTAGAAACCCCTGCGTTTCCTGTAGAATCCCCTACATACATCCTGTAGGAGGCCACTCACTCGGTTGCTGAGCCTCTGAACGTGAGGAACCTCTGTGGACTGATGCTAAGGATCTCTGGGAACCTCTCCTAGCCTCCCCAACCTTTCCCAAGCTTTCCTTCCTTCCGCATCACATCTGCACAACCAAACCCTAATAAGCACAAAATCACAATCACTCCATCCACTTAAAGAAAAAATACAAAAACATGTTTTTTAAGATGCAAGTAGATTAGATTCATGCATTTTCACTTATTAGAAGTAATGGCATCATTGGTAGAAGTTTCCTTCACATTCTTTGCATCATAGAGGTTAGACTAGTTAAATTAGGGTTTCCTAGGGTTTCCTTGTTTTGATTTGCTTTCAGTTCATTTTTGCCAAGTAGATTAGTCTTCTTTGAGCTAGCTTTCATCCATCATTTAACAAGCTTCTTCTGAGAGCCTATAGAAGTTGGCTTGAGCCCTAGCGAACTTGTGCCAGCTGACCAAGTGACAGCTGTGACAAGAGCTAGTACTTGTGCATACAGCATCGTCGCTTCCAAGTTTGTACGAACTACCGGGTTGATAAAATTAAGAGACAGGAAGCCCCAGGAGTTGTAGCATTATTGCTACAATACTGGAGCTCACCACCCTCCGACGGATCGTGTAGGTTGGGGGGTCCCGCTAGCCTATTAAAATATTCAATTTAATACTTTAGGCGGAAAACTTTAGGGTTAAGGGTTTTTTTGTGTATTTTCGGGGCAAGGGTTAATCTGAAAAGGGGGGAAAGACGGGTTAGAGAGTGGGTTTAAGCAGAGGAAAGGGGTTTTATGAGGAATTACTTCAACAGAGGTGAGGGGATGGCTTAGGGGGTGGTTATTTCTCCAACCAGAGGTCAGAGCAATCCCATGACAGGGTTGATCATAGCCCCTGATGGACTAATATCTCCCTCAACTAACTTATTTAGCTATAGTGCTAAGGGGAGGGTATTTATATAATGCTGGGATTTATACACCACGGTGTTATAATAGTAGGGAAAGGGGGACATAGGGGATTTAGATAGTAAAGTTAAGGGTTAATATGGATAAAAGAGGTGAATGAGGAATGAAATCACTAAGTTTATTTGAAAACCACTTAGTTTTTAGGGAGTAGATCAAAATGAAAAGATTTTTAGACAAGAAATGTGGCTTTCAAAGGACTAAGAACCACCATAAAACCATCAATTCTTCCATGAATCTCAACTGATGAGGGGATGTTAGTAATGAACGGAACAGGGGAAAATTGGGAAGTTAGACATGCTTCTTTGCTTTGCTGCAACCTGATAGAGAAGAAGGACTTCTCAATCCATTGATTTTGCTTTGTGAAAATAGGTTAGCACACCTTCAATTGTAAGGAATGACACTTCTGCAACCCCATCTGCCTACCCATCTATTTGCCTAGCATTTTTTGTTTCTTCTTGGAGGGTGCATTTAGACTTGCAGACCCTTATTTGCCTTTTCTTTTCTCTGGATTTTTCCTTTTGGTTTTCTATCTACTGCTACCCTTATTGCTTCCAAGGTCCCAGATTAAACAGTTGGGAGCCTTACTTCTCTACCTAAGCTACTTGTCTGCCAAGATTAAACAGTTTGGACAGACTTCTTTCTCTATTCTACAACTGAAAATTTAAAACATGGCATGATCCAAATTAGGCTGTTGGACCATCCATCAAAATTGAATCACATCAAGCTATATACACACCTTGTTTTCTCTTGGAAATATGGGATCTTTGCATCATCAAAGCAGAGCATATTTGGACCTTCCTTTGCCAATCATGAAATATGAAACCTATTGGTATAGGTATCTAACACAGACAAGAAGAACTATTACAAAAGCCTCAAGCTATCTAGCATTGCTTTCCTCCATCGAACCTCAAAACGTAAATGAAGCGTGCAAGATGAATGTTGGGTCAAGGCCATGAATGAAGAGCTTGAGCAAATTAAAAAGAATAATAGTTGGGAATTAGTTCCTAGACCTCATGATAAGAATATCATAGGAACCAAATGGATATTTAAAAACAAGCTGAATGAAAATGGTGAAGTTATCAGAAACAAGGCTAGACTTGTTTGTAAAGGATATGCTCAACAAGAAGGTATAGATTTGAAGAAACTTTTGCAATTGTTGCTAGACTTGAAGCCATAAGAATGTTCCTTGCTCTTTCTAGCTTTCAGAAATTCAAAGTATACCAAATGGATGTAAAATCTGCCTTTCTTAATGGAGACTTAGAAGAAGAAGTATATATTGAGCAACCAGACGAATTCATCCTTGGAAATGATCCAAAACTTGTATGGCGACTTATAAAGGCTCTCTGTGTTCTAAAATAAGCTCCAAGGGCCTAGTATTACCATCTTGACAAATACATCCATCAATAAGGTTTTTCAAAAGGATCAGCTGATAGCAATCTGTATATAGAGATTGATAATGATAAATTGCCAATACTTGTAGTGTATGTTGATGATATCATTTTTGGTAGCAATGAAGAAGCCATGAGTCAAAACTTTTCTTTGGTAATGTAGCAAGAATTTGAAATGTCCTTGCTTGGTGAGCTCACATATTTTCTCGGCCTACAAGTTCAACAAAATAAAGATGGTATTTTTCTATCACAAACCAAGTATCTCAAGCAGATCTTGAAAAAATACAACATGGAAGATTCTAAACCAGTATGTACCCTCATGGTAACAGGATGCAGTCTCAGCTCAAATGATGAATCAACAACAGTACATCAACCAACCTACAAATCCATGATTGGCAGTTTGCTTTATCTAACAGGTACCTGACTAGACATCATGCATGCAGTGGGAATAGTTGGAAGATTCCAAGAAAATCCAAAGGAATCACACCTTCATGTAGTCAAAAGGATCTTCAAATATCTTCAAGGAACTCAAAATTTGGTTTATGGTATCCTAGGGATACAGATCTTACACTTCATGCATATACAGATGCATATTGGGTAGGAAGCATTGATGATAGAAAAATCACTAGTGGTGGTGCATTCAGTATGGGTTCCAGATTAGTGTCTTGGTTTAGCAAGAAACAAAGTTCAATTGCATTATCTACAGCTAAAGAAGAATTTGTGGCTGATGCATCTTGTTGCACGCAACTCCTTTGGATGATGCAAACATTGCAAGACATTCAGATCACATGTACTCCACCCATCTCCATTCTATGTGGTAATACAAGTGCAATTAGTATTTCAAAGAATCCAGTCATGCATTCCAAGGCCAAGCACATACCCATCAAATATCATTTTCTACGTGAACAAGTGCTTGAACAAAAGGTGAAATTGGAGTATGTTCCCTCCAAAGAACAGGTTGCTGATATATTCACCAAACCATTGCCGAGAGAGACATTTGAATATCTCAGATAGAAGTTGGGAGTATTTGATGCATCATCTTTCTATTAAAACTTATCTATTTCAGAGAAAAGTGGTTGTACACGAGTTTCATGAAGCGTATCTATGTGCATACGCGGGTTGTTGTGGATACAGTCGCGTATATGTTAGTTTGAAGAAAAGCAGTGGATGAAAGGAGTCTAATATGGGTCTGACAGTGATCATCTAGCACAAGTTCAGGGGGAGCATATACTTATAGTAATGCATTGTTGGCATTATCTTAGAAGATCTCGGTACAAATTCACAGTTGATTTTTATTCAGGTGGAACAGGTTTAGGGGGAGATCATGGTTGTTGGTCTGGATGCTGATTGACAAATGTTGCTGATGATAGTTGATGATAACTATCATAGTCTTGTTTTAGTTATTTGGTCTCTATTTCATGTATATATTTTATTGTCAAGGTCATGAAACGACCTATTTTGTTTCCCCACTATGCACGGGATGGATGATGTATTGTTCTGACATGTATAAACATTTGGTATATACCCACTTGGTTGGGTGGATGAGTCAAACTTGGTATATCCCCACTTGGTTGGGAGATGTATGTATGTATGATTCATTAGTGATAGGAAGGTCATTTGCGATGTATATATAGAGTCATCCTTTTTCAGACCTTGCTTATATTTAGGGGGAGCATGGACAACACACTTCAGCATATCAAAGAATTTAGCATGTACTCAGGGGGAGCATAACCCTTTGCCCTTGATGACAAAGGGGGAGAGTGACTTTGGGTTGCCATCAAGTCCAAATGGGGAGATTGTTGGCATTATGATACAGATTTGGCACTATGACACAAGTGTTGTCCTTGATGGAAACTCACACAGATGACAGATCACAGTTTAGGCTCACAAAATGAAGAAAGAGAGGTATACGTAGGTTCCCCATTGACCAAATCGTGTGTACATGCGGGTTCGGAGACCAAAAGACACGTATAGCGTACACATGCACTTTCACGGAAGGAAAGGCGCGTACATGTTGGAAAACTTAGTTTTGGTTCGTGGTATTTGGTCCATGGTATTTTGATCCATGGTATTGGTCCAAGGTATCTTGTCCGAAGTGTTGACCCCAGGTATTTGGTCCAAGGTATTGATTCTAAGTGGTTTTGGACCATGGTATTGAGTAAGGCCTAAGACTATAAAAGGAGGAGAAGATCATTAGGCAAAGGCACTCATGAATTGAATATCTAATGAAGAGCAAGATCTAGAATACAGGTTATTGGGTTATGGTGCACAGTTGGATCTAAATCAAGGATGAACCTGAGCACTTGATGAAGGATAAGTTCTATTGATGGGTCAAGATCTTAAGGCTTGAAGAGAAGTATCTTTGTGTGGTTTTGATCTTTTATCTGAATAACTGGCACATGTTGTAATTTGTAAATATGATGATCTGGGTATAACTGATGTCTAGAATTGTTGTAAAGTTTAAATCATCATTTATAGATCTGTACACAGGTTCACTTTAGCAGAGGCGTGTATACACGTTGTTTCTGCATATCAAAACAACATATACACAAGTTCACCTTGATAAAATGGCGTATGTATGCAGGTTAAACACATTGAAGTAGCGTATACCTAATAAAATATGCTTTAGCTACTTCTATTTGTTGTTGTAGTGTTCTTGTTCTAGATTGGGTTTTGGTTAGTGTTACTGTATTTTGGTTACAACATTCTGAGAAGTGATTGATTGATTTAGTTTTGGTTGGTGCAAAGGAGATTGATTGATGCAGATATATTTGATGTTTGATTGATGTTATTGATGGATCCAGTTTGAAAATTTATGAAACGTGGTCCGTGGAAGAAAAGACAAGGTTGTAACCTTCTGTAGGCCAGCACCTACGTACTATTAAACACATTAGCTAGTACAAGAGCTAGGGGATTGTAGCTCCCTTCCAGGAGAAGTTGGAGAACGAGAGAAGGTTGTAGCCTTCTGCAATTAGAAGCCTGCGTACTGGTATAAGACTGCACCAGTACAAAAATTGTAAAAAGAAGTTCCTTATTAAAAGAAGATAGAGACGATTGTAGTAGGTGGTTTTCACCCACATTGGGTTTCTACCTTATATCTTGTGTTCATGAGTGTGATTGTCTATTCTGTTTTTACTGCACCTGGTTACTGTTTATATGGTTCTGATGCATAGATTAAAGATCAGCATATGATGAATTAACTAAGTTATAAGTTTGAAGGGTATACACTAGTTGCCTTAAATACAGTTGCGTATACACGCAAGTTTGATTAACTGAAGTAGTGTATATAAATCTGAAATGAAATATTATTGACTTGCTAATACTGATTCACCACCCCTCTTAGTATTATTTCCAACACCGATTCCCCCACCAGGGGGCAGCGCCCAAAGGTCACAGCTGCCCCCCCTAGACCCCCCCTTTGAATACAGAAGATAATCAGGTTCCACCACCAACACTTCAAGGAGAATTTATTTGTGCTATAGATGAATTAAAGAGGCTTTAAAAAAAGAAAAAAAATGAAGGAACATTTCCAAAATGTAGAAAATGAAAATCATTATACTAATGAAGAGTCAATAAATTTTATAAATGTTCAATTAATAGAAGGAAAATGAATTGAAGAAACTCTGATAAATTAACTAAAGGACAAACAAAGAAGTTTCGAGAGACTAGAATATGAAAAAAAATCTTTGAGAAAGGAATTATATAAGAAATATGAAAAGAGAGACCCTAATTCAAAAATATCTAGGGTACAATGAGCATCATGATATCTTCAAAGGGTAATCAAGCACAAAGTCGTGAGAATAAGGATAACCTAACAACTATGCAAATGTGCTCAAAGCATGGTATAAAAATACAAGTGAAGGTTATAACAAAAGAATGAACCACCAAAGGAATGACCCCAATGTCTATGAAAGTGATACAAAATTAGATCAAATAACCAAAAAGACATGCAAAAAGTATTTCGCAAAACCATTCCTCAACGAATGCTCTACACATCTAGGTATTGAAACTTCTTTTATAGTTATTATTTTGCTTGCAGCAATCTTGGTCGTAAGAAAATGAAATGTAGAATACATGGCTTTGTCGAAAGTAGAAGAAGATGATAATATCAAACTCCTATGAATGGATTTTTGAACAACATATCAAAAATATCCTATGAAAGAGAGTGTAGGCCTATATAAGCCATATGTTAACTCGAAACCCCCTTATTAAGCCCTAGATATTGAGTGAATACATTTATTCTTATATTGTTATGTAGGCTAGAACCCCTCTTGGTCCCATTTTATTATAATTGTTTCCTTTGTCTCCCATATATATTCTAAGGAGGCCTAGTCTTAGGATCATCAAATATTGTGTTGTTCATTTTATTTATTTTATAATAAGGTTTACCCATGAAATTGCACTTTAATTATTTTTTTCTTATCATTTTTAAGGTGAAAGGATCATAACATTTGGTATTAGAGTTCTTTATCTTTCATTTGAGATGCCAACTCTATCTTAGTTTTGTTTCCACACACTTATAGAGTTGAAACATGAGATTCATGATCATATGTTTCCCTAAACTATACCTTTTATATGTCTTGTGCAATTTTCTTGCTACCCTACAAAATTATACACTTTATGATAGGTCCACCCATTTCCAAGAGTAGATCTATGGACCTTATGAGTTCATGTTTAGTTCCATCATCTCTCTAGATAATTAATAGTAAACCTCATGAAGGGTTTCTCTTAAAGAGTTGTGATCAATAAACAAATTTCTTCTATTAACTACTTAGGTTTTTTTTACTCGCAATTACAACATAAGCGCCAATTTCCTAGCCCATAATTATCCAATGCTATAACTAGTTCTTGACATACATTATCATTTAATTTTCCTACCTGTGACAACATCAACCTCATAACATGAGCTCTGATACTAGTTTGCATTAGGGGATTTTGGAGGTAAATCTCCATAACAACTTCATATGATTGTCTTCTCCCATTAGGTAACTCATCAATGAACTCCTTCTGCTGCAACCATTCAAAGCCTTCCTCATCTAAGAGGTTTTCTTCATCATATTTCACTTCAATATCTTCACCCATATTGAAGGCATCTTCAAAAGGCTGCCTGTTTCCTGCAATACCTGCAATCATACACAAATTGCCAGTTTTAAGAACATAAGACCTTGCAGTCTCACTCGATGCTTCATCCACTAGGTCTTCTTGCTTCTTTGAATCCTTCATATGATTGATAAGATCCTTTATATATATATCTCCTTTGTATCTTCATTAATTCCAAAAATAAATGGGCCATGTTCTAGTTCAAATACCAAAACTTCCTCCTCATACTCATTTACTCTGAGTAATTCTTCCTTCAGCTGATCATTCAATCTATGCTCCCACTTCACTTGCAATCTATGTCATTTGACTTTTCTTTTCATAATCCAACCATACCTCTGGTCTTCCTTATTTCTCTGTAACATCTCCATCAATAACTCAAGACGAAATTTTATCTCAGCTTTCTCTCTGTCAATCTCTTCTTGACTCTCTCTCATGCCATTTTCCTTGGCATATTTCCTTTAGTTGTGGCTTTCCTTTGAACCTCTGCAATGACCTTTATTGATCATTTGCTTCCCCTCCTTTGTGAACTCCATCTCGTTCACTTGTGGACTACACCTAAGCCTCTCCTTTTAGCAAGTCTCCATACTTGCCTTCAATATCTCAGCAAGATTTTCTCCTTAATCTTAGCCTATTGATACCTTACCTTACCAAGTTATCTCCTTGAGCTTGATCTATGGTTCTCTGCCTCTAGAACAATTCTTTGAGTGAACTCTTTTGCTCTTTTAGGCTCTACAACTTCCACTTCCTTTGAGAGCATTCAGTTTCCTCCTTATCGAACCTCTGTTGGAATTCTTCAAGGTTCCACCAGTGTTTAAGAGCTCACATGCTCCTCCACTTGAGAACACAACTAGTTCTTTACTACAACTCCTCTTAGTTGTCTTTGTTGCTAACATCGTTTTTGTTTGCAATCTGAAATCTGCAAACACAATCCTCAAAACCAAAGTAAAAATAAAAATATATCATATCACCTTCAATATTTCCACATGATCTTGTTCCACCATTCATCCGCACATTGAATGGACTATTCCTTGTTCATTTTCCTTTGTAAATTCTCCTTAAGAGTATCAATTACTTCCCAATATTCTACCTCACTTTATCCCTATGTGCCTGTTGCCCATCAGATTTAAAATCTAACGCTTTCTTCCTGTGTAATATATTTAACAAATGCACACATATCACACTAGCTTTGTTTTCCTGCTTTGTTCTGCCAGTATTTACTGATCTCCTCTTTCTACAATCACAATTGTATCTACATATACAACTTCAACAACATAACTTTGTTCTATTTTCCCCAAAGAGATTATACTTGCTCTGATACCAAAATGATGACCTACCAGGTCTATACTTCACAATCGATAGCCTTAAAACACTAAGACTACACTATAAGTCTGAACAAAGATACTTCAAACCTTCCTATCCCTCAAGCTCTGATTAAAACTAAGTTCATATCAGTTATACATAAACAAGGAAGGATTGGTTTTGAAATTTTTGCGCTATATGGAATACATGATCATGATTAAAATAACACAGGAGTATGTCAACCCTCTATTGGTCGAACTTATATCTCAAAACCTTTTTGACCAATCGTGGTGCTTCTAAGTGAGGATGGCAAACTCAAGTTTTCCTAAAAGTTGGTAAAAAAATCAACCTTGAACTGGCGCGACACTTTTGCAAGCTAGTGCGGCCCTTCTGTCACCTGGAGCAACCCATTTATCTCAGGCGTGACCCATGGTGAGACCCATCTGCTCATACGTGACCTCTCTGTCTCAGGCGCGACCCATAGCACGACCTTTCTATCTCAGGCACAACCCACGGCATGACCTTTATATTCTTGGGTGACCTTTCTATTCCAAGCTCAACCCACGACACGACCCATCTGTTTTCTGTTTTTCTAACATGACCCTTTCTCAATGCATTCACAATTCTTCTAGATCACAATCCAAACTATCCCAATATATGTGATTCCCTTGGTTGCTCTGCTTTAGAATCCTTTTTGCTTTGATGGTGATTCAATTGTCAATTCTCTTAGCCTTGTTGGGTACAACATAGTCTACATTTCTATAGCTTCTAATGTCTTTTCAATTCTATCAAGTGCATAAAGATCACAATCTCCCTCAACTCTATAGCAATGTGATTCAACACTGTCAGAATCCACAATAATTCCTTGTGGATCATTCTAACGAAATTGTAATCTCAGTTGCAAATTCTTCACAGAGCACTATGATAATCATCTATGTCATCTCATTGCTACCTCCTACTCCTACTTCATGATGATTTTCGTGTTGAATGTTGTGAAGGCTATTATAAGGTAGATCATTGTATCTTGAATTTAAGATTCTGCTACTACAAACAATGAAGCCTGCAACACATAATACTCAATACATATAAAATTAAGATCTAAACAATGTGATGAAAGGAATTCCATCCCACAAGTTCTACATTAATTCCACATACATTGCCCCTGTAACCTATAATCCCTAAAATGCATAATATTTAACACATATGAAATTAAGATTTAAATCATGCGATAACATGGATAGTTTCTTCAAAGCACACACTCTTCTATACGACACGTAGATTCCTTAAATCTATACTTTAAATCACAAATTATGTCTTCATCACATGCACATAAAAATGTATTTCATTAACCAGTTTCAAATATATACAATACTTGGCCTGATTTCCAACATGGGCACACAACCTTGGCCTTTTTTTCCACATTTCATACTCACCTCTTCTCTGCATGCCCCCTCTGCTTACCATTATAGGAATAATTACATAGTTATGGATCATTATGGTTCCTAGTTCTTCTCCATATATCTCTCAGCTTAAATCTCTCAATTAGTTCCTAAAATCTCTTAATGATCCCCTGAGGATCTCAACAACAGTTCTATATCTAAATTATTCCTTTATGAGTAGATTATACCAAATCTCTCAATCCACTTTTAACTCAACTAATTTCATATTCTAGGATCTCCTAATCTCTAAGACCTTTATGAGATCTTCACAAGTCTAACATCTCTCATATTCTCACATAATTGAGAATATTTACATTTGAAACCTCACACACATATTTCTCACTCAAATTATTAAAAATATACAAAATTTCCTATTAAAAACTAGAAAAACATTAGATCCCATAAATCAACCAAATATACAATGTTTTTCTTGAGTAGGATGCTCCTGCATCATTAAATAATACTTCATATTACGGCAATCGTGAATTGAGCTAACCCCTTAATTATAGAAAACTTCTTAGCTCAACAAACATATATATATATATATATATATATATATATATATATATATATATATATATATATATATATATATATATATATATATTATTTAAATTAGATATTCAAATATTTTATTAATGCCTTATAATTGATATTTTTTCAAATGTCATGTATCCACACCATCTTAAACATTGAAAGAATTATCCAGCTCCCTTAAACGAATGTACTATATAAAACATCTCTCACATACTCTACTTATGATATAAAACACCTTTATAAATAAAACTATATATATATATATATATATATATATATATATATATATATATATATATATATATATATATATATATATATATATATATAGATGTCATATCCCCAAAAAAAAAATTACAGTTATAAATATAAGCATTTACATATCCCAAAGTTATTTAATTCGCTTCGTTTGTAAACAAATTCAATCTTCATATTTCAATGCGGTTTAACTCTGCATCCCATGTACGTACACATAATCCATATATTTATGAAGGTGGTAGACTCAGTATTTAATCAAGCCATGGTGCAAGTTCAATCTACACCATCTTCTATCATGGGACAACGGGTTATGGAACTATGGCCATCGATATATTCACCTTGCTATTGTTAATGTTTGGAATTACTATTTTAATACCTGCACTACCACTGTACGTGGCATGTGCAGTTCTGACCAATTCTGCTACAACCTCGGGATCCCTTTTGGATCAACGGTGTTGGAGTTGGCTTGGCAATCCAACGGTTGTGGAGAGCTCGGTCCTTGTACACACCACTTGGTCTTGATTCGGAACTTCATTTTTCTGCCATTTCGTTTGATCCGCCACTTGGTTTCTGCTCTCGTCCATGTCCTATTCTGCTCTTCGATCTAGGCTTCTGTGGTGATAATGGGAGGTGCTCAACATGCCCTACTTTGGTCTTCATTCTCCAACTTCGTCACAGGTAAGACTTACGGTGTATAGACTGTGTAATTCCAATTTCCTTACGCAACATTGGTTGAAACTCCCTCATGCATTCAGAGTTCTTTATTTTTTTTTCATTTGTCTTGAGACTACTTGGATATCTAACTTAATGTCTTTGGTCTCTTGCAGGCTCCTCTCGGCTCTGTCTTCGAGCTTAGCACTGAATGAACCACAGTTCTCTAGAGAAGGAATTAACTCCAAATTCCGTCAGGTATGAGGGTTTCCACCTATTTATGGTTTTCAAAATTATTGCTCCGTTAATATTGTTGTGAAAGGGACCTATCTCAGAGTTTGATACTATTTTTGCAATGTATTGCTCGGGTTTTTAGCTCGCCCGTCGAGACTCTGTTCTCATGTATCATGTATATATTTTTGTAAGAAATTTAGCTTCGATGGTTTTACCTCTGAAGTCGAATGAGCCGCGCTGGCCTATTTGTAAATAATTTCAACTATCTTACAGCTTGTCCATTTCCTTAAGTTTATATTTCATTACAAGTACTAAAAGTCATGTGCTAATGACATTTGGTTTATGGGATGATTATGTATGTCATGTACATTTAGAATGTCTGCCTCTTGGGTTACGATTATTGTAGGGTTTATATTGTTTTCCAAATGAGATTATCATGTATTTTTGTTTACCTAATATAGCTCTTCAACTTATTTTACCACAGAGTTCCAGGCGGTGCCAATATATGTATAAATATGAGTTCCACATTTACTGTTTACATGGTTTCCTTAGTTTAATATTGCACAGAATTACCTGCTCTGTTTTCCAAAGAATGCTATCTTTCGACTCACTCATTTGTTACAATCCTCTGGCTACGCAATTTAGCAGAGGGGTAATTATATTCTTTGCTGTTTAATTTCACCTATAAAATTTGGCAGTAAAGCCACAGTTGTTTTTTTTTTGTTTGAAATACGACGGAAACAGTATAGCCACTAGACATATACTTATAATTGGCAGTAAAGACAGGGTAATTTCTTATTGTAATATGACGGAAATAGTATAGCTACTAGACATATACTTATCCGATAATTAACTAATTATATAACTAATTACCTCAATTGAGGGTTTGAGTACAGACATGATAATTTGAGGGTTCTGGGCTACCCGAAAGAATTTAAGGAAACCGTCCACTTGGAGGGCTGGTTCGACCCTCAACACAGGTCTCCCTTCCGTCATTTAAATGTAATCCAACTCCTGCTATAGCAAGCTTTTAAATCTAGACCGATACCCTACACCCAGGGTTCTGGGAACATGAGTTTGTAAATTTTCCCATCGCAGAAGGCAATTTTAATTAGCAACTATAGAGTTATACAGTGTTGTTCTTTCTGGGCTTTTCCCTATTCACTAATACACCATTTCCCTTACCTCTACAGTGCTATGCTCTACATCCCAACAGGATAAGAGATGGTTTTACATCTATAATTTTTTTTCCCTTAACTGTACAATTTCTCTATTAAGATGACCCTTACAGTATTCTTTTGTTTTTATTCCTCGGTTATTAACATGGGGTTTCTAGTAAGAGTCTCTTTCACCAATGACTCGTTTTTTGATAATTTATCACAACAGTGCAACCATTTAATTTAGCTTACTTCCTTAATGTTTTTAAATGCTTCTAAAACAGTTCAGCCAGTTACCTGTGTCACTGTAACATGCAAAGCACTTGAGAAGCTGAGATTACCTTTGTTCATCTGCTCCCAATATACCACCCATCCATGAGATTCGTCTTTTGGGACCAGAATCTCCCCCCTAGCTCTCTTGCAGGACCACTGCCCGCAGCAAGACATTTGAACTTAGCACTTGGCTACCTAGTCATCACCAAACTTAGCCATTTTCCTCTTTCTTTCTTTTTTTTCTGCCTGTCCCAATAGCACAAACCCTTTCCCCCCCTCTCCCTCTTTTCCTCTAGAACCCCTTCCAGTTAGGGAAAGCAGTTAGGGTTGGAATCACAGCAACTGTCTTGCCTCCAACTTCCTCCTTGAGAAGTTGCCAGCTCTTAAAGAAAACATTTCTTATTTTTTTTAAAAGCAAATATTATTTAAATCCAAACAGATAATAATATCAATTTAGTTTGTCATTTACCACAGTAAAGTCAATTATTTACATTTATCTCGGGGAATTACATCTCCCCCTCGTGAAATTAGACATCGTCCCGATGTCTTTCATCCACAAACAACCCTAGATACACCTTTTTTATGAGCTCTTCATCTTCCCAGGTAGCCTCATCAGGCCCAAAGTGCTGCCACTGCACTTTAACTTGGGTAATAGCTCGCTTCTGCAGCATTACTTCTCTCCAGTCGAGGATGTTCAGCGGTTCGACCAAGATTTCTCCTTCCGGTTCGACCTGCAACATGCAACATCCTAAGTCAGTTTTCTTTTAAAAGGAAACATTTCGACTGATTAACTAGAGATAATTCTCACCTGTATATCCTGCCATCTGATTACATGTTTAGGATCATAAACATATTTTTTTAACACGGAAACATGGAAGACGTTATGGACCCATATGTGACTTGGCAGAGCGAGCTGGTAAGCTACCGACCCAATTCTTGCTAAGACCTGGAAGGGTCCACAAAATCGGGGTGCCAGTTTAGCGCACCCGCTCCATTGTAATGTGCTATTTTTTGCTCGAATTCTCACGTATACATGATCACCAACTTGATATTCTCTAAATTTCCTCTTTTGGTCAATAAAGTTCTTTTGCCTATCCTGAGCTGCCTTTAAATTAACTCGCACTTTCTTAACCATTTCTTCCATTTCCTTAAGCATGTCAAGTCCCAACATTAATCTATCTTCCGGCCCACCCCAACTTGAAGGTGTGCGGCACTTCTGCCCATACAATACCTCAAATGGGCTCATTTGTAATGATGTATGATAGCTATTATTATATGCGAACTCGAAAAAGTGCAGATAATCTTCCCACTTATTTGGTTGCTGCATTACATATGACCTTAGCATGTCTTCCACCACCTGGTTCACCCGTTCTATTTGTCCATCAGTTTGAGGGTGAAACGTTATACTGAAATTAAATTGAGTTCCTAACTCTCCGAACAGTGTTTTCCAAAACATCGAGGTAAATTTTACATCATAGTCTGAAATTATTATTTTAGGTAATCCATGCAGTCTAAATATATTCTGCATGAAGATGTGGGCAATCTGCACAACTCTATAAGTCGATTGCACAGGTATAAAATGTGTCGATTTACTTAATTTGTCCACCACCACCATGATGTAATAGTTATTTTTCCTTGTCTTGGGCAAACCCATTATGAAGTCCATGGAGATGGTTTCCCACTTCCATTCTGGAATAGGTAGTGGTTGTAACAACCCCGCAAGATGTTGATGCTCTGCCTTAATTTGTTGGCACTCCAGACAACGTGCCAAATACTCAACCACATCCTTTTTCATACCTGGCCAATAATACTCCTTTTGGAGTATTGTTATCATCTTCTGATATCCTGGGTGTCCAGCATAGTGACTTTTATGAAATTCTTCCAAAATCAAGTTTTTAATGTTGTTTTGATGGGGCACATACAACCTCCCCTAATAATACAGCATTCCAGCAGTACCTAAAGTATAAATCGGTTATTTTTCCTTGTTGGTGAGGTGTTGTACTTGCTGTTTTATTTGCTGATACACCATATCTTACTCTGCTACCCTTTTAACCATCTCTGCAAAGGGGCTTTTCCATTCGCTAGAAGAAATCTGGTATAAACAATCCTACTTAAAGCGTCTTCCACCCGGTTCTCTTTCCCTTTCAAATGCTTGATTTCGAAATCAAAACCACCTAGAAAATCCACCCACCATGCTTGCCTGGCATTTAAGGTGGGCTGGATAAAATAATAGGTTAGACTTTGGTGGTCTGTCAATAATAAAAATTTCCTTCCCAAAAGGTAATGTCGCCACATTTTCAAGGCGTCAATGACGGCTGCCAATTCTAGATCATAAGAAGAATATTTTTGCTCATGTTCTTTAAGTTTCCTAGACTTGTAATAAATTACCTTCCCTTCTTGCATCAACACGCCTCCTACACCTTCTTTGCTTGTGTCAATGCACACCACATAATCCTTTTTGGGATCAGCTATGTTTAGAATGGGTGCGGTGGTGAGCAGATGCTTAAGCTGCTCAAAACTTTTTTGGCATTCTGGGGTCCATCTAAAATCTCTTCCTTTTTCTGTAAGGAAGTGATAGGATATGCTACTCTTGTGAATCCTTCTACAAATCGTCTATAATAACTGGCTAATCCCATGAAGGATCTGATGTCTGCCACATCCTTTGGTACAGGCCATTCCATTATGGTCTTTATCTTTTCGGGGTCCACTACGATCCCTTCTTTCATGATTATATGCCCCAAATATTGTATTTCTTCCTTAAAGAAGTCGCACTTGTTGAACTTGGCATATAACTAGTGTTCTCGGAGGGTTTGCAGCACCAACCTAAGGTGCTCCTTGTGCTCTTCCATAGTGCAGGAATATATCAGTATATCATCAATAAAGATCAGCACAAATCTATCCAAATATTGATGAAATATGTTGTTCATTAAACACATAAAAGTCGCAGGGGCGTTAGTTAACCCAAAGGGTAGCACCACAAACTCGTAATGTCCATACCTTGTTCTAAAAGCAGTCTTAGCTATGTCTTCCTCCTTAATCCTGATTTGGTGATAACCTGATCGTAAATTGATCTTGGAAAATATTGTTGCTCCTTTCACTTTATCAAAAAGTTCATCAATCTGGCGTAAAGGATACTTATTTTTTATGGTCAATTTATTCAAGTGACGATAATCTATACACATGCGAAGGGTCCCGTCCTTTTTCTTAACAAACAATACCGGAGCTCCCCAGGGAGACACACTGGGGCAAATGTAGTTTTTGTCTAACAGTTCCTATAACTGCATTTTTAACTTTGTCAATTCGGGTGTACTCATTCTGTAGGGTGCTCGGGATAGTGGGGCTGCCCAAGTACCAATTCGATAGTAAAGTCTATATCTCTCTTAGGTGGTAGTCTGGGAATCTCCTCCAGAAACACATCAGCAAATTCTTGTATCACAGGGATGTTGTCCAATGTAGTTTCTTTATCTTTCGAGTTACCATAGCCCACTTGGATGGAATAAATCTGACACCCCTTCCTAATGCATTTTTCTAACTGAGAGGCAGTTATTGGCCGAATCTGCACTGGTCGCTTAATCCCCTACATCTCCTGCCTTACTCCAAGTTCATCCCTGTAATAGATAGTCTTTGTTTTATAGTTGACTAGGGACCAATGTTTTTCTAACTAGTCCATACCAATTAGGACATCATATGAACCAAGGGGAAGCACATTTAAATCTACCTTCACTGACTGTCCTGCTATCTTTAAGGGGCAGTTATTGACCTTAGCAAGTACTCTTCGCCTTGCCCCTGTAGCCAACTGTACTAACCATGGGTTCTTAAATTTAACAAGTTGCAATTTACAATGCTCCAAAATCTTATGACTAATATAACTTAATGTGGCTCCAGGATCAATTAAAACAGTTACAATAAGGTCTGAAATTTTACCTTCGAATTCCACCATGGTTGGCTGGTACTCTATCTGACAATCCTCCAGGGCAGCATTAATCCTTGGTAAACTACATCCTATGTCACCAACTGTCAATGCTTCATGGATCTAGGAAACCTGTTTGGTTCCCTTCCATTGAGGATAATTTTTAATGTAATGAGGTCCACCACAACCCCAACACTGCATAGGAGGCCTTGCTATCCCTTCACTATCTAATTTTCTAGGTGGTTCACTGATCCTCGACTCACTGGTTGGCCTTGACCTGAGTGAGTTTTTCTATAAATTTCTATTGTTTTTCCCTTTATCAAAGCCCTTGTTACCTCCACCTTGATTCCCTTTATTATTCCCAGCCAATTTGTTGTTTCTCTTATCAGTCCATCTTTTACCCGGAACCTCTCCCTTCTGTTTACTTTTCTGGTAACAAATTCTGACTTTATGTATTACTTCGTCCATTGTCTTCGGATTGTCAAACTCAATCCTTTCCCTCATATTCAAGGGTAAACTACTGACAAACCTCTATACTTTAGCCTTTTCCTCTCTAATATAAGGTACATAACGAAGTAATGATGTAAAACAAGTAATAAATTCATCCATGGTTTGTTGTCCTAGATGCAAGTCATGGAATTCTCTCGCTTTTTCGTCATAGAAGCATTCTGTCAGGTACCTTTCCTTAAAATATTTTTGAAATTTTTCTGAGGTAATATTCTGCTCACTTACTCCTCTCACAATCTTAACTTCCTCCAACCACAGGGTGGATTTCCCTTGTAATTGGAAAATGGCTAACCATGCCTTGAGGTTGTGATCGTATTCATATAGCTGGAAATATTTCTTCATATTAATCAACCATGCCTCAGTTGCTTCCTCATGTTCTCCGTCAAAGTGTGGCAGTTTGATCTTACGGAATTCCCCTTGCAACTCTATCGATTTCCTTTTTGATGTCTGTTGCTCAGAAGCGTTATCAGTTGGTTCTTCCCGCTCTTCATCCCTTCCTTCTGACTCCTCTGGTTCTATTTGGTGATTATGTTCCTCCGATACCCTTTGCTGCTCAGCACTTGGATTCAATGGTTGCTGATTCTTCTTGTCTGATAGGCTCTTTAAAATCCTTTCCTACTCCATGGTTGACCTCGCGTTATCCTCCTGTAATCGAGCCATTTCATTTTTCAACTCTTGCACTATCTCTAATATTGCAAGGTTTGTATTGCGAGTCTCCTCTCCAAGTTGTACCCATGATTCTGGGTTATTTCCAGGGCTTGTTTTAGGTCCGTGACCCACTACAAACCTATGTGGTCCACTGCCTGCCCTTCTCATGTTGGTTGTCTTTTGTTTTTCCTGGTCTTAGCCTAAGAATAGGAATAGAGGAAGGGTTAGCATATTAACAGTTTTTTTTTTTCTTTAATTTGTTCTTTGAGTATAAATAGAAATGCAAAGAAAATATATAATGAATCCTCTTCAGCTATTTATTTTCCAGAGGCCACAGTTTTGAAAACGTGGCTTTGATACCACTTGTCATATCCCCAAAAAAAAATTATAGTTATAAATATAAGCAATTACAGTTATTTAATTCTCTTCGTTTGTAAACAAATTCAATCTACATATTTCAATGCGATTTAACTCCACATCCCATCTACGTAACCATAATCCATATATTTATGAAGGTGGCAGACTCAACATTTAATCAAGCCACGGTGCGAGTTCAATCTACACCGTCTACTGTCATAGGAAGACGGGTTATGAAACTATGATCGTCGATATATTCGCCTTACTGTTGTTAATGTTTGGAATTACTATTTTAATACCTACACTACCACTGTACGTGGCATGTGCAGTTTTGACCGAGTCTGCTACAGCCTTAGGATCCCTTTTGGACCAACAGTATTGGAGCTAACTTGGCGATCCAATGGTTGTGGAGAGCTCGGTCCTTGTACACACCACTTGGTCTTGATTCGGAACTTCATTCTTCTGCCATTTCGTTTGATCTGCCGCTTGGTTGTTGCTCTTGTCCATTCCTATTCTGCTCTTCGATCCAGGATTCTGCGGTGATAATTGGAGGTGCTCAGCACACCCTACTTTGGTCTTCGTTCTCCATCTCCGTCATAGGTAAGACTTACGTTGTATAGACTGTGCAATTCCAATTTCCTTGGGTAACATTGGTTGAAACTCCCTCATGCATTCAGAGTTCTTTATTTTCATTTGTCCTGAGACTACTTGGATATCTAACTTAATATCTGTGGTCTCTTGCAGGTTCCTCTCGGCTCTGTCTTTGAGCTTGGCACCGAACGAACCATAGTTCTCTAAGAAGGAATTAACTCCAAATTCCGTCTGGTATGAGGGTTTCCACCTGGTTACGGTTTTCAAAATTATTGCTTCGTTAATATTCTTGTGAAAGGGACCTATCTCAGAGTTTGATACTATTTTTGCAATGTATTGCTTGGGTTTTTAGCTCGCCCGTCGAGACACTGTTCTCATGTATCATGTATATAATTTTGAAGAAATTTAGCTTCGAGGGTTTTACCTCTGAAGTTGAATGAGTCACACTGGCCTATTTGTAAATAATTTCAACTATCTTACAGCTTGCCCATTTCCTTAAGTTTATGTTTCGTTACAAATACTGAAAGTCATGTGCTAATTACATTTGGTTTATGGGATGATTATGTATGTCATGTACATTTCGAATGTCTCCCTCCTGGGTTACAATTACTCTAGGGTTTATACTTTTTCCAAATGAGATAATCATGTATTTTTGTTTACCTAATATAGCTCTTCAACTTTTTTTACTGCAGAGTTCCAAGCGGTGCCAATATATGTATAAATATGAGTTCCACGTTTATTGTTTACATGGTTTCCTTAGTTTAATATTGCACATAATTACTTGCTCTGTTTTCCAAAGAACGTTGTCTTTCGACTCACTCATTTGTTACAATCCTCTGGCTACGCAATTTAGCGGAGGGGTATTTATATTCTTTGCTGTTTAATTTCACCGATAAAATTTGGCAGTAAAGCCATGGTTGTTTTTTTTTTTTTTTTCTAATACAACGGAAATAGTATAACCACTAGACATATACTTAAAATTGGCAGTAAAGATAGGGTTATTTCTTATTGTAATACGACAGAAACAGTATAACTACTAGACATATACTTATCCGACAGTTAACTGATTAGATAATTGATTACGTCAATTGAGGGTTTGAGTACAGACATGATAATTTGAGGGCTCTAGGCTACCCAAAAGAATTTAAGGAAAACCGCCCACTCAGAGGGCTAGGTCAACCCTCAACACAGGTCTCCCTTCTGTCATTTAAATGTAATTCAACTCCTGCTATAGCAAGCTTTTAAATCTAGACCGATACCTTACACCTAGGGTTCTGGCACATGAGTTTGTAAATTTTCCCCTCGCAGAAGGCAATTTTAATTAGCAACTGTAGAGTTATACAGTGTTGTTCTTTCTGGGCTTTTCCCTAGTCACTAATACACCATTTCCCTTACCTCTACAGTGCTCTGCTCTACGTCCCAACAGGATAAGAGATGGTTTTACATCTATAAACTTTGTTTCCCTTAACTGTACAATTTCTTTGTTAAGATGACCCTTACAGTATTCTTTTGTTTTTGTTCCTCGGTTATTAACATGGGGTTTCTAATAAGAGTCTCTTTCACCACTGACTTATTTTTTGATAAGTTATCACAACAGTGCAACCATTTAATATAGCTTACTTCCTTAATGTTTTTAAATGCTTCTAAAACAGTTCAGCCACTTACCTGTGTCACTGTAACTCGTAAAACACTTGAGAAGTCGAGATTACCTCTGTTCATCTGCTCCCAATCTGCCACTCGTCCATGAGATTTGTCTTTCAAGACCAGAATCTCCCCCATAGCTCTCTTTCAGAACCACTGTCCGCAGCAAGACATTTGCACTTAGTGCTTGGCTATCTAGTCATTACCAAACTTAGCCATTTTCCTCTTTCTTTCTTTTTTCTTTTCTGCCTGTTCGAACAGCACAGACCTTTCCCCACTCCCCCCAACCCCCCCCTCCCTCTTTTCCTCTGGAATCCCTTCTGGTTAGGGAAAACATCTAGGGTTGGAATCACAACAAGTGTCTTGCCTCCAACTTCCTCCTTGAGAAGTTGCCAGCTCTTAAAGAAAACATTTCCTTTTTTTTTAAAAGCAAATATTATTTAAATTCAAATAGATAATAATATCAATTCAGTTTGTCATTTACCACAGTAAAGTCAAATATTTACATTTATCCCGAGACATTACAATATATATATATATATATATATATATATATATATATATAATATATATATGAATGACTAAAAACATCATTATGACTAAATGATAAATCAAAACAAAATAGATAATAAGGGAAACACAAAGTTTCATTTAGCTTCTTCAGACGCTAATGAAAATTGTAAGCAGATATTACACCTTAACTAAATTATTGGAAAATCAAGTAAAATATCACATTGTAAAGTAGCCATACATTGTAAAGTAGCCATTACATTTTCATTTAAAGGAAAATAGAAAAAAAATATTTTTTTTTTTAAGAGAATGATCGATCTTAATAGAAAATCAAACTATTTTTAATGTTTTAATTAAATTATTAACAAAATTAACTTATAATTAAAATAAAAATATTTTTTATTTAATATATTTAATTTTAAAATATTCTTTATATGCTTATTTTAAAAATTAATCTCAAATATTTTTTATAATACCATTTTTTATTTTAAAATATTCTTTGTATCCTCATATTAAATAGTAATCTCAAATATTTTTTATAATACCATTTTTTATTTTAAAATATTCTTTGTATGCTCGTAATCTCAAATATTTTTTATAATACTAATTTTTCTCTCAAAACTATGATTATTTAGAAAAGTTTTCAAATACGAAAATAAAATTTTAAAATTAATTAATTATTTTTTTATTTTTTTTAAATTAAATAATTGAAATTTAATATTATAGAATATTAATTCTTATGATTATAATATTTATTTTTATTATTTACGTTATTGATGTAGATTTAAAAATAATTATGTTGAAAACTATGTTTATTTTAAAATAAGATTTTCACAATTTTAATTTAATTATTAATAATTATTAAGTGGATGGTAAGAATTTAATTTCCATAAAATATTTTAGAATATTCTAGTATTTTACACAAATTAAAAATTGAGAAATATTTGTAATGTCGTTATGGTTTTTCTTCTTTTTAATTAAATTCATTATTTAATAAAAATGTCATATTAACATACCTCATATGAAATAAACATGTGGTTGTGTTGATAAGCCATAGTAACAAGTCTTATTTCCATTTTAAGAATCTCCACTATAAAGTAGGGTTAATCTTCATAATAATGAATCTTGTTACATGTATTTTTTTAATATTATATATATATATATATATATATATAGCTTTTATTAATTCTTTTTATCTATAATAATAGTTATTATTATTTTGGATAAAGTTATAATTTAGTTATAATTTTAATGAATTTTTTAAATGTTTAATATGAATTTATATCTATCAATATTTACCAACCATTTAAATTGTATATTAATTTAACTTATATTAATTCTTTTTATTATTAATAATAATTATTATTAAAGTTATAATTTAGTTATTTTTATCGTTTTTTAATTTAGCGTATATAGATAATGATGAAATAAATGTTTTAATATTTATTATGAATTAATATCTAATACATTTACCAATCATTTAATTTATATATTTACGTTAAAAAATAACTAAAATAAAATAAAATAAAATTTCATTACCACGATCATATGATTGTTGGTATTTGGTACTTACATAAAGTAAATGCAATATATTAAAGAATACCGCAAATATAAACGCAATCTAAATGATATTAGAATCATTACCTTCCTAAAAATTAAAAGGATCAACTATTTAAAAACAAAATAAAAGGTTCTCTAGAAGCATTTTCAACATGGTAGGAACTTAGTCAAAGTCAAGAATCAAGATTCTTTACGGCAGAATGCAATATTGTCGATATCGCAGAACACGAAGCGCAAAGTCGTCGTGCTACATTGCACGCGCGTGTCTCACTCATAGTAAGAGGACGGGCTGGGCGGCCTGCAACTCCATGATGCGATTGTCTTCGTCCTATCAATTTAAGTTGACCTTCACACACACCTCATTTTCTTCACATTATTGCACGTGATCACGGTGCTTTCGTATGGCGACTTCCTATTTATATGGAGGATTCTTTGGATGTTGATGGTTGTGACGAGTAAGTCGTCCACGAAGAAGACTTTGAAGAAGGTTGACATGACGGCCACTATGATTTTCCGCTGTATTCTTGCTTTCTACATAGCTATCTACGCTCACACATAATTTCAACTTCTGCACTCGTTCCCTGCATCTTCGTCCTTCCCTTTGCCTTGCCTGCGCATAACAAACGAAACAAACCATTTGTCATGCCTAATGCAGGTGGGCAACAACAAGGAAACCGTCAAACTGGTTTGGTCAGATGGCAGCGTTCGAATTCTCAATGAACCCAGCAGCGCGGCCCAGATCATGCAGGAATTCCCTCACCACTTAATCTGTCACTCCCACTCCTTCTATATGGGTCAGAAAACGCCCTCGCTTTTTCCGCAGAAAATGATGAGCCTTATAGGCTCTGGAACACTCGCGAATTGCAGAAGCATTATGAGCAGTTGGTAAAGCCCAGAGGCCAACGTTGGACTCCTAAGCTTGAGACTATCGGGGAAAAGGGAATGTCGGGCAAGAGGTAATCACGAAAATATAACGGTCAAGACGAAAATATAAGATTAGAAATCAACGTCTACATTGAAATCAATGCATTTGGTGCAAGCAATCAAATAAATTAGAAATCAACATCTACACTAAAATCAATGCACCTAGTGCAAGCAATCAAATAGAATTAGAAATCCTCATCTACATTGAAATCAATGTATCTAGTGCAAGCAATCAAATAGGATTAGAGATCACAATCTACACTAAAATCAATGCATCTAGTGCAACCAATCAAATAGAATTAGAAATCACCATCTACATCAAAATCAATACATATAGTGCATGCAATCAAATAGAATTAGAAATCGACCTCTACATTGAAATCAATGTATTTAGTGCAAGTAATCAAATAGAATTAGAAAACATATATTTTGAAATCAATGCATCTAGTGCAAGCAATAAAATAGTATTAGAAATCAATATCTACACTAAAATCAATGCATCTAGTGCAAGTAATCAAATATAATTAGAAATCATCATCTACACCGAAATTAATGTGTCTAGTGCAAGCAATCAAATAGGATTAGAAATCACCATCTACCATGAATTTAATACATTTAGTGCAAGAAATATTCTTCCCTCTCTGCCCCCGCCCCCCATATATGTTTATATCTCCCTCCATCTCTCCTTCTTTGTCTCTTTATCTCACCATCACACTTACACACACTCTCTCTATTCTTTTTCACTCCCACTATCTCTCTCTCTCGCTCTAGTTTTCTCTATGTGTGTTTGTTTTCCTCCCCCCTTCTCTCCACTTCCAAATCCATTTCTTTCTCCTCCCTCTCGCCTCCTCTCTCTCAATTCTTCTCTCTCTCCAACCCTGTCACTATCTCCCTCTCTCCTTCTCTCTCCCCCTCTCTCCCCCTCCATCTTTGTGTCTCCCTCTCTCTCTCTTACCCTTCTCTCCCTCTCTCACTCCTCTCCTTCTCTCCCTCTTCATTCCTCCACTCCCATGTCCTTCGATTTATCTTCCTCAATGCAAGCATTCAAATACTATCAGAAATCACCATATACACTGAAATCAATGCATCTAGTGCAAAAATTATTCTTCGCTCTCTCCCCCCTCTATCTTGTTGAAGAATCTAGGGAAATTAGGTTAATAGTATTCTTCTCACGATGATAACTATTTGTGAGGTATCTTTTACTTTTTATTATTAGCACAATCTTCTCTTGTTATTATTAGTGTGTTTTCTTACTTCATCAAATAGTTACTAAAACAAAAGAGACAAAAACACAAGATATTGGCTTTCTACCAAGGGCAAAGCCTGTCACTCTTTGAGAGGAATACCAACACAAATTATTTTTATAGAGATTCCAATTGACAAATACCAAAATCAAGACCCTTGACCTATGTTTCCATTCTCAGACCAAGACACATTCATCCTTCATCCTTGATTCTTCAATTTCTTCAAAACATGATAACTACAACATCCAAACGTTGTGATATATCCCTGAACTTTGGCCTCACAGAATTATGCATCATACCTTCATGCTGTCACTAGCACAGAGTTACACCATGTAACATCTAGCTACATCATGTATCACTGATCATCATATCACTACTGAGCACAACCACTAGTATCACTGAGATCTAGTACCGAGCATCACTCAGTATCATCTTATTAGCACAACACCAAGACCTTATCCAAACTGTACCACTATGATATGTCAATCTACATTACAGTGAATATATGCTGAGACAGGGAGGAAGATATCAATGTAATTTCACCCCAAACTAGTCTGCACTGTGATCACTGTGGTAACCAAACTCCTTGTTGTCTTGACCACTGAGAAGCTCAGAAAATATGTCGAGAATATTGTTGTGGATGATCTGCATCTTACATCTATTGTACCCATCCAAAATCTCAGATATATATCGAACTATCACTGTGGAAATGCGAGGGGTATAGGCTCCTATATATAGTTGTTTGCACCTACATTTGAGCCGACATGATCATTTGAATGGTTTTGTCTCCATATGTGAGTTGGCTTGCCATTTGTATACATTTTTAGGTCGACATCAAGAAGAGGATGAATGTTATTGTCTATCGGAGGGCTTCTAATAAACTTGTAGACCTCGATACATTCTTTATATGCCCAAGAAAGGTCATACATGACATTTTCTTTAAAAACAAAAATCCATTGCTCATGAAACCCATGAAGCAATCCAATAATAAATTATTTTCTTCGTTACATCATTTACAAAAAACACAATTACATGTCATTATGAAGACCAAACATAGTTACATTTTATAACACTTCGTCTTAAATAGGGAGGTATTCATAATGGCACTTTGCCATTATCAATCTGAAAAATTTCTCTTAAGAATAGCTGAATTGGTAATTCATCTGTATAACATCACAGTAACCAACATTGTTTCCACATCAAGACCTTAACTGATAGCTCTATCTCTCATCAGATTAGATAATAATGTTCGCGAGACCAATGACTATAAACACCTTCATCATTGTTTCTCAAGGTACATACCCACCCGGGCATCCATTGAGTATGACCTTCTAGGAGTATTCTTATCTTGGGTTCCCAACACTAAAAGAATATCATTCCTCTCACCTACTCTTATCTTGGATGCCTTGCAAATCGTCAAAGAGCATCAGATTCCATATGATTACCTAATCCTCCATTATTTCTTCCCAAGTGAAGACAAAAATGTTATGTCTATCTCTTGCTCTCAACAAGGGAAGATATGCCTATTCCTGTAAAGGAATGTACCCAAGCTCCTTGTTAATTAGGGACTTGTCAGAACTCAATCTTAACTAGGGACTCTCCTTTTCATTAGTAACTTCTTCTCCGTGGGTCCTTCAGCTGCTTGATCAATTTCTTTCCTTGATGTCATGAAATTCGGTCGAGATTATTCATTGTAGGGCATTATCCATTGGTCACTTTCCTCCTTGGTTCATCATGTCATTCCTTTCTTCATGGAAAGTGGACTTCTTGGTATATATCTGGAACCTTCTTCATATGGATACTTCTTTCTTGATCAAGTGCTCAAAAAATACCTCAAATTTCAAAGTTATCAGATTGATGTAGAACCTAGACGACCACATAGTGCTCGTCATCCTAAATCCGTCGCAACTCATTTCGCACGAAATGGACTCCATATGACTCTAGAAACAAGTTTTGTTCACTTTCCCAAATAGTAAAAAAAAAATCAGCCTAGTCAGTAGTCCGTACTGCTAATGTGGCACTGACTATGCAGGGTGAGCTGGTAGTATTGTTGGGAAAAGTATCCAATACGGAATGACCCTATCCCACTCTAAGGGTGATAGTACCTCAGCAACAATCAAAGCAAAGCTATTCGAGATTACTTCTTTATGAGATGTAAGAGAGGGGAGAAAGAGATCCACTAACCGTTATCTTCCGCTAATGATTGATCCAATCTTCTCTCTTTGCTGCTTGCTCCCAGCTCCTTGCTCTTTCACTGGCCCAGCTACACCAAGATCCTGCAAAATAACAAGAAGGGGAAACTACAAGAAGCATACATTCATAATTGACTCAAGGATTAGAATAAATCAAATATACAAGCATCAATACGCCATTGAGACACATGCATATAGAAGAACCTCAAATGCTTTATTAATGGAAGAAGTAAAGTTCAGGAAGTGATACAACCATCAAAGGCCCAATCCAGCATCACCTCCCAGCAGAAAGAAATCTCCTCTTCACCTCCTTCAAGCAAATCACCCAATAGTTCTATACTCAAACCAACAGCACTTCCTTACATTCACAAGATTCCAGCCTCCCTAGACCTCATGAGAGAGCTCTATATATAGGATATTTGGAGAGAGGATGAGTCAGCTTGAGCTTGGCATGGAGCTGACTAGTGTCCTCTCCCACTTCAATTATTCTTCAGATCTTGAGTCCACTTGGAGTTTCTTGCTTCCACTTGGAGATCTAGATCCTCTTACTCATCACAAGGCGAATTCCCTGATCCAAGTGTCATTTTGGAAGCTTCTTGGGCATTGACACCTTGAGGAATGACTGTGCCACTTGGCCAAACTCGCCCAGCGCAGGTAGCCTTCTTTACAGTTGACATTCAGCGCAGGTACAGAGTGGAGCAGTTGACATTCAGCGCAGATGCTCAGTGGAGCAGTTGACATGATCCAGAATTAGCTTGTTTTTGAGTGTTTTCAGGTGGAGAACTGATATTTAGTGCTGTGGTTTGCTGACCTTGTTCCTCTAGGGGTAGGAACAACATGTTTAGGGACTTTGGATCCCTTAGATTATTGACATTTCATGCTTCATGCTGTAAGGCACAAAAATGTCTATAACAGTTGCCCCCTAAAGTATGAGGTCGTTTATCGGGTGAAATGCTTTATCAGGAGGATCCGAAGTTCATTCAATCGCTGAGAGGTGACCTGTAATAAAATACAATACAATACATTATTTTTCATTCTGCTTTCATGATCTAGCTGAGGCGGGCATTCCCATGCTCAGCTTTATAAATTCATTTTGGTACATAGAACAGACGATCGTCTGATGGTAGACTGATAATTCTCTGCTGAAATTATCATCCTTTGAGTAGGATGATCATCTGCTGTAATGATGTACATATCAAATGTCTTTATATTTCCTGAATATATATCGCAGCCCGGATGGATGAAACTAGATCTGGGGTCTTCAAACTCGTTTGATCTTCACTCTAAGTACAAGTCGATCCATGTGAGAATTGCGCTGAAGTGGAACATGGAAAGACATCGCTTGATTACCGGTCAATGATGTAAACCGTTAACAAGCGCGAGAGGAATCACCGATAATGATAATGACCCTCAAGGTACTGCAGTACAATTCACGTGGTGTGAATAAAGGACTTGGCGTCGAACACCACGCAAAATCTTTCGGTCGAAGGTCATTGATGTATACCTGTCGCCGGAAGTGAGAAACTTGCCATTGAGGCATGCAAGCTTCAAAGTACTGAGGGGGGTGTTCCTAGATCAACTTCTTGGATAATGAGCTGAGGTCGACAAGAAGCGATCCGTCAAAGGAGGGCCTTAATGAATCCCACATCAGTGACACGGAACGGAGCTAATGATTTTAGTGGAGGTGAAAACAATCTGTGAAATATGATTCAGGGTGGCGATCATGGATGGATGAAGGATAATGTATGGCAGTGGATGGGACACGGTTGACTCTTTCTGAACAACATCTCTTGAACATATAACGACACTGATGCGATGGATCGGTAGCATTACCCCAAAAGTGGATGGTTTGGCGAGGACCATGGTGATGAGACCGATGAATGAAACAACCCAACCCGATGTGATACGGAGGACAAAGTGTCATGTTCAAGAGCGACTTGCTACCATTAAAGCTTTGAGGTTCTCCCAATTTTTCCCCAGTCATTTCTGACCAGTACCTCTTTATTTTTGTCAAGCTTGAGGAGGATAACATATGCTTGTTCTATAACCTGCCCTTCGGGCAAGCCCATCGCTATGTTTTAACGAGCCTAGCGATAGGGAAACTCGTTCTCGTCTAAAGACAAGTTTGTCGCTATTTAATCATTTTAACGAGTCTAACGACAAGGAAAACTCGGTCCTTTTCATTTTTAGAGAGTCTGAAAAGGTACAGAAAGTCAACTCCAAAATTCCTTTTTCGTCATCTAATCCCTTAAGTCCGAAAAAGTATAAAACAATACAGAAGGGATGGGTTTTCGATAACTTTAACGAGCCGAATAAAACAAGCGCTCGACCTTTTTGTGTAATAATCCCTCAGGTCCAAAAAGATTAAAATCTAGAGGAGGGATAGCTCTTCCGGTCATTTTAACGAGCTGGAAGGCCAAAACTCGGCAAACTTTTCATATTTTACGAGTCAGGAGAAAAGAGCTCAAAGAAGACTCGTCTTTTGAGGAACGAGTGATAAACAGGGATAACAGCAGATTCCAGGTACATGTTGGAATTTTCCAATCACGGTAGTGTCACAAGGATGGCTAGGTGAAATCACTCTTCGCAGCTGTTCCTCAAAATAGGTAAACAATCATATGGGGGTGAATGATCGGCCAAATGAAATGGAGGTGGCAGGTGCAAACACGACCAAGGCTTTTTATGGCTAATAATTTTTCGATCACAATGGTTATCTACCGGTACTGGGTTCATTTTTTAAAGAGCTTGAATGCGCCAAAACACTGCTCAATCTTATGTTTATTTTTTAACGAGCATGAACTATGTGCTAAAACTGCTCGGATCTCGCTTTTCTATTTTTTAACGAGCATAAATTCTGCGGTAAAACTGCTCGATTATATGGTCAAATTTTGATTTTTCACCATTACTAGCTTTTCTCTTTTCAAGTATAGTACTGCATTTTCAATTGCTGCAACAAACTTTGTTAGAAATGAATAATATTTGCATGAAAATGAGATTATAGCCCTAATATTTTACTTTGAACTACGTAAAAAGCCATTAAAAGGTGTTTTTACCTCTCATTTACCATTTCATTTTCATTTGGTTTGTTGGACCTCTGGAGGTGCCTTTTCCCCTTCGATTTTCACCAGCTGATTCCGGGAGATTCTGCGGACGATTTTCGGCGCCGTCTGGACCAGGTAGGAGCTAAACCCTAGCTCTTTCTTTTCATGGTTTCATTTTCCAATTTCATGCCTGTTTCTCAGTCTTTTTGGGCCCCAGGGGTTTTGCCAGAGCGCCCTAGTTCCAGCGCAGGTTCCTCTTTCGAAACCTGCGCTGAATGTCAAGCTGCCTTAAGGCAGCCTGACCTTCAGCGCAGGAGGGATACTCTCTGCCTGCGCTGGGCTCAGAAAACTGAGTTTTCAGGTCATTTTTTTGATGATTTTTCGCCAGTTTCTTCATCAAAATCAGGAACTTACTCCTTCTCTTGTTTGATTTGCAGGGAACTTTGAACAAAATGTCCCTTACATGGCGAGAACGAGAACATGAAGAGGAGGACATGATTGCCCTCCATGACCCTGTCACGGTGAACGTGCTGCGGAACTGTGGCCTGTTGAAGTTTTTCCGTATCTCTAGCATGAGAGCACAGATTACTTTGCTGCAGTATATGCTTGATGCTTGGGATCCTGTTAACCAAGTATTCCAGATTAGGGGAAAGTCCATCCCCTTGACCATAGAGGACATGTACTTCTTGACTGGGTTGTCAAGACGAGGTGTCCCTATTTCCTTGTCAGGTACGGCCCGGGGGACTGATTCCACCAGAGATTATGTCCGCCAGTATTGCAGGGAAGGTTCTCAGCCGAGCAGAGACGGCAAGATTGTTATCCGTGAGATTACTGATCAGGCTCTCAGGTCCATTCTGTTCACTATTGGTAGGATGGCCGGTAGCGCAGCTTTACATGTTGCCAACAGATCTTATATGCAGCATGCCTTGGAGTGTCTCCAACCGAAAGTATTCAACTGGTGTGATGCAGTACTTGTTCAGATGAAAAGTCAATTGACCAAGGTAAAGGACGGGAAGCTGAAGAACTTTGGATTTGGTTCTATTCTGACTGCCTTCGCCTTGGAGAAAATCCCACTGATGCAGCCTCAGTACATCATACTCGACTTGCCTTCTCCGACCGAGCCACGCATGCAGAGGTGGGTTGATCACATGTCTAGGCATGCTGGTCAACCTCAGATTACTTTTACTGAGGCCTTCTTTAGGTGGTTCGAGCGTCAGGAGATGGTCTTCTCCGAGTATCCATATGTGGGTATGGATTTCCGAGGTGATCCGGATTTGGTGTTACCGGATGGCGAACAGTGGGGTGCTATTGGTAAGCTCTTTGACCATATTACTGTTTACTGTTCTTATTTATAATGTTGCTGTGCTTTATTCTATCAAGACTTTTAATCATACTCTTGGGTGCATGCAGATGTTGGTCCTGTTCGTCCAGCAGTTCGTCCGAGACCGCCTGTTGCTGCCCCGGCAATGGAGCCTGCTAGGGGAGCTATTATTCGCGACCTTGACGATACTGAGACCCTTACAGCTGTGCAGGAGCAGGTTGAGAGCCATACTCGCGGTCTTCCGGATGTACAGATTGACGAGTTACCTTTACAGCTGCAGCGGCATACTATCGGCGTGCCTAGACGATGGACTCGTCTCTTGCGCATGATTGCACAGGCCGTGACGTACTATCATGAGCACCACTAGGCTAGGGTGCCCCCTAGCACTTTTGAGTTTTTAGGTCCTATGACCAATTTTGTCTTGGTTACAGAACATTATGTATGAACTATAAACAGCTTATATATATTTTGATTTTCGAGTTTTATTCTGGTTGATTTATGTGATCCATATGTACAATCGTTGATGATATGTCCTTTTTATAAATGTTGCAAATGTCTATCTAACACATAGTTTGCTAATGAGTCAGTTAATGTGTTTAAGTTTCTTGAAATATGTTGATATTGAATTGAATCAAATCGTCTTTCCAAGATCTTAACCCTTAGGAACATGCGATAAATAGCTGGATTGCGAACAGAATATATACCATTGAGTTGTAGTATTACGAGCTGTGAGTCTAGCCTGACAATTAGTCGGCGTATGCCACATGTGATGGCATCAGAGAGTAGTTCTATCAACGCGCTATACTCAGCGATGTTATTCGTTGATTGCCCAATACATACACCTCTGAAACTTACTAACTCGCCGCTTGGATCAAAAATGGCCCAGGCTGCGGAGGATAGGTTCCGCGAACTACGACTCGCTCCGTCGGCATATCCAACACATGTCTCCAGAAGGTTCGACATCTGCAATAAATGAAAAAAGGTGGATCACTCGACCAGAACAAATACTTTAGCGAAAACAAAATACAACAAAAGCATGCAGGTTACTATTTAAGCATAGTAACGCTTGAGGTACAACCCGTTGCGGGGCTGCGCCAGTGGAATTCCGTCATAATCCATTAACTCGTAGGCTCCTTTTGCTAACACCCTCTTAACAATATAGGGGCCCATCCATAAGGACTTGAATTTTCCTGCTCCCAATTTATCGGACTCTTGGTCATAAAGCAAGACCAAATCACCTTCTGAGAAGACACGGGGTTTGACACTTTTGTCAAACTGAGCCTTGACTCGTTTCTTATGGGCTTCGTTAGCCAAAGCGGCATCACGACGGGTTTCATCCAATTGGATTAATTCCAAGAAACGAGCCTCTTCTTCTGAAGTTCCAGGGAGGAGATCAATTGCGAGTTTAAGCGACGAAATTTCGCACTGGATTGGTAAGACTGCTTCCAGGCCATACACCAGTTGAAAAGGTGTGAACCCGGTTGCGTTCTTTACCGATGTTCAGTAAGCCCACAAAGCTGAGTACAGGATTAGATGCCATCTTCTTTTATGAACCCCGATCATCCTTTGCAACATACGCTTCAGGACCTTGTTGATTGCCTCAACTTGTCTGTTGGCTTGCGGATAATATGGGGTAGAGCTGTCGTGAGATAGCCCTAGCTTGGCAGCTAATTCGACCATCATGTGATTGCGAAAATGCGACCCATGATCTGTAACTATAGCCTGTGGTACGCCGAACCTGGCGACTACATGATTGAAAAAGAAAAGGGCAGCTGTTTCACCAGTGTTATCCAATGTAGGCATCGCCTCGGCCCATTTGGTAAAATAGTCAACAGCGACTATAATATACCCATGCCCCCCGGTCGAGGTGGGGTTACATTGCATGAAATCGATGCCCCACTTGGCGAAGGGCCCAACAGCAACAATCGGCTGTAAAGGTGCGGGCGGTCGTCTGGTTTTGCTATCAAAAATTTGACAAGCATGGCAACTTCTGACTGCGGTTATGCAATCTTTGAACATGGTTGGCCAGAAGTATCCTGCTTGTAAGATTTTTTGTGCTGTTGCATATCCAGACTGATGCCCCCCACACGCGCCTGAATGACACTCATTCAGGGCTTTTTCGGCCTCCTCATGGGTAAGGCACCTCCTCAGAACTGTATCGATACCACGACGGTAAAGTGTATCACCGACGATCATGTAGTCTTTTGCTTGGTATCGTATACGTTTTTGTTCGGAGCGAGAGGTGTTTGGCCTGAATTTTTGGGTTTGGAGATAAACTATGATATCTCCATACCACTCATCGCTTGCAGATATCAGAAACAAACTTTCGTCCACGATTGACTCTTCCGATGTTTCATCGTTGGACGCCGATGGGAGATCGCACAATAATTCTGCGAAAACTAGAGCTTTCTTTGATTTGGATTTTACAAATTCCAGATCAAACTCTTGAAGGATAGCTATCCATTTTGAATATTTGCCCCCCAGCAACTGTCGCGACAGTATATACGTCATGGGGTTGCAATCTGACAAGATGGTAGTTTTCCGAAAGAGGACATAATGTCGAAACCTTTGAATCGCTTGAACAGCTGCAAGCGCTAGTTTTTCAACATAAGAATATTTACTTTCTGTATCGTTTAAGTTTTTACTTAAATAATAGATAGGATGTTCAATTCCATCGACTTCTTGAACTAAAACCATCGCAATGGTCGTATCCGCTGCAGCCAGATACAGGTTAAAATCTCTTTGATAGTCTGGGGCGTACATTAATGATGCTTTTACTAGACAATCTTTCAGAGCATCAAAGGAAGCTTGCGCCACCTGGTCCCAGACGAAAGGTACATCCTTTTTCAAAAGACGAGTATAACCCTTAGCAAGTTCTGCGTAATTCGGAATGAACCTCCTCAGAAAGTTTGCTTTCCCTTGGAGTTTCTGAATCTGAAGCAAATTTGAAGGTGGAGGCAAATTAATGATTGCCTGAACCTTACAGGGGTCGAGACGAATCCCATCCTTAGAGACTACAAAGCCAAGTAAACGACCAGAATCGACGCAAAACACACATTTGTGTGGATTGAGTCTTATCTTGTAGTGTCGGCAACGTAGAAATATCGCTCTTAAATGCTGCGGATGATCAGTCCGCTTTCGCGAATGAGCCGGAAGATCGTCGAGATAAGGTTGAACAATGTTCTTGATGTCATGGAAGGCATAATTCATTGCCCTCTGAAACGTCGCCCCTGCGTTCTTCAAACCAAAGGGTAATTTTCGATAAGCGAATGTGCCCCACGGACAAATAAATGCAGTCTTTGACTGGTCCTGTGGGCGGATATTTATTTGATTATACCCGGAAAATCCATCCATAAATGAAAAGATTTCACATCCGGCGCATTCGTCAATTATCTGGTCGATGAAGGGTGTAGGGTAGTTGTCCTTCAGACAAGCTTGGTTTACATCCCTATAATCAACACACACTCTAATCGTCCCTTGTTTTTCATAACAGGGACAATATTCGATACCCAATCGGTTAGAGGAACCGGGTAGATGAATCCAGCATCGAGAAGTTTTTCAACTTCCGCCTTAATGGCAGCGGCTTTCTTCGGGTGCACTTGCCGAAGCCGTTGTCTTACTGGTTTGACATCAGGATACATTTTAATTTCATGTTCAACGATACTCGAGTCAATGCCTGGCATTTCATCATATGACCAAGCAAAGACATCTCTGAATTCGCGAAAAAGAGCGTTATATATTTCCAGTTCTGAAGGGGAACAACCTTTGCCGACATAAATATTCTCTACAACATCTGTTTTAGTCGAGATATTTATGGCTATAGTCTCTTCAATATTGGATAAGTTTCGCTCGGAATCCACCGTGTTTACAGTATTTGTTAGGAATTCAAAAACTGAAGGGTGATAAAGGTCACTTTGAGTATCTTCTTCATATTCCGGAAGAAGGGAACGATGGTGGTGATCGTTCCATGGTGCCTCCTCAATCATCATTGATTGTAAGATTCCTTCGTCAGTCCCATGTACTTTCGACCAAGGATCTAATGAGGTGCCATATTCTCTAGACCTATCTACCCAAACGCTTGACGAGCGTTGATTTGGGCTCGCCTCCCATGCTTGAAACATTGATTGCTACAATATTTCTAAAGGGCTTGGGGGCAAAACCATTGCACGCTCCATGTCGACCTTCGTGGAAGATATCATGTTGCAGGTTGCTACAAACGGTACATTTCCTATATAAATAGGAGGTGGTAGCGCGAAAGTTCCCATCAATGTGGGGTCTTTCAATAATCCTACTCCGATATCTTGAATTGAATGGTTGCTTTCATGGATCATGGGAATGCTTCCTGTACCTTGTGAACCATTAGGGAGGAAATTCTGTTGGTCGACGACCGTAATCCCTCTTTCAAATGGGAATGCGATCTTCCTAAAGTAAGTCGACATGACAGCTGCCATGGCATAAATCCATGGTCTACCCAGTAGGATGTTATAGTCAAGATTTCCATCAATGACCTCAACATCAATTTCCACTGTTTTTCCTCCTAGTTCAATTTTCAAGTTATTAAGGATACCGTATGGTGTATAAGTCCTTCCGTCGAAAGCTTTTAATGTCGTCGATGATCGAGACAAGGTTGGAGATCCTAAAGTTTTCCAGCAACTCATCGACATAATACATGTCGATGCTCCCTCATCAATAATTGTTCTGTGAACAGTTTTGTTGAGGGCTTTCACTTGAATAAGGAAAGCTAATTGAGCTGGTAACTGAGGATCATATCCTTTGTGATAAAAAGATACAAGATTGGAATCCTTAGGATCAACCCCACCAATTGCTGATAACAATGCCTGCCTTTGGGATGGACAATTTTGTAGTACTTCAAGAGTCGACATAGCGGATGGCGATTGTGCCAAATCTTCTACTATGTTATAATGCTGCGCCGCTCTGGCGCGAGGATTAAATGTCGACTTGTGAACTACACCCTTTGGCGGTTTTATTGTTAATTCAGGGATGGTGGGCGTTACAACTTCTGTCGAAGTTGTTGTCGAACTACTTGGTTGATCTTTACCTTTTTCATTCGACAGCTGAGGATTCCCATAATCTTTGTTCCTTGTCGAAATCAAAGCATCATTCTGCTGTTTTGAAACCGACAACATAAGCACTTGCGACGGGGAAGCATTTCCATTATCAACCAGATTTTGACCTGGGTTGGGAAATGGATCAGTTAACACAGCTGAGGTTTGGGAACTTTTAAAGAACCTCTTTAACTCAGCTTTGAATGGGCAATTCTTTGTATTATGATCCTTATCATCACATATTAGACATGGATAATTTTGTTTCCCTTTCCCAGGAGGGTTCGAAGAATTTTTTCCAGGGGATGACTCACCCTGTTTCTTCTTCTTCCCTTTGTTTTGTTTCTTCTTGCTTCCTGGTTGATTGGTTTCTTTGCCTTTATCTTCTGATACAGCATTTACTTCCGAAGCAAGAATTTCTTCTTTTGCATTTTGATCCGAATTCTTACGGGCTTTCTTTGACGAAGCCTTTATCGATTTCGCGTTTGCTGTGCCAATCACGCCATCACCGGCATGAGAGTCACTATTTGATTTAGGAGGGGGAGGAATTGAAAACTCTGGTCTAGGGGCGTCAGGTATTTTGTCATAGAGTGTGCCGGACTGAGTATAAACTAAGTCCAAATACTGTGCACGAGCAATCACTTGCTCCTCTGTTACGACTCCCCCCTTGGCCACATCTTCCGTAATAGCCGGAAGTAACGACTTTATAAACCATTCAGCTAATAGCTGATCGGGAACGTACGTTTTCACCATCCTACGACGACGACGCCACTCATGTATATGATCAGATATATGGGTGGCAGTTGTCTGCTTGAAGTTGGTTAATATTTCTGTTCCCGTTTCATACCTTATCGGTAATTGAAAATGGGTTAAGAAAGTCGTGGCTAGGGAACTAAAATTGTCGAAAGAGGCTCTTGGCAATTCAATATACCATTTAGCCGCTGGACCTATCAATGTCCTCTGAAAAAGGCGAAGCCTTATCGAATCGTCGTTTAGGGTGTTCGACGAACACCATAGATGAAAAGTCATCACGTGATTCGATGGGTCTTCACCTGGATTTCCATTGAATTTAGGAATGTCAGATGGAAGTTTATGAGGAATCGCTGGCCACCAAGGGGCATAAGCAATCGGATCGTTGGTTAACCGGTGTAGATCGGGTAACTCTAAAGTTGCCACGAATGGTAACTGTTGATTCAGGTTAGGCGAAGCGTAACCAGGGTACGATGGAATCGCTTGAGCAGTGGGTCTTTGCATACCAGCATAATGTAATTGATGTTGGTATGACTGATACGGTTGGTGGACTTGACCACTGTAAAGTGGTTGGTTTTGACCGTTTTGGATATACGGTTGTCCACTATTCGCAAAGATCTGCTGCTCAGAACCTTGGTACACTTGCTGGAATTGCGGTTGTTGGTATTGCACAAGCCATGGTTGTGACGCCATGTTTTGTTGTGCTATGCTAACCGCTGGACCAAGGTGTGGGGTAATTGTACCCGTTTGGACCTGTGTCGCCCCACCAGTTGGCGATTGTGGTTGTGACCCATGATCAAGTGGCTGTTGCATTACAACCTGAGAAATCTGAGGTTGGCATGCAACAGGTATCGCTTGAACTTGTGACACTGTTACAATAGCCGGTGTGGTTGGTATGTTCGTCACAGGTACACACTGTTGCATGGAATATACAACCCTCGGTTGTTGAGGTAGCATAGGTACCCAACTACTTGATGCAATTCCAGTATAACCTGAATACTGTTGGGAACTGCCATATGGATATCCTCCCGGAGGAGGTAATGAAAGGGCATACTGCCCCCCATACGGTAGCAATCCGGAACTCAGAGGGATTGTTAGTCCTTGAGGACTGGACGGCCCAAATTGACCTCCATGAGGATCAATTTGTCGAGTTTCAACATAAGAGTTACCGGGTATTACTCCGGATGAACAAACTGGAACAGACCATACTGTCGAAATAGTCCCTTGGTGGACTCCTTCTAGCGGTTGTGAGCTAGTTGGGACAGCTGGTATGCCGGCAAACATTGTCGGAGTGACGGCAGGGGCTTCTGCTGTCGCTGTGTCATTTGACACAGTCCTAGATGATGACGGTTGTTCAGACATCTTAAGTCTATCCAATAGATTGCCTAGCGATTCTACAGGGACTTCCACTTGTGGTGGATTAACTTCTGATGAAGGAAATAGAGTGACCCCGACTCCAAAATGAGTTGGAGTACTTGCTTGCGGATCCTCTGCGATTTCCTCTATCGCAATCAAACCCGGTGGAAGAGGAAGACCGTCGGGTCCGTAAAATATTTCTGGTGCCGAAGAAGTGGTTGCTTCGACAGCGACAGTTGTTTGAGGAACAAAACTCTCTGGACCGGTTACAGATGGAACTGGTTCAGTTACACAAGTATTTGCCCCCAGACTAGGATCAGTATTACTGTCCTTCTGTGGCTGTTGAACTTCTTCTATAGAGGCAGGGTTTCCAGAAATGTTAGGAGTAACCGGAACCTCAGATGTAGTTGGAACACTTGTTCTAACTTTTAAAGGAGATTTTGAACCGGTTAAACGAGTTCGCTTTGTCCGTACTGTTTTCGATTCCGGAGACAAAGACGGTTGACTCGTAAGCCTCCGTGAATGACGGGGTTTCAATTGACTTTCTTCCACGATTGCGGATTATTCGATCAACTAAAATATTAAAAGGGGAAATTTGCGTTTCCGAATTGAATGAATTTTATTAGACGCTTTTAGACACAACTTGCTTTTTCACTTTTTAAGAGTCGAGAAAAAGCTAAAGATGACTCTAGTCTCCTTCGATGTATTAACGAGCCCGAAGTGACAAATGCTCGGTTGGACTTTTTCAGTTATAGAGTTTGAAAAAGGCCAAAAGAAACTGCTCTGGAGATCTAGGCAGAGGGTGTGCCAAACCTTTCGCAAAACCACAGAATACGTTTTACGGTACGGGTGGTCGATCTTCGTGAATGCTGTGTTCACTGCATTGCGATCAGTAGGGCGGCCGACACGGTTTCCTATGGCTAAAGGCTTTGTTCCTATAGGGGTCTCCCAATATATACGCGACGGTACGTGGGAGCACAAGTCCGTATTAGTGCCACCGACTCTCAGGAGGAATCACCCACCTTCGTCGAGATCGACAGTCACTACGTTTAACGACACCGGAACACGTATCTAGCTTAGACCTCTATGTGTTTGCGTTATGTTTCAAAGCGTTGTTAGGTTCATTCAATATATTTTAAGTTGATCTTTTTAAAGTTTGCCTTTCAAGGTTCACCACGAGATGTTTGATACAAATTCCTAAATGCAGTCTAAGATGAGAAGCAAGCTTTTCCAATCTTTTCGACTTATGAAAATCTTAACTACTGAGGGAAAAGAGAGACAAAATCTTTTCACACAGATCAAAGAGCACTCACTAATGCACTTTTTCCTAAATCAACATACAAACTTATCAAATGCAAAATGCAAAATGCAGGTATTTCTTTTCTCTTTCTTAATGTTTGTGCGATACAAAAAGAAAGTTGTTGTATAACTTTGAATTCAATTTCAAGCGAAAGCAAACAAGCTTGTCCAAAATCAAAAGACACCTTAAGATTTACTTGTTTCGACACTAGAAATATATAAATTCAAACCATATGACGAAAGCAAAAGCTCAATCAGCTATGAACAGCAAACAAACTAACTCTTAAGATCAAAACGACACTTTATCACAGGTCTAGATCTAAGAGGCCACAGCAAGACTAGTTCACTTTCGTTATGGGAAACTGCAAATGATGTAAGAAATACACAAAGAACAAATACAGTTTCTTTATACAACCGAGGCGGAATAGTGGCAAGGAAAGTTGGTTTCAGATAGGTACATTGACTGGTAACAGGCTGCAAAAACAAGGGTGAAAACAGGGCAAGAAACAGCAGGAAACCCCAGTAGCACAAGGCAAGACTGGTTCAGCGCAGGTAGTACACTGTCAGTTTGACATTCAGCGCAGGTAGCCCCTTCGGGAACTGCGCTGAAATGCAGACAGCCTTCACACAGCCTGCACTGAAGAATGAAACTTTCGTTTCTCTTGGTTTCCGGGTCACAGATTGCTCAAAAATTCACAGTTTTTGGCCAAATCAGAAGCTATCAGTCAAGTACACACTAAGGGATGAAAAGGAGGATGAAAAGCTATCACTAAGAGCTTATTAGAGTCCTTGTGGATCAGCTCTTCAAATCATAAACATGCCCAGAAACTGAGCTAGAGTAGCTGCCCTCTACTTTGCATTTGAAAGATCCAAATGCAGTTCGATTCGGTACTCCCTGTGTTTATGAAATGAATAGCAAAAACACAAACAACCAACAAGATACGATCCCCAGCGGAGTCGCCAATTTGTTGTTGGGAAAAGTATCCAATACGGAATGACCCTATCCCACTCTAAGGGTGATAGTACCTCAGCAACAATCAAAGCAAAGCTATTCGAGATTACTTCTTTATGAGATGTAAGAGAGGGGAGAAAGAGATCCACTAACCGTTATCTTCCGCTAATGATTGATCCAATCTTCTCTCTTTGCTGCTTGCTCCCAGCTCCTTGCTCTTTCACTGGCCCAGCTACACCAAGATCCTGCAAAATAACAAGAAGGGGAAACTACAAGAAGCATACATTCATAATTGACTCAAGGATTAGAATAAATCAAATATACAAGCATCAATACGCCATTGAGACACATGCATATAGAAGAACCTCAAATGCTTTATTAATGGAAGAAGTAAAGTTCAGGAAGTGATACAACCATCAAAGGCCCAATCCAGCATCACCTCCCAGCAGAAAGAAATCTCCTCTTCACCTCCTTCAAGCAAATCACCCAATAGTTCTATACTCAAACCAACGGCACTTCCTTACATTCACAAGATTCCAGCCTCCCTAGACCTCATGAGAGAGCTCTATATATAGGATATTTGGAGAGAGGATGAGTCAGCTTGAGCTTGGCATGGAGCTGACTAGTGTCCTCTCCCACTTCAGTTATTCTTCAGTTCTTGAGTCCACTTGGAGTTTCTTGCTTCCACTTGGAGATCTAGATCCTCTTACTCATCACAAGGCGAATTCCCTGATCCAAGTGTCATTTTGGAAGCTTCCTGGGCATTGACACCTTGAGGAATGACTGTGCCACTTGGCCAAACTCGCCCAGCGCAGGTAGCCTTCTTTACAGTTGACATTCAGCGCAGGTACAGAGTGGAGCAGTTGACATTCAGCGTAGATGCTCAGTGGAGCAGTTGACATGATCCAGAATTAGCTTTTTTTTGAGTGTTTTCAGGTGGAGAACTGATATTTAGTGCTGTGGTTTGCTGAACTTGTTCCTCTAGGGGTAGGAACAACATTTTTAGGGACTTTGGATCCCTTAGATTATTGACATTTCATGCTTCATGCTGTAAGGCACAAAAATGTCTATAACAGGTAGGTTGACTGGTCAATGGATCTCCTTCAGTGAATGAGGAGATGACAAGTTTCATCACTGTACAGGTCGATTTGGTAGTTTTTTATTAGTTGCATGGTATTGATTTGGCCAATCAGGAGGTGACACCTGGCCCAGTTAAATACCACCACGTGTCCACTTGAGGACCTATTAAAATTATGGTTGAGGGCCGGAGGGACAGGCAGGGTTCGAACATGTGACCTTTGGGCTCATAACACAATGCTTTACCATTATACTAAACTATGGTTCTTAACATATATACCTACCTTCATAAACTTAAAGCGTATGAATCAACACATTTTCGGTTAAGCGGTTAGGCCAACTAATCACCAACCTGAATGCAACATTGAAATTTCCTTGTGAATGCGTGTAGAAATTTGTGTTAACTGCCAGAGGGGGAGGGCCAGCGCCTAGGATTAGCCCTTGGGTGTGTGCCCCCACCCCCACCCCACATGACCTAGATGTTTGGACTTAAGGTCTTGGCAGCTAATATATCCGCCCAACAAATCCATCCCGTTTCGGTGGATTTGGTGGCCCTTTAGTGGAAATTCGGGTGAAAATGAAAATGTTGTTGGATTTTGGGTAATTTTTGGAGCGAATAGAGGGAAAACTAGGAGATGTCATAAATTCTCCAGTTTTCGACCAAATTGGGTGTACAAAGAGGCTAGGTAGTCATTTTTGGACATTCTGGACTCATTGGAGTAGGTTTCAGAAGCATTTGAGCATTGTGAACACATATTTTACACATTTGAGCATAATAGAGAGGCCCAAGCCATTGGAAGTTGGACCAAGGAGACATAGCCTGAAAGGGGTGAACTCCTTCATCATGTTCCTGTTGTGATGTGTTTTTGGTGATGTTCTATACATTTATATGTTGTTGTTCAGTTTCTATTTTATGTTAAATTGCTCATAAAATTAACATAAAAAACACATTTTCACTTGTAATAAACTCATGAATCCCTAAGCACATGAATAAAATTTTGTTTATAATACGAGGACGATCTTAGCACAAAAATACTAATATTATTTAATCAAGTCATTTTGGGCTCAGAGCACTAGGTTTTCTTTGTGCAAGAAAGATTTAACTATTTGCAAGTTTATTTCATGCCTACAAGGTTAAAACTCAAAAGAGGAGAAGGAAAGCTGGTCGGAAGCCCTAAATTTGGGTCAAGGAGAAGGAGGGAAAGGTTACCATAGTTTCCAACACTAGTGCATCCTCAAGTTGCAGTTGAGACTCCAGTGAGCATGTCTCATGAAGGAGACCCTACAAACATGACAGAATATGAGAAGGTCTTTAGGAAGGATTTCTTTGATATGACAGAGACGGTAAAGGTCCTCTATGAAGAGAGGAATATCAAGCTGCATGGTGAAAGCTCCAAACATCCCAAAGGAGAAGGTTCTTCAGGAGGAGGTAATGGAAATGGAGGTAAACCTCCACCCTCTCCACCATCTTCTTCATCTTCTTTCTCACAGGCATCTTCACCTTCTTCCACTAACAGAACCCTTACTCATACTCATCAACATACCGTGAAAGGAACTGGTAAATCGCCCTTATTAAAACTTGATGTTAAATTTGAGTTTCCCATGTATAATGGTGAAGTGAATGGAGAGAAGCTTGATAATTAGATGTAACGCTGCCGGAATTGTTGTTGTTTGATTTATGGATGCATTTAAAAATTGTAACTATTGCAACTATATAAATTAAATTTTATCAAACATAATCAGCAGAGCCAAATGGAAATCAAAATGAATTGTCAAATCCTGGATGGTCAGCTCAAGCCAGTTGTATGCGTATGCTCTGAAGATCACTAGGAATGCCAACTTCTGCTTAGTTAGACCATCACTTCAAGACAACAACATCCTTTTCTTACTGCATTGATTTTTGAAATAAAGAGCATGTAACACATAGTTACAAATGAAATGAAAGAAATAGTAACTACTAATTATACTCCACCCTTTGAGGCTTGGCCACATGTTAATTATAGCATATTTATATATGTTATATTAATTAATTACACCTTTTGTATAGATGTGGGGTAAATAAATCCACTTAGTTGTGTAAATTCAAAAGTGTCAAATATGAGTAAAACTTCCATAGGTTTATATTTTACGTGTTACACTAGATTATGAGGCTTATGTGCACTTGACCCCCTTGAGTGCGCACATAAAGTTACGAGGTAGAACGATTTATGATAGAAAAGTTGCAAGGTGGTGTAAATTTTATTTATTGATTAAATTCATAAATTTGAGTGAGTTAATGAATAGAAGGTTTCATATTTGCTTTTAAATTCATATTGAAAATTAAAAATGTGATATATATATATATATATATATATATATATATATATATATATATATATATATATATATATATATATATATATATATATATATATATAATTTAAATATATTAAAATATGGATATAAAGATGTTAGTGCTATAAAGATGACAAATTCTTAAAACATATGATGTTTTTGAAATAGTTTAACATTATGTTTCATTAAGGAACTCTTAATTTAATAATATAATTCTTATTATTAATGTTAATGTTATAGACAAGCCAAATATCATGTTGATGTATGACAACCCTACGATACATACATGATTTTGGAAATAATTTTGAAGTGGGAGAAATGAATAGTCACTAGATAAATCTATAATTTCTTATAAAATATAAAATGAATAGCCACTTCTTTGGGTTGTTTCTTACCATTCATTGAGTTTATAATATAATCCAATGGGTTTATAATATAAATTTCTTGGGTTTATTAATTCAAGATTTCATGTACCTAGGGTTTAATATAATTTCCTTGGGTTATAATTATGGTCAACCATGGTCCAACGTCACATTGTGACAAAGATTGTCCCAATATGGAAATCAATAATGTTTAACCATGGTCAACCATGGTTAAATGTCACATTATGACAAATAATGCCTCAATATGAAAATCAATCATGGTCAAGCATGCTCAATCTTGGTCAATATGAAAATAAACCATGGTCAATTATGGTCAACCATGGTCCAACGTCACATTTCTGACAAATATTTTCTCAATATAAATATCAACCATGGTCAACCATCATCAACCATGGTTAAGCACGGTTAGTCATTGTCAACCATGGTCAACTATGGTCCAACATTGCATTGTGACAAATATTGTCTCAATTTGAAAATCAACAATGGTAAACCATTTTCAATCATGGTCAATGATCGTTAATAACCATGGTCATATTATGACAAAGATTGTATGATTCTTCAACGTCACATTGTATCAACCATGGTCAACCATTCTCCAACGTCGCATTGTGACAACGATTGTATCAATATGAAAATCAACCATGGTCAACCATAATATCAATAATATCAATCCCTAAGGTTTATAATATCAATCCCTTAGGTTTATTAATCTAAGGGTTCGTATGCCTAGGGTATAATATTATTGATGGGTTTATATTATTAATCCTTATGTTTAATATAAACCCCTTGGGTTTATAATCCATTGGGTTAATAGTATAATTTCCTTGTGTTTATAATATTAATCATTGGGTTTATAATCCTAGGTTTATTATTCAGCCTAGGGTTTACAATATCAATCCCTTCCATTTATTAGTTTTAGCATTTATATTCGTAGGGTTTATATTCCTAGGATTTAATATTCAAACATGGTCAACCATGGTCAAACGTGGTCAAACGTGGTCCAATGTCGCATTATGATTATCCCAATACGAAAGTCAATCATGGTCAACCATCACCTTGTGACAAAGGTTCTCAATATGAAAATCAACCATGTTCCAACATCACATTATGACAAAGAGTCACTTAATATGAAAACCTATCATCGTCAACCATGGTCCAACGTCACATTGTGACAAAGATTGTCTCACTATGATAATCATCCTTGCTCAACCATGCTCAATCATGGTCAACCAAGGTCAACCATCGTAAACCATCACATTGTGACAAATATTTTCTCAATATGAAAATCAACCATGGCCAACCATGTTTGTTTTAGGGTTTATAGTATTTATCTAAGGGTTTAGAATATTTATCTAAGGGTTTATATGTCTTGGGTTTACAATATTAATCCGTTGGGTTTTTGGGATTTTGGTACTAATCTCTTGAATTTATTAATGCCTTGCATTTATAATATCAATCCTTTGGGTTTATTAATCTAAGGGTTCATATTCCTAGGGTATAATATTATTCATAGGGTTTATAATTAATCATAGGGTTTAATATAAATCTTTTGGTTTTATAATCCATTAGGTTTATAATATAAAATCCTTGGGTGTATAATATTAATAATAGGGTTTATATTCCTAGGGTTTAATATTAAGTTTAGGGTTTACAATATTAATCTGTTAGGTTTATTAATTTTAGGGTTTATATTCTGAGGGTTTAATATACATCTTAGGGTTTAATGTTATTCCCTTGTGTTTTTTAAATTAATCCCTTGGGTTCGCATTATGACAAATATTATCTCAATATGAAAATCAACCATGGTCAACAATGGCCTAACGTCGTATTGTGAAAAATATTGTCTCAATATGAAAATTAATCATGGTCAAACATCACATTGTGACAAATATTTTGTCAATATGAAAATCAACCATGGTCAACAATGGTGAAAAATGTTTATTTTAGGGTTTACAATATTTAATATTATTTCCTTGGGTTTAATATTATTCCCTTATGTTTAAATACCTTCGATTTTAGTATTAATCCATTGTGTTTATTAGTACCTTCGGTTTATAATATCAATCCCTTAGGTCTATTAATCTAGGGGATCATATTCCTAGGGTTTAATATAATTTCCTTGGGTATAAAATCATGGTAAACCATGGTCAAGTATGGTCCAACATCATATTCTGACAAAGATTGTCCCAATATGAAAATCAACAATGTTCAATATCGTCAACCATTCATGGTCAACCATGGTCATTCATGGTCAACCATGGTCAATTGTCACATTGTGACAAATATTGTCTCAATATGAAAATAAATCATGGTCAATATCAAAATTGACCACGATCAATTATGGTCGACCAAGGTCCAATGTCACATTGTGACAAAGATTGCCTCAATGAAAAATCAGCGATCATCAACCATCATCAACCACAGTCAAGTGTGGTTAATCATTTTCAACCGTGGTCAACTATGGTCAACCACAATATCAATCCCTTCGGTTTATTAGACTAATATTTTATATTCCCTTGGGTTTTTAATATTAATCCCTTGGGTTTACAATATCAATTCATTCAGTATATTAATCTAAGGGTTCATATTCCTATGGTATAATATTATTTATGGGTTTGTAATATTAATCCCTTAGTTTCAATATAAATCATGGTCAACCAAGGGTTTATATACCTTGGATTTACAATAATATCCCCTTGAGTTTAATAATATTAGTGCCTTTGGTTTATAACACCTTGAGGTTTTAGTATTAACCTATTAGGTTTATTATTCCCTTGGGTTTATAATATCAATTCATTATGTCTATTAATCTAAGGGTTCATATTCCTAGGTTATAATACTAAAACCTTAAGGCATTATAAACCCAAGGGAATATTATTAACCTAAGGGATTATAACCCAAGGGATTAATACTAAAAATCTAAGGAATTATAAACTCAAGGGAATAATATTAAACCCTAGGGATTAATATTATAAACCCAAGGTATATAAACCCTAAAATAGATATTATAAACTCTAAAATAGACATGATTGACCATGGTTGACAATTGTTGATTTTCATTTTGAGACAGTCGCTGTCACAATGCGATGTTGGACCATGGTTGACCATGGTCAAGCATCTTTATTCGAGGGTATTTCATATTTATCTTAGGGCTTACATATCTTGGGTTTATAATATTTAATTCATTGGGTTTAATTTTATTCGTTTGGGTTTATAATCCCTTGGTTTTAATACTAAAAACCCAAGGAATTATAAACCCTAAGAAATAATATTAAACCCTAGGAATTAATTTTAATTACAAACCCTATGAATAATATGATATCATGGGAATATGAAGCATTAGATTAATAAACTTAAGGGAATTGAATATACCCAAGGGGTTAATACTAAAAGCGCAAGGGATTATAAACCCACGGGAATAATATTAACCTAAGGGATTAATGCTAAAACCCAAGGGAATATAAACTCTAGGGTTTTTACTATTAATCCCCTAGGTATACTATTATTCATAGGGTTTATAAACCTAAGGAATTAATATTATAAATCCAAGCGATTGATTTATAAACCAAAGGGAATAATAAACCCAAGGGATTAGTACAAAAAACCCAAGGGAATATAAACCCTAGGGTTTTGGTATTAATCCTTGGGTTTATTATCCCTTAGATTAATAGTATTCACTTGGGTTTATAATCCCTTGGGGTTTTAGTATTAATCCCTTGGGTTTATTATTCTCTTGGGTTTATAATATCAGTTCCTTCAGTTTATTAATCTAAGGGTTCATATTCATATGGTATAATATTGTTCATAGGGTTTGTAATTAATATTAATCCCTAAGGTTTAATATTATTCCCTAGGGTTTATAATTCCTTGGTTTTTTATTATTAAACCTAAGGGATTATAAACCCAAAGGAATATTTTTAAACCCAAGGAATTAAAGATAAACCCTATAATAGAGATGGTTGACCATGGTTAACCATGGTCCATTGTCACATTGTGACAAGGATAACCTCAAAATGAAAATCAACCATTCTAAACCATGGTCAACCATGTTTATTTTAAGGTTTATAATATTTTTCTTAGGGTTTATATACGTTGGGTTTATAATATTAATCCCTAACGTTTAATATTATTGCCTTCAGTCTATAATTCCTTGGGTTTTTAGTATTAATCCCTTCAGTTTATTATGCATTGGGTTAATATTATTGCCTTGGGTTTATAATCCCTTGGGGTTTTAGTATTAAACCCTAGGAATATTATCCCTTACATTAATAAATCGAAAGGATTGATATTATAAACCCAAGTGTTAATACTAAAACCTCATGGTATTATAAACGCAAAGGACTAATATTATTAAACCCAAAGGTTAATACTAAAAACCTATGCTATTATAACGCAAACGACTAATATTATTAAAACCCAAGGGATTAATATTATATATCCAAGGTATATAAATGCTTGGATGGTCATGGTTTATATTGAGCCTAACAAATTAATATTATAAACCTATGAATAATATTATACCCTAGGATTATGAATCCTTAGATTGATATACCGAAGGGATTAATGTTAAAAACCCAAAGGATTGATACTAAAAATCCAAGGAAATATAAACCCTCCCATTTTTAGTATTAATCCCTTGGGTTGATTATCCCTTACATTAATAGTATTCCCTTGGGTTTGCAATCTGAATCCCTAGGTTTTATTAATCTAAGAGTTCATATTCATAGTGTTTATATTTATATTACATAATTTAAATTTAAATAATAATAAATAACATTTATTATTAAATAATAATTATTATAAAGAAATAATTATTATTAAGTATAATGATAATAATAATATTTTTATTTTAATAGTTTTTTTTGTATTATTATTTCTATTGTTACATATTTATGAAGCCTTCTGCTATATCAATCACATTAATATTTTTAATGTAATTCTGCTAGTTAATATTTTTGATTGATAGTAGTATCAATCATGATATTATGTTTTTACATAAAGCTTCTTTTTTTAGATGGATGTTACATAAGTTTTTAAATAATTTTTAAAATCCGATAATCATGATATTATGTTAAGGTTTTTATGGATGAATGTTACATACATTTTTTAAATATTTTTATAGATCCAATAAGTTATTTTTGTATTATTATTTCTAATGTTACATATTTTTGAAGCCTTCCGCTATATCAACCACAATATTATTTTTAATGTGGTTGTGCTAGTTAGTATTAACCATGATATTATGTTTTTACTTGAAGCTTCTTTTTTAGATGGATGTTAAATAAGTTTTTTTAATATTTTTATAGTTTCGATAATCATGATATTATGTTAATTTTCTTTTGGATGAATGTTACATAATTTTTTTTATATTTTTTTATAGTTCCAATAATGCAATATCTAGATGAGATATATATAATATTTTTTATTTATAGTAGTATTAACCATGATATTATGTTTTTACTTAAGGGTAAAATTTTCTTTTTTTGGGATGGATGTTACATAATTTTTCTTAATATTTTTATATTTCCCACAATGTAATATCTAGATGAATTATATATTCTTTTTTTTTTTAAACCCTATGATTTTGATGGAGTAATATGTCAAATCGATAAACAATATTTTTTTTACCTTGATTCACAAGGATATGAATTTTGAATCTCATTATTTACATAATACTTCATATGGTGATTACTAAATACACCCCATAAACTAACTAAATAAAAAATATTATAAATAATTTGAAATTGATATTTAATATTAATGTAAAATGATTTAAGACCCAGAGGCATCTAGCAGGAGTGAAAGCCTGCTCCCTTACGGACCACCAGCGGGTTATTACAGGTGGCATGGTTTTCCTTGATAACGGTGATGAGTCAAACCGACATTCGCGGATAGCAGCCAGAGATGGTTGTCCTCACTGTTGGTTTGACACCTGAGTTTGATAGGTTTTGCCACCTTCGGAAAAAAAAAAAAAATGATTTATTACACACTATTTTTCATCTTACATTTCTTTAGTATCACAAAAATTATATCATATATGGGGAGGAATGAATTCATTCCTATTTTTTTCAATTAAAAAAATATCACATCAAAAGATTCCATCCCTAAACATATTGGTAGTGGACAACAACACACCATTATAATAATGTTTTTCTAATTCTCCCTCAAAGTTATGATTAATATTGAATATACAATTCTTTTATTAATATATTTTTAAATTTCATGTATCAACTCATATTAAATGATAATGGAATTATATATTTATTTTCCAGGTAATGGGATGCTAAAAAGAAAAAAAGATAGTTTCAATTACATTATATACATCATTATAAATATATTTTAACCTCCCATCTATTAATATATTAAAATCAATTATTTGAAAATGTAAACATTTTTTAGTGTAAAAATTAAAAAAGACTTGTATCTAGAAAGATTTGAACCTTATAGATAATTAGTAGACACAAAGTTATCTATATTGATATTTTATAATATTATTAAATTAAAGATAAAGCTAACATTTCTCTATATAAAAAATGAATATTTTCCATTTTATTAAAACTCTCATTTAGAATAGAACTTTTCTTAATATGTTTTATAACATTTTTAAGCTTGATATTTTTAAGTTCATATGCATAGCACAAATTGTAGGTATATAAAGAGATTATTATAAATATTAAGGATTTATATAGCAATTAATATTTAAACATGATGTTTTGAAATATTATGTTATAGATATTAATCACCATCATTTGCATTTTGCTCCTAATTTTATTAATAAAAACAAAATTGTGGAATACGAATTTGAATTCAGTTATTAATTTTTATATTATTTTTACTAATTTTTAGTTTAAACCACCAATATGTTTTATTATCTTAAACTTCATTACAACATATTCCCTATAATGGAGATTGAATTTATTATTATTAATTTAATTTTAAGTCAAATTCCTCATTTATCGAATTCTATGCTAGAACACATAGTTTATAATGAGTTCAAAAAAACTTATTGGCACAACAAATAGATAGATATTTTATTTAAGTTGTAAATTCAAATATTTTATTTTTAGTTTATGATTAATATTTTTATTTAATGTTACATGTCAACACCATATTAAATATTAAATGAATTACTTAGCCGACAAACATAGTGGAGTACATAAAACACATCTCGCATACAATAGGGACTGATGCAGGAGCATCCAGCTCAGGGAGGTCATGGCTGGGAGTTTGTCTCTTCTAACAGATTGAGTTTTTGTTAGTTTTCATTTTCATTTAAATTTCTAGGAACGACTGTCTCAGCCCACTGTTAGTGTTTTCTTACATGTTCTTTTTATTTTTAGTTTTATTTAAAGTTTACTTTTAGTTTACAAATCAAGAAAGGACAGTTATTCAGAATAACCTAATGTAACTACTGGCAGTTTGGTAACTGTCCAGTGTTCTTTACAAAATGAAAAAAGGAAACAACGATTGTAATCTTTTGACCATCATAGAATTGAATGAAGAAAAGCACAGAAGCATTCTAAAGAACAAACACATCTGAATCCATACATACTACAACTTTATCATTTTTTTGCGTAATATAATTAAATTCATTTCTTTTCCATAGCATGATGATGACAGACAGTGAACAGTAAACATCGAAGCAAGGAGAGCATCCAAACAAGTTAGCAAGATAGCAGAGCAAGCTTACGGGAGAAACAAGAGAGCCACTGTCGGAGGAACACCCAAGAAAAAAAGCTACAGGTACAGAATCGAACTCATAACAATTTTCCTTTGCAATTTTTTATCAATCGAATCACTGTATCTATATATATATATATATATATATATATATATATATATATATATATATATATATATATATATATGTCAAAGCCGAACATCCACAGTCCAATATTCAGAGCCCAACAATAAAACAGAGTTGACAGTGCCAAAACAAAACCACCGCAAGGTCACCACAGGACCGTATCATTACAAACATAATTAAAATAGCGGAGCCATAAATATACAGTGAAGCTACAGGCATAGTGAGGCCAAGAAACCACAAGGCTGAAGCCAAACCATGACAACAGTCTCATAAACCCTACAAACAAAAAAACCCTCAAATAGACAAACAAATAACTTTTAAGGAGTGACCCTACCCAGTTCGAGCGCAGGAGTCAGGGTGTGAGGTCCACAAATGGAGCCCAGTCATGCACCTGCATGGCCAACAAGTAGGCCATCAGAAACAGTAAAATGACGCCATAGACGCAGGGTTGAAAATAGAGGAAAAGACCAACAAAACTTACCTGAGAAAATTGAGCCCGTGCGAACCAGAGGAGAGAAACCATGAATAGAGGTTAGGGTCACAGAGTGCTCACTACCCACAAGGAGTAAGAGTTGTTAGCACCAGAAGAAAACAAGGAGAAAAAGACTAGCATGGAAAGAAAACTTACCCCTGGATAACCGTCGGAAGAGAGCCGAGAGCCGAGTCACTCCGCAACTGCAACCTGTAGCAAGAACCAAGAAAACAGTCAAACAGTGGAGCAAGTGCATCATAGCCAACAGTGAATAGTAAAAGCCTACAACTGAAAAAATAGTGAGAGCTGAGCCAAACTGAAACCCGAGACTGAGACCAAGGGTTCCAGACCCAGAGCTGAGAAAACGAGCATAGAACATGCAACATTGACAACATACGTAGGAGGAGACCCTCAGAGAAATGCATGTCCAAGCACGGTGAAACTAAACCCTTGTAAAACAACCAGAGCTAGAACCCTTGTTTCACAAAGAAGCAGAGCAAATGAACTAGAGACCTCACCTCACAAGCAGCAAAGTGAAACAACAATGAAATGACCCGACTTAGGGTTTCGGGGGTTTGGTAAGAGGCGGGAAGGAACGAGCCCCAAGGCCAGGACACCTGTCCTCAAATCATTAACACCATGGTATAGTGCCATAAAGTCAACCAGCTACACAATTAATAACAAAACAATCAACGGTTAAATATTTATACGGATGTGTAAAGGGCTACTCCCATTAAATTTTGGTATCAGAGGAGGTTACACTTAATTGTTTTTCTTTATAAAATGGAAGTCAGAAGAAGAGGTTGTGGCAAGGTTATTCGAATAGTAGTCGATGAAGGATTGAGGGAAGAGATTAGGATCCTGAATGCCCGTTTGGCGGCAGTAGAAGCAGGAAGGAGAAGGGATCCGAAAGTAGGGGACGATAATGATGAAGAGGTTGTAATTACGACGGATGGATCAAATGAAGAAGAACCTAAAATCAAATTGTTAAGGTCAGTTTTGTTTGATAGCAGTAAGCCAAAGCCTGAAATTCTGAACTATGATGGTAGTTTGTCCACAAAAGTGCTATTGGACTGGATTAGTGAGTTAGGAAAATACTTTGAATGTGAGGAGATCAGCGAAGATAAGAAAGTTAAATTCGCTGCCACCAAGTTGAAAGGACATGCAGCCTTATGGTGGGACAGTGTCTAAGCAAAGAGGAGGAGATTGAATAAGTTACCCATTAAAAAGTGGACCAGAATTGTCGCCAAGATGGAGGGTAAGTTTTTGCCCAAAGATTACGAGATTGCTTTGTATTGGTAGGTGCATAATTTGAAGCAAAGAGGAGTGGTGGTGAAATAATATATCGAAGAATTTTATCAAGTGAATCTGAGAGATGGTTATACTGAAGACACCCCATAAAAGACAATAAGGTTTGTGAATGGCCTAAGGCTGCAGATATTGGATGAGATAAGTATTTTTTCTCCAAAAAACATAAAGGAAGCAAACCAAAGTGCCTTAAAGGCAGAAGAAAAGATCGCAAGGAAGCAGAATGCCAGGAGAGGATGAGGAATTGATAGAGGAAAAGGAAAATCCTTTGGCAGAGGAAGGAATTCCAACAACAGTGAAGAGGGCAGCAGTTCAAAGACCTCGGGGACAACAAAATAGGAAGGTAACAGTAGGGGAGGAAGGCCATACCTGAGAGGAAGGGGAAATGGCAGGGGTAGAGGAGCTACCTACCAGTGTTACAAGTGTCACGAGTGGGGGCACAGGTCCTTTGAGTGTCCTAAAGGAGAACAGGCTGGTTAAAGGGGAGCATATGTTGCTCAAACAGAGGAAGCAGAGGCACCGCCCTAAGATGTAGAGAATGCACCAGAGACAGGAGAGGCCTTAGTCTTGAATAAGGTACTGCTGAAACCGACAAAGGAGACAGCTAAACGAACCCAAAGAAAGGCATTATTCCAGACTATGTGCAAGTCACATGGCAAATGCTGCAAATTGATTATAGACATTGGAATCACTGATAATCTAGTTGCAACAAAAATGGTTACAGAAGGGTCACCAACTGCTAGTTGATGAGAAGTGTGAGGTGGAGTTCCATATTGGAAAGTATAGGGACAGAGTAGTTTGTGACATCATGCCCATGGACGTGTGTCATATTTTGCTAGGTAGACCGTGGAAATATGACCGAAAAGTTGTTCATGACATGAAAACAAACTGTTACAAGTTTGTCAAGGATGAGATTAAGCATACACCAGTACCCAACAGGGAAGAAGAAATAGCAGAAACTAGAGGGAAAAAAGTACTGCTGGTGGGTGGAAAAGAATTTCTAAAATAGATTGAAGATGATGAGGTAAAGTATGTTGTTGTAAGGCGACCGACACTAGTGTTGTTGCACACTGAAATTTCTGACTTACCTAAAGAAATCCAGGAATTGTTGCAGGAATTCAGTGACATTGTGGTGGATGATTTATTGGATAAGTTACCACCAAAGCAAAGTATCAGTCATCACATAGATTTCATCCCTGGAGCTAGTGTACCGAATAAAGCTGCTTACAGGATAGGTTCCAAAGACAATGAAGAGATCAGGAAGCAGGTACAGGAATTGTTGGATAAAGGCTTGATACGGGAAAGTTTAAGTCCCTATGCAATTCCGACAGTTTTAGCTCCCAAGAAAGGAGGCGAGCGGTGGATGTGTACATATTCACGAGCAATAAATAAAATTACTATCATATATAGGTTTCCATTGCCACGAATGGATGACATGATAGACTGCTTGAGTGTGGCAGCTTATTTTTCGAAGATATATCTGAAGAGCGGATACCACCAGATTAGAATCAGAGAAGGGGATGAATGGAAAATAGCTTTCAAAACTAATGAAGGGCTATATGAATGGCTGGTGATCCCATTTGGGTTGAGTAATGCCCCTAGTACTTTCATGTGCCTAATGAACGAGATGTTGAAGGAGTTCATTGGGAAATTCGTGATTGTGTATCTTGACGATATACTGATTTTCATCAAGACCAAGGAAGAACATTTTTGACACGTTCGATATGTTCTAGAGAAGTTGCAACAGAAAAAGTTGCTGATAAATTTGAAAAAATGATCTTTCTTTCAGAAGGAGTTAGTCTATTTGGGTTTGGTGATTGTAGAAAATGAGCTGAAAATAGACCCAGAAAAAGTTGCAGCTATACTTAGTTGGCCATCCCCTAAGAGTTTGTTCGAAGTTCAAAGTTTTCATGGGTTGGAAAGTTTCTATCGCATGTTTATAAAGAATTTTAGTGGAATCTGTGCACCTATGTTGGATACCATAAAAAAGGCAAGTCAACCTTTTCAGTGGACTGAAGCTATAGAGAAGAGCTTCCAAATATTGAAGAAGAAGATCACTGAGAGGCGAATTTTGAGGTTGCCTAATTTCAGAAAACTTTTTCAAGTTCATTGTGATGCCAGTGGTATAGCCATTGGAGCTGTAGTCAGCCAGGAAGACAAACTAGTAGCCTATTTCAATAAAAAAATAATTGAAAGCAAGAAAAAGTATACGTCTTATGACAAGGAGTTTTATGCCATCGTCCAAGACTTGAAGCATTGGAAACATTATCTGTTGGGTAATGAGTTTGTCTTGTTTTCTGATAATTCTGCATTATAGTATGTTATGCAACAACATAAGCTCAATCACAAACATGCAAAATGGGTGGAGTACTTGTAGAGTTTTACATTCGTATTGAAGCATATCAGTGGTCAAGTGAACAAGGTAGTAGATGCACTAAGCAGAAGAGTTCTACTCTTGCAGGAGAGCACGATACAAGTGTTAGGATTTGAACACCTGAAGGACTTGTATCAAACAGATGCAGATTTCAAGGAGGCTTGTGAAGCCAGCCAGAGTCTTTTGTTGAGGAACAATAGTCCATGGCTGGACTATAACTTGTAGGAGGACCTATTATTCAAGGGAGGACAGTTGTGTGTTTCAGAATGTTCGATGAGGGAGAACATCATCCGGGAAAAACATAGTGGAGGTCTAGTTGGACATTTCGGCATTGATAAGACCTCAGATCAGCTCAGTCATTTCTATTACTGGCTGAAGATGTGAAGAGAAGTGCAACGGTATGTGACCAGGTGTAAGATATGTAAGTTGGCGAAAGGGAATAGTCAGAACACGGGGTTGTATACACCCTTGCCTATTCCAAATAGATCGTGGGATTCAGTCAGTTTGGACTTTGTCCTGGGTTTGCCGAAAACACAACAAGGTTTTCATTCCATCATGGTGGTGGTGGACTGATTCTCAAAGATGGCACACTTCATCCCTCGCAGGAAAACCAATGACGCTACCCATGTAGCACACTTTTTTTTCACTAAATTCGTTAGACTACATAGCTTACCCCAATCCATTATTTCTAACAATGATGTGAAATTCACGGGACATTTCTGGGGCACCTTGTGGAAAAATTTGGACACGAAGTTAAATTTCAGCTCTGATTATCACTCACAAACTGATGGGAAAACAGAGGTAGTAAATAGAAGTTTAGGAAACCTGTTGCGGAGTCTAGTTGGAGAAAGTTCATGAATGTGGGATCGTGTACTTGCTCAAGTGGAGTTTGCTTACAATGATTCACCGAATCGAAGCACAGGAAATAGTCCTTTTCAGATCTTGTATGAAATGCATCCCCGAGGAGTGCATGAGTTACGAGATTTGGGGCAGTTAGAAAGAAGAAGTGTTGACGGGGAATACTTTGCAAGAGCAATTAACGACCTACATGAGCAGATGAGGATGAAATTATAGGACAACAGTCAAAGGGACAAACAAAAAGCATATCTGAAATGACGGGAGGTACAATTTAATGTAGGGGATCAAGTTCTAGCGCATCTGCGCAAAGAAATATTCCCTAAGGGCGAATACAATAAGCTAAAATTCAAAAAAAATGGACCTTGTAAAATTTTGTGTAAGTTTTCTGCAATTTCCTATGAGCTGCAATTGCCTCCAGGTATAGGAATATCGTCGATCTTTAATGTGGTGTATTTATTCCCACACACTGCCAGTCCAAAAGAGGATAGTTCAGTGAAGCTAAAGTGGAATACCCAGGGAGAGAGTAGTTCATGGATGAGACAAATGCCTTCAGCTCAGCCGCTTGAAATCAAAGGAATCCTCGATACACAGGTGGCCAGGCAGACTCGGAGAAAGGAGTACCTACAGTACCTCATCAAGCGGAAGAACCACCCTATTGACGATAGTTCGTGGCTTGACGCAGGACAGATACAACGTGTAGGGTATTCTATTGAGGAGATCATGGACCGGAGCCATGAATTTTCACCTGCCCCGGGAGCCTAATGCAGGAGCATCCAGCTCAGGGAGGTCATGCCTGGGAGTTTGTCTCTTCTAACAGATTGAGTTTTCGTTAGTTTTCATTTTCATTTAAATTTCTAGGAATGGCTATCTCAGCCCACTGTTAGTATTTGCTTATGTGTTCTTTTTATTTTTAGTTTTATTTAAAGTTTACTTTTAGTTTAAAAATCAAGAAAGGACAGTTATTCAGAATAACCTAATGTAACTACTGGAAGTTTGGTAACTATCCAGTGTTCTTTACAAAACAAAAAAGGAAACAATGATGGTAATCTTTTGACCATCGTAGAATTAAATGAAGAAAAGCATAGAAGCATTCTGAAGAAAAAACACATCTGAATCCATACATATTACAGCTTCAACATTTTTTTGCGTAATATAATTAAATTCATTTTCTTTTCCATAGCATAATGATGACAGACAGTGAACAATAAGCACCGAAGCAAGGAGAGCATCCAAACAAGTTAGCAATATAGTAGAGCAAGCTTATGGGAGAAACAAGAGAGCCACTATTGGAGAAACACCCAAGAAAAAAAGCCACAAGTACAGAATCGAACTCATAACAATTTTCCTTTGCAAATTTTTATCAACCGAATCACTGTATATATATATATATATATATATATATATATATATATATATATATATATATGTCAAAGCCGAACATCCACAGTCCAATATTCAAAGCCCAACAATAAAACAGAGTTGACAGTGCCAAAACAAAACCACTGCAAGGTCACCACAGGACCGTATCATTACAAACATAATTAAAATAGCGGAGCCATAAATATACAGTGAAGCTACAGGCACAGTGAGGCCAAGAAACCGCAAGGCCGAAGCCAAACCACGACAACAGTCTCATAAACCCTATGAACAACAAAACCCTCAAACAGACAAACAAAGAACTTTCAAGGAGCGACCCTACCCAGTTCGAGTGCAGGAGCCATGGTGCAAGGTCCACAAACGAAGCCCAGTCGCTCGCCTGCATGGCCAATAAGCAGGCCATTAGAAACAGTAAAATGAAGCCATAGACGCAGGGTTGAAAATAGAGGAAAAGACCAACAGAACTTACCTGAGAAAACCGAGCCCATGTGAACCAGAGGAGAGAAACCATGAACAGAGGTTACGGCTACAGAGTGCTCACTGCCCACAAGGAGCAAGAGCTGTTAGTGCCGGAAGAAAATGAGGAGAAAAAGACCAGCATGGAAAGAAAACTTACCTCTGGATAACCACTGGAAGAGAGCCAAGAGCAGAGTCACTCTGCAACATCAACCTGTAGCAAGAACCAAGCAAACAGTCAAACAGTGGAGCAAGTGCATCGTAGTCAACAACGAATAGCAAAAGCCTACAACTGAAAACGTAGCCAAAGCCGAGCGAAATTGAGACCAAAGACTGAGACCAAGGGTTCCAGACCCAGAGCCGAGAAAACGAGCATAGAACATGCAACATTGACAGCATATGCAGGAGGAGACCCTCAAAGAAATGCATGTCCAGGCACGGTGAAACTAAACCCCTGTAAAACAACCAAAGCCAGAACCCTTGTTTCGCAGAGCAGCAGAGCAAACGAACCAGAGACCTCACCTCACAAGCGAGAGAGTGAAATAGCAGTGAAATGGCCCGACTTAGGGTTTCATGGGTTTGGTAAGAGGTGGGAAGGAATGAGCCCCAAGGCCAGGACACTTGTTCTCAAATCATTAACACCATGATAAAATGGCATAAAGTCAACCAGCTACACAATTAACGAAAAAAATCAATAATTAAATATTTATACAGAAGTGTAAAGAGCTGGTCCCATCAAGGACCCTTTAAAATATCTCGCTTGATACACCAATAATCAAATATTTATTTATATTTTAAATTATAAGTATTTTACAATTTCATTTTTAAAAAATTATATATTCTCTATTCTCTTCTCCTCTTTATGAAAGCGAATCTTTTCACCCTTAAAAATATAGTTATGACTATATAATATTCAAGAACTAAATTTTAAATATATAAAATCATAATCTTTTTAAGCACCAATAAAACTTACCAGCAACTAAAAGTTAGCATTAAGATGTCAAATCTTGAATAGTTCATTAAAATAAAAAATAAAATAAAATACCTATCATATAAAAATATTATTACATTTAAATTTAAAAAAATATTGAGATCTTTTAAAAAAGGTGATTAATCACAATACAAAATCAAACCAATTTTATGTTTTAATTAAATTACGAAAGAAAACTAATCTATTATTAAAATAAAGCATTTTTTTCCTAAAAAGTTTTATTTTAATGGTTCTTAATATATAGTAATTTCAAATATTTATTATAATACAACCTTTTTTTTTCTTTCCCAGTAAAAGTAAAATTTTAAAATAAATCAATGAATTCTTTATCATTTTAAAATCAAATAATCGAAATTTTAAAATCAAATAATCGAAATTTAATGTCATTGGATATTATTTTTATTATTTCATTATAATTAAATTAAACAAATTTAAAAGTAAATTATCTTATAATTTATATTTTAATTTTTTAATATAAAGTAATTAAAAAGCATTTAAATTTCTTTGGGATGAAGATATGGTATTTATATAAATAAATACCACAAATATACTCACAATGTACATGATGTCAGAATCATCAGGTTCCCAAAGTTAAAAAGATATGCTGATAAAAAACAAATTAAGATGTTGTCTAGAAGCATATGAAACAACATGGTACGAGTTTAGTCAAAGTCTTATTAAGATTGTTTACCACAGAATGTAATGTGGTGGATAGTGGTGGATATCGTAAAAGGCGAAGACTGAAGTCCTCCTCCTAAGTTGCACGTGCGTGTGTCCCACTCACACTACGAGGACTGGCTTACTGGTCTACAGTTCCCACGACGAGGAATGCCATCGTCGTATCGTGACTTCATATTCAGATGGAGGATGCTTTGGATGCTTGTGACGGGCAAGTCGTCCACCACAAAGACTTTGAAGAAAGTTTACGTGACAGCCACTATGATTTTCCGCCTTATTCTTCATTTCTACATAAATATCTACGCTCACACTCGTTCCCGGGAACTTTCCTTCCCATTGCTTTGCCGGCCGATAACCAGCCAAAAATCACGATTGCTTTTAAATCAAAATTTGCAGGTGTTTGTCACCCATAATATTATCAGAAATTAGGATTAATGATTCGTTTATCTTTAATGTTCAACAATTTCCTTTCCTTATCCTAATCATTGGTTTATCTTTAATGTTTAACAATTTCTTTCCAACTAGAGCTGGTGTGTATCTCTAATGTCTAACAATCTACCTCCAACTGGAGCGGCTGTGTATCTATTTAGTAACCTAGTTCTTGAACATTCTACCCATTTCCTGGTATTTGTATAAATGCTCCCCTATCCGTCCAAAAACTTCAGCAAAATCATCTCTCCAGGTCTGTGAAGGAGGTCTCACATTCAAGATCGACATTCTTTCAGTCATTTCGTCAGCAGACGATCCAGTGTTTTCGATCCCTTCTCAATGGATTTTCGGGATCCTTTCGAATCTGAGAATTTTCCATTTCAGGGGACATGCGGCATCGTGCAAGGAAGGAGTCAACATTAATAACCAACATTCAATGCGACTAGAAACTTCTGACGCGTACACCTTCAAGGTTGATCCTCCAGGTATTCATCATACATATTACAGGGTTTTTGTTCCTTTAGTTGCAGATTTTCTGGATTTGTTAATATTTAGGGCCTGGTGTTTATCTGTTGGTCTTGGCAGGTAAGGAAACTTCTGTCACATACACCTTCGAAGCAAAGAAAGAGTTTCCCTGGCCACAGGTCTCACTTCAAAAAGATCCCCATTTTTTTTATCGTTTGCCTGTCGTTTCGTCGTTTCTTATGTTAGTTTCCAATTGGCAGCATGAAGGAGATGGTTCTGGAATTTTTTAGGTTTTTTCTTTTTCTTTTCAAAAGTCTTGTGTTTCGATTTCATCCTATTTTTGGATATCGATATGCATGCAGGCCTGAATTGAAGAATTAGGATCTTTTCCTGGTCGAATTTTCAGGTTAGTTTTCTTATTCGAGACTGTCCTTGGCGGTGAAGCTGTCCTTGCTTGGCGAGGATGGAAAACCGGGATTGCATTGCGGAAATGAAGAGATCCCTCCCTTTGGGCTGATGGTAGTCTATCTTAATTGTATATGGATGGATGGATGGGATAGATATTTCTTTTATATGGATGGGATAGATATAGATATTTCTTGATGATTGTAGATAGATTTTCTCCAGCAAAATAGATTAAGGTAGGCCAAACTCAACCAGGACCTTCGCGGATCATTGTGAACTGGGGGAAAGGATTACAGAGCAATCCGAGATAAGCGATAATTATGGAAGGGGTGGAATCAAATGACTACACTGTCTAAGTCTTTCTGGAATTTTTTAGGTTTTTTCTTTTTCTTTTCAAAAGTCTTGTGTTTCGATTTCATCATATTTTTGGCTATCGATATGCATGCAGGCCTGAATTGAAGAATTTGGATCTTTTCAGGTTAGTTTTCTTATTCGACGAATTTGCAATTAAATTGAACCCAATTTGTTTAACAAGCAGATGATGAGAATCCAACTCTTGCAGATGATGAGAATCCAACTCTAGCCCACACCATTAACAACTTAGACATTAGTTAAATGACACCTTCGTAATATTAAATATGCAGGATTCAAGGTTGGAAGAGATTTGGTCAACTTTCCTTCCATTGAATTTTTCACCGTGCCCTTAAAACACGCACGCCCAAAAACATATCGAGACAACACCAGGACCTGGTTCATACAGTATTGGGGTTTTGAAATGCCACACTCCTCCAATTTCTCTCCTTTCATGTCAACCTAGATGATGTATTCAAGGCATCATCAGAAGATTCCAGGATCTATAAATATTCTCGGTCTTTTCTTTTTTTTTTCCCGAATTTTTCCGAGGTTTCAATTTTTTTATTATTAAAACCACTGAATTCTGCACAATCAGAATCCCTAATTTATTATAATCACTAAAGTCCGCACAATAAGAATGCCCCAAGATTTTTTCAAACCGCTAAGCCATTTATATAACTTATCTTCTAAAAATTATACTAAAAATGGCGATGCTTGGGCGTATCTTCCCCGAAAAACTAGTAGCCTGGTAGTGATCTCATGAACACATCAGGGAATATTGTACATAGAAACTGTAAACGTCATCAAAATGGTGCAGATAAGGGTGAATAGGTCAATGGTAGTCCCCAATTTTTCACTCAACTTCAAATTTATTGCGATATGGTGGTGTTGAGTCTAAGAGGGATTTAGGAATTTGCTCCTACAATCTAGTCTGACTGGTGAGACTGTCTCAAAAAAATTAATGAACACAACATGGATGTTCTGAAAAATGTCAGCTTGTTCATATATATTTAGAAAAGGATTGCCCAGTTTGTATGGTCAAAATCTACTACCGAGTACACCTAGTGGGAATGTTTCCAAAAAATTATTGGACATCAACATGGTAGTTTTGATAAAGTTAGGTTGTTAATACGGGCATCATTTAAAAAATATTGCCCAGTGTCTCGTCAAAATCATCAATACAGACAAGTAGACATCAACTTCCAAGCCTGTAATTGACTTGCCAATTTTAGCGTACAATTAGTGACCTTGTATGATACATATTGTGCGAAATCATATATATATATACTTCTCAGATTGGAGGCAACCACTGTAATTGACTTGTCAATTTTATCGCACAATTAGTGACCTTGTATGATAGTAAACATCAACTTCCAAGCCTGTAATTGACTTCCAATTTTAGCGTACAATGAGTGACCTTGTATGATACATAGTGTGGGAAATCATATATATATATACTTCTCAGACTGGAGACAACCAATACTCTTTGTTAAACTTTTAGTAGATATTATATTCTGTGTTATGATTTTGAATTGGTTAAGCTTAGAGCTTACTTGGGAAGTTGGAAAGTCTACATTATCCCTTTTTGAGAATTCTGAAGAGTCATGATATAAATGTGTATGATGTTTCCCCGGAGTGTAATTTTATAAAAAAAGTTTAGTTGGTTTCCACACCATTAACAGCTTATACATTAGTTAAATCACACCTTTTTAGTATTAAATATGCAGGATTCAGGGCTGGAAGAGATTTGGTCAACTTTCCTTCCATTGAATTTTTCACTTGCCCTTAAAACACGCACGCCCAAAAACATATCGAGACACCACCAGGCCCTGGTTCATACAGTGTTGGGTTTTTGAAATGCCACACTCCTCCAATTTCTCTCCTTCATGTCAACTTAAATGATGTATTCATGGCATCATCAGAAGATTCCAGGATCTATAAATATGCTGTCTTTGTTTTTTTTCCAAATTTGTCTAGGTTTGAATTTTTTTTTAATTAAACTCACTGAATTCTGCACAATCAGAATCCCTAATTTATTAAAATCACTAAAGTCTGCATAATAAGAATGCCCCAAGATTTTTTCAAACCGCTAAGCCATTTATACAACATATCTCCTAAAAATTATACTAAAAATGGCGGTGCTTGGGCGTATCTTCCCCGAAAAACTACTAGTCTGGTAGTGATCTCATGAACACATCAGGGAATACTGTACATAGAAACTGTAAACATCATCAAAATGGTGCAGATAAGGGTGAATAGGTCAATGGTAGTCCCCAATTTTTCACTCAACTTCAAATTTATTGCGATAAGGTGGTGTTGAGTCTAAGAGGGATTGAATAATAATTACGCTCGTCCTGCCATTGTAATATGTATATGATTTGACGAGTAAAATGATTTGAGCCACCACCGAACACATTGCAATTACATTGCTCTGAATGAGATATTTTAAACTCAACTACTCCCACTCATCCAAAGAACCCAAAACAACCAACATCCTTATCATCGAAGGCAAAGAGCTTCTTTCATTGCCAGAATTATGATTTATGAGATTGCTGTAATTTGCATTGTGCTCATGAGTGGTATGTACTATGTAGTTGTATATGAATATTGATTGGGATTTTGAAGATGCATTTGATGATTTGGGACTATTGTCCACTCGTCATTGGTTTTATTGGGAACTTTTTCAGTTTCAATTCGTCATATTATTGAGAAATCTAAAAAAAAATTAATTCCCAATTGCAAAAGTCATCATTAATTGAATTAAGAATGAGATGAAAAGATTTAGGGATTGAATAATAATTACCCTCGTCCTGCGATTGTAATATCTATATGATTTGACCAGTAAAATGATTTGAGCCACCACAGAACACATTGCAATTACATTGCTCTGAATGAGATATTTTAAACTCAACTACTCCCAGTCATCCAAAGAACCACAAACAACCAACATCCTTATCATCGAAGGCAAAGAGCTTCTTTCATTGCCAGAATTATGATTTATGAGATTGCTGTAATTTGCATTGTGCTCATGAGTGAGATGTAGTTGTATATGAATATTGATTTGGATTTTGAAGATGCACTTGATGATTTGGGACAACTGTCCACTCGTCATTGCTTTTATTGAGTATTTTTTAGGTTCAATTAATCATATCATTAGCTGTATTGAGAAATCTAAAAAAACTTAATTCCCAATTGCAAAAGTCATCATTAATTGAATTAAGAATGGAAAAAAGGATTTAGGGATTATAATATCTGAAAATTGTTATCTTTAAAGTATTATAAAATGAGGTTAGATATTTATATAACAATCATAATATTTAAGTGACTTTCACTCTAAGAGGGATTGAATAATAATTACGCTCGTCTTGCCATTGTAATATGTATATCATTTATCATTTATATCATTTGATCAGTAAAATGATTTGAGCCACCACCGAATACATTGCAATTACATTGCTCTGAAGGAGATATTTTAAACTCAACTATTCCCACTCATCCAAAGAACCCAAAGCAACCAACATCCTTATCATCGAAGGCAAAGAGCTACTTTCATTGCCAGAATTATGATTTTATGAGATTGATGTAATTTGCATTGTGCTCACGAGTGACATGTAGTTGTATATGAATATTGATTTGGATTTTTAAGATGCATTTGATGATTTGGGACTACTGTCCACTCGTCATTGCTTTTAATGAGTATTTTTTCAGTTTCAATTAGTCATATCATTAGCTGTATTGAGAAAGCTAAAAACTTAATTCCCAGTTGCAAAAGTCATCATTAATTGAATTAAGAAGGGAAGAAAGGATTTAGGGATTATAATATCTGAAAATTGTTATCTTTAAAGTATTATAAAATGAGGTTAGATATTTATATAACAATAATAATATTTAAGTGACTTTGAGTCTAAGAGGGATTGAATAATAATTACGGTCGTCCTGCTATTGTAATATGTATATGTTTTGTAATATGTATATGTTTTGACCAGTAAAATGATTTGAGCCACCACCGAACACATTGCAATTACATTGCTCTGAATGAGATATTTTTAATTCAACTACTCCCACTCATCCAAAGAACCCCAAACAACCAACATCCTTATCATCGAAGGCAAAGAGCTTCTTTCATTGCCAGAATTATGATTTATGAGATTGCTGTAATTTCCATTGTGCTCACGAGTGGCAGGTAGTTGTATATGAATATTGATTATTGATTGGGATTTTGAAGAGCAAAAGTCATCATTAATTGAATTAAGAATGAGAAGAAAAGATTTAGGGATTGAATAATAATTACCCTCGTCCTGCCATTGTAATATCTATATGATTTGACCAGTAAAATGATTTGAGCCACCACCGAACACATTGCAGTTACATTGCTCTGAATGAGATATTTTAAACTCAACTACTCCCACTAATCCAAAGAACCCCAAACAACCAACATCCTTATCATCGAAGGCAAAGAGCTTCTTTCATTGCCAGAATTATGATTTATGAGATTGCTGTAATTTGCATTGTGCTCATGAGTGACATGTAGTTGTATGTGAATATTGATTTTGCATTGTGCTCCTGAGTGACATGTAGTTGTATATGAATATTGATTTGGATTTTGAAGATGCACTTATGATTTGGGACGATTGTCCACTCGTCATTGCTTTTATTGAGTACTTTTTTAGTTTCAATTAGTCATATCATTCGCTGTATTGCACGTGATGTGCATGATGTGTTGGCTGGGGCTTTCGCACCCCCTAGCCATGTTTGATTCCTGCGGGAGCTGTGGTTTCTGCAGCAGCATGAAACAGTTTCGATGGTGTCGTAATCTCGATGGTGCCGTAATCTGCTCGATGGTGTCTGCTCGATGGTGCCTGCTCGATGGTGCCGTAATCCGTATTCTGAATCCGTATTCTGCTCGATGATGACGTATTCTGCTCCCTTCGGCGATATTGTATGATGAATCTGCTAGCTTCGGCGATATATGTTGTATTATGATTCTTCAGCGGGGATTCTCTCCCCCACTGAAAAAAAGAAATCATTAGCTGTATTGAGAAATCTAAAAAACTTAATTCCCCAATGCAAAAGTCATCATTAAGTGAATTAAGAATGGAAGAAAGGATTTAGGGATTATAATATCTGAAAATTGTTATCTTTAAAGTATTATAAAATGAGGTTAGATATTTATATAACAATAATAATATTTAAGTGACTTTGAGTATAAGAGGGATTGAATAATAATTACGCTCGTCCTGCCATTGTAATATGTACATCATTTGACCAGTAAAACGATTTGAGCCACCACCGAACACATTGCAAATTACATTGCTCTGAATGAGATATTTTAAACTCAACTACTCCCCCTCATCCAAAGAACCCCAAACAACCAACATCCTTATCATCGAAGGCAAAGAGCTTCTTTCATTGCCAGAATTATGATTTATGAGATTGCTGTAATTTGCATTGTGCTCACGAGTGGCATGTAGTTGTATATGAATATTGATTGGGATTTTGAAGATGCATTTGATGATTTGGCAATACTGTCCACTCGTCATTGCTTTTATTGAGAATTTTTTCAGTTTCAATTCGTCACATCATTGGTTGTATTGAGAAATCTAAAAAAATTAATTCCCAATTGCAAAACTTAATTCATCATTAATTGAATTAAGAATGAGAAGAAAGGATTTAGGGATTGAATAATAATTACCCTCGTCCTGCCATTGTAATATGTATATGATTTGACCAGTAAAATGATTTGAGCCACTACCGAACACATTGCAATTACATTTCTCTGAATGAGATATTTTAAACTCAACTCTCCCACTCATCCAAAGAACCCCAAACAACCAACATCCTTATCATCGAAGGCAAAGAGCTTCTTTCATTGCCAGAATTATGATTTATGAGATTGCTGTAATTTTCTTTGTGCTCATGAGTGGCATGTAGGTGTATATGAATATTGGGATTTTGAAGATGCGTTTGATGATTTGGGACTACTGTCCACTCGTCATTGCTTTTATTGAGAATTTTTTCAGTTTCAATTCGTCATATCATTAATTGTATTGGGAAATTAAAAAAAATTAATTGCCAACTGCAAAAGTCATCATTAATTGAATTAAGAATGGGAAGAAAGGATTTAGGGATTATAATATCTGAAAATTGTTATCTTTAAAGTATTATAAAATGAGTTTAGATATTTATATAACAATAATAATATTAAGTGACTTTGAATAGTAGTAGTAGTCTCAAATTTTGAGATTTTTGTAGCCATTTATTGATCAATTGCAGCAGAAATGGGTTACAGGTCTACTGTTGAAAGGTTTGTGTGTATAATTCTTGCTACTATGCTGTCTGTTGATCATCAGTTTGTGTTGGGTGAGTTTGACTACAAAGTTGCTTTGCATAAATCTATTCGGTTTCTGGAGGCTCAACGTACTGTCCAGCAGTAGCAAGAGGATAAGGTGGAGAGGAGATTCTGCTCTCACAGATGGACAAATCCAAAATGTAATAACAATATTTTCTCATTTTGGTATTACCATTTATTCCTGAATGTTTTAGAAATGTTGTTTCCTGACTAGATCCCGTAAATCCTTCTGCTTCGGCCATCAAATAGCAGAGAGTAGCCCAGTCAAAAGTTGCTTGTATTTCTACAATGGCACGCATTTCTTACAAGCTCACGCTGCAAGCCCTCTTTCTGTTATGGCTTTTCACATCCTTCCCCTTGTTTGCTGCAGGTAAGTGGGCTTGTATTCTTCTGTTCTTAATTGCTTGCTTTTGATGTATCCCTCGAGAATCAGGGTGCTCTGCCCCTGGGGTGTAAGCAGATTGGTAAAGTGTTGTTTAGTCCTGGGCTATGTCACTAGGTAGAAACCCAGAGAATAGGGTGGGTATGTTCCTTCAAGGCTTTGCGACCATTAACTCAATTGTATTACTATGGACATTTTCCTGCAGGAGCAAGGCATGCTAGGATACTCAAATTACAGGTTCAAATTCTTATTATGGCAGTCTGATCTATGATCTTTGAAGAGTAAAACTCTATGAATTGTTGTTGTGGTTGCGGGAGGGCAAAGGCTATGGTGTATAGCTAAGCCTTCAGCTTATGAGAGTGACTTGCTGGTGAATATCAACTATACATGTTCCCAGTTTGGAGTAGACTGCTCAGTGCTGCAGAATGGAAATCCATGCTATTACCCCAATACTCCAGTATCACATGCAGTTGTTGCAATGAATTTGTAGTTCCAACACTATGGACGTAATTACTGGAATTGCTACTTCGTCAACACTGGACTTGTGGTACTCACCAGTCCAAGTAAGTATTATTCTTTAATGCCAAAAGCCATGCCAGTTTTTCTCTGAATAACTTACCATAGATTTTGCCTCTGCAAGGGTCTGCAAATCTCTACCACACAGATTGTAGAGCACTGTGTCTCTTGCCATAATCATTCTACATACATACTTTCATAATTCTTGGTAGCTACAACAGAGGATATTCTATCAATACTGGCGAGTTTCTTTGTTCAGTAGGGTAACTGATTGAGAGTGTGTTTTTTGGTGTGCAGGTTATGGAAACTGTGAATATATATCGCAGTGAGTGATGAGTGTGAGATTGTTACAGAATCTTTGAGATTGGTTATATCCACATCTCCAATAAATAAATTTCAGCAGATTGAGATTCCAAATAAAGAAATTCAACAATAGTGATTTTAATGTGTTTACAAAGATAAACCAGAGATTTTTTCCAAATATCTTGAAGTGCATTATCAGCATTTAGCATCTCCAGTAAGGAAATCCAACGATAATGCTATTGATATGTTTACAAAGAAATATAGTATTTCTATATGGGTCGTTTGGTGAGTATTATTGTATGTGACTGCGTAAATTATGTACGATCCCACGATGTATATCAATGCTCCTCTCGTGGGAGTCCTAGCTAAGCTCCATAGCAACAACATGGAATCACAGTTTGAATTCAAAAAGTTATGATAGTTTTCATAATGAAAATAACGAACTTAATGATGCTCATTTTTTGGAAGTTGTCTCAAATTTTGAGATTTTTGTAGCCATTTATTGATCAATTGCAGCAGAAATGGGTTACAGGTCTACTGTTGAAAGGTTTGTGTGTATAATTCTTGCTACTGTGTTGTCTGCTGATCACCCCGGGACTCAGTTGAAGCAGCTACAGAAGATTCTGACGGTAATTCCTAGGATACGCTGGAGTTTATTGAGCTTGAGAGTAACCGCCATTATTTCAGAACGCATTTCGACAACGATCCCCCTCAAACTCCTTTGATGGCACTTACTTGGGGCCGAAGACGATGCGGTTGATTTAGTGGAGAGAATGCTTAGATTCAACACCTGGTGTGGTTCTACTGGAGCTTATTACGCTTATTACTGGCAGGCGGCCCATTGAACCAGAAACCCTTATCATGTTTCATTCACAGACGTTGATTGGTCAAAGGCATTTATCGCGGGAAGGTCATATGTTCGATCCCACAAATAAATAAAGAATGGCTCCTCTTAACACGATGTAAATTGAGTACCCTGTTCAGTTCGGTGACAACCCTGCAATTAGAGAAGAGAAATGGAGGAAAAGGGCAAACAAAAGTTGTAGAGAAGCCTTCTATTTGGGCACAAGCAGTTGCAGTGTTGTTGAGTTTTTTTGGTTTCTGGATTGATCCATAAACTCCTTTTCTGCTGCATCACAAAGACAAGAACACCCACTTGGGAAGTTATATAGCTTTCTTCATCTTTCACAGTTTGTGCATGTCCATTGAAGTTGGTATTAGAGAAGCGTCGGCTTGTCTCTTGATTCCAAATTCAAAATAAATAGATTGAGCTTTCATGTAACACAGAAACGTAATCATGAATTTATACAAATTATACTGATTTATGAAGAAACCATGAAAACTTCGTATTTTCATTCAAAACAACATAAAAAACAATATAAGTCTGAATGCAATTGTTGAATTTCGATTAATATCATGTGCTACTACTTTAAATGTGATTGAAATAACCTTTCCTATGTATAATTTTGTTTTAAAAATTCAATTCAAATACTCCTTATAATCTAGCGTTTATAAATGCCTCTTGAATAACAAAAAAAATCAAATCCTCATACCTCGTTATCTTTTTACGAAAAGCCTCGACATAAATTGATGCAAAAAAATCTCGAAAACTTAACTCGGAAAAATTGTTTCGGATAGTCCATATAAATGTAGAAAAATGTCCTCACACGAATAAGCGGAACAAATCGATATACACTTTTTCCATGCAGTTGTCTATAACGCGACTTTTTGAAAGCTTTTCCGGCGGGTTTTTCTGGTGAAAATCCGGCAGTAATTTATAGGAATCGCAAGTTTGATAGCTAGTTTCTGCACAATCAAAGTGTCCCGGGGGTTTTTCAGGGTGCTGAATCCAAATATATAGTTAAAAAACCATTTTAACTGCAACAAATCATGATTTAATCTCAATTTCTTCCGCCGGATTCCGTCACCGGAATCTCCAAAAAGTCGCATTATAGACAACTCTTTTTCCATTATCATTTCATTTTTATTAGTTTTAGTTTTTAAATAATAAAATTATAGGTTTTATTTCTCGAAGGACATATTTGTTGATTTCTATGTAAGTGGATGTCTATGTAGATGAAACAAAGGGAAACAACTAGAAACGTGATGCCTTCCTTCCTTGCCAACACATCATCGTAGAATACTTAGCTGAAATCTCTGTTTGTGTGGTATCAAGAAAGCAACTGTTATAAGAATGATTACTTTTTATAAAAAGATATTAGAGCATATGTTATTAACACTTATGCTATTCATATGGTTTTCCATATCTAAATTTTAGATAAAATATGGTTCTTCATCTATAAATTTTAGATAAAATAGATTAAGATAATAAATATTAAATTTTAGATAAAATAGATTAAGATAGGGCATACCAAATTGAGATTTTGACTACCGCCATTTGGAATTTATCTGCATCCAGATCTATACCTAACTAACTTTAGCTTTGCTATTTACTTACAATCTATCACATTAAAATCTCTCAAAATAAAAAATCATGGAAATTGTTCATCAATAAAGTTATTAAAAAATCCATAATTCAATCAAAAGGCATCTAAAGTATGGAACCTTTATATAAATGTAAAATCAATGAACAGTGTGAAGTTGATAACCTGCTCAAAATTCTGGCAATAAAAGAGGCGAACAACCTAACAAATATCAACACTCTTGGTTTTGTTTTGCTATACATTTGGTTTACAAGTGGAGAAATGGAAATTTAGTTTTGATTATAAAAATGGAAATAAAAATGATTTGGAAATATTTTTTTAATGTTTTAAAATTGTTTTAGGTATTAATAAGTGGAAACCAGAAAAAGAAAAAGAAAAGGAAAAAAAAATGATTGGAGATAAACTTTTTATAATTTTGTAAATGTTATTGAGTGAAAATAAAAATGGTTTTAGATAACTTTTTCGACCTTAATTGTTATATGTGTTTAAATAACTACAATGTATTTAATAAAAGTGAAGTCACTTGCTCAAGAAAATGAGTCTTAGTTAAAAGAAAGTTACTTGTATTTAAGTTGAGAAAGGTTAAAATTGCAAGTAAAAATATACTAATCTTAATTTTTTCATAAATTTTTTACATAGGTGACTGAAAGGGGAAGTGACATCAAAAACTCAAATCGATCTACTATAGTCCCTGTACTATTCTGCAGTTGGTTGGTGTGAATGTATGTCATTTAGATTTGCACTATTCTGAAGCTGGTTGGTGTGAATGCATGTCATTTAGATTTGCTTGGCCAGCGTTGAATCCACAATGTGGTTAATGTTAATCATCTCAAGCCCTATGAACCTCCTATTCTAGAAGAGGAAGTTTACATTTCCCACCCACTTGCATGTTGATCATCTCAAGCCCTATGAACCTCCTATTCTAGAAGAGGAAATTTACATTTCCCACCCACCTGCAGTTGTTAGAGGAAGACAGCCCTATGAACCTCCTATTCTAGAAGAGGAAGTTTACATTTCCCACCCATCTACATGTTAATCATCTCAAGCCCTATGAACCTCCTATTCTAGAAGAGGAAGTTTACATTTCCCACCCACGTGTAGTTGTTAGAGGAAGACACGCTACTAGACCTATAGCACGAGAGTATGACGTATCTTGTTAGGCACCAAAGCCGAGTTCCTTCTTAGGACAAACAATTGTCTGAGGTTTCTTTTGAACATAGCTTCCCACCCCTTGTTGAGAAGGTGGGGTCATTTTCGCTAAAACAGTGAAGAACTGATGTGCCACATTTGGAAATAATTTATAGCTTGTCTTAATAGTTAGTTGTAGGATAATAAAGGTATGGTTAATCTTGAGCACTATGCATTTCGATTTATATTATTTCTTAGTTAAAGATGACTTTGTCAAAACTAATGAGATCTCATCTTACCTAAAATATTATAAAAGGCATTTTCTCAGAAACATAAGATACAGATGTTTTAGGAATCAATATTCTTGTGCATTTTATGTTTGCAAGTTTTCGTCTTTAGCATTTGAGTGTTATGGCTTATCAATCCAACCATTGATGAAGGGAGGTAGATCCATTGGTCTAGCAGTTTGCAAATGGGAAAGATTTTAATATCAAATCCATAGCACTCAAAATATGCAATGATGTGGGTATCCAAAAGGACAAATTAATGATAAATTATGCACCTGCATAATGGGTTTACTTTACAACATATGGTGCAATTGCTAGTTTATATATCTGCATAAAAATAAAAATAAACTCAAATTTCTTTACCACAATCCCACGGTTTTTGGTATTTATATAGAGTAAATACAATATATATTAATAAAAAATACCACAAATATAAACGCAATCTAAATGATGTTAGAATCATTACCTTCCTAAAAAAATAAAAAGGATCAACTATTTAAAAACAAATTAAAACGTTCTTTAGAAGCATTTTCAACATGGTAGGAGCTTAGTCAAAGTCAAGAATCAAGATTCTTTACGGCAGAATGCAATATTGTCAATATCGCAGAAGACGAAAAGCAAAGTCGTCGTCCTACATTGCACGCGCGTGTCTCTGACTCACAGTACGAGGACGGGCAGGGTGGCCTGCAACTCCATGATGCGATTCTCTTCGTCATATCAATTTAAGTTACATTGTTGCAAGTGAACACGTGCGTTCGTATGGCGACTCCATGTTTATAGGGAGGATTCTTTGGAAGTTGATGGCTGTGACGAGTCAGTCGTCCACCGAGAAGACTTTGAAGAAAGTTTACATGACGGCCACTATGATTTTCCGCTTTATTCTTCCTTTCTACATAGCTATCTACGCTCACACGTAAGTTCAACTTCTGCACTCGTTCCCCGAATCTTCATCCTTCCCTTTGCTTTGCCTGCGCATAACAAGCCAAACAAGCTATGGGCAACCATTTGTCATGCCTAATGCAGGTGGGCAACAACAAGGAAACCGTCAAACTGGTTTGGTCAGATGGCAGCGTTCGAATTCTCAATGAACCCAGCAGCGCGGCCCAGATCATGCAGGAATTCCCTCACCACTTAATCTGTCACTCCCACTCCTTCTATATCGGTCAGAAAACGCCCTCGCTTTTTCCAAACGATCAATTGAAGGTGGGCAACATGTACTTCATTCTTCCCCGACGCTTCTTTCAGTCTCCGTTATCGCTTGTATCGCTGGCTTCCCTCATATCACCGCCGCACCCAGAAGCTCCACTTACTCGCACTAGTCACTTATCAGCTCCGCTTCAAAGTATCGAACGTGTGTCTGCTCTCTGCCAGCCTTTTGAGATAGAAAAGAGGAATATGGGCGGAGGACATAGGATTCGAGTGTCCAGAGAGTTTATTATAAAGCTTATGGAAGACGCGAGGTTAATGGTTGGCGAACGCGGACATCCAGTGGGCAGGGATTCCGCAGAGAATGATGAGCCTTATAGGCTCTGCAACACTCGCGAATTGCAGAAGAAGTATGAGCAGTTGGTGAAGCCCAGAGGCCAACGTTGGACTCCTAAGCTTGAGACTATCGGGGAAAAGGGAATGTTGGGCACGAGGTAATCACGAAAATTATGAAATCGGCACATATATATAAAACGGCCCAGACGCGTGTTCTTGGTTTAGCTGTTGCGATCTTCAAAGACAAGAAACTGGTAATTATTCTCTCCCGGAGTGCGTGACATTTTGGTTCCATATTTTAGAATTTCCACTGCTAAAATTGATGCTGATACACCTATAGCTTAGATTAATTGATTTAAACGAGTTCTGATATAATAAGAACTTAATTTAATTTAAAGTCATAGTTGATCGGGATTCTCTGCTTATGTGAGAAGGCCCGGACAATACATTTTTAAAGTTCTTGGGATAAGAGGCTCTTTGAGAATAAGAATCTATGATTTTTAAATTGGGATAAAGTTACAAATCTTATTTTTTATTTTAGGATTTATCATGTGGGTATCAAATCTTTAGAGGCTTAAACTTTCTTTTTGGAGTGTGGAATTTGGGGAAAGCTTTGCACCTTGAGGGATTTGATCTCTCTTGGGCTATGATAGATCAGGAGTGCTAGATTGGAGAGGGAAACAATGACACATTTTTAGTTATCATTATTATGTATATGTTCAAGATAAACTTCATAATTAGAAATTTACACTATGTTTTCTATATTTGACATGACTATATTATTCTCTTCTTTAATTTGTTTTGGTTGCTTGCCTTGAATGGTTTGTACATCTGGGCTTATTTTCTATTAGTAAAGCTCATGCTTTGACCAGATTGTGTGCTTGTGTGTTTGGATTTTGATGGTAATGTTTGTGAATGTTACAATCGTTGTGTTATATTTCGTGTGTATGTGTTTTTGTGTTTGGATTTGGATGGTAATGTTTGTGAATGTTACACTTGTTGTGTTTTATTTCTATATGTGTATGTAATTGTCTGTTAGTAAGGCCCATGCTTTCACTGCTTTGTGTGTTTATGTGCTTGGATTTGGATGGTAATGTTTGTGAATGTTACAATTGTTGTGTTATATTTTTATATGTGTATGTAATTGTCTATTAGTAAAGCGCATGCTTTGACCGGCTTGTGTATTTATGTGTTTGGATTTGGATGGTAATGTTTGTGAATGTTACAATTGTTGTGTTATACTTTTATGTGTATGTAATTGTCTATTAGTAAAGGGCATGCTTTGACCAGTTTCTATGTTTATGTGTTTGGATTTGGAGGGTAATGTTTGTGAATGTTACAATTGTTGTGTTATATTTCTATATGTGTATGTAATTGTCTCTTAGTAATTAGTTGGTGATGAAGAAGGTAGTTGGTGTTGAAGAAGGGATACAATCTTGTCAATAGTTTGCAAGAGGATTGATAATGCACATATATTTCATTTAATTTAGGTTTCATAACTTTTTATAATTGATTATTCTTAATAGTTTGTTTTGCAAAAGTCATGAAATAATATAATTTTGATTTTTTTTAATGAGTGGTCAATTTACAAAATCTTTACATTATTTGTTAGCTTTTCCATATTTTCATATTGATTATATGCAAAGTATAGGATAGTTGAGATTGGAAACCATTCAATTTTTTAACTCGAACTATTGTAGTAAACATCATACCTTGTCTCTCTTGCTCTCCAATATTAATAGGTTGAATTACTATAACACAAAAGTCAATGCAAATTGTTAATCATTTTTTGTGCTTACAATGAAATCAATGCACATTGTTAATCCAATCACTTTATGTTAATCTATCATCATGCATTGAGTTACATCAAATCAGAAACCATCATCTACACTGAAATAAATGCATAAAATGCACACAACTAAATAGGATTAGGAAACATTTACACTGAAATCAATGAATCTAATGCAAGAAATAAAATAAGATTAGAAATCAACATGTACACTAAAATCAATGCATTTAGTGCAAGCGATCAAATAATATTAGAAATCAATGTCTACACTGAAATCAATGCATCTAGTGCAAGCAATCAAATACAATTAGAAATCAACATCTACACTAAAATCAATGCATCTAGTGCAAGCAATCAAATATGATTAGAAATCACCATCTACATTGAAATCAATGTATCTAGTGCAAACAATCAAATAGGATTAGAAATCACAATCTACACCAAAATCAATGCATCTAGTGCAAGCAATCAAATAGAATTAGAAATCGCCATCTACATCGAAATCAATACATATAGTGCAAACAATGAAATAGAAATAGAAATCAACATCTACATTGAAATCAATATCTTTAGTACAACCTATCAAATAGAATTAGAAAACATATACATTGAAATCAATGCATCTAGTGCAAGAAATAAAATAGGATTAGAAATCAATATCTACACTAAAATCAATGCATAGAGCGCAAGAAATCAAATATCATTAGAAGTCAACATCTACACTGAAACTAATGCATCTAGTGCAAGCAATCAAATAGGATTAGAAATCACCATCTACCATGAATTGAATTCATTTAGTGCAAGAAATATTCTCCCCTCTCTCCCCCCTCCATATATATTTATAGCTCCCTCCATCTCTCCTTCTTTGTCTCTCTATCTCACTGCCAAATATACACACTCTCTCTGCATCTATTCCTTTTCACTCCTGCTGTCTCTCTCTCGATCCACTTTTCTTTGAGTGTGTCTTTTTTCTTCCCTCCCTCTCTCCCCTTCCAAATCCATCTCTTTGTCCTCCCTCTCTCCTCCTCCCTCTCAAGTCACTTCTCTCTCTCTCTCTCTCTCTCCCCAACCCTGTCACTATCTCCCTCCCTCTCTCCTTCTCTCTCTCCCACTCTCTCCCCCCTCCATCTTTTTGTCTCCCTCTCTCTCTCTTACCCTTCTCTCCGCCTCTCACTCCTCTTCTTATCTCTCTCTTCATTCCTCCACCCCCTGGTCCTTTGATTTAACTCCTTCAATGCAAGCAATCAAATATGATCATAAATCACCATATACACTAAAGTCAATGGATATAGTGCAAGAATATTTCTTCCCTCTCTCCCCCCTCCATCTTGTTGAAGAATCTAGGGAAATTAGGTTAATAAAATTCTTCTCACGATGATGACTATTTGTGAGGTACTTTTTACTTTTTCTTATTAACACAATCTTCTCTTGTTATTATTAGAGTGTGTTTTCTTACTTCATCAAATAGTTACCAAAATAAAAGAGACAAAAACACAAGATATTGGATTTTTGCGAGGGCCAGAACCTCTCTCTTTGAGAGGAAAACCCACACAAATTATTCTTATAGAGATTCCAATTGACGAATACCAAAATAAAGACCCTTGACCTATGTTGTCATTCCCAGACCAAGACACAATCATCCTTCTCCATTAATTCTTCGATTTCTTCAAAATATGATCACTACAACATCCAAACGTTGTGATCTATCCCTGAACTTTGACCTCAAAAAATTATGCATCATACCTTCATACTTTCACTAGCACCGAGTTGCACCATGTAACACCTAGCTACATCATGTATCACTGATCATCATATCAGTACTGAGCACAACACCTGGTATCACTGAGATCTAGCACCGAGCGTCATTGAGTATCATCCTATTAGCACAGCATCGAGACCTTATCCAAACTGTACCATTATGATATGTCCATCCGCATTATAATGAATATATGCTGAGATGTTGAGGAAGATATCACTACAATGTCACCCCAAAATAGTCTGCACTGTGGTAAATGAACTCCTTGTTGTCTTAACCACTGAGAACCTTAGAAAATATGCTGAAAAAATTGTTGTGGATTATTTCCATCTTATCTCAATTGTACCCATCCAAAATATTAGAGATATATTGAAATATCACTATGGAGATGTGAGAGGTATAAGCTCATATATATAATTGTTTACCCCTACATTTTAGTGGACATGATCATTTGACAGAGTGTGTCTCCATATGTGATCCGAATTGTCCTTTGTATACATTTTGAGGCCGATGTCAAGAAGAGGATGATTTTTATTGTCTATTGGAGGGCTTCTAGTCACCTTATAGACTTAGACATATTCTTTATATGCCCAAGAAGGGTGATAGATGACATTTTCTTTTGAAACAAAAATCCCTTGCTCATGAAATCCATGAATAAAGTCAATAATACATTATTTTCTTCATTACATCATTTACAAAAATCATAATTCCATGTCATTATGAAGACTGAACCTAGTTACATTTTACAACACTCCCTCTTAACTAGGGACGTATTCATAATGGTACTTGATCATTCTCATTTTGAAGAATTTCTAATAAGAAGAATCGGATTGGTAATCCATCTGTATAGCATCATAGCAACCAAGATTGTTCCACAACAAGGCCTTAACTAATGCTCTACCTCTCATCAGATCAAGCATAATGTTGGTGAGACCAATGACTATAGACACCTTCATCATTTTTTCTCAAGGTACATACCCACCCGAGTGTTCATTGAGTATGACCTTCTAGGACTATTCTTATCTTGGATTCCCATCCCTCAAAGAATATTGGTCCTCTTTCCTACTCTTACCTTGGATGCCCTACACATCCTCAAATAACATCATATCCCAGATGATTACCCAACCCTCCATTCTTTCTTTCCAAGTGAATATAATAATTTTGTGTCTATCTCTCCCTCTCAACTAGGGAAGATATGCCTATTCCTATAAAGGAATGTACACAAGCTACTTTTGACCAAGAACTTGCCCAAGCTCCCTCTTAATTAGGGACTTGTCCAAGCTCCCTCTTAACTAGGGAATCTCCCTTTCATCAAATCCTTCTTCTTCGTGGGTCGTTCAACTACTTAATCAGTTTCTTTCCTTGATGTCATGAAATTCAGTCAAGCTTCTTCCTTGTAGGGAATTATCCATCAATCACTTTCCTCCTTGGTTCATCATGTCATTCCTTTCTTCATGGAAAGTGTCCTTCTTGGTACATATCTGGAACCTTCTTCATATGGATACTTCTTTCTCATCATGCTTCTTTCAGGAATTTCCATTCACCACATGAATGCTAGTTGTACTTACGCTTACAACTCTTGTTCCAGTAGCCTTGCATGAACTCATCCAAATATTATTCAAGAAATAAAAACATAACATTAAATCAAATAGTACCTTACGAGATGGATCTTCATCATGACATCTTCCTGTAGGTATCAACATCCTGCATACATGTTGACACATCTCCAAAGATATCCATTGTTAAGGGTCTACACCTTTTTTGGACTCTCATCAGAGTCTTCATATCTTTCTGGGAGATTTCCTAATCAAATCTTCTTGGTATTTTGGATGTTGATTGCCTTTATCATGGTCAAATATCTCACAATCTCTTCGTCTTACACATTCCATTCCCAGAAGCTTCCAATTAGAGTTCCTTAATTGTTGCCAACCACCTCATACTTCATATTGGGACATATTATGTTGATTTCATCTAGTGTGACTTATGCCTTCCTGCATCCTTTCAGAGTAGTATATCCTTTTCCCTTGATCATGCTTCTCAAGATAGAAGTAGTGATCCATATTACCTGCAACCATACGGCATGAATTTATAATATTGAATACAATCATACATACCTCATTTTACCTTTAGGTCATCTAGGCTTCTTCTGGCAGCTTCCTTGATTGAAAAGATATTCAACCCTTTGATCTGCTTCATTTCTCATGTCATCATACCATCATCCCATGAATTCCATAAGTTAGAGTTCCTGATGAAACACTTGCTTCCACTCTAGATCCATGAATCCTTTGATGAGGATTCCATCAGAGAATCTTGAGGATCCCACATATTCTTATTCAAAAGAATATTCCTTTTTGACTGATATATTATGAGACTTGTCCTGGATGACTTGTTCCTTTGATCTTTCAATGATGTCACCAAGAGCTATATTGACTACCATAGATTTTGTTCCATTGGTCCTTCATATTTCCCTATGGTGTTGTCATGAGCTCTTGCTTCTAATGCTTCTCCTTCCTTGCTCTTTCTTCTTTCAGTTTCCTCCATTTCTTCTCTCTATTCTTCTTGTTATTGTCCTTCTTAAGCTAAGGACAATATTTCCTGTAAAGTACATAACCTTCCATAGCGTTGAATTTTAGCTATTCCCCTTTTTCCCTTTTCTAAGTACTAGAATTTTCCAAACGTCCTTTCCTTCCAGCAAATGCTGAGTCCTCAAAACTTTTTCCCTCAACTTATCCTTTTCTATCTTGCACAGAAATCACAAGTTGAACTCATCCCATGAATTTTGTTACCCTTGTGATGATGTCGCGAGTCTTTATTTCTAATGCTTCTAAGATGTCATACCGCGTCTTATTGTAGACATAACCTATGTAGGATCTAGGAGCTAGTGAGAGAGACTATCTTAATGATTAGATATCATTTTGGGATTCAACTGCATTAAGTAAGTCATTCATGTATGACCATTTCCATGAGAGGTAGTCGTAACTGACTAATTTCTCATGATTTTTGAATAGTTCACTTAGCACTCATTGCATCGGGTGATGCTCACAAGGGTGAAGAAGTGGGATTGAAACTAGTGAAATGAATCACATAGCATCAATCATCACTTCCAGGGCTTGCACCCGGTAACCAGGACTTCCCAGGAGGTCACCCATCCCATTTCCACGAGTGCTAAGTGAACTATTCAAAAATCATGAGAAAATAGTCAGTTACGACTACCTCTCATGGAAATGGTCATACATGAATGACTTACTTAACGAATCCCAAAATGATATCTAATATAATGCACTGAGTAAACCCCCATACTTATCTTAATGATTTCTTACTCCCTCATACCATGGAATTATTTTCCTCAACTCCTCCTATCCTTTTAGTGATATGAACTTTCTTTTCTTGTAATGTTCATAATTATTCTTCCAGCTTCTTTGATGTCTCCAATATTGTTTATGTGAGAGGACTTTAAGAGTTCCTTCCCATGAATTCAAAGGATACATTTTTCATTGATATGTTTCATGACTTCACTTATCTACAAGGACTATGACAGTCCTCCTTATTTCATGCAAGGACCTTTGGTCACCCAACCAACTTATCGATTTCCTTGCAAAACGAAGTCATTTAACCAAAATTGATTAAATAATGAAAAATACTTACTTGTCATGTGAAGATGAAATCTTCACCTTGATCATGTTGAAAGTGGTTGAAGAAGATGTGTTGGTGCTTCCTCCAGGTGAGATCCTTCTTGTAATGATAGGAAGTTTGCCTTCTTGCCTTCAAGATACTTCGATTTATACATTTGATCCTTATGATTAATAAATTGTTGATATACTAGAGATGGAATTATATTGCTATCACACAAGTGGAATATGGAACCTTGTCACATTTTATTGAAGTTGCAACATCATGTAGAACAATAGAAAATTCGGGTCACTTTCCATGATTATCATCTTATATTACTAAGAACCAACACTTAGTATTACTATCGTTGTATCAACAGACACCTTCATTCTACATCAAGTACTGTCCATAGAAACTATGACTGAGGTATAGTGAGACTTATTTCTGAGCACTATGTCATAGATGATATGCTTCTATATGCCATCAAATTGTATCATCAAGCTCTAGGAATTCAAGTTGTCAAGACTGTTATCTTTATAGAAAGGCTTCAGTCCGAGATTGTCACTATCACTGGTATGTTGAGATAATTCCATTGTGAGATTATTGAGATCATTGTGGTATGACATAGACTAAGACTTTGAGAGGCACTGAAACTACTGCCATGTACCCGAGTTTTGAGCACTGTGATCTAACATCGAGACCTCATCTTTTGACTGAGATTACTTAATCATCTTGTGATCTTCTATTGTGACACTGAGATTCCAATAGCACTGAGACTGTGGGTAGTTGTAGACTTCTATTGTAGATTGATTCTTCAATCTTTGATGTAGATCTTCATCCTTTTATTTTGATAACCTTCAACTTGCTTTGATGTCCTTCTTAAAACTTGATCCTTGAATGTCTCTTTTATGCCCTGCCTTTGACTTCAACACCTTAGCTCTGATACCATGTTGAAGAATCTAGGGAAATTAGGTTAATAAGATTCTTCTCACGATGATAACTATTTGTGAGGTACTTTTTACTTTTTCTTATTAGCAAAATCTTCTCTTGTTATTATTAGAGTGTGTTTTGTTGCTTCATCAAATAGTTACAAAACAAAAGAGATAAGAACACAAGATATTGGCTTTCTTCCAAGGCCAAAACCTCTCACTCTTTGAGAGGAAAACCCACAAAAATTCTTCTTATAGAGATTTCAATTAACGAATACCAAAATCAAGACCCTTGACCTATGTTTCCATTCCTAGACCAAGACATAGTCATCCTTCTTCCTTGATTCTTCAATTTCTTCAAAACATGATTACTACAACATCCAAACGTTGTGATATATCTCTGAACTTTGGCCTCACATAATTGTCCGTCTTACCTTCAGACTGTCACTAGCACCGCGTTGCACTATGGAACACCTAGTTGCATCATGTATCACTAATCATAATATCACTACTAAGCACAACGCCTGGTATCACTGAGATCTAGTATTGAGCATCACTAAGTATCATATTATTATCACAAAACCAAGACCTTCTCCAAACTGTACCACGCTGATATGTCCATCCGCATTACAGTGAATATATGTCGAGACGGTGAGGACGATATCCTTGTAATGGCACCCCAAACTAGTTTGCACTGTGATCACTATGATAACCCAACTCCTTGTTGTCTTGACCACCGAGAACCTAAGAAAATATGCCGAGAATATTGTTGTGGATGATCCACATCTTATCTCTATTGTACCCATCTGAAATCTCAAAGATATATATCTCAAAGATATATGGAACTGTCACTGCGGAAATGAGAGGGGTACAGGCTCCTATATATAGTTGTTTTCCCATACATTTGAGCCGACATAATCATTTGAAAGGGTGTGTCTCCATATGTGAGCTAACTTGTAATTTTTATACATTATGAGGTCGACATCAAGAAGAGGATGACTTTTCTTATCTATTGGAGGGCTTTTAGTTAACTTGTAGACCTAGATACATTCTTTGTATGCCCAAGAAGGGTCATACATGAAATTGTCTTTAAAAACAAAAATCCGTTGCTCATGAAACCCATGAAGCAAACCAATACTAAATTATTTTCTTCATTACATCATTTACAAAAATGATAATGACATGTCATTATAAAGACCGAACCTAGTTACATTTTACAACATATCTATATCTATATCTCCCTCCATCTCTCTTTCTTTGTCTCTCTAGATCACCCTCCTCCTTAGACACACATGCTTTCTCCCTCCATATCTATCTATCTCTCCCTCTCTCTATCTATCTCTTCTTCCCTATCTTCACCTTTCATCTATATATCTATAATTATTTGTCTCTCTATATCACCCCCAAAACATACACACTCTTTCTCCATATTTATCTCTCTCCCTCCCTCTTCCCCTCCTTCCCTCATCCTATCCCTCTCTCTATTTCTTCCCCTTCTCTCCCTCTATCTCTCTTTCCTCTTGCTCTCCTCTCTCGCTCTCTCTCACCCACATTTCTCTCTCCGTGTCTTTCTTCTTTCCTCCCTCTTTCTCTCCCTTCCTCTCTCCTTCTCTCTCTCACATCCAATCTCTCTTCCTTCCTGTCTCTCCCTTTCTCTCTTGCATCTCTATGTCTCTCCCCTTTATCTCTTTGTCTTTGTCTCTCTCTCTCTCTGCCCTCCAACTCTGTTAGTATCTCTCCTTGTCTCCCTCTCTTATCTCTATCTCTCCTTATTTATCTCTCTATCTCACCCCAAACATATACACTCTCTCTCCATCTCTCCCTTGTTCCTCTCTCTCTCTCTCTCCACTTTTCTCTCTCTATGTGATTCTTCTTCCCTACCTCTCTTTCCTTCCAACTCCATTTCTCTATCCCTCCCTCTCTCCTCCTGTCTCTCAAGTCCTCTCTCATCCCTTTCTCTCCCTTCCTCTCACTCCCTCTATCTCTCCACCTCTATCACTCTCTCTTTGTTCTTCCCTCCCATATATATCTAGAATTAATATACATCATGATATATTAATATGTATTATAATATAAAAAATTTAATATTGTGTTAATTCTAAGTTATTAAATTTATAATATTAATATTAATATTAGATTTAACGATATTTTTTACATGACATGATAACAAAATTTTCAAATATTACAACTTTGACATGGAAATGTTTGTCTTTAGAGATTTTATTATATCCATAAGATATTGTTTTACTTTTAAAGTTCCATTTTACAAATATTTAATCAAAATAAATATTAAAATATTTTGGAGCAAGATTTTGGATTCTTTGTGTTGAAATAACTTTTTTACTTTATTTTACTAAATGGTATTGAGTTTAGTAAAGAATATAGATGTTTAAAATTCTACCTCATTTGGAGTTTTAATGTGGTAAATATTTTTGTTGAAAGTAAATTTATGATGAAATCAAATTCAACGTATATGATAAAATAACTATTAAACCCAATTATCATATAAGTTGAATTTGAATAACTATATAAAACATTTAAATTAATTATTTTTATTTTTAGATTTTTATTTCAACTTTGATAATGGATGTACAGACTTACACATCATACTAGGCTGTAGAATACACCTCTCTAGATAAAAATATATGTTCTGAACAACTAGACTTATTAAAACTATTTTTCTACAAAATAAAATGGCTTCAAACTAATTTCGTTTTAAATGTATTTTTTAAAAGTACATCATTTTAATTGCAAATAGGAGTTATATACCCTGCAACTTGTAGCAGGAATTGTTAAAAGAACAAGGCAGGTTGAAATAGGCACCGAGAGAATGACATATCAAAGAAAATTATAATTAAGCGAGAATTGTATCTACATGGCTTTGAAAAGATGTACTTCCTTGTTTGAAAGTAATTGTATACATATTGATTTTAGAAACTAAATTTACCAAATATGTTATCGGTTAGGATAAAACTTTTGACACTTAATTGTTGCACTTTTGCACTTGATTGTTGCACACCATTTACCATGAGGAAGGCTAGGCTGGAAGTTGTGATTAACCCACTTAAATGGTTGCGCTCATATAAATTTCAACATTTTTTAATCTCTATAATTTCTAGTGATTGTATCTATACTACTTTTCTTCTTTTAATTATAACTATTGTATTATTATAATTTTTAAATAAAAGAATGGGTAAAATATTTTAAGTTAAATGGATATAAATTAAATGGTTAATAAATATTGATAGTTGTCAATTTATCATAAACATCATGATAAGTATAAAAATACTTATTTTATGATACATTTTAAGGTATTAAAACTTAAAAAGTCCAAGTAAATTAAAATTTCATTTCAAATTATTAGTATTATTATTAGTAATAGTAAATGAATTAATATAAGTTAAATATATAGACATGGTTACAAAATTATAGGATAATACTACCGTTTATCAATAGCACATGCCCAAAAAGGATTAATGCAATTCATATGGAATCTTTTGATATGAGGAAAAAGGGAATAACTACTTTGAAGATAAATATTGAGCTTTTGATTTGTGAATATTCCCTAGGAATTAAATATTACTATCCACTTAATAATTATTGATAAAACCCTATTCTAATAAAGACATATATCAACCTAATACAAAATAATAATGATCTTGAATCTTAAATTAATTAAGAAAAAATAAATTTATAAATTAGTTTATTATATTATGAAAATTTGAAGGGTAAATAAGTTTATGTTTTCAACATTAGTTTAATATAATAGAAAATATTTTTAATGTGCTTTTTTTTTAAGTAACATACAAGTATTGAAAACGTTTTTTTCAATCAATCCGATATTTATTTATTATTTTTAATTTTGATGTAAATTTAATAGTTATATCCATATGATTATATGTGATTTAAGAACAAAAATGTGGGTTTATTTGATTAAGAGTTGGATGCTAGATGATATATTATGATAATCAAGGCCTCTTCAAACTCTTAGAGAATCCAGTGTTTTATGATAGATTGAGTATTTTATGATAGGTCAAATACATACAGAAATGAGCAATGAAGCTTAATTATATTTAAATCAATCAATAAAAATAACATTTTGACAAATCATTTACAAAAAGGATGGGTGAACCATTTAGAAACACAATTGGATTGATATAGAATTTATTCCTACCTAGAGGGAGTGCTAAAAAATATAGCTAAGAGCTTCTTGCATATAATAGGTGTGAATATGTGAGGAATGGTTAAAGACAAATTCTAATAACCACTTTGTAAAAGTGGGAAATAATAATAGTAATTTCACTTATATAAATACAAGTCAAAGCCAAATTTTTTATATTTTTCAAGTCTTACAAATCTAAATGAAACATTCTAGAACACTACTGAGTTATATTTGTTCTAATCTTAGTGATACACCAAATCAATGAGATAAGGTGGTTGTTAGGATCAACCAGATGAATTGCTAAGATACTCTAAATTTGTTTATATAATTGAAGCAATTAGTTATCACCCTTAAAGAATAATAATTTATGATAAGAAAAGTAGAAACACATATGAGAAAACTTGAGAGAGGTGGATATAAAGAGATGGAGAGTTTGTATAAGAGGGGAATCTACAGATCTAGAAAAGAAAAAAGTAGTAAAGAATTTGTATAATAGAAGCATCGTACAATTGTACAATTGTAAATGGGTTATTCTTCTCTATTATGTATTATTTTGTTTACCATATAAATATTAGGTTACAATACACTATAGAGATACCTTGTAAACTTTCATCGTTACAATGATAAAATGCTACATCTTACACTTATATCGTGTAAAATTTCATCATTGGAAGGATAAGATGATACATCTTACACTAATGCAACAATAATGTTTCCTACTTTTTTCCATGGAGCCATACTTTTATTTCAATGGGTTATACTTTCCCATTATATATTATTTTGTTTACGATACAAATACTAGGTTACAATAACCTATGGAGTTACCTTGTAAGCTTTGGTCAATGGAATAATAAGCTAATTTGAAGGAAAATTATTGTGCATATACTTTATGCGTTTACTAATTATGATGTTCATTGTTCATCCATATATTTCATGGTTGCATATTCAAAAATATTCATTTGTGTGATAAAACAAGTTCACATTGGATTTGTTTAATTAATAAAAACATATTATAATAATCATCTAGAGTATGAAAATTTAAGAAACGTTTTTTAGGTGAGGAGGATTCTTAAGTGAGGAGGATATGATAGGGTGCATTTTCTTTAATTTTGAGATTATATCTTATAAGTTTCCTTTATATATGTTATATCTTTCTCTATGACTCTATCAATATATTGTATCCCCAAACCCAATATCCACACAAAATATTATTACTTGCTAATTTAAGGAAAAATTGTGGGGAAATAAAGATCTAGAAGAATAAGAAGAACATTGAGATTGCCAAAATAGGAACTAAGTCTCATAAGCTTCATAGTGAAACTGGACATTAGTTAATTCCCAAAATACCACTAGATGAAAGAGTTTGTCCGCTGTAAAATCTTGATACAGTTGGAGATGAAAAGCATTTTTTCTTAGATTGTCTATCTTATAATCATATTCAATATAATTTTCAAATTATTTGTCGCATTACCAACCTTTTGAACTTAGCTCAAAAAAAAATTACGGAGATCTCTGATCAATCTCTTACATTCTTAATGTCTCATAAACCATATAAATCTTAATGAAAAATAATCATCTAATTAATAATAAAAATAAGAATAAAAAAACTTTTAAACTATATCAAAATATTTTCTAATATATAATTATTTTTAAGTGCAATAAAATTTCCTTTCTCTATTTATCATTTTCTAAATCTTATAATTTTAATTTAGTTTCTCATAGATATTAATTTATAGATATTGGTGTGAAGACACTTTTTCTCAATAAAAAATAATAATAACAAAAATATATATATCAAAATTAACTTTTTAAAAATCTATTTCAAAATATAAAATGGGAAGTAAAAAAACGTAACTTTTAAGATCTAAATCTCAATAAAATATAGATTTTGAGAAATTCAAATTTTAATTTAAATATAAAATTTGAAGAAATATTTACATTGATATGTATTTAGTTTAGTTTCTCATAGATATTAATTTATAGATATTGGTGTGAAGACACTTTTTTTCAATAAAAAATAATAATAACAAAAATATATATATATTAAAAGTAATTTTTTAAAAATCTATTTCAAAATATAAAATGGAAAGTAAAAAATGTAACTTTTAAGATCTAAATCTCAATAAAACATAGATTTTGAGAAATTCAAATTTTAATTTAAATATAAAATTTGAAGAAATATTTACATTGACATGTATTTAAATTTAATTTAAATATATATATATATATATATAATTAAATGAAATGTACAATAATACCAGATTTACTAAAATTTTCTCTCCGAAAAGAAAACTCGTGAATTGAATTAAATAAAAATTTAATTTTGAGATTTTCATTAAAACACTAATATATATATATTTATCACGATAAACACAATCGACCATACCTTTCAAAGTGATGAAAAACATTTCACATATATATAAATAAAATTTCTCGTAATTTAAAATCGATAAAATAAATATGTTAATGTTACATTTTAATTAAATTATAATAAATATATTCTTTTATATATATATATAAATATTATTAATAGTAATAAAATACTTGAAAGTGTCAAATTTGGTATTACATAAAAAAAATTCTTTTATTTACGATATTATAAAAACATAATTAACTAATTTATTTATTATAATATAATTTATTTATTATAATATTTTAGTTCTTTTCCAAATTTTGGAAATAAGGATTTTTAAGATATTCTGATGACATAATATAGCAATGAATTAATTAATTTGTTATATTGTTTTTTCTCTTAATTTGTTATATTATTTTTTCCTTTCTTCTAAAATATTAGAGATATGCTTTTGTGAAAATTATATAATTTTGATGTGATAATGTAGTGTATAGATAAATAAGGTAGTAAATTGATATTTTATATTAATATATAAAAAAAATATTTTTTATTATTTATCTTTTTAATGTCATAAAGATGACAATTTATATCATTTGTTAGTATAAAACATACAAATTGGAAACCAAACTTAAACATATATTAATTATTGATTTCAAAAAATGATGTACACAATGTACATGTAAATACATAAAGAATTTATTGATTTAATTTCTGAGTCTTCTTGGAATCTAATAACCAATCATCATAACACAAACCTAATCTCGATGATTAGTTGTTTAACATTCCCCCTTTAATCCGAAGGGATATATCGAAGTCCAAGAATGAGAGATAAAAATGCATAAATGCATCTCAGCCAATAGATGAATGTCTCTCATAAATGGTTTTTAAGGAAGATCACAAACTGAAGATGTTGGCTTTTAAGAGTAAACCACAAATGATACCCACGTCTGGAACCTTCATAGTAGTTCTCCGATCAATAAAAAATGTCAACTCTAGAACCATCGATGTAGTTCCTCTAACAATTCTGAATCTAGAAGTGATCATTCACAAACAACTCATTCATGAAAAACTAAAGTCTCTTTGGCTACAACTCTGGCTCTAATTGGTAAAGGTTATGGCTTAGTTTCACTTGTGGGTCTCTGACTCAAGCTCGCTTGACAAATCTTCAAACATGTAGGAGACCATCAACAATTCCCCCATTGTCAGCATAGGGTGAGAAGATCAAGTATTCTTTGTCACTGCAAGGTTGGTCAACACTCTCAAACATATCCCGTGGTATGACTTGTAAATATTCTTGGTTGTTTTCGACCAATCCCAAGAAGAAATCCATCCAAAATTTAGTTTCTCTCTTCCAATATTATTCTTTCTGAAACACTTGTTTGAATGGTGATTTTGCTTTCCCTAATGTCACATAGGTGAAGATAAAAACACTGATATTTCACATGTCCAAATCTATTAGATTGTTGACATCAATCAACTTGTTATGGAACAACACCAACTAGAAATACAACACTTCGAAGTTGTATAAGTCTAGAAAAGTCAAGCACCTAAAAAGAAATATCTTTATCATATCCAACGTCAGTTATTTTTTTGTTATGTTTAATTTCATCCCAAGGCATTATAATAGGTTTCATATCAGGACCTTTAACTTCGTCCAAATTTTCTCCTAAAATGGCTTCATTACTCTTCGACTATTGTTTTGAATTAAGATCGTCTCGATGTACTTGAGACTCAATCTGGAGAAATTAAACTCTCTCTAAAGCATCATGTAAATGGACTCTAATATCAACAAGGCTCACTTTTCTATTATTTACAGTTTCATCAGTAGTAGAACTAATGAGATTGTTTAAGATTTCTATTACATTTTTAATTTGAACCATTTTACTCAATCTTAGGTGTCGGGTTCAACCAAAAATCAACCTGTTTACAATGTAAAATCAATAAAAAATCATCAGATAGCCAATACTGACATGCTAAAAGAAAATGTCCTCTTCTTGCTCAGTGTGACAACTTCCAAAAATATCTTCCAAAATTGTCTTCCCAAGGATTTGAACTTGTGACTTTTAATATGCCATGTAACTATATGATATTTTCTATCCACACTGCCTTCTTTAAAAGTTCAAATTCATTAGTATAAATGTATCCAAACACTCTAATTCTCTGACCATGAACACTCAAATCATTTTTCAAAAGTTATTGCCCATTTTATATATATATAATATCCCTAATGGTAGGAAACATCAAAACAAATCACATCTACTCGCTAATGCTAGATTGTGTATTGAACAATATAAATAAGGTAATATATTTCACTAACTCCATTGTTCAACATTTAATTATTACTAAAGTATAATTTCAATTTCTCACCAGGATTATTTTGAACTTCTCCAACATGTGTGGCGTTCTTCCCAGCTATGGCAGAGTCTGCACACTTCTAATTTGAACTGGAATGACACACCTTCACATTGCATGCAAACTCTCTAGTGAATCTTGTCCTAAGTACCCTCCTTCGATTGAACTGAAGAGAACCGTGTTATAGACATTTTTGTGCCTTACAGCATAGAGCATGAAATGTCAATAATCCGAGGGATCCAAAGTCCCTAAACATGTTGTTCCTACCCCTAGAGGAACAAGGTCAGCAAACCACAGCACTACAGATCAGTTCTCCACTGAAAAACACTCAAAAACAGGTCAATTTTGGATCAAAGCAGCTGCTCCACTAAGCATCTGCGCTGAATGTCAAAAGCTCTATGGTGTACCTACGCTGCATAGCAAGTGCAACAAAGGCTACCTGTGCTGGGCATACTTTGACATGTGGAGGAATCTTTTCTCAATGTGCCAGTGCCCAGGAAGCTTCCAAAATGACACTTGGATAAGAAGATTCGCCTAATGATGAGTAAAGAGGTTCTAAAACTCCAAGTGGAAGGTAGAAACTCCGAGTGGACTCAAGGACTAAAGAACAACTGGAGTTGAAGAGGACAACAAGTCACACATCAAGCTGACTTATCTTCACTCCAAAACTCTATATAAGGATCTCATCCCATGGGATCTGGAGGCCGGAATTTTGTGCAAAGAATTGTTGTTGGTTTACAGTTGAGAGTATTGGGTGATTGCTTGAGGGAGGTGAAGAGGAGATTTCTTTCCGTCGGGAAGGTGATGCTGGATTGGACCTCTCACGGTTGTATCACCACCTGAACCTTACTTCCTTATATTAATAAAGCATTTGAGGTTCTTCTATTCGCATGTGTTTCAATGGTGTATTGTCTTACTTGCGTATTTGATTTATGCTAATCCTTGAATCAATTATGAATGCATGCTTCTTGTAGTTTCCTTTTCTTGTCTTGTTCGCAGGATCTCGTGTAGCTGGGCCCGTGAGAAGACTTGGAGCTGGGAGCGAGCGGCAAATAGAGGAGATTGGATCGACCATTTGCGCAAGACATCGGTAAGTGGATCTCTTCCTTTCATCTCTTGCATGTCATAAAGAAGTAACTTTAGATAGCTTTGCTTCAGCTGTTTCTAAGGAACTATCACCCTTAGAGTGGGATAGGGTCATTCCGTGTTGGATACTTTTCCCCACAACAGACTGGCGACTCCGCTGGGGATCGTGTCTTGTTGGTAGCTTGTGTTTCTTGCTATTCATTTCCTAAACAAAGGGAGTACCGAATCGAACTGCATTCGAATCCTTCGAATGCAAAGTAGAGGGCAACTACTCTAGCTCATTGCTGGGCATGTTTATGATTTGAAGAGCTGATCCACAAGGACTCTTTTTAGCTCTTTGTGATAGTGTTCATCTTCCTTAATCATCCTCTAGTGTATACTTGGTTGATAGCCTCTGATTTGGCCAAAAACCATTGATTTTTGAGCAAACTGTGACCCGGAATCTGAGAGAGACGAGAGTTGTCTCTTCAGTGCAGCTGCAGCAAAGGCTACCTGCGCTGCAACGCAGGTCCCGAAGGGGCTACCTGCGCTACATGTCAGATTGACAGTGCAGTACCTGCGCTGATCCAGTTTTGTCTTGTGCAATTGGGGTTCCCTACTGTCTGTTGCCCAGTTTTCAATATTGTTTTTGCAGCCTGTTGTCAACCTGTATACCCAGCTGAAACTACCTTTCTTTGCCTTCATTCCGCCTCAGTTGTATGAAGAAACCGTGATTGTTCTTATTGTATTTCTTGCTTTCATTCACAGTTTCCCGTAGCGAAAGTGAACTAGTCTTGCTGTGACCTCTTGGATCTAGGCCTGTAAGAAAGTGTCGTTGTGATTCTAAGAGCTAGTTTATTGCCGTTCATAGTTGCTTGAACATTTGCTTTCGTTATATGGTTCGAATTTCAGTATTACTTGTGTTGAAACGAGTGAATCTTAAGGTGTTCTTTTGATTATTGGACAAAAACTTGTTTTCTTTCACTTGAAATTGAATTCAAAATTATACAACAGCTTTCTTTTTGTAATACATCAACATTAAGGAAGAAGAAAAGAAATACTTGCATTGTGCATGTGCATTTTGACAGTTTGCATGTCGATTTAGGAAAAGTGCATCAGTGTGTGCTCTATGATCTGTTTGAAAAGATGATGTCTTTCTTTTCCCTCAGCAGTTAAGATTTTCATAAAGTTGAAAGAATTGAAAAAGCTTGCTTATCATTCTTAGACTGCATTTAGGAGTTGTATCATACATCACGTGGTGATCCATAAAGGCAAATTGCTAAGCAAGATCAACCTAAAAAGAACTGAATTTATCTAACAACGCTTTGAAACATAACGAAACACAGTAGAGGTCTAGGTAGAGACGTGTTCCGGCGTCGTTAAACATAGTGACCGTCGATCTCTACGAAGGTGGGTGATTCCTCCTGAGGGACGATAGCACTAATACGGACTTGTGCCCCCGCGTATCGTCGCGTATATTGGGGGACCCCTATAGGAACAAAGCCTTTATCCATAGGAAGCCGTGTCGGCCGCCCTACTGATCATGATGCAGTGAACACAGCATTCACGAAGATCGACCACTCGTACCGTAAAACGTATTTTGTGGTTTCGCGAAAGGTTTGGCACACCCTTTGCCTAGAACTTCAGAGTAGTTTCTTTTGGCCTTTTTCAAACTCTATAACTGAAAAAGTCCATCCGAGCATTTGTCACTTCGGGCTCGTTAATACATTGAAGGAGACTAGAGTCATCTTTAGCTTTTTCTCAACTCTTAAAAAGTGAAAAAGCAAGTTGTGTCTAAAGCGTCGTCATATAAAATTCATTTTAAACGGAACATAATCACCCCCTATTCCTGCGTTGATCTTCGAAGTTAGTCTTTTGGCATCGTAAGTTCTTGTAGAATCGCTAAGAAATCTTTTGGATGGACTAGATATGTCTGAACAACCGTCGACATCTAGGACTGTGTCGTCTGACACAGCAGCAGCAGAACCTCCTGCTGCTACTCCAACAATGTTCGCTGGTATACCATCTGTCTCGGCAAATTGTCAACAACAAGCCGGAGTCCCATCAGGGACGACGATATGGTTAGTTCCTATTTCTTCATCCGGATTATCATCTGGTACTTCTTATGTTGAAACTCAACAAATTGATCCAATGTGTCTTCAAAGGCCAATTTACCCTTTATGTACTGGATTTCCACCATGTGGAGGGCAGTGTGCTCTTTCATTGTTCCCTCCCGGAGAACAACCATATGGGAGTTTACAACAAGGTTCAGGTCAAACTGGAATTACATACAGCGGTTGGGTACCAATACTGCCCCAACAACCAGGAGTTGTATATTCAATGCAACCAGTACACCCTGCGTCGAATATTACCACCACACCTGCTATGGCGAATGCGTCGCAAGTACAAGCGCTACCTGTTGTAATACAACAACCTCTTGTCTCAGCGGCTCAATCACAATCTCAGGGTAGTGCCTCCTTATCTGGAGCGACTCAGGCTCAAACAAGTACTGTGACTCCTCATCTTGGTCAATCATCCAGTATTGGTCAACAGCAAATGGTCCAACAACCAGAGCTGGTTCAATCTCAACAACCGCCATTCCAGCAATCATATCAAGGACTTGAGCAACAAGTCTTTGTAAGTAATGGGCAGCCATGCTATAATGGTTATGCCCATCAACTTTGTCAAAGTTGTCAGCATTATGCTGGTCTGCAAAGACCCATTGCTCAGGCGATACCATCTTATCACGGATATGCTTTGCCTAACCTGAACCAACAGTTGTCTTTTGACGCAACTCTAGAATTACCAGATCTAAACCGGCTGACGAATGATCCAATTTCTTATGCCCCTTGGTGGCCAGCAATTCCGCATAAACTTCCATCGGACATTCCTAAATTCAATGGAAATCCAGGTGAAGACCCGTCGAATCACGTCATGACTTTTCATCTGTGGTGTTCATCGAACACTCTAAACGATGATTCGATAAGACTTCGCCTCTTCCAGAGGACATTGACAGGTCCAGCGGCTAAATGGTACATTGAATTGCCAAGAGCCTCTTTCGACAATTTCAGCTCCTTAGCCACGACTTTCTTAACCCATTTTCAATTACCGATAAGGTATGAAATGGGAACAGAACTCCTTACCAACTTCAAACAGACAACGGCCACTCACATATCTGATCATATACATGAGTGGCGACGTCGTCGTAGGATGGTGAAAACTTACGTTCCCTATCAGCTGTTAGCTGAATGGTTTATAAAGTCGTTACTTCCGACTATAACGGAAGATGTGGCCAAGGGAGGAGTCGTAACAGAGGAGCAAGTCATTGCTCGTGCTCAATACTTAGACTTAGTATATACTCAGTCGGGCACGCTCTACGACAAAATACCTGACGCCCCTAGACCTGAATTTTCAATTCCTCCCCCTCCTAAATCGAATACTAACTCTCACGCCAGTAATGGCGTGACTGGCAAACGCAAAATCTCTAGTCAAAATGCAAATGAGGAACTTCTTGCCTCAGAAGTAAATGCCATGTCGACCGACAATAGCAAACAACTGAAGCAACCAGGGGGCAAGAAGAAAAAGAAAAGGAAAGGGAAACCCCCGACAGGGTGTCATATATGCGATGAGGATCATTGGACGAAAGATTGTCCACATATAGCTGAAGTTAAGAAACTCTTCAAGAGTTCAAAAACCCCAGTAGTATTGACTGATCCATTTCCTAATCCAAGACAAAATCTGGTTGCTAATCGAAATGCTTCCCGATCCCAAGTGCTTATGTTGTCCACCTCAAAGCAGCAGAATAATGCTTTGACAAGGAATAAAGATTACAGGAATCCAAAGCAGTTGAACAACAAGGCAAATAAACAACCTAGTAGTTCAACAACAACTTTGACCAAAGTTGTGCCACCCGTCGTTCCTAAACCAATGATAAAGTCGCCAAAGGGAGTAGTACACAAATCGACATTTAATCCTCGTGAAAGAATAACACAGGATTATAATATAATAGAGGACCTGGCCCAATCGTCGTCCGCTATGTCGACACTTGAGGTAGCGCAAAATTGCACCTCCCAAGAGCAAGCTTTACTATCAGCGATAAGTGGGATTGGCCCAATGGATTCCAATCTTGTGGCCTTTGATCATAAAGGATATGACCCTCAGTTACCAGCTCAACTAGCTTTCCTTATTCAAGTGAAAGCCCTCAACAAAACTGTTCATCGAACAATTATTGATGAGGGGGCATCTACATGCCTTATGTTGATGAGTTGCTGGAAAAGTTTAGGCTCACCACCCTTGTCAAAATCGTCAACGACATTAAAAGCATTTGATGGACGATCATACACTCCATACGGGATTTTAAGTAACTTGCAAGTTGAACTGGGGGGCAAAACAGTAGAAGTTGATGTGGAGGTAATCGACGGAAACCTCGATTACAACATCCTACTGGGAAGGCCTTGGATATATGCCATGGCTGCAGTTGTGTCGACCTACTTCAGGAGGATTGTATTTCCTTTTCAAGGAAAAATTACAATCGTCGACCAACAAAGATTTCTCCCCAACAGTTCTCAAGTTACGGGAAGCAGCACAATGATCCATGAAAGTAATCAATCGCTCCAAAATATTGGAGTAGGTCTCCTAAAAGACCCTGCCTTAATGGGTACTTTTGCCCTACCGCCGGCGAGTAATCTGGCGGAAGTAGCCACAGTGGAAACCTACAATATGAAATCTTCTATATCCAATGGATTCGGAAGATTCCTAAATATTTTGTCGGCATGGATCATCGCCCTAATAGAAATACTGTAAATACAGTGGGCTCCGAGGACGGTTCTTATCTCGTGTCAACCTCGTTAAAAAATGAAACAACGAGTCATGAGGATAGTTCTTTTACTGTGTCAACCTCATTAAAAAATGAAACAAATCCCCTTTTCAAAATTCAAAGGTAAACCTTCATTCCAACCACCAAGTTGAATGCAATGAAGCTTGGGGGGCACCCTCCTTTGACATGCGTTATTATGATGCTGGGGGCATGCAAAATAAACGAGCAGTTTTGGAAAAGTTCATGCTCGTTAAAAAATAAACGCGAAACCGAGCAGTTTTAACGCGGAATTCATGCTCGTTAAAAAATAAACATAAGCATGTGAGCAAGCTTCCCCCAGAGTTCAAGCTCATCCAGAAAAAATGAACCGGTAAATAACCATTTGAGACCGTAAATTCATCAGCCATAAAAGCCTTGGTCGTGTTTGTGCACCGTCACCTCCACTTTTCATTTGGCCGATCATTCACATCCACTTGATTGTTTACCTATTTTGAGGAACAGCTGCGAAGAGTGATTTCACCTAGCCATCCTTGTGACACTGCCGTGATTGGAAAATTCCAACCTGTACCTGGAATCTGCTGCTATCCCTGTTTATCACTCGTTCCTCAAAATACGAGTCTTCTTTGAGCTCTTTTCACTGACTCGTAAAATATGAAAAGTTTGCCGAGTTTTGGCCTTCCAGCTCGTTAAAAGGACCGGAAGAGCTATCCCTCCTCTAGATTTTAATCTTTTTGGACCTGAGGGATTATTGCACAAAAAGATCGAGCGCTTGTCTAGTTCGGCTCGATAAAGATATCGAACATTCATCCCTTCTGTATTGTTTTATACTTTTTCGGACTTAAGGGATTAGATGACGAAAAAGGACCCCCGGAGTCCACTTTATGTACCCTTTTCAGACTCTCTAAAGATGAAAAGGATCGAGTTGTCTTTGTCGCTGGGCTCGTTAAAAATATTAGATAGCGACAAACTTGTCTTTAGACGAGAACGAGTTTCCCTATCGTTAAGCTCGTTAAAACATAGCGATGGGCTTGCTCGAAGGGCAGGTTATAGAACAAGCATATGTTATCCTCCTCAAGCTTGACAAAAATAAAGAGGTACTGGTCAGAAATGACTGGGGAAAAATTGGGAAGAACCTCAAAGCTTAATGGTAGCAAGTCGCTCTTGAACATGACACTTTTGCCTCTGTAAATATCGGGTTGGGTTATTATCATTCACCGGTCCCTTCACCATGGTCTCGCCATACCATCCATACATGGGGTAATGCTACCGATCCATCACATCAGTGTCGTTATATGTTCAAGAGATGTCATTCAGAAAGTGTCAACCGAGTCCCATCCACTACCATACATCATCTTTCATCCTTCCATGACCGCCACCCTGAATCATATTTCACAAATCGTTTTCACCATCATCACTAGCTCCGTTCCGTGTCACTGATGTGGGATTCATTAAGGCCCTCCTTTGACAGATCACTTCTTGTCGACATCAGCTCATTATCCAAGAAGTTGATCTAGGAACACCCCCTCAGTACTTTGAAGCTTGCATGCCTCAATGGCAAGTTTCTCACTTTCGGCGATAGGTATACATTAATGACCTTCGACCAGGAGACTTTGCGTGGTGTTCGACGTCAGATCCTATATTCACGCCATGTGAATTGTGCTGCAGTACCTTGAGGATCATCATCATTATCGGTGATTCCTCTCGCGCTTGTTAACAGTTTACATTATTGACTGGTAATCAAGCGATGTCTTTCCATGTTCGACTTCAAGAAATTCTCACATGGATCGACTTGTACTAGAGTGAAGATCGGACAAGTTTGAAGACCCCGGATCTAGTTTCATCCATCCGGGCTGCGATATATATTCAGGAGATAAAAACATAGACATGTGCAGCAGATGATCATCCTACTAAAAGGATGATAATTAAAAGCAGAGAATTATCAGTCTATTATCAGACGATCGTCTGTTTATGTACAGCAAATGTATTTATAAAGCTGAGCATGGGAAATGCCCGCATCAGCTAGATCATGAAAAGAAAGTATGAAAATATAATGTATTGTATTGTATTTTGTTACAGGTCACCTCCCGACGATTGAATGAACTTCGGATCCTCCTAATAAAGCATTTCACCCGATAAACGACCTCATACTTTAGGGGGCAACTGTTATAGACATTTTTGTGCCTTACAGCATAGAGCATGAAATGTCAATAATCTGAGGGATCCAAAGTCCCTAAACATGTTGTTCCTACCCCTAGAGGAACAAGGTCAGCAAACCACAGCACTACAGATCAGTTCTCCACTAAAAAACACTCAAAAACAGGTCAATTTTGGATCAAAGCAGCTGCTCCACTAAGCATCTGCGCTGAATGTCAAAAGCTCTATGGTGTACCTGCGCTGCATAGAAAGTGCAACAAAGGCTACCTGCGCTGGGCGTACTTTGACATGTGGAGGAATCTTTTCTCAATGTGCCAGTGCCTAGGAAGCTTCCAAAATGACACTTGGATCAGAAGATTCGCCTAATGATGAGTAAAGAGGTTCTAAATCTCCAAGTGGAAGGTAGAAACTCCGAGTGGACTCAAGGACTGAAGAACAACTGGAGTTGAAGAGGACAACAAGTCACACATCAAGCTGACTTATCTTCACTCCAAAACTCTATATAAGGATCTCATCCCATGGGATCTGGAGGCCGGAATTTTGTGCAAAGAGTTGCTGTTGGTTTACAGTTGAGAGTATTGGGTGATTGCTTGAGGGAGGTGAAGAGGAGATTTCTTTCCGTCGGGAAGGTGATGCTGGATTGGACCTCTCACGGTTGTATCACCGCCTGAACCTTACTTCCTTATATTAATAAAGCATTTGAGGTTCTTCTATTCGCATGTGTTTCAATGGTGTATTGTCTTACTTGCGTATTTGATTTATGCTAATCCTTGAATCAATTATGAATGCATGCTTCTTGTAGTTTCCTTTTCTTGTCTTGTTCGCAGGATCTCGTGTAGCTGGGCCCGTGAGAAGACTTGGAGCTGGGAGCGAGCGGCAAATAGAGGAGATTGGATCGACCATTTGTGCAAGACATCGATAAGTGGATCTCTTCCTTTCATCTCTTGCATGTCATAAAGAAGTAACTTTAGATAGCTTTGCTTCAGCTGTTGCTAAGGAACTATCACCCTTAGAGTGGGATAGGGTCATTCCGTGTTGGATACTTTTCCCCACAACAAACCGGTCAACCCATGATGATTTACCGGGTTGCGCTTTTTCCTTCTCCACGTCTTGCACTAAACCACTATTCAATGACAAACTCTTATTATGACCACGAATCACCACTATCCCTGATTCAGATTCTCATCATTGTTTCTGGGATCACTGGAGCTTTCGGTCAGACTCTCCAGATGTTGTGCCTTGTCTTCATTGTGAAATCTTGAGTGCTTCGAATGAAAATGCTTCTTGTGTGGACAATATGCTTCACTCACTTCATCGACAGTCAAGCATCATTGACCTCTTCAAAGCTTCAGTAAACATGAGTTGTCACTTTCATTTTTCCCATGAATTTCTTCATATGCCAGTCATAGTTCAAGACTGAACTCACAGGGTCAGTGGTTTTGATTTTTGATTCATGGGATTTGTCAGGACCTTATCATCACACTGTAATTTTTCTTTTTCTTTTTCCTATATGCATGTCCACCTATTTTCCTCCACTTGTACATTTACACATTCATTGATCTGCATACATTTGTTCACCTTTGGAACCCCTTACTAATATATAATCTACATTTGTGACATTTAATGCTAATGTCTATGTTTCCCATGATATGTATGTATATATATATATATATATATAATTTATTACGATGGCCATCTCTATACATGTGGTACCACACCCTACATAGCTTTCTCTTTCCCAACCATCTTGAGTTTATATTATGGTTGTTTGTTTTTGGGTTATACGCCTAAAATTACCTAACTATAGTGCTACATTTATACCCCCTCTTGAATACAATAAAGTTTAAACCTTATGAATTTCACCTTGCAAGAAGTCTCACATGGTACGCCCTTACATTTATGTATTCATATGAATTCCCTATTGTTTTTTTTTTGTCTTAATGCTCCTTGGGCGATTTCGCCTTGGGAAAAGAGTAAACCAATGCTCTAGTGCTATGACCATCATATTCACATGGGAGTAGGTGGTTCTTGGGTTATGTTCATTGGTGGAGATAGTTTGGGGGTTGATGAGCAACAGGGATCACCCTACCCCAACCCTAACTGGCTTTTCCTGTGGATGATGGAACCCTATGCCACATTTTTCCCTGTAATTTATGTCGGATGACCTCTCGGTGCTGTGGCATCTAGTTTTGGTAGAGTTCAACCTTTCGTGGCTTGTAGGGGGTTCATTAAAGAAAATCGACCTGGATTCAACCCATTTTGCTTTTACCTTTAATTCCAGGTATTATATTGTGATGTCATGGCTACCTCCTATGCATTTAATAGATTCCAGTGAGGGTTTTATACATTTTAACTAATGTTTTCTTCTTTCTCAGGACCCAATCATGGTTATTTTTTGCAAGGACATGCTTATATTTTATGATAGAGTCTTCATAATATCGACCTCATTCCATGAGGAGCTCGCTTCAGGTAAAGAGTTTTTATTTTATTTATCATTGTCACCTAGTTTGCATTCTCACCTCATTATCCGACAACAGTATTGTATATCATTCTAGTAATTTCTCTCTCCTGGTTTGTAGGGTTTTTGAAGGAAGAACAAGGGATTGGTCTCCTTCATGGGTTGATTCAACAATTTCTATGCTTTCCTAATTAGGTTGGCATAGTGGTGTGTTGCTTCACTCTACTATGCTTACCCTTTTTAAATTTGGGTCATTTCCCCTGTTCCAAAGTTTAACTATGCCTTTTGTTACAGATCCATTTGGAATATCACTCCCATCATCCAGATCAGTGTTCTAGGGCTCATCAAACCCTAATTTTAGTTCCTACATGCCCTAAACAATTCAACCTTTTGAATGCCTCCTTCCCAGACAGTTTCATGACTTGAAGACATCCTAAAATGACCTCTAAAGGGACCAGCGTAGGTAGGCCCATGTAAGGGTGCGCTGTAGAGCAGTTGAGTCCATGCCAGGGTGCTCTGCAGAGGACTTAGGCCTTCTTTCACCTGCATTAGGCAAGATTGAGCGAAATTCACATAGGGTTTAGGGAATATTCTTATCTCTTGGAGTCATCTAGAATTTTCCCTCACTTATCAACTCCTATGAGCTCAAAAATGGATGAGGAATGAGTTAAGATGCATCCTATCCTCTCATCCCTTCCTTCATGGAACTAATTCTAAGTATGGAAGGCCATTCAATACCCCCATTTATGAGATAACCTCCATCATCCTCCTATAAATTGAACACTCATCTAAGTGATCAGGGGATGGACTATGTTGAATTCTAAGGAGATAATGTTGCTATGAGAATTGACTTTGAGACAAGTATTTTTATGCTACAAGTTTGTCATGCTTTGGATGTGATGTGGATGGGATCCAAGCTGGAGGAGTGACTTCGAATCAGACTTGATGGTCGTAATTCCTTCTTCTATTCAATAAAGTATTTGAACCCTTTTCCATATGCTTATCTTGTTATATGATGCTTATATGTGTGAATGTGTCTGATTCCAGTTACTTGTATTCCATAGATCTTTTTCTTTGATTGGTTCTTTGTCTTCTGTAGATGTTTACAGGTACTTCTCAAGCGTGTTAAGTAAAGGAAGGAGCAACAAGATCGATACAAAGGAGATAAGAGGAAAGAGGAACTACAAGTAGGTCTTCTCATCTTCTTTGTCTTATCTATTGCTTATAGGAAAAGGCTAAAGTGCTTTAAACTGTTGTTCTAGATATGGCTACTTATCTAGGGAATTAGTATTTATCCGTAGATACCATATTCTCCGAAACAAATTGGTGACTCTGCTGGGGAATCATCATCCTTCCTAGTAGCTTATCCACCTCCTAGGAAACTTTTTCCAACCCTACTTGTGTTGATTGATTGTATTTCAGCTCTTTTGCATTAAATTTTGGTCAAAACTGTGTCAAATTGCCTCTTGAAATGGCTTACTGTCACTAGTGCAGGCTTGTGAGGGACACAATGCACTGCAAAGCACCCTTGGCTTAGGGACAGTGCTTTGAAGCGCACTATCTCCCATTCAGGGCTCCGCTAATCCTTCTAGGGTCGGTTTCCCACCTTTGGATTGAGTTTTTGCCAAATTTCCTTAGTTTGATTGCTTGCTGATTGCTCAATGAATATCATGTCTGAGAAAACAGGTTTTTAACTCCATTTCTAGCCCTACTTTGACTTGGTTGATTAATGTTTCTTAAATGTTTTCTTTGTCATTATCGCTCCATAGTCAAATTTAGATTATAGTCGATTAATCATTGTTCAAAAGAAAGTGTCATAAAAGTATTCTTTTCCTTCGAAACAGAACTGTTGTAAAGTCTTCGTCCTTGTTAAATATTGATTGATTGTATGTGCATCAGTTTCCTTTTGTTCATATTCACATTAAGGAAATATAAAAGAAATACATGCATTTTGCATTGAAAAAGTTTGTGTGTACTCACAGGGATAGTTTAGGGAAATCGCATTAGATTGTGCTCTTTTCTCTTTGATCGAAAGAAATCTAATTGCTCTATCCCTATTAGCTAAGATTTTCATTGTTAAATTGAATGGAAAGAATGCTTATCATAATAGTTGCATTCCTAGGAATTTCAGAATACATCACGTGGTGAACTTGAAATGAAAATTCCTAAGCAAGATCAACTTAAATTTAACATCAATTTACCTAATGGAGAATTGTCACCTAACAAAAAAAAATTAGTGGTTCTAGGCTAGAGACGTGTTTCGGTGTCATAAAACAAAGCAACTATCGCTAACTTGTCTGGAATACATCTTGAGTGTGATACCTCATTCCACGTACGTGAGTATATCGTAGCTCGTCCACATACCTTTGGGTATATAGGGCGGTGTTACAGTACGTAGAGTATATGGGAATGCTCTCACTGTGCTATCTTGCATTAGACAGCGATTATACGGACTCGGCCTCCATGTAATTTCAGGTATATAAGGGAGGACAACACTAGGTTGCTATCCATCCTTAGGTAACCAAGTCGGCCACCTTGTACACTGTGATACACCGAACACAATATTTGGGGATACTGCCTACCTGTACTTCTTGGTTCACAAGGAGATATTCTACAGTTCATAATTTCTTGGTAAACCTTTTTCCTAGCTTACCCATTTTTGTTTATTTCTTTCTTGTAATAAAATTAATCAGCAATCATGGAGGAACATCGAACCTTACCCCATCGTTCGTGGAGAACAATGAGTAAATCGCCTTTGCCACCCGAAGCTACACCTGTTCGATCAAAGCGGTCTCACTTAACTGAGACAAGTACATCAAGAAATCCTGGTTCTTCATCTGAATTACCCGAATCATCGATTTTGGTAAGTACTGAGACTCTAGTTACTTCAAATATTTTTGGTACATCCATTACTAAAGAAGAAGTTTCACAATTACCTGAGGACACTATAACTGATAATAGTGAAACAGTAACCGAAGTTTTTTAATAACAAGTTGATCCTCAACTTAAAGTTGCTCAGCAAGAAATTACTTCTGAACTTGAATTAGTTCAACCAAAAGTTAATCCAGAACCTATCATAGTTCAAACAGAAGTTACTTCTGAACCTAAAGTTGTTCAGGAAACTCTCCCTGAAACTGTTGTTCTTTTATCAGAACATCTGGACTTCGAATTTGAACATTTAGAAGTTGTAACTTTACCAGAAGATGATAAACCAGTTAACCCTAAGACATCAGTAACTACTAAAACTTCCACATTACCAACATTGAAAGTCAATTATAGACCTGACGGTGAAGTTCTTCCACCTGGTTTAATGGTTGTTGAGGAAAAATTTGAAGAAGATACTACACCTAGAACCCCATTCCATTTTGTAACTAGGCTTTATCTTTATCCTTATACTCCTCATTTTACTGCTCCTTTTGATCTTGCTTCTTTTCAAGTACCCATTGATTCTTTAGGACATCTATTGGTTCAGTTAAATATGGATGAAAAACCATCAAAATCCCAGACTGTATCATCTGATGCAGTTGCGACAGAGTCTTCTGTCGCAACCTCTTCAATGTTTTCTACTACTCCTGAGTCACACCTATATGGTGAATCGTCCATCTCGGTTGGTTACCAATCTTTATCTGGAACCCACTCAGGGGTTTCTTCTACACCATGGTCATCACCCATGTCCTCAACCAGAATTTTACCTGGTTCTTCATTTATGGGAACTCAATAGTTTGATCCTGCATATCAATATCAAACTAGGCAATCTAGTCAACAACGACCTATGTATCCGTTACATACTAGATTGCCACCATATGGAGAGCAATATGCTTATTCACCTTATCCTCCATATCCTGGAGGACCATCATATGGTAGTATTCCATCATATTCAGGTCAGTCTAGAATGCGAGTCTGTCAATGAAGCCCAACAATGCTAGTTAACCAAGGCTTGTGTATCCAACACAACAGATGCAAACCATGTCAGCGATTCCTACTACACCTGTTGTTACCACTATACCATAGTCATAAGTTCAAACAATTGTATCTCAACCTATACAAGCTGGTCCTTCTACCTCGCAACCACAAGTTTCAAGTCAAGAGGCCCAAGTTTCTCAGGATGTTATACAACAACCACTTGTGTCTCAGGTCCAACAACCTCAGGTTAGTGTACCTTTATTCAAAGTGACTCAGGCTTACACTGGTATGGTTTATTCACAACCTGGTCAACCTTACATTGTTGGGTAACAACAATTGTTAAATCAACAAAAATTGTACCAACAACAACAGTCGATTCAACACCTGTGGCAGCCCCAATATCAATAGCCTCAATTCCAGCAATTCCAACCCCAATTTGGACCTACCCAACAAGCTCAACTTGTGTTTGGACAATATCAAGATTACCAAGGTCTTGATCAACAAGGCTTTGTTGGTTATGGACCACCGCAAATTCAACCTGGTTATCAACAACTACTTTATCAAGGGTACCATATATAGATGCCATATGCTGGTATGCAAAGACCTATTGCTCAAGGAATTCCATCATATCTTGGGTATGCTCAACCTGACTTGAATTGATAGTTGTCATTTGTAGCAACTCTTGAATTACCAGATTTAAACTGGCTCACTAATGATCCAATCTTATATGCACCTTGGTTGCTGGTGATTCCGCATAAGTTACCTTCTGACATTCCGAAATTCAATGGAAATCCCGGAGAAGACCCATAAAATCATGTCATGACTTTTCATTTGTGGTGTTCATCAAACTCCTTAAATGATGACTCAGTTAGACTTCGTCTTTTCCAAAGAACGCTTATTGGTCCGGCTACGAAGTGGTATATTGAGTTACCATGAGCTTCTTTCGACAACTTTATGACTTTAGCCACCACAGTTTTCACTGAATTCTAGTTACCTATTAGATACGAGACTGGAATAGAACTCCTAACCAACTTTAAACAGACTACTAACACTCATATATCAGATCATATTCATGAGTGGCAACGTCGTCGTTGAATGGTTAAGACTTATGTTCCTGATCAGCTTTTGGCTGAGTAGTTTATAAAATCCTTGCTGCCATCAATCACCGAGGATGTGGCGAAAGGTGGAGTTGTCACAGAAGAGAAAGTAATTGCTCGTGCCCAATATTTGGATTTGATTTATACACAATCCGACATGCTCTACGACAAGATTCCAAATGCACCCCAACCAACTTTCACTATTCCTCCTCCTCCACAATCGAGTAAGGAATCTCATGCCGATGATGGTGTGATTGGTTCTTTGAGCACGCAAACGGCAGGTAGACCATCTGGTCAAACACTTGCCATTTCCAATAAAACTTCCAATGCATCAAAAAACACTCTTGCTTCCGAAGTCAATGTCATGTCATCTGACAAAGGCAAGAATCAAAAGCAACTAGGAGGCAAGAAGAAGGGGAAAAACAAGAAAAAACAAGATAATCCCTGGCAAAAGAAATCATCTGATTCCTCTACTTCGACAAGAAAACCTTGTTATCCATGTCTAATATGTAATGACGAGCATTTTAGAAGAGATTGTCCACACCGCTCGGAAGTCTCTAATATTTGAAAGACTTCTAACACATCTGTAGTGTTGACTGATCCGTTTCCAAACCCGGAGACATATTTGGTTGCGATAGACCATGCTTCCACATCCCAAGTACTTATGCTATCTATTGCAAAACCTAGAAACGAAGTTTTGGTGTTGACACGAAATAAATATTATGGAAATCCACCATCATCGTCAAATAATAAGGCCATTGATCAACCTAATCCTTCGACTTCGACTTCATCTGAAAATATTCCACCCCCTATTGCGCTAGAATTGACAATAAAACCACCAAAAGGAGTTGTGCATAAATCGAAATTTAACACCTGAGTTCAAGAAGCTCAGAATTATAACATAGTAGAAGACCTTGCTCAATCACCTTCTGCTACGTCGATGCTTGAGGTGTTACAAAATTGTCCCTCACAGAAGAAGGCTTTACTGTCAGCAATTGGTGGAATATACCCTACGAATTCCAATCTTGTGGTTTTTAACCATGCAGGATATACACCATAATTACCGGCACAATTAGATTTCCTAACTCAATTAAAGGCTCTCAATAAAAATGTTCACCGAACTATTATTGATGAGGGGGCATCTACTTGCATTATGTCAATGAGCTGCTGGAAAACACTTGGTTCACCACTGTTGTCACAATCACCAACAACGTTAAAAGATTTTGATGGACGAACATATATGCCTTGTGGGATTTTGAGTAACCTGCAAATTGAACTAGGGGGAAAAACAATTACTGTTGAATTTGAGGTAGTTGACAGACCTCTCAACTACAACATTTTACTAGGAAGGCCATGGGTATATGCTATGGCTGCTGTGGTTTCCACGTACTTTTGTACGATTGCATTCCCTCATAAAGGTGGAATCACAGTTATCGATCAGCTTGCCTTCTTTGCATCTAGTTCTCAGGCTACTAGAAGCATTCTGTTGGTACACGGACCCCTGCTATCACTTCAAAGTGTTGGTGTAGGTCTCTTTAAAGATCCTTCCCTAATGGGTACTTTTACGCTACCGTCACCATCTGATTTGGTGGAAGTGGCAAGAGTAGAGACTTGCAACATGATTTCCTCCACCTCATCTAATTTAAGGAGGATTACCAACAATTCTGAAGTTGATAGTAATACTGAAGTTATGCCGCTAAGCCCCATTGAGGTTGCATAGAAATCAATTTTTATGGCTTGTGTGGCAAACCCAAATCCACTTTCACCAATTGTATGGGTAGACCATTCATTAGAATATGGTACTTCTTTGGATCCTTTTTCACGTATATTTTCTACGGATGAAGGAATCGTCCAATCAATGATGATAGGAGAAGAACCTTAGGAATATTATCATCATCGTTCCCATCTTCCAGATGACATTGAAGATTATTCAAATGAACTTAACCACCCTTCAGTTGTTGATTTTCTTTCGAATTCTGTTTTCATAAACACAGTAGATTCCGAGCAAAACCTGTCAAATATTGAAGAAACAATTTCTATTAATATTTTGACCAAACCTAATGTTGTAGAAAAAATTCATGTCAGCAAATCTTGTTCTCCATTAGAACTTGATAATTACCATACTCTCTTTCATGAATTTCAAGATATATTTGCATGGTCATATGAGGAGATGCTAGGTATAGACTCTAGTATTGTTGAATAGGAAATCAAAATGTATCCTAATGTCACACCAGTATGACAGTGGCTTCGACCTGTTCATCCAAAGAAAGCCATTGCAATTAAAGTAGAAGTTGAAAAGATTTTGCATGTTGGCTTCATTTACCCTGTACCTCTTACTGATTGGGTTTCCAACATTGTTCCTGTCATGAAAAAACAAGGGACAATTTGAGTGTGCATCGATTATAGGGATGTAAATGAGGCATGTCCAAAAGACAATTATCCCACTCCTTTTATCGACCAGATAATTGATGAATATGCTATATGCGAAATATTCTCATTTATGGATGGTTTTTCCAGTTACAATCAAGTCAATATCTGCCCACAGGGCCAATCTAAAACAAATTTTATTTGTCCATGGGGCACATTCACGTATAGGAAACTCCCTTTTGATTTGAAGAATGCAGGGGCCACATTTTAGAGGGCAATGAATTATGCCTTCCATGACATCAAGCACATTGTTCAGCCTTACCTTGATGATTTACCTACTCATTCACGAAAGCGGACTGATCACCCACAACATTTGACAACAATATTTTTACAGTGTTGACACTACAAGATATGACTCAATCCGCACAAATGTGTGTTCTGTGTTGGTTCTGGTCAATTTCTTGGATTCGTAGTGTCTAGAGACACAATTCGACTCAATCCATTAAAGGTTTAGGCAATTCTTGATTTGCCTCCACTTTCAAATCTTTTACAGTTACAGAGGTTCCAAGGGAAGGCTAAATTTTTTAGGAGGTTCATTCCCAATTACGCTGAAATGGCTAATGGTTTTACATGTCTTTTGAGAAAGGGGATACCCTTTTATTGGGATCAGGTTGCACAAGCTTCCTTTGATGCTATTAAAGATACCTTGATTAGAGTGTCATTAATATATTCTTTGAATTATCAAAACAACTATTACCTGTATGTCGCCGCTGCAGATACAACCATTGGCATGGTTTTAGTCCAAGAGGAAGATGGGATTGAACATTCGATATATTATTTGAGCCACAATCTCAATGATACAAAAGTTAAGTATTCTTATGTCAAAAAGTTAGCTTTGGTAACTGTGCAAGTTGTTCAGAGATTTCACCACTACATCCTACTCCGGAAGACCATTGTCATTTTGGATTGCAACCCTATGACATATATTTTGTCACGTCAATTGTTTGGGGGATAATACTCAAAATGGATAGTCATTTTGTAGGAGTTTGATCTGGAATTCATCAAGTCCAAATCAAAGAAATCTCTAGTTTTCACCGAGCTACTTTGTGACCTGCCCTTGACCTCCATTGGTTCAAAATCTGAAACATCGATTTTGGATGAGTCTCTATTCCTAATATCATCATCTGAACTGTGGTATGGAGATATACTAATCTATCCATAGACACAAACTTTTCGGCCTGATACCTCTCACTCACAACAATGACGTATCTGATACCAAGCCAAAGATTATCTGATCATTGGCGACACTCTTTACCGTCGTGGTATTGATACAGTTTTATGGAGGTGCCTCACACATGAGGAAGTCGAGAAAGCATTGAATGATTTCCATTTAGGTGCTTGTGGTGGAAACTTATCTGGTTATGCTACCACGCAGAGAATTCTCCGTGCCGTTTACTTCTAACCTAGTATATTCAAAGATTGCATAATTGCCATCGGAAGTCGTCATGCATGCCAGATCTATGAATGTAGAGTTAGATTGCCACCTGCACCATTGCAACCAGTCATTGTTGTTCGACCATTCGCCAAATGGGGCATTGACTTCATGACATGTAACCCCACCTTGGCCGGGGGGCATAGTTATATTATAGTCGTCGTTGACTATTTTACCAAATGGGCCGAGGCAATGCCAACATTAAACAACAGTGGCGAAATGATTTCTCTTTTCTTTTTCAACCACATGGTTGCCCGGTTTGGTGTACCACAAGCCATAGTTATAGATCATGGGTCGCATTTTCGCAATCACATGATGGCTGAGTTGACTGCTAAGTTAGGACTGTCACATGATATTTCTACCCCTTATTATCCGGAAGTGAATGGACAAGTTGAGGCCATCAACAAAGTCCTGAAGCAAATGTTGCAAAGAATGATAGGGGTTCATAAAAAAAAATAGCATTTAATCTTGTACTCTGCCTTTTGGGCATATCGAACCTCAGTGAGAAATGTAACTGGATTCACATCCTTTGAGTTGGTGTACGGTTTGGAAGCAATCTTACCGATACAATGTGAAATTTCATCTCTCAAACTCGCAATTGACCTATTACCCGACACTTCTAAAGAAGAAGCACATTTCTTGGAACTTATCCATCTGGATGAAACCCATCGTGATGCCGCATTGGCTAACAAAGTGCATAAGAAACGAATCAAGGCGCAATATGATAAAAAATGTCAAGCCTCGTAGGTTCTTGGAAGGATACCTGGTCTTGCTTTACAATTAGGAAGCTAATAAACTTGGAGCAAGGAAATTTGAACCAATGTGGATGGGTCCTTATATTTTTAAGCGTGTTTTGGCAAAAGGTTCCTATGAGTTAGTAGACTATGACGGGATTCCATTGTCACAGCCTCGAAACGGGTTGTACCTCAAATGTTACTATGCTTAATTGAGTGTAGTAAAAATCATTGTATATATGATTTCATTGCATGTGTGTGTGTCTTTTAGAGTTTTTTATCTGGTTAGTAATCTGCTTTGCATTTGTTGCAAATATCGGAATCTTCAGAACCATTTGTTGGTTATGCCGATGGTGCTAGTCGTAGTACATAGAACCTAACTTCTGCAGCATGGGCTATTTTCGCTCCAAGTGGTGAGTTAGTGCATTTTCAAGGGATTTGTATCAGTTGGTCGACGAATAATATTGCTGAGTATAGCAGGTTGATCGAACTTCTCTCTGATGCCATTTCACTTGGCATTCGATGAATCATCATTATTCTAGACTCACAACTCGTCGTTCTACAACTTATAAGTGTGTATACCATCTGAAACCCAACAATTCTTCGTATGTTCCTTAGAGTTCGTATTTTGGAAAGGCATTTTGAATACATTCAATATCAACATATTTCCAGAAACTCTAACACATTAACTAATTTTCTAGCAAATTATGTATTAAATAGACATTTGCGACACATATAAAGGTAACATTTTCAATTCACATCATTAGTTGAATAGGATTGCACATAACCATAGAAGTCTCTGAAAGTAAAATAGATAGATGTTTTAAATGTTTTTAAAAAAATTTGTGTCCAAGACAAGTTTGGTCACCTGACCCAAAAAATCAAAATGCATGCAAAATATCCTAAATAGAACTAGTGATGCTCATGATAACAAGTTACAACCTACGCCATCAAGTGAAAAAGCCTCATCCAATGGCTAGGAACACTAATAGTATGGTGCTGTAGCCTCATAGGTAACTCCTCAATTTGGACATCCGGAATACCAAGGGTAAATCCCTCTATGTGATCCTACAACTCTGCCAAGGTCTCAGCCAAATCCAAGTCTTGGAGGATCACTCTCCCAATGTTTCTCCACGTTGGCCCACCTGCACCCTGTTGGTGTCCCACAGGTTGAACAGTACCCACATCTGCATGCATGAGAATGATTTTAGTTTAGTCTTGGAAACATTAAAAACACAAAAACATGTAGAAACTTGAAAAATCAAAAACACTTTGGTCAAACAATTTACCTATAGCACCCCATTGTGCTCCAACTAGTAGAATCAAGTCTAGATCTCCATGGAAATCCATCCCTGAGTATGGATGCTCCTCGATGACAAGGTGTTGCTGATCGATCCAGCTAAAGAATGCAGTGGAAAAAATTATTGTTTACTGATTCACATGTCGAGCCATCAATTTGACCCACCTCTGCATACGTGGATCTCTGGGACCAGCGACACCCAGTGATACATGCCACAGTTGCATCAATGGGATTATCTCTAAGGTAAAAGTGATTAAGATCAAACCATAGTATAAATTCTTTGTCTTACCACTTTTTACCTTAGTCAGTTGTTCTTTCAATGAAGAAAGTACAACCTCACATCAGTTGAATACTTTTGGCTATAGACACTCAAGTGCATACTGCATATATGACTTGTTCACCAGATGAAGTGTCACACTGCAAACCAACTTTGCAATTTTGAAGAGGACCATTCTCAATGGAAAATCACCTACATCCTTGCTAACCTGTGTACCTGGCCGACAAAACTGTCGAATGTAATCCCTCACCGATTCACCTCTATGGGCAAATCCAAAAAGTGAGATGGGGGCACCTCACCTCGACAGTCCGGTAAGAAAGTAAATATCATCAATGGTAATAGGTACCATTTTGTCCCTTATGTGAAAAGTCTAATTTGTCGGATCCCATGCATGAAAAAGGAACTCCAATAGTTCTATTTGTTGCCTCATTCCGGACAACCTGAAGTATTTGAGTAACCCACAATTTTTGAGGGCCTCAACTATCCATGGATTGTTTAGGGCAACCATGTATTGTTCTTCATGCTCTCTTTCTCGCCATGTAATCGACATTCTGATCCGATGAAATCCTGAAATCCAATCATAAGCTTAGTTAGGATCCTTTCCATGCAAAAAATAGGACAAATTTTGGAGCAAACAACTAAATCAAATTTGGGAAACTTGCCCAGCACAACCTAGGCATAGAGATAGTGTGTTGAAGAGTAGGAAACCTTATATCAGGGTGCTCTTCAGTGCAGTTTTTGATGTGAAAGCCTGCGCTGATCCCAGGGCGAAAAAATCAAACCCTAGAGGCCCCAAAAAACCCTAAAACTTGCATGAAACAGTAAAAGAATGACCTGAAAAGAAAGAGGAGGGGTATATCTCCTACCTGGTCCGAACAACATGAGAAATGGTCCATAGAATCTGTCACAATCAACTGATGAAGTTCGACGTACAAAACTAGCCCAGAGCACAAAATTGAATGGTAGGTATCAAATGATAAAAATTTCATGGTAAAAAGTTGTTTTATGTTTATTTCGTGTTCATTAATCGAGTAAACATTAGTATTTGCCTATTTTTACCTATGAAATAGGTATTTTTAATCCATTTGGTGATGTTTTGAGCACATTTTGTAGTTGAATTATAGAATTTGACGTGCTCGATTGTAAATTATACCTTTGACCATAGAGCATACTTTTATCTCTTTTTCGAGCTCTGTTAAATAACAAAAGAGGAAACCCCTTGGAGTCCTCTTTAAGATCTTTTTAGACTCTCTAAACATGAAAATATTGTCGAGCTCTTATCCTTTTCAGCTCTTTAACGGATTGGAAATGACATCTACTCAGTATAAGTTTAACCCTTTTTCGAGCTGAGATAGATCATAGATAGATTAACTAAGAAAAAGGGATACATTGACCAAACATGGTCAATAAGTTCTCTCTCGTAATTTTTTATGCTTTTTCAGCCTTGAGAGACAAATCAACAAAAAATAACTTGTGGAGTTTTCTTTTTGTCCCTTTTCAAACTCTCTAAACATGAATAGGACTGAGTTATCTTTGTCGTTAAACTCATTAAAACATCAAATAGCGACAAACTTGTCCATCTAGAAAAGACCGAGTTTCACCTTCGCTAGACTCGTTAAAACATCACATAGCAATGGATTCACCCGATGGGTGGAATCATACAACAAACATATGTTATCCTCCTCAAGCTTAATAAAAATAAAGAGGTACTCGTCAGAAATGATTAGGGAAAATGGGAAAAAGGGGAAAACCACTTTATGGTAGTAGGTCGCTCTTGAACATGACACTTTCACCTCATCACTGTGACCACTTGGGTTGGGTTATCAGCTTGATGGTTATCATACCATTGGTCTATCATACCATCCATCACTTTGTTTTGGGTCAATGCTACCAATTGATTTCATTGTCGTTGACATGTTCAAGAGAAGTCATCCAGTTAAAAATTCATCCTTTGCAATACCATACACCTTCATTTTCATGACTGCCATTCCTGAACCTTGTGTTGTCAATCAAATTTTGTCTCCAAAATCATTACACTCATTTCATGTCATTGATGTGGGATACATCAAGGCCCTCCTGCAATGAGTTGCTTCTTGTCGACATCAACACATTATACAAGAAGTTGACTTAGAAACACCCTTTCAGTACCTTGAGGCTTGCATACATCAATGGCAAGTTTATCGCTTCCAGTGATAGGTTGACATCACTGGCCTTTGACCGAAAGGCTATGTATGGTGTCCGACATCAAATCATCCATTCACACCATTTAGAATGTATTGTAGTACCTTAAGGACCATTATCACTATCAGTGTTTTCTGTCACGTTTGTTAACATCTTACATCATCGGCTGGTAATCAGATGGTGTCTTTCCATGTTTGACTTCAGATCACATATTCAAATGGTTAGATTTGTAATTGAGTGAACGATTGAACGAGATAGAAGACCCGGGATCTAGTTTCATCCATCTGGGCTGCAACCTCAGGAGTACTAAATCATATGTACAATGGCTTTACATTGATGGTCATTCTGATCACATGTCTATATCTGTAAATGACTATCTATTTACATGTAATGGAAGTTTATATGCTGAGTGTGGGTATGCCTTCCCTAAAAAATTCATGAAAAAATAAAAAATTCATGATATATGTATTGTAATTGATGCAGGTCACCTTCCACTTTGAAACCTCCTCATCACATCGTAAAGAATTTCATTCGACATTAACATTTTTTCGACTGCTTTAGGGGGCAGCTGTTACAGATCCATTTGGGCACTTCACTCCCATCACCTAGATCAGTGTTTTAGGGCTCATCAAACCCTAATTTTAGTTGCTACATGCCCTAAACAATTCACCCTTTTGAATGCCTCCTTCCCAGACAGTTTCATGACTTGAAGACATCTTGAAATGACCCCTAAAGGGACTAGTGTAGCTAGGCCCATGTAAGGGTGTGCTGTAGAGCAGTTGAGTCCATGCCAGGGTGCTTTGCAGAGCACTTAGGCCTTCTTTCAGCTACGGTAGGTGATATTGAACGAAATTCACATTGGGTTTGGGGAATATTCTTATCTCTTGGAGTCATCTAAAAGTTTCCCTCACTTATCAACTCCTATGAGCTTGAAAATTGAAGAGGAATGAGTTAATATGCATCCTATCCTCTCATCCCTTCCTTCATGGAACTAATTCTAAGTATGGAAGACCATTCAATACCCCCATTTATGACATAACCTCCTTCATCCTCCTATAAATTGAACACTCATCTAAGTGATCAAGGGTTGGACTATGTTGAATTCCAAGGAGATAATGTTGCTATGAGAATTGACTTTGAGACAAGTATTGTTATGCTACAAGTTTGTCATGCTTTTGATGTGATGTGGATGGGATCCAAGCTGGAGGAGTGACTTCGAATCAGACTTGATGGTTGTAATTACTTCTTCTATTCCATAAAGTATTTGAACCTTTTTCCATATGCTTATCTTGTTATATGATGCTTATAAGTGTGAATGTATCTGATTCCATTTACTTGTATTCAATAGATCTTTTGCTTTGATTGGTTCTTTGTCTTCTGTTGATGTTTATAGGTACTTCTCAAGTGTGTTAAGTACGGGAAGGAGTGACAGGATCGATACAAAGGAGACAAGAGGAAAGTGGAACTACAAGTAGGTCTTCTCATCTCCTTTGTCTTATCTATTTCTTATAGGAAAAGGCTAAAGTGTTTTAAACTGTTGTTCTATATATGGCTACTTATCTAGGGAATTAGTATTTATCTGTAGATACCAAATTTTCCAAAACACCTTTGCGATGTTATTTTTCTTTCTTGCAAGTTTGTGGGAGAGTTTCAGGTCATATTTGCTTGGTTTCTTCCATTAGGGTCTACACAGGTATAAATTAAATTAGTTATGGCATATTATTCTTCTTAAATTTATACTACTTGTGAAAACCTAATTAGGGTCAGGAAGGTTTACTTGTCTAATGTGCAAGTCTTTCTTCACTACGTTTTTCTAGTAGTCGCTATTCTCCTCAGCTATAAATCGACTTCCAGGACTCAAAAAACTCCTCATTCTCTAATGTCCATCTCCACTATTTTGGTTTCGGGTTCGTAAAACTGCCTATACTGAATTGTTATTCCTAGATATCTCTGGTGAGTTCTGATGTCATAATCGTTGTATTTTGTTTTGGGTCTGGTTCCAATGAGTCTAGTTTGTAATCCATTTTGATGAGATGCAAACTTGGCCTCACTTTATAATGAACTTCAGTTTCATTATATATATATATATATATATATATATATATATATATATATTGCACAGGACTTCTTGGTCTTGGAATGTTTGGCAGGGGAGTTACGATATTGAAATTACCAATTATGTTTTATTTGTTCAAGGCATTCTAATTTATTATTATGTTAGGACTATATGTTAAATGAAAAATTGCATTGTTGTTTACTTCTTCGCGTACTCTTGTTAAACTTATTTATACATAATTGTATATACCCTTAATCTTATTATTAGCATCCTTACGATTTCTGGGTACACGTTTGGCTTACATATTTTATGAGGTTCTGTGGAATAATACATATGCATACTGTGTTTATATCAATTTTTGTACTTAATCTTAGATTTGGTTTTGGTTCCATGTGGTTTGCTAATGTAATTTGCTATTATTTTCCATGTATATAATTTTGTGGTAGTTCATTTTAGTTACTTATTTTGGTCACCGCCTGTGGAAAATCAATTTGTCATTCTAGCTGTAGTTTGAAGCACTGTCTTTGGATGTTATTTCTTAGCAATTACCCCTAGTTGAATTTGGTGGATAACGACTGGGTGTGTTCGTTCAAATTTTTTTATTATATGTTTCCCTTTTGCACTCAACTTCGATACATACAATACCTTGTTGACATTAGCACACTTATAGTGATAAATGGATAATATACTGTGTGATGAATATTAGGCATTTGAAACTCCTTTATTTATTTGATAACTAATGCTAGAACTTTTCTCTCCAACATCCAATTGTTTCTATGTTGTTCCAAAATGTCCATTAGACATTATTTTTCCCTTAACTCATTCTAATTAAAAACTTGTGCATAGTTGAGTAGTGCACTCATCATGCTAACTTTGCACTAGCTCTTACCCCTGATTATAACAACCCCATTTATTTTTTATAAATTACATTAATAGATCTACAACTTCCAATGTAAATTAGCTACACCTGTAGTACTATAGCACATGCACGTCAACATGTTTCTATCCTAGTTTTCCAGGATAACTACACACACATCTCCCCAGGGAGTACAAGCGCATGCCAAATTAGCCTGTGTATTCTAGACTCTTACTTGCTAAAATAAACTCCATCTGATATTAATTAAACTATGGTCCGACTTTCATATGCAACAAAAGTGGTCACAGAATCTATCCTTACATAATTCTATAACCTTAAGTATGTCAATAACAAATTTTAATAGTTCTGAATACAAGTATCGCATAGTTATAAATCTGTTCATATTTTAAGAAGTTGATATTTTTGGAATTCCATTTCCCATTTGCAACAATAACAAAGCATCAAATTATACTTCCCAGCATTCATTTTCACCATAAAACTTTATCCTACTAGAATACCAACTTCTGAGGACTAAATTTATATAAAAAACATTTCAGATAAAAATTGTATCTACATCTAACTTCACATATTAAAAAATAAATCAAACAATGAATAATCTAACTAGAGTTGTTGTGGAGAAATAGAGCAGGGAGTTAAACACCTTCGCCACCCAATTGTAGACTTGAGTTCCTCCATTTCACCCACAAGTTGAGATTTCCTGCTAGGGTAACCACAACCTCATTGATCTCCTCCATGGGTAGTTTATACCCTTCCTTCATGAAAATTGTCTCCTTTTTGCAGCATATTCCTTTTGTGGGATTTATTTCACACTTGGATAGGGTTTTGCCTTAACATCATGCCTTTTTCTCCTGCGGTGCTTTAAGTGCAACCAACTTAGCATCTTTCCTCAGCTAAGTCCTTCTAAGGGATTTTTCTCTTCCATCCCTTAGTCTTATCTAGAATTTTTCTAGAATCATTATCTTGAAGGATTTATCCAATATCATTAGCAATGAGATCTTCTAAATTTTCCTCTTTTTGGCAACCAATCTCATTCTTGAGTGTCTCCTCCTAGTGCCTAAGTTTCATCCATTTTATTAATAAAGAAAATACTTATTTACAACAATTTTTTTTTCCAAAGTATCTTCATGGATTTTATGCCATTCCTATACACATAGATATTTAACAAAAAGGAAACAACACTACATAGTAGAGGGATATTACATCCTTCCCCCGTTTTATGCACACCATCCTTGGTTTTTAGTTCATATGTATTTTTGGTTGAAATAATGTTGGGAATATTTTTCTTCATTTCATCTTCTCACTCCCAAGTTGTCTCCTCGGGAGTATAGTGCTTCCATTGCAATTTAACCCTAGCAACGACCCAACTCTAGAGCTAGATCTCTTTTCAATCAAGAATGTGTTGGATAGTGAAAGCCCCACGGAATGAGTATGGGGTGCGAAGTGTGGAATTTTGGGTAATATTAGGGTAAAAGGCTCCGTAGAAAGCGTGGAGCATGAGCTATAGTAGGTTGAGTCAAATGGTAGTCCGCCTGAAAATAATGTAAAGAAATAGTAATAGAGTCGGCTCACGGTAGGATCACGGGCCAAGGGAAAGTATAAATAGAGCGAGGCTCTATGAGGGAAAGATAGTTCAGTTTTGGTTTTTAGTCCTAAGATGTAATGGGTGAATAGTCTGTAAGCAGTTGTAAGTCCGAGTCATGGGAGTAGGGTAGAAGGTAGAGGCTCTGCTGCTATGTGCGTAGAGGCATGGAAAGTCCGCAGCTATGTGCACAGACCCTTGCAGTTGTGTGCGCATCGTGGATCTGAATGTATTGTTGAAGATTAATAATAAAGATAAGTTTCTTCTAAATTCTGTGTTAATTGCGATCTTACTCTTTTATGATAACAAACTGTTATGATCTCTGCATTTTCTACTGTTAAATACATGTGATCTAGGTTAATCTTGATGAGCGAAGTAACCAAAAGTAATAAATGTTTGCTTAAAGACCGATTGAACTAGATCAAACCAGTAATAAGTGATTCAATCTGTGATAAGCACGATAAGGGTATTCAAGTCTGCGCAGATCTGGCGTAGCGTGAGGCTCCAGAACAGTGCGTGAGCCCCGAACCACATCCAAGACATCCCTAGGGTACAGTAACCTAGTTACAACACCCTACCTTGCTACCTCGGGTGAGACCTTGGTCCACACTTCGCAGGCTGTTGCCAAAAGGGTCGGTAGCTGCGGGATTTGTTTGGCTACATAATTCTTCCGAACCTGGGTCAAGCCCAAATAAGCCAACAAATGGTTCTGTTGTCACGACTGGGATCTACCTAAGGGGTGTTTGGTGTGAAATACGAGACACTAGAGAAAAAAAATGACAAAAGATCAAGACGGTAGTAATGGCGAGTTCTCTCCCTTTACCAATATTCAAAGGAGTAGGAAGTGAAGATCTGGAAAAGTTTTGGTTTGTATTGAATTCTGTATGGAACGCATAGCAAATCACGAATGATAATATCAAGAAAGCCATTTTAGTCAGCACACTGCAGGATTGAGCATTAACATGGTATATGATGTATTCAGGGATAAACCTAACAGTGGGGATAGCGGACATCTACACTGAATTAGAAAAGGAGTTCAACTAGCCAAAATTAGAATCACAGTCGGTCATAGGATTCAAAGGAATCATGATGATGCCTGGTGAGACCCCGTGGGATCTGCATTAGAGGTTGAAAAGCACTATTCATGAGGCCAACATGACCCTGACGGATGCATAGCACCGCGCTTGGTTCATCGCACCACTAACGTCGTATCTGAAGTCGGCCTTGTCACAACAGAAGATCTCAACCCAAGCGAAAGCACTGGAGGCAGCAACGCGGCTGTATGAGACCCCGGTACAAGACCCAGGGTTGGGAGTCTAGCAGATCCAAGCGCAGGTCCAAAATCTATGTTTAGAAGTACAAAATCTCAAACAAGACCAGGCATCGCACCCAGGAGTCTAGCAAGAAATATGGTGTAGGACGAGTGGAAGCCAAGGATAAGATAAAGATCACTGTCCTGTTGCAGTGAATTTTGCGGTAACAGAGGGGCCAACAACCTTGCGACCAGAGGTGTAGACGCGACCAAGTGCAATTTCCCCACTTTGGTGGGCGATTTTCCAGGTAGGGGGGCAGCATGCGACAGACCCCTGCTACCTATTGCCAAACGTACGACAAGCTCCTCAACATTTATTTTGTAACTTTTGCAGAACAATGGGTCATGAGGAATGAGATTTCCGCATGTTGATGGATCGACCCCCTACGTATAGGATGCAAATAGAGACGCGTGGACAGGACCCGGCTGCACCATTCATGCGCGGGGGATTCCTGATACGCGGACGAGGGCATGGAGGATGGGGGCTCGGACGGGGCCATGGACAGTTGATCTGTTATAATTGTGGTGGACAGGGACATTACGCGCGGGATTGTACGAATCCTACTAGAGCCTGTTGTCCATCATGCTACCAATTTGATCATGATGCAGTTAATTGCCCCACGCTGCTCGCGCAATTAAGGGAGAAAGGAGTGCTCCCAGCTAGTCCCACCCAGAACGTCCAGATGATGAAGGTTGAACCCTGCACTAAAGGCCCCAACATAAACATGATGCTCAGAAGCAGTGCAGCTATCGGGGGAGAGAAGCCGAAAGAGGATACGTGGGTTCGTAAGGCTCTCGCAAAACAACCAGAATTTGATTTGGCACAAGCAAAGGAAACCTTTTTTGAGGCTAAGAAAATTTTTTCAAAAGCATTGACTTCAGGTAGTAAGGAGCAACCAAACCTGCAATAGGATAATGCCTTTGTAACTGCATTTTAGAAACCTGTATGAAGCTCCTACGGGATGCCAACGTGGTAAAAGGGCTACAAGAATTAATATCTAGATGTGGGGGGGCAGACGAAGCATGCATGATCCGGAAATTAGGTAAACACGTCTTACGCACCGAACGAGAGATGCAGCTGACTACCTAGATTGGTGATTACGAGATGGACTACGTCATTTTAGATCTGGGTGCCGACGCGAATGTCCTACCAAAACAAACCTGGGAAAGCATGGGTAGACCTACACTTCAATGGTCCCCGATCCAATTGCGATTGGCAAACCAACAAAAGATCTTGTCGATGGGAAGATTGCAAGGGGTTATCATAGATATCAACGGTGCCCGTACGCATGCTCATTTTGAAGTCATAGAAATCATGGATGACAATAACCCCTATCTAGCACTACTAGGAATAGACTGGGCAATAGACATGAATGGAATCATCAACCTCAAAAAGCAGAAAATAATCTTCGAAAAGAATGCACTCCGAGTAGTCATTCCTTTGGATCCAGCTGAAGGTGCTCGCTATACTGAACCAGTGCGTGATGATGATAGTGACAAGGAACTAGACTGCATCTACCAACTCATCACACAAAATGGGGACCAAGTGAACCCAACTATGGATGGATGACTCTCATGGGACTGTGATAGCTCTTGCACATCAGATTTAGATGAAGAGGTTGAATAATGGAAAAATCGACTGCACGAAGTAACCACATTGAACTGTAACAGAATGGCCGCAGTAGGAGCTGTCACGTCATTCGCAAAGGAAGCCAAAGAACTAGTTGTCTCGGTGAAATCAAAGCCTGGTGCGCCAAAGGTGTTCGCATCCCTAAAAGCTCAGACATCGACAAAAGAGGCAGGCATGGCTAAGCATAAACTAAAGCGTGGAGGTCGTGATCACACATTAATACCGGTAGCTAGACAAACTAAGAAGAGCAACCCGTAGCAACATGAATCGCCAGAAGCTAACCACAGGTCCGCGGAAGCCCAAGGGACAGCATACATTGCGGCGCTACATTAACACGACTTTCTTGGAGGCTGCGGATACTGCAACCTAGATGGCTCTACATTAGGCAATGGAAGAAAAATCAGAAGAAGCCGGGTAGCTACTGACCCCGCGTTGACAACACCCTTAAGGCATGATCTGGAGATCGAAGCATGGTAGAAAGGACTAAATTTAGGAGAATATCACCCCGCAATGCTTACAAAAGCTTAGCCCTTTTTCACCTACAACGACTGAGACCCCCGCGGAATATTGCTCGAACTAACCTAGAGGGGACTATGCTATCAAGATAGCACACACATCTATGGCACAAAACCCTGGCTGACCAAGTGCTTGGAAAATGCTCGCAGCACAGGGAGGGAGGGAGAGTACAGATCCACACCGACAGTGCAAACACCTGACTAGTCATTAAGGCCACAGTCTTAGCACCCCAAGCAGCTGAAAAAGGGTGCGGGACTATAAACAAGTCTACAAGGAGCCAATCTGGCATACCGAGTTCTGCCTACACTACCCTGTCTTCTCGATCGCAACAGCGGTTGATGGGTTGTGCTACTGCGCAGCCCAGTTGAAAGATACTGTTAGCACTCCTTTCCATAACAGAGACGTTACAGTACGACAGGAAGGAGCGGGCGGCGAGTCATTAAGACAAAAGTTCTGAGGTGGATCCATTAAGATCAACCAAGGGAATGTTGGTATGATACTAAAACACAAAAGAACAGTGTTGCTCAAAGTGACGGTCTTAATTTATGATTGCGAGAGTATATGGGCACATTGGCCCTATATACCAGAATCGATCAGTATACATCCGGCCACAAATCAACCCATGCATACTATGGCTAGAACTCGAGCATGATTCACCAAAGAAATGCAGTTGAATCAGGAAGAGTTAGCAGGCGTGAGCCAGGAACAGCAGGTTCCAAAATCCCTGCGAACACCACGAAGGCAGAAGATGAAGAAAAAGACCTGAACAATCCAAGCCTCACCACGACTCACCAAACAAGATGCAATCAGTAAGGGCAAAGCCTTTTTGACAGATAATGATGAGGAGGACAAGGCTCTTCAGGAACTCCTTGACCAAATCGATGAGGACGAAGTGGATATGTTCCAAATCCCATCATTTCCCCCGTATTTGTCTCCATGGACAGGGTCAACAAAGATACCAAAGGATCTAGACGGAGTGAAAGCCAAACTTTAGACCCCACTTCTTCCAAATGATATAAGGTTTGAAGGTTCGCCGTGGGGACGCGTTACGACCCTCAAATTTGAAGATTGGGATCTCGCCGATATTGATAAGTTCCCTGAATTGGGCATAGACAAATTGTTACCATGGGTGTGGCTGCTAGGTATAAAGATGGCTGAGATCCTCAACCTCCGATGGTTACCTCACTACCACCGCGCAACTATTACAGCCTTTGTGATCCGGTAACTCCTCTGTCTTGTAGATGATGGATTTTTATGGTTGGAAGAGCCGATTCTACTCACAACTAACTTAATCCACCGCATAACACACCTACCACTGAAAGGAGATGACCCCGCTAATGCCACAGGAACCAGCAGCAAGGTCGGCCTCCTTGAAACAATGAAGACGTGGTACAAGCTGGCAAAATGAAAGTGCAGATATGTCATAGCTAGCATCAACAACCGCATTGTCCGAGTGGCTACACAACTCCTTGGGGGAAAACTCATGAGGAAGTGTCATGTAGACAAGGTACCCGCCTCTGTCATTATGCTGGACAGTATGCCCAGGGGGTGCATTTTAATTGGCCACAGTTCTTATGTACAGAGTTCTTGACCAACTGCTGAGAAGCATAGGACAAAGGTAAGACATTTCATTATGCTTGGTTGCTTCTGTCCATATTCTTGGTAACAAGCACACTACCGTTGGATAGCCAATTCCCTAACATCACAGATGACCTACCTAAGGTAGTATGGTTTATGGCACTATGCGGAACAAGGGACGTGACAAGGGTGCCTACAATTCGAACATTTTGGAATTCCATGGCAGAACAAATACGGATCCGGATTGCTCGTCGACCATGCATGTCTCCCACAATCTACAATAATTTCCAAAGCATGGTTGAGTTTAAAGCCGACATGCATCATGTGTACATCCAGGCGCGAAAGAACCCAGACAAATCTTGGACCACGCTTCCATTTATCACAACAGACAAAGCAATCTATGGGGTTTTGGAAAAATGGCCTCTCGAATGGCGTGCTCCAGACAAGACCATCATAGACCAACTCGCTGCCAAATAGCAGGAGAAGGAACAATAGCGGCAGCTCCAACATCTGGTAGAAAAAGCACGACAGGAATAATAGCTCGCTTTGCAACAAGCGGTTTCTCAGAACCCGCCAGATGAAGAGACTATGGTGGTGCAGGAATTGGAACCAGCACAGGAGATAGACACTCAGGCTCCTGGAGAACAGGTCAAACGGTCATGGTGGGAGGACCCACCAAGTATCAGGAAAAAGTCCAAAGTAACAAAGGGGTTGGAGAACGAATTCACAACAAGCTCTACATTGCCTGCTCTACTTATAGAATAGACAACTATGTTGGGGGAAATCCGGAAGCAGTTGGAAACATCGCAGGCACAAGCTCTGGCCAGGGTTCACCTCGCCAACAGCACAAGTATGACTGAGCCACTAATGGGTGCACTCGCACTGAACATTGTAACATTTAGATTTTTCCACTCTACTGAGTAGCATACTTTTTCAATTACAGGATGGGCTCACTAGTGAACTCCACACTAGGGAAGGTCATGCCCTCCACACTTTATGGGAATAGAAAGCTGAGATTGAATAGGTCAATCTTCAGCATGCTATCTGGGTCGAGCGTTACAGGAACATCGAACAAGCCATCACAGAAGCATGCCACACAGTTCTGAGGGTAGCTATCCCTAAGGATCTTCCAACTCTGACCAAGGTTCAACACATGGCCGCAGAAGTCCACATGGTCCAGGAAGAGGCCACAAGAGCACAAAGAGAGTTAGCCCTACAGATTGTAGAGCTTTGGCTCCATGTATAGCAACCCCAGCCTGATGATGGACACCATCGCGCGGAAATTCAAGAAGGCATGGAAACCATGCGAAGCATAGTCCGAGAATATTCAGGACTTTTGGATCAGTCTATTGGCCTACTTACATCTCTCCAGGAGGACCCCACCGTTCAGCGCGTCGAAGTTGAGGTATGCACGTTGTAGCAGGCCTATGATATAGCTCGCGGAGATGCACAAATGGTCACTATCACACAATGGCTAGCTAAGATGAGGGAAGCTCAGGCTCTCAAGGCCCAAATAGACGTTGCACGACAAAAGGAGGTAGAGCTTAAAGACCGCATTCAGCCATGGATCGATGAAGCATTTACTGTTTCTACAATGATGGAGGGCAAGATAGCACAGATGTAGGCAGTCTGTGATTATGAGCAAGAGAACCCATTAGACATGGATACATTAGCGACCCGAGTGGCACTGGTACAATGGACCGCCACAGAATTTGTTGAAGAGACACTTATGGCGCAACAATTATTAAACAACCTTGGCACAAAGATGGATGCACCAGCTCAGTGACTCGGGACGAGTCACGATGATCATGTTGGGGGACTGTTGGGTAGCGAAAGCCCCACGAAACGAGTATGGGGTGTGAAGCTTGGAATTTTGGGTAATATTAGGGTAAAAGGCTCTGCAGAAAGCGCGGAGCGCGAGCTATAGTAGGTTGCATCAAAGGCTAGTCCGCCCGAAAATAATGTAAAGAAATAGTAATAGAGTCGACTTGTGGTGGGATCGCAAGCCAAGGGAAAGTATAAATAGAGTGAGGCTCTGTGAGGGAAATACAGTTCAGTTTTGGTTTTTGGTCCTAAGATGTAATGGGTGAATAGTCTGCGAGCAGTTGTAAGTCCGAGTCACGAGAGTAGGGTAGAAGGTAGAGGCTCTGCAACTGTGTGCGTAGAGGCCTGGAAAGTTTGTATCTGTGTGCGTGGACCCCTGTAACTAAGTGCGCAGGGTGGATCTAGATGTATTGTTGAATATTAATAATAAAGATAAGTTTCTTCTGAATTCTGTGTTAATTGCGATCTTACTCTTTTATGATAACGAACTATTATGATCTTTGCATTTGCTACTGTTGAATATATGTGATCTGGTTAATCTTGATGCACAAAGTAACCAAAAGTAATAAATGTTTGCTTAAAGACCGATTGAACTAGATCAAACAAGTAATAAGTTATTCAATCTGTGATAAGCATGATAAGGGTATTCAAGTCTGCACAGATCTGGCACAGCGCGAGGCTGCAGAACAGTGCGCTAGCCCCGAACCACATCCAAGACATCCCCAGGGTGCGGTAACCTGGTTCCAGCACCGTCCCTTGCTACCTCGAGTGAGACCTCAGTCCGCGCTTCGTGGGCTATTGGCGAAAGGGCCAGTAGCTGCGGGATTTGTTTGGCTACATAATTCTTCCAAACTTGGGTCAAGCCCAAATAAGCCAACAAAATGCAAAGTGGTTCTACCATGAAATTGCCTTCGGGTTCCACCTGTAACATTTTCCAGTCAATAATATCAGAGTTATCATGTACATACTTCTTAAGTAAGGAAACATGAAAACAATTATGAACTTTAATGTGACTAGGTAGTGCTAGTTGATAAGCTAGAGGTCCTACTCTATCTAAGATCTCAAATGGCCCACAAAACCGGGATGCCAATTTTGGGCAAGTCCCATTCTTAATGTACTTCCTATGTGTTTTAATCTTAATTAAACATGGTCCCTGACTTTAAATTCTTTGTGTGTTATATTTTCATTTGCATAACTTCTTTGTCAATCTTGTGCTACTTTAATATTGTGTTGAATCCTTCCAACTGTTTGTTCCATTTCCTACAATTCCTTTAGTTCAAGAATGAGCCTATCCCCTAGTTGTCTACAACTGAGTGGTGTATGGAATTTTTTGCTGTACAAAGCTTCAAAAGGGCTCATTTTTATGGATGCCTAATAGTTGTTATTGTAGGCAAATTCAACCAAATGTAGAAAATCTTCCCATTTTGTAGGCCTGTCCATAACATATATTTTAAGAATATCTTCTAGAATATGGTTAGTTATCTTAGTTTGGTCATCTGTTTGAGGATGGTATATAGTGCTAAAATTCAATTTGGTGCCCATGCCCCCAAATAATGCCTTCCAAAAATTTGAGGTAAATTTGGCATCTTGGTCTGAGACTATCATCTTGGGTATTCTATGAAGTCGAAAAAATTCCTTCATGAAGATCTGAGCAATTTGTGTTGTACCAAATGTAGATTACAAAGGCTGGAAATGAGATGCTTTGCTTAAAAGTATCCACCACCACCATGATGGAGTCATGTTGTCTTTTTGTTCTAGGTAGCCCTGTAATAAAGTCTAAGGAAATTATTTCCCACTTCCATTCAAGAATAGGTAGGGGATTCAACAACCCAGCCAGGTGTTGATGCTCAACCTTTACCTGTTGACATTCCAAACACTTTGTTAAATATTCAGCCACTTCTTTCTTCATTCCCAGCCAGAAGAATTTTTTTCTTAATGTTGTGACCATATTTTGGTATCCTCGGTGCCCTACATAAGGTTTCTTATGATATTCATCAAATATCAGTTATTTCAAAGAAGGAACATTAGGGATATACAATCTTTTTTTGTAAATAAAAAATTTTCAGCATTTTCTGCATAACCATGAACATCGATTGTAATTTTTGTTGGATTTCCAAATATTTTGGATCACTAGCCATGGAGTTTCTGATCTACTCTAAAAAATATGTGTAAATACTACTAACAAACCACTTCGATTAGATTATAGAAATTCATACTTAAAGCATTTTCTATCTTGGTTTCTTTCCCCTGTATGTGTTTTATGTCGAACTCAAACTCACTAAGAAAGGCCATCCACCTAGCTTGCCTAGAATTTAGGTATGGTTGGCTAAAAAGTTATTTCAGGCTGATATGATATATTGTCAGAATACTTTTTTTCCTAGTAAATAATGTCTCCACATTTTTAAGGCATGTATGACAACAACTAGCTCCAGATCATATATGGAATAATGTTTTTCATGGGTCTTCAATTTCCTAGATTCATATGCTATTACAGAATTACCTTGCAACAAAACTCCCCCTAGTCCTTCCATGCAAGCATTAGTGAAAACTGTGAATTCTTTATTTGGATCTGCCAATTTCAAGATGGGAGTTTTTGTAAGTAATTGTTTAAGCCTATCAAAGTTTTTTTGACAATATACAATCCATTCAAACATTACACCTTTTCTTTGTAAATATGTAATGGGATGAGATATTTTAGAGAACCCTTCTATAAATCGATGATAATACCTTGCAAGCCTCATAAAGGACAAGAAATCAGACACATCTGCTGGTGTAGGGAAGTTAATCATGGCTTTCACCTTCTTTGGATCAACTTCCAGCCCTTCCTTAGAAATAATGTGACCCTGGTATTGTATTCTGGGTTTGTAGAACTCACACTTGCTAAATTTGGCATACAAGTGATTTTACCTTAATGTTTGTAGCACCAATCTTAGGTGTTCCTTATGCTCTACCTCATCTTTTGAATATATTAAGATATCATCAATAAATACCATCGCAATTTTATCTAAATACTTTCTAAGTATGTTGTTCATTAAGCACATAAAAGTTGCGGGGGCGTTAGTAAGGCTGAATGGTAGCACTACAAATTCAAAGTTTCCATATATGGTATTAAATGTTGTCTTATGAACATCCTCTTTCTTTATTCTTAGTTGATTATATCCTATCCTCAAGTAAATCTTTGAGAAAATGATTGCCCCCATCACTTGGTCAAATAAATCATCAATACGGGGCAATGGGTACTTGTTTTTTATGGTTAAATTGTTTAACTGTCAGTAATCGATGCACATTCTGAATGTGCAGCTTTTTTTAACAAATAACACAGGTGCCCCGCATGGTGACACACTAGGCCTGATGTAGCCTTTATCTAACAACTCTTGTAGTTGCATTTTCAGTTTCAAAAACTCAAGTGCACTCATTCGATAAGGTGCTCTAGACACTAGGGCTACACTAGGTACCACATCGATGGTAAAGTCTATCCCTGTGTGGTGGTAGATGGAGAATATCCTCTGGAAAAACATCTTGAAAATCCTTAATAATGGGTAGAGTATCTAAGGTTGGCTCCTCACTCTAATGTTTACCTGCTTCTAGATGAATCATGAATAATTGATAGCCCTTCCACGCACTCTTTTTCATTTGCACAACTGAAATTTGTTGTACATATATGGGCTTTGGCACCCCCTAAATTGTTTGTGTTTGTCCTTGTAGATTCACACAACTCACTGTTTTTGCTAGGTAATTTATTATGGCTCCCTGTTTCTCAAGCCAATCCATACCTATTAGTATGTCATATGATCATAAGGGAAGGAAATTTAGATTTATTGTTTTTAAATAACCATTTAGATTAAGGGGACATTGCCTCACTTGGCTAGTTACCCTTCTTTTAGTGCTAGTTTCTAGCTATACCAGCCAACCAGTTTCATATTTTTGAGTTTTTAGTTCACATTTTTCCACCATTTTAGGTCCAATATAACATAAAATATCCCACAGATCAATTAAAACAAAAAAAAGGTTGGTTGGATAGAGTACCTTCGATCTCAATCATAGTTGATTGATGTTTTGCTTGTTTGTCCTCTAAGGAAATGCTTATTCTGGGAATATTCAAGGCAATATCATTCATGGTGGTGGCTTCCTACACAAATTGAATATTGTGAACATATATGGGATTATGTGGAAAATCTCTCAGCAGATGAGGTTCACCACATCCCCATCATTTCAATGGTTCTCTTTCTTTTCCCCCATTGTTCTTCTTCCCATCCAGATTCATGATTTTTGATCCATCTTGAGACTATGTCGACTGCTTGGTATTCCCCTTGCTAAACTTTTTTCGTTGATGATCCTTCCCAAAAAATTTTAGATAACCTAGTTTCTATTGTTTTGCGCCAATTACAGATTTATTTATGTCCTTATTTGGCCAAAATTTAGAATTTTCTCCCTTGCTTCTGAACTGTTGGTAACACAACTTGGCTTTTCTTACAACCTCTTCTATTGTCTTTAGATTTTTAAATTCAATACACTCTTTGTACACTATAGGTAGACAGTTCACAAACCATTGTACCTTAGCTTTCTTCTTTAATGTAGGGTACATATCACAAAAAATCGGTAAACTTCGCCACAAACTCATCCATTGTGAGTTACCCCAACCTTAGTTCTTGGAATTCCTTGACACAATCATCATAATACCGTTCACTCAAATATCGATTTTTAAATCATTTCTAAAACTCCTCCCAAGACATAGTCCTTTCCTCAAGTAAATGCACACCTTTAGCCTTTTCCAACTAGAGAGAAACCTTGCCTTGCAGTTAGTAAATGACCAATCTGGCCTTCAAGTTTCTCTCATACTCGTAAACTTCGAAATATTTGGTCATATTAACCATGCCTCAACTTCCTCCTCGTTCTCCCCATCAAACGTGGGGGTTTTAATATTCCAAAATTCTCCTTATAATTCAATTTGATTCTTTTTGTTTTGACTCCTAGGATATGTCCTATCAGAATCCCCCCCGCCCTTTTGGATGGTTCAAACTTTGTTCCCCTTTTGATTCATTTTTCCACTTCATGTTCCATTGTCTTATGGATAGACGTTTCAGTCAGCCCTCTGATCATTCTTTCCTGTTCCTCACTGACTTTTAGCAATTGTTTGTTATTGCTCCTTAAGTATGTCAGTTCCTATTGAAAATTCCTAATGACCTCCATAAATTAGGCAGTTGTTGGGGTGACCCCCTCTCCCAGTTCAACATATAGATCTTCACCTTTAGTATTGGTTGGAGCCTCTTCAACCATTGTTTTGCTGGATCTAATCGTTTTCATACCTTTCAATTACACAAAATTCAAGTTCAGTTCATCCTATATAATTTTGTTAGATATTTTTTTTTAACTTACTATTGTTATTTTTATTCTTGTGATGATCCTCGGGGCCAGTGGTGTTGCTGGGCTTTGATACCATCTGCCAGGAACCTATCATCACACTGTAATTTTTATTTTTTATTTATTTTTATATATGCATATCCACCTATTTTCACCCACTCGTACATTAACACATTCATTGATTTGCATACACTTTTTCACCTTTAGAACCCCTACTAATCTCTAATCTACATTAGTGCCATTGAATGCTAATGTCTATGTGTCCCATGATATATATATATATATATATATATATATATATATATATATATATATATATATATATATATATATATATATATATATATATATATATATACTTTATTACGATGGTCATCTCTATACATGTGGTACCACACCCTACATAACTTTCTCTTTCCCAGTGCATCTTGAGTTTATATTATGGTTTTTTTTGGGGGTTATACTCCTAACATTACCTAACTATAGTGCTACATTTATACCCCCTCTCGGCTATAATAAAGTTTCAACCTTATGAATTTCACCTTGCAAGAAGTCTCACATGGTGTGCCCTTGCATTTATGTATCCATACAAATTCCCTATTGATTTCGTTTTTGTTTTAATGCTCCTTGGGAAATTTATCCTTGGGAACATAGTAAGCAAATTCCCTAGTGCCACGACCATCCTGTTCACATGGGCATAGGTGGTTCTTGGGTTATGTTCAATGGTGGAGATCATTTCGACATTGATCAATGGAAGGGATCACCCTAGCCCAACCCTAACCTACTTTTTTGGTGGACGATGGAACCCTATGCCACATTTGCCATTGTATTCTGTGTCGGATAGCCTCGTGGTGCTCTAGCATCTAGTTTTGGTAGAGGTCAGCCTTTTCATGGCTTGCAGGGGATTCATGGGAGAAAATTGATCTAGATTCAACCCATTTGAATTTTCCCTTTACGTCTAGGTATTATACTGTGATGTCGTGGCTACCTTCTATGCATTTCATAGATTCCAATGAGGGTTTTATACAATTTGACTAATGTTTTCTTTCGTGTCATGACCCAATCGTGGTTTTTTTTTTGCAAGAACATGCTTATATTATATGGTAGAGACTTTATAAGATCGACCTCGTTCCATGAGGTGCTTGCTTCAGGTAAAGGGTTTCCATTTTAGTTATCATTGTCACGTAGTTTACATTCTCAATTCATTATTCGACAAGAAGATGGTATATCACGCTAGTAATTTCTCTCCCCTAATTTGTAGGGTTTTCGAAAGAAGAATAAGTGATTGGTCTCCTTCACGTGTTGATTTGACAATTGCTACCCGTTCCTACTCATCTTCGGCATAAAGGTGTGTTACTTCCCTCTATTGTGCTTATGCTTTTTATATTCGGATCATTTACCCTGTTCTAGAGTTTAACTATGCCTTTGCAATGCCCTTTTCCTTTCTCGCAGGTTTGCGGGAGAGTTCCAGGTCATATACGCTTTGTTTCTTCCATTAGGGTCTTCGTTTCCTTGAATTAATTCAAGTGTCTTCATTTTCTTGAATTTATACTACCTGTGAAAACCCAATTGGGGTTAGCAAGGTTTACTTATCTAATGTGCATGTGTTTCTTTCTTTGTTTTGCAGGTAGTTGCTATTCTCTTAAGATATACATCGGCCTATGTGACCCAGAAGCCTCCTCATTCTCTAATGCCCATCTCCACAATTTTGGTTTCAGGTTGGTAAAATTGCCTATGGTGAACTACTATGCCTAGATATCTCTGCTGAGTTTTGGTGTCACGATCGCTGTATTTTATTCTAGGTCTAGTTCCAACGAGTCCAGTTTGCAATCCCTTTTGATGAGACGTAAACTTGGCCTCACTTTGTAATTAACTTTAGTTTCATTATATATAGGGGAGAGATTCCTAATGTTGTACAAGGACCAGTAATTGATATAGTACCGGTCCCAGCAAACTACCATAAATTGAGACTTTTGAAACCAATATTTAAACAAAAATAAATAACATTAAGTATAAATAGGAATTAATTTATGTCCAAAATTTCCCCATACATTGACTGGGCCCACAACTGTCCATAAATAGTATTTTACTAGTTAAGACTACAAACCATATTGACCCAACTAGAAAACAGCTAAAACCATAAAGGCTTCCAAAATGGTCTATTCCAGAAGTAGAAAGAAGTAGTCACTTCAACCCCCACTCATCAGAACTGCAACTTTGCATCCCAAATAAATATGCCTACCTGCACATAACAAAAGGGAATGTATGTTAGCCATAACTGCTGTGTTGTTCAACAACTAAACACCCTATGTTCAATAAATGACACCCAACCCAATAACATTTAAACCCACTTTGTGCAATAAATGACACCCAGACCCAATAACTGCAATAAATGACACCCAACTCACTCTATTTCTCATTAAAACAGATCAAAGCACATGGATCAACAAATAACCAATTCCCAACCATTAGATCACATCAAATTAAATCCAGACCACACATTCAAAATGAAGCCATTGCAATCCATGTGCATCCATGTCCACCAATTAAATTCAAGTGCCCAAAACTATAAAAGAAGTCCGCCCACTATTGAAGTTGCATCTTATGCTTTCAAACCACTCAGCAAACTTGAAGACAACATCACAAAACAGTTGCCAATATATCCAGGTTAGTTATATGATTTACAACTCATTCTTCTTACAGTTCTGTTTTCATTGTTTTCATTTATCAGATTTCTTACATGATCTGTTTGGCCATAACTGCTAGAAGGATACCTGGATGGTTTCACAAATAGCCATTGAAAGTCATTGTTCTTACAATTCTATTTTCATTGTTTTCATTTATTAGAGTTCTTACATGATCTGTTTGGCCATACTAAATATTCAGAGTAACTAAATATTCCGAGGGAGGTTTTTCTTGGTTTTCTTGAAGATAATAAGGATGTGATTCAAAAGATTTCCATGATACTCTAGCAAAAATAAATTCAAAATTTTATTTAATAACCATGTGGCAACAATGATGAGAACAAGAGCAAACAATCTTGATTATAATTTATCATAAACTAGAGACACATCAACAGGGCTCTTTAGTGCCTTCATTACATAGGTAAGCCTATGTTTTTGGTAGTCATTGATTGATGTTGGAATACAATACAGTTTAGCGTCAAAAGAGACTTCACTAATTTGAATGAGTATGGTATCAAAAATCATTGTGGTATTGGCATGGACCATTATCTTTGTTGTGTTTTATAGTGAGATATGGGCTCAAAGGAATCATGCTTTGAGATGGTCAAAGGAGGAAAACAAAACATTGATAAACTACTTGACAGTTATCCTGGCTTTCATCACTTCTGAGATTTTGGCATTGCTTCTTTTTATTCTTCCTTGAGATTGTTGCTTGCAAATTTCCTCTTCAACTACTATTTCCAAATCAAACCTATGGTCTCTCCAATGAATGAAAAATTGAATATTAAAAATATTCCATGCAAGTGGCATGTTTTACTTAATCAAAGTAACAAAATTTCTGTGGTGTGATCATGGGTCCTGGTTATTCATGTATTTCATGGACACCTTGATATGGTATTCCATTCTCACATCCTTCATTTTTTGTGGGAATATTCTCCCATCTTGGTGAGATAAGGAATATTAGACATTTGAGGTTGTGAGTGCTATCCAAAGCCTAGAGAAAATATTAAAATGTAAATCCATCAATGTGAAAACTAATTTTTGCAGGTGGCCCTAGGAGGTGAATTTTGACTGCTTATTTCAGGAAAACAAAGCAAAATTTTGAAAATCCATGAGAACTTGCAGTACTGAGACATTTTTTGCATTGCCAAAAAGCAAAAAATATGGAAAATGATATTTGAAACAACTATCATAGAATCATACTTGAATCCATATAAAAGTTGCTAAATTGATGAACTATGGATTTACTTGGAATGACATTTGCAAAATTTTGACACTGCCCTATGAAAGTTAAACACTTACTCTGATTATGAAAACAGATGAATACATGGAAAAATCTAGTGTGAATGAAAAAAATACTAAATCTTCAGAGTAACTCCAGAATATTGAAATGCTCGATAAGTTCCCTACAAAAAGAGGATTTGCATTAAATCGAAGGCTAGAAAATGTGAATTCATATTGATGTGCAATATTAATATGATTTATCACTTCTGGTGCTCCCATATCCAAACTTCAACAGCTTGAGAAAGAGAATCTTTTGAAATTGGATGTAGAATTTCATAGTTGTGTGATTGGTCATATAAAAGTTGCTAAATTGATGAACAGGCAGGCAATTGAGATACCACAAGGCTGATCACAGCTGCAATTTGTTCCCAACATAGAATTCATGCCTGGAATGGTGGCTATGGACTGCAATGGAGAAGTTGCAGTACTGAGACATTTTTGGCAATGCCAAAAAGCAAAAAAAATGGAAAATGATATTTGAAACAACTATCATAGAATCCTACTTCAATCCATATAAAAGTTGCTAAACTAATGAACAGGCAGGCAATTGAGAGACCACAAGGTTGATCACAGCTGCAAGTTGTTCCCAACATAGAATTTATGTCTGGAATGGTGGCCATGGACTGCAATGGAGAATTTGCAGTACTGAGAAATTTTTGGCAATGCCAAACAACAAAAAAAATGGAAAATGATATTTGAAACAACTATCATAGAATCCTACTTGAATCCATATTAAAGTTGCTAAACTGATGAACAGGCAGGCAACTGAGAGACTACGAAGTAATTTGCAATGAGAGACTACGAAGTAATGCAACTCGATTTCCTGTAACATAAGTAATGCAATTCGATTTCCTGTAACATACATGTTGATAATTTCCTGTAATAAAGGAAAAGTATTTTTGCAGAAGTAATAAAGCATAATTTACAAATATTCTAATGTCTAAATGCATGCAATAATTTTACAAGTTGTTGCATGTATGGCAAAAGGAAGTTACTCTACTTGTACAAGGAGAAGTGGCAGGAGAGTGACAAGGGGTGCGCAGTTGCAATGCACATCGTCTGATGATGACAAGCCCACTGATGTCAATGCCAAAAATTCACCAAGGAACATTGTTGAGGATGACCATGTGACAGCAGCTGATGTTAACACACCATCAACCACAAAACCACCATCAACAACAGCTCAAGGGGCAAACTCAACTAAAAAGATCAGTTCTATAAGAGGATGGACAAAAGAACAAATGTTAGTTGCAATTGACGACATAGAGTTTAATGGATGCTCAGTTCGGGCATCTACAAAAAAAAATGGTGTTCCTCCCTCATCAATACATTATTGGATAAATGGACTGACTCATACAAAACGTATAGGGCCTCTTACAGTTATGACTGAGGAGGAGGAGGCCGAGGTGGTTGAGTGGTGTAAAGAGATGGCCCAATTGGGACATGGGATAGAGTTGATACAACTCAAATCAACAGTTGCTCAAATCTGTCAAGGGAGGCCAAACCCATTCAAAGATGAGTTTCCTGGTAAATCATGGTGGTTTGGGTTTAAAAAAAGGCATCCAGAACTTGTATTGCGTACCGCTGAGGGCCTTGACAGAGACAGAGCATTAAATTTGTGCCCTGCAGTTGTGCAAAAGTTCTATGACACACTTTCTAGTGCTTATGATAAACATTCTTATGGAGCAGACCATATATGGAACTGTGATGAAACAGGTTTACAGGTAGGGAGGAATTGTGGCATGTGGGTAATTGCCAAGAGAGGGAGCCGAAATGTGCCAAAGATTTTTCCCAAGAGCAGGGAGTGGATAACTATTTTATGTTGTGTCAATGCAATTGGTACTTCAATCCCAGGATTTTATCTATTCAAAGGTAAAAATCAACTGAAAAACTATATACAGAACTGTGAACTAGGTGCATGCATGGCTGCACATCCCCATGCATGGATGACTAAAGAACTATTTCTAAGTTGGATTTTTCACTTTGCTACATTGGTACCAGGTGGCATCTCGCCTAATAACAGACACCTTTTGATATTAGATGGCCATGGGAGCCACATGGCTGTACAAACAATTAAGGAAGCAAACAATTTAGGCATCGACCTGTTGACATTGCCAGCTCATACCACTCATAGACTGCAACCACTTGATGTTAGTGTGTTTGGCCCTTTCAAAAACTATTTTAGGTCGGAGCACGCTGCATGGATGGCAAAGAATCCAGCGGTTGTGGTGAAAAGGTTTGAGCTAGCAGAGCTTGCAAGTAAAGATTTTAAAAGGGCTTTGACACCATCAAATATCAAGGCTGGCTTTAGGAGGACATGAATTTGGCCACTGAACTATGATGCTCTTATGCATGATACTGGTTGTAGCCAAGCATTTCATGTGGATGGCCACGAAGAAGGGAATGCCCAAATAGGTGTTGAAGTGCAAGAAGTACATGACCAAGATGAAGTTGTTGTAGCTGGTAATATGATTTCCCTGTTTCAAGGACACTTATATGCTGAAAATGATGAAACTGTATGTGAAACAAAATATAACAATGAACAAATTCGCGGTAATATGGAGATCGTTCCACCAACTCAAGAACATGAAATTCCTGTTGCTAATATTGTTAATGATATTGTTGAACATGCAGTTGACAATGGCCAATTGACATTGCCAAGCCAAGTAATCCCACCTTCATGGCTAGCAGAAGCAATGATCAATATGAATGCACATAGTGTCTCAGCAACCAATGAAGAAAGCATGAACATGCCCTCACAACCAGTAGAATTGAACAGTGAAATTGTTCATTTTTTTGTGGATAATAGATCAATGGAAGAAGATGAAGGACATAATGAGGCATCAAATGAAGATAATGATATAGTTCAATGAGTTCCAACAGATACTAAAAGGGAAGTACCAAGCAATGACATGCAGGTGGGAGGTGTGGAGAAGACACTTGGACAGTTCCTAAAGCTACTAGTAGAGAGAGTATCAATGAAAAAAAAGCAAGGTGCACCGGGTAGTCTTCGTCTGGGCCGAAGCTCACAGTTACTCACCTCAAAGGACTATATAAACTTGTTAGTTGAGTCTGAAAAAAAGAAATTTGAAATGCAAGAATTAAAACAGAAGAAAGAAGGATCTAGTCAAGGAGAAGAAGGAAGCAAGGATTATTGCAGCGCAACGTCGAGCAAATGAAAGGATTGAAAGAGATCAAGCAAGGCAAGTTAAGGACCAACAAAAGCAAATGGCAAGACAGGAAAAGGAAAAACGAAAGGCACAACAAATGTTTGAAAAGGAACAAGGGATGATCAACAATACAAGAATAGCTGATGAAACCAGGATTATTTCAAACTCATTAGACTCCATTGTAGATAATACACCATTATTCCAAGATCTCATAAACATTCAAGTGCGCCACTATCAAACTAAGGGTTTACCCACTTGCCTTGTTCCTACTAGAGTTGGTGTCAATTCTCTATATGCTCATTACACACCTCCACTTAATGCAGGGCTCAGTAGTGCAAATGTGAGCTATGGGTACTCAGTACCTCCATGGTTGGAAGCTGCAAATTGGAATCAATCATATGGCAGCAATCAACCATTTCCTAATTAGCCCTTGACTGGTAGGCCAACCTACCTGGCTCAAGAAGGTAACTCGGGGAGTTTTGGCACTCAAGATTCTTAGGGCCATAAAGAATAGGGGTGTGATATGTTTTTGGTTCCAACCACATTATGATGTGGATTTTGGATGGATTGTATCTTTTTCTTGGCACGGAAACATTTTGGCTTACAACACTAGATTGTATCTTTTTCTTGTCACAAAAACATTTTGGCTTACAACACTAGATTGTATCCTTTTCTTTTCACAAAAACATTTTGGCTTACAACACTAGATTGTATCTTTTTCTTGTCAAAAAAACATTTTGGCTTACAACCTAGTAGTGATTTCTTGTGGCAACCTAACTGTGCGTTGAAAAGAAATTTTCAAGGGAATATGTCTTTCTGTAAAATATTAATTATGATAAAACTATTTCTATAAGTTATTCTGTGTGTCAAAGTGCATGGATCCAGTTCGACACATGTCCACTATGGAGGTCCACGTGTTGGGCATCGTGTCATCACATAAAATTTTGTGTCCATGCCATTTCCTCCATTTGTTTGGGGTCATCGCTGCGATGTTTCTAAATTATTCTTAATCCTGGGTCATTGTGGCCTAGAGTTTCTAAATTATTCTTAATCCTAGGTGGATGTAGTCCTTAGGATATTCAATCTAAGGCTTAAAGTGTTGAGACAGGGAATTTCCATGTTAATAATCGAGGTTTAAATTAGAGCAGGAATAGAGCACTGGAAAATAAGTTGTTGGTCAATTTTGACAACGTTGCATATGCAGCATTCACTCCAAAAAAGAAAATTGCTTTGATGTTGATCTGAATCAGAGTTGATTCATGATTCACTCACAATTCTTGTTAGATGGATTCATGGACACAACCTTATGAAATGCAACACATAACATGCCATAATAATAAAATAACAAATTCAATACACCATTCCCATATACTTCTAAAGATATACAGCACTAGAAAAGAGCAAAATTTACTCAAAATAACGAATAATGTACCAATAACATTTATGACCATTTCCAAGTAAAATATTATAAAAGTGGTCAATGAGGCCTTGACAATAACCAACTATATCTGCAACATTCCTTCAAAAAAAGAAAATTGCTTTGATGTTGATCTGAGTTAGAGTTGATTCATGACTCAGCAAGCATAACTCGCAACTGCTGTTACATGGACACAACCTTATTAAATGTAACACATAACAAGCTATTAGAAAGATAGTTCCAACATCTCATTCTTACAATAAAATAACAGATTCGATACTCCATTGCCATATACTTATGAAGGTACATAGCACTAGAATAGAGATAACTTAACAAAAAATAACAAATAATGTACTAATAACAATTGAGTGTTTTCTAAGTAAAATTTTATAAAGTTGGTCAATGAGGCCTTGACAATGAGCAACCACACCCGTGGAAGCTCGTACTCAATTACTGAAGTACTCTAATGCAAGTCAAACGTTAGCAGAAAAGGACTATGGATATCCTTCATTCGCAAGCAAACACAACCGCAACCATTCATGGGTGGGGCAAATGAAATTTCACCCATCTGTGAAAGAACTGAATGGTGCCAAGCCAAAATAATTTATCATCGTCCTCAAGATCCCTTTCCATGAACATCTTTGCTTACGGTACAAGAATGAGTACTGAAAACATAAAATAAATATTGGTATTTCTGCTTTAATTTCCCCATCTCATCCCATTTAAGACAACTATGAGACAATATCCATCATAAGCTTCTTTCTCACAGAACTAAGCAGTAATTTCTAGCTTCTAATGAATCATAAATTTTGAAAAAATAATCATGTCTATCAGCATAACATACATGCAAGGCTTAACTTGTAGTTTCAAGAGGCCAAACAAGCATCAACAAATAAGAACAAAAAACTATGCTTGCCAGTCTAAATAATGTCCAAGTCAGTCAACTGCCTCCCCTTTAAAAATTATTATTAATCCTAGGTGGATGGAGTCCTTAGGATATTCAATCTAAGGCTTAAAGTGTTGAGACAGGGAATTTCCATGTTAATAATCGAGGTTTGAATCAGAGCAGGAATAGAGCATTGGAAAATAAGTTGTTGGTCAATTTTGACAACGTTGCATATGCAACATTCACTCCAAAAAAGAAAATTGCTTTAATGTTGATCTGAATCAGAGTTGATTCATGATTCACTCACAATTCCTGTTAAATGGAGTCATGGACACAACCTTATGAAATGAAACACATAACAGGTCATAAAAATAAAATAACAGATTCAATACACCATTCCCATATACTTCTAAAGATATACGGCACTAGAAAAGAGCAAACTTTACTCAAAATAACGAATAATGTACCAATAACATTTATGACCATTTTCCAAGTAAAATCTTATAAAGGTGGTCAATGAGGCCTTGACAATGACCAACTATATCTGCAGCATTCCTTCAAAAAAAGAAAATTGCTTTGATGTTGATCTGAGTTACAGTTGATTCATGACTCAGCAAGCATAACTCGCAACTGCTGTTACATGGACACAACCTTATTAAATGTAACACATAACATGCCATTAGAAATATAGTTCCAACATCTCATTCTTACAATAAAATAATAGATTCGACACTCCATTCCATATAATTCTGAAGGTACATAGCACTAGAATAGAGAAAACTTAACTAAAAATAAAAAATAATGTACTAATAATAATTGAGTGTTTTCCAAGTAAAATTTTATAAAGTTGGTCAATGAGGCCTTGACAATGAGAAACCACACCTGTGGAAGCTCGTACTCAATTACCAAAGTACTCTAATGCAAGTCAAACGTCAACAGAAAAGGACTATGGATATCCTTCATTCGCAAGAAAACACAACCGCAACCATTCATGGGTGGGGCAAATGAAATTTCACCCATCTATGAAAGAACTGAATGGTGCCAAGCAAAAATACTTTATCATCGTCCTCAGGATCCCTTTCCATGAACATCTGTGCTTATAGTACAAGAATGAGTATTGAAAACATAAAATAAATATTGGTATTTCTGCTTTAATTTTCCCATTTCATCCCATTTAATACAACTATGAGACAATAGCCATCATAAGCTTCTTTCTCACAGAACTAAGCAGTAATTTCCAGGTTCTAATGAATCATAAATTTTGAAAAAAATTTCATGTCTATCAGCATAACATACATGCAAGGCTTAACTTGCAGTTTCAAGAGGCCAGACAAGCATCAACAAATAAGAACAAAAAACTATGCTTGCCAGTCTAAATAATGTCCAAGTCAGTCAACTACCTCCCCTTTCAAAATTATTCTTAATTTCCGCTATCGATAATTAAGGGTTAACAACAGATAACTAATTTGTTCATAGATATAAATGCAGGGAAGCTATATATTCTCATAGTTAAATAACTGCAATGGTAGACTTATACAGCCCCATACATATGGCCATTAAAGAATTTATTATTTTCAGCCCAACCAAAATAACTCCAAATTTGCTTAACTGTAAATATACTCAAATTAGTTAATGTAACGACTTTCTACAAAAGTGCAATGGCTTAATAATGATATCCATTGATCTCACACTTTAAAGAGAAGTGGATTGCGGTCATTCAGAGTGGTTGGAACCCGAAAATTATTTTTAAAGTGAATTTAAGAAAATTGCAAAATGAAACTATTAGATAGGTGAGCAGTGAAATAGCGAGAGAGGCTTCATTTCAAATAAAAAGAGTGAATTTCCTGACAAAAGATTTCACGGACGAGGTGAAGGTAGGTGATGGATGCCATGAGAGGATCAACTTTTAAAAGGGAAGCCTAAGGGAATCGTTATGCAAGTCAATTGAGAGCAGTGACAGAGAGTCTACTTAAACACCATTTCAGAGAAGTAATGGATGCATTGTTCCAGAAATACGGAGAAACACTGGGGAACAGTTAAGTAAAATTAAGGAATTTGAGATGCAGAGAGGATATCTCATCATGGCCTAGGAGCGTAAATCAACTTGTTGACCATTTACACAGTAATTAACACTCTTAATTCATATAAGCCTATGCTCTGTCCTTGATGCCAAGAGGAGAGCGGAATTGTGGGCCAAGAGGAGAGGGAATTGCTATCCTGGTCGGTTGTTGGGCAAAGCCCTCTGCCGAGGATGGCACGGGGCAAAAATAACAGCGAAAACAAGGAATCTATCAGACATATCAGAAATTAAGTCATACCAAAAGACAAGAGGGTTTCGAGGGTTTGTTTGGGGTCATTGCTGCGATGTTCCATTTTCCCTTTGTCTTTCTGCTCGGGGCCGGTTGTTGGGCGAAGCCCTCCGCCGAGGATGGCACGGGACAACCGAGGATAGCACGGGATGGCGAAAATAACAGCAAAACAACGAAATTTCCACAAAAACCCTAAACCCTCAACAACAAACAGCATCAAAATATCCACAAAAACCCTAAACCCTCAAAAAAATGCCATAGAAAGTTTACAAAATATCCAAATAGAGTTGCTTGTGTTGAAAAACACAAAGAAATTGCTAGTAGGATTAAAATCCTACCGGATACAAGCCATGGATGGTCGTTGACCTTCCCTACCTTCCCCGGAGCTCGCCAGACCTTCTCCACACCTGCAATGACCTTTTCCACACCTGCAACGAGAAGAAAAAGCCATTGGACAACAGAAAACCACCAAAAACACCAACACAAAACGGCAAATTAACGGCAAATTCTTAAATCACCTCGATCTCAGTAAATCTGCAACCAGCTCCTCCCCAAACAACAAAATCGTCGAATAAGACCACCACTAGAGAAACCCTAAACAACCGACAGTCGAGAATGACCAAGAAATCCAGGCAGAAAAACACAAGAAAAGAAAAAGCGATGTTCCAACCACAAACCCTAAACCTCCAGCAAACATTTGCACCAGCACCTGCATACCGGATGAAACGCGCAGGTCCACAAACCCTATCAATCGAACAAACGCTTGCAACAACACATGAATATAGGATGAAGTGCGCAGGTTCTGGGGCTGGCCCGCACCATCTTCGGTGAGGGGCTTCGCCCAACAACCGGCCCCGAGCAGAAAGACAAAGGGAAACTGGAACATCACAGCAATGACCCCAAACAAATGAAGGAAATGGCGTGGAGTGAAAGTTTTATGGCATGACATGATGCCCAACACACAGAGCTCCACGGTGGACAATTGTCGTACTGGCTCTATTTTTATAGACATTTTTGGGCACTGCAACACCAATCAAATATGTCCATGAACCAAGGGCTCCTAAGTCCCTAAAAGTGTTGTTCCAAACCCTAAAAGAACAAGGTCAACTGATTACATCATCTCCCAGAAGTTCTCCATGAAAAATTGCTCAGAAATGGTCAAAATGGGACCATACTGATTGCTCAGTGCTGAGGGTGCGATGCATCCCACCTAAATGCACACGGGAGGTGCGATGCATACTGAAAAGCCCTTCTATAGGGTGCGATGGATGAGAATAGACAAGTGGCAGAGAAAGTTTGCGAGGTGGATGACCATGGAATCTTCCAGAAACTTCTCCTGTGACACTTGCCTCTCAGAATCGCCCAAGGATGAGTAAGAGATCAATGAGATCTCCAAGTGGAAACAAGAAATATCAGAGAAAAGAAACTAATCAAAAACCCAGAGTTGACTCACACCTCTGCAAATATCTATATATAGATCTCTCATTCCAGAGATTCGGAGGTTGGAGGTTGGAATTTTGTATCTTGTAAGGAAGTGCTGCTGGTTTCTTGGTGTAACATCATAGTGTTGGGTGATCTAAGCTTTTCATGAGGTGAAGAAGGGCTTTCTTGTTGAGAGGATGACGCTGGGTCAGAACAATTAGTTGTAATCCTCTTTTCTATTCTTGATTATTAATAAAGCTATTCGAGTTTTCCTCCACATTCTTGTATGATTAATGATATGTGCATTTGTGTGGTCAATATATATCTAGTCCTATATTGTTTATGATAGTAGATCTCTATTCTTGGATAGTATTATGCTGCTTTGATTCTACAGGTGCTCTTTGAAGCTGGGTAAAGAAGGAGGCGAGTGGCAAAGATCTATTAGAAGGGAGAGGAATCCAGTAAGGAACCAAGCGTAAGACATAGGTTGGTCTCCTTCTTTCCCCTCTTATCTACTTCTCATAAAGGAAAACGAAAGTGGTTTTAGTTTGTTTGTTTCTAAGGTAGCTACCAGCCTCAGTGGGACCAATAGCTCTGCATAGACACTAGATTTCCCGATAACAAAATGGCGACTCCACTGGGGAGAGAATATATTGTTTGTTTGTCTATATTTGTTTGCTTTATAAACTTACAGACGGAGCCTGAAATCAAGCCAGCTAGCCTTTGAACTACATTTGCTATGCAAGTGCAAAGTAGATCAACGCTGCTTCAATCTATCTCCGGGTTTTGTTTACAAACTGAACAATCAATTTACAAGCTCTCTAATTGCCCTTGTGGTGGCTCTAGTAATCTCCTTAGGTCTACCCCTATGATTTATTTATTGATTACCACTTGCTCGGCCTGAATCCCTGAACTGAGCTACAAACTATGACCCAGAACCCAGTTGAAGTCTCATCCCTAGACCATCGCACTATCTCTTCTTTGGAATCTAGATGCATCGCACTTCCCGAGTGTAGTAGGTGTGCTACATCTCACTTTCCCTGTGTTACAGGTGCGCTGATCAGACAAGGCCTCTTCTGCTCTTAGATTTTGGTTTCTGTGTTCACTCTTTTCAGCTTTATTCAGGAGTTTTGTTGTCTGTAGTCAGTATACCTCTATTGGAAACCCCCTTCCTTGCCATTATTCCGCCTCTATTGTGCAAAGAACTATAAATGTTTTTATGTATTGTGATCCATTTTTAGTTCTCTTTTACAAAGAAGTAGCGTAATTGAACTGTCATTTCTTGATCTGGAAGTGTCGCAAGTGTCGTTTTTAGTCATAGAAGAGAATCCGATTGTTCTTGATAGTCGATTACACTGTTACTCTTGTATTTGATTTGAATTAATAGTTTTTCAAGTGTCGAAAGAAAGTTTTCAATTCCAAATAACAAAGTGTCGTCATTGTCTTCGTTTTGTCTTGAAAAGAAACTTGTTAGTAATGTCGCTTTGAAAAATAATTCAGATTTGCACTTAGCTTTCTTTTATCATTCACACATTAAGAAGGTTGAAAACAAATACATGCATGTGCATTTGCATTTGCACTGTTTTTTGGTTTGATTTAGGACAATGCATATAGTGTGTGCTCTCTGCTCTATGTTGAAAGAATATCGTCTCTCTCTCCTTAGTAGCTAGGATTTTCATTACAAAAAGAAGATTAAACGATTGTTTATCATCTTAGATTGCATTTTAGGAATTGTATATCTACATCATGCGGTGAACCTGAAAGGCAAATTTCTTAAGCAAGATCAACTGTAAAATAAATTTAATGAATCTAAAAACGCTTTTGAACCTAACGCGCAACATTTAGAAGTCTAGGCTAGAGACGTATTCCGGCGTCGTAAAGCCTGGTAACTGTTGTTTTCATTGTTGGTTGGGTGATTCCTCCACTTTGAGACGATAAGTGCCAGTACGGACTTGTGCTCCCACGTACTGTCGAGTATATATTGGGAGACCACAATAGGCTATATCCTTTATCCATAGGAAGCCATGTCTGCCACCCTATCGATCGCAATGCACTAAACACAGCATTCGGGAAGATTGACTGCCGTACCGTAAAAAGTATTCTGTAGTTTTGCAATTGGTTTGGTAATCCCTCTATCTAGATTTCCAGAGTAGTCTCTTTCGTTCCTTTTCAGACTCCTTAAAGGAAAAGGTCCATCTGAGCACTTGTCACTTCAAACTCATTAAAAATCGAAGGTGACTAGAGTCATCTTTTGTTTTTTCTCGACTCTTAAAAATTGAAAAAACAAGTTGTGTCAAAGCGTCTAAAATTCATTTAATTCGGAAACATATTTCCCCTTGATTTTTAGTTGACCAAGTAATCCGCAATCGTGGAAGAAAGTCAATCGAAATTGCTAGAAAATCTTTTCGATAGACTAGATATGTCTGAAAAACCGTCGACATCCAGGACTGTGTCATCCAACGCAGCAGCGGCAGAGCCTCGTGCTGCTACTCCAACGATGTTCCTTGGTATACCATCTGTCCCAGCAAGTTATCAACAACAAGTCGGAGTCCAGTCAGAGACTGTTTCGACGACATGGTCAGTTCCTATTTCTTCATGTGGATTATCATCTGGTATTTATTATGTTGAAACTCAAAAAAATTGATCCGATGTGTCTTCAAAGGCCAATCTACCCTTTAAGTACTGGATTGTCACCATATGGAGGGCAGTATGCCTTTTCATTGTTCCCTCCCGGAGAACAACCATATGGGAGTTTACAACAAAGTTCAGGTCAAATTGGAATTACATCCAGCGGTTGGGTACCAATACTACCTCAGCAACCAAGGGTTGTATATTCAATGCAACCAGTCTATCCTGTGTCGAATATTCCCACTATACCTGCTATGGTGACTGCGTCGCAAGTACAAGCGCTACATGTTGTATGTCAACCCCAAGTTTCTCAGGTTGCAATACAACAGCCTCTTGTCTCAACGACTCAATCACAACCTCAGGTTAGTGCCTCCTTATCTGGAGCGACTCAGGCTGAAACAAGTACTATGACTCCTCATCTTGGTCAATCATCCAGTATTGGGCAACAACAAATGGTCAACCAACCATGGCTGGTTCAATCTCAATAACCGCCATTCCAGCAATCATATCAAGGACCTGAGCAACAAGTCTTTGTAAGTAATGGGCAACCGCATTTCCAAAGCGGTTATCAACAACCATATTATAATGGTTATGCCCATCAACCTTATCAAAGTTACCGACATCAAATACATTATGCTGATATGCAAAGACCCACTGCTCAGGTGATTCCAACTTATCCTGGGTATGCTTCGCCTAACCTGAATCAACAGTTGCCCTTTATAGCAACTCTAGAATTACCAGATCTAAATCGGCTGACGAATGATCCAATTGCTTATGCCCCTTGGTGGCCGGCGACTCCGCATAAACTTCCGTCAGATATTCCTAAATTTAATGGAAATTCGGGTGAAGACCCGTCGAATCATGTGATTACCTTTCATCTGTGGTGTTCATCTAACACACTAAACGATGATTCGATTAGGCTTTGCCTTTATCAGCGAACATTAACTGGTCCGACAGCAAAGTGGTATATCGAATTGCCTAGAGCTTCATTCGATAACTTCAGCACCCTAGCCACAACCTTTTTAACCCATTTTCAGTTACCAATAAGGTACGAAATAGGAATAGAGCTTCTTACCAATTTCAAACAGACAATGGCCACTCACATATCTGATCATATTCATGAGTGGCGACGTCGTCGCAGAATGGTAAAAACATATGTTCCTGATCAACTGCTAGCTGAATGGTTTATTAAGTCATTATTACCTTCTATCACAGAAGATGTGGCAAAGGGAGGAGTCATCACTGAAGAGCAAGTTATTGCTTGTGCACAATATCTAGACTTGATCTATACTTAGTCTGACACGCTCTACAATAAAATACCTGATGCTCCTAGACCGAAATTTTCCGTTCCCCCCCCTCCTAAATCAAACAAAGACTCTCATGTCGGAGATGGCGTGATAGGTACGACAAGCACGAAATCGACAAAGGCTACATCTAAGAAAGCCCGTAAGATTTCTGATCAAAATGCAAATGAAGAACTTCTCACCTCGGAGGTAAATGTCATGTCGACCGACAAGGGCAAACAACTGAAGCAACCAGGGGGAAAGAAGAAAAAGAAAGGGAGAAAAAAGAAGCAGGATGAGTCATCTCCTGAAAAACCTTCTACAAACCCTTATGGGCAAAGGAAACCCCCCTGCGGGGTGTCAGATATACGATGAGGATCATCGGACGAGAGATTGTCCACATAAAGCTGAAGTTAAGAAACTCTTTAAGAGTTCAAAAACCTCAGCAGTATTGATTTATCCGTTTTGAAACCCAAGAACCAAACTGGTTGCTAATAAAAATGCTTCCCGATCCTAGGTGCTTATGTTGTCTATCTCAAAGTAGCGAAATGATGCTTTGACAAGGAATAAAGATTATGGGAATCCACAGCTGTCAAATAACAAGGCTAATGAACAACCTAGTAGTTCGAAAACAACTTTGACTAAAGTTGTGCCACCCATCATTCCTAAACCAATGATAAAGCCGCCAAAGGGAGTAGTACACAAATCGACATTTAATCCTCATGCCAAAGTAGCACAGAATTATAATATAGTAGAGGACCTGGCCCAATCGCTGTCCGCTATGTCGACACTTAAGGTACCACAAAATTACCTCTCCCAAAAGCAGGGTCTATTATCAGTAATAGGTGGGATTGACCCAACAGATTCCAATCTTGTATCCTTTAATCACAAAGGATATGACCCTCAGTTACCAACTCAACTAGCTTTCCTTATTCAAGTGAAAGCCCTCAACAAAACTGTTCATCGAACAATTATTGATGAGGGGGCATCTACATGTATTATGTCGATGAGTTGCTAGAAAAACTTAGGCTCACCACCCTTGTCACGATCGTCAACAATGTTAAAAGCATTTGATGGACGATCATACACTCCATACGGAATTTTAAGTAACTTGCAAGTTGAACTAGGGGGCAAAATAGTAGAAATTGATGTTGAAGTAATTGACGGAAACCTCAATTACAACATCGTACTTGGAAGGCCCTGGATATATGCCATGGCCGCAGTTGTGTCGACCTACTTCAGGAAGATTTCATTTCCCTTTCAAGGAGGAATTACAATCGTCGACCAACAAACATTTCTCGCCAATAGTTCACAAGTTACAGGAAGCATTCCAATGATCCATGGAAGCAATCATTCGCTTCAAAATATTGGAGTAGGCCTCCTAAAAGACCCTGCCTTAATGGGTACTTTTGCCCTACCGCCTCCGAGTAATCTGGCGGAAGTGGCCACAGTGGAAACCTGCAATATGAAATCTTCTATATCTAATGGATTCGGAAGATTCCTAAACATTTTGTCAGCATGGATCATCGCCATTTTAGAAATATTGTAGCAATCAATTTTCTTGGCCTGGGGTCAAACCCAAATCAATGCTCATCGAGTGTTTGGATAAATAGGTCTAAGGAATATGGCACCTCTTCAGATCCTTGGTAGCATGTACATTCTACAGACGAAGGAATCATTCAATCAATGATGATAGGAGAGGCACCATGGGAAGATTACCACCATCGCTCCCATCTTCTGGATCACCACGAACATTATTCCAACAACCTTAATCATCCTTCAGTTTTTGATTTTCTATCAAATACTGTAAATACGGTGGATTCCGAGGACAGTTCTTATCTCGTGTCGACCTCGTTAAAAAATGAAACAAGGAGTCATGAGGATAGTTATTTTACTGTGTCAACCTCATTAAAAAATGAAACGACTCCCTTTCCAAATCAAGTCTTTGATTACGATCTCGTAAAATCAAAGTCGAGTCTTTCGAAGATCTCGAAGGTAAACCTTCATTCCAACCACCGAGATGAATGCAATGAAGCTTGGGGGGCATGCACCTCGATTTGCGTTATTATGCTGGGGGCATGCAAACTTATCACGAGCAGTGTTACCGCAGGGTTAAAGCTCATTAAAAAATAAACCCGCCTCGAGCAGTTTTAACGCGGAATTCAAGCTCGTTAAAAAATAAACATAAGCAATGAGCAAATGTTCCCCAGAGTTTAAGCTCATTAAAAAATGAACCAATTTCCGGTAAATAACCATCGTGAATGTATTATCATCAGACTTTGAAACCTTGGTCGTGTTCTCATCATCACCTCCACTCTATATTGGCCAATCATTCACCCTCATTTGATTGTTTACCCTTTTTGAGGAACAATTGCGAAGAGTGATCCTGTTAGCCATCCTTGTGACACTGCCGTGATTGGAAAATTCCAAACCTTACCTGGAATTAGCTGCTACCCGAATTTATCACTCGTTCCTCAAAAGACGAGTCTCCTTTAAGCTCTTTTCAACTAACTCATAAAATATGAAAAGATTGCCGAGGGATTGGCCTCTCCAGCTCGTTAAAGTGACCGGAAGTGCTATCCCTCCTTCAGATTTTAATCTTTTTGGACTTGAGGGATTATTACACAAAAAGATCGAGCGCTTGTTTTGTTCGGCTCGTTAAAAGTACCGAAAATTCATCCCTTTTGCATTGTTTTATACCTTTTCGAACTTAAGGGATTATATGACGAAAAAGTATTATTGGAGTTTTCTTTATGCCTCTTTTTCAGACTCTCTAAAATTGAAAAAGACCGAGTTATCTTTGTCATTAAACTCATTAAAATCGAATAGCGACAAGCTTGTCCATACAGACAAGAACGAGTTTCACTATCACTACGCTTGTTAAAACATAGTGATGGGTTTGCCTGAAGGGAAAATTATAGAACAAGCATATGTTATCCTCCTCAAGCTTGAAAAAAATAAAAAGGCACTGGTCAGCAATGACTGGGGAAAAATTGGGAAGAAAACTTGAAGAAACTTTATTGGTAGCAAGTCGCTCTTGAACATGACACTTTCACTCCGCATCTGAGTAGGGTTGGGTTGTTCCGTTCACTGGTCATATCACCATTGGTCCATCACACCATCCATATTTGGGGTTAACGCTACCAATCCATCATGTCAGTGTCGTCAATATTTTCAAGAGAAGTCACTCAGATAATTCACCTGTGTCTCATCCATTGCAATACATTTACGCTCCATTCTTTCATGACCGCCACCCTGAACCTTATGTCATCAGATCGTTTTCACGTCCATTAAAATCATTTTCTCCATTCCGTGTCATTGATGTGGGATTCACTAAGGCCCTCCTATGACGGATCGCTTCTTGTCGACATCAGCTCATTATCGAAGAAGTCGATCTAGGAACAACCCTTTCAGTAATTTGAAGCTTGCATGCCTCAATGGAAAGTTTCTCACTTCCGGCGACATGTTTACATCAATGGCCTTCGACCGAAAGATTTTGCATGGTGTTCAACGCCAAGTCCCTTATTCACACCACGTGAATTGTACTGCAGTACCTTGAGGGTCATCATCATTATCGGTGATTCCTCTCGCACCATTATTGGCTGGTATCAGGCGATGTCTTTCCATGTTCGACCCCAAAACATCTCTCACATGGATCGACTTCTACGTTGACTGAAGATCGAACGAGATTGAAGACCCCGGATCTAGTTTCACCCATCCGGGCTACGATATAAAGACATCAAATGTACATCATTGCTGCACGGATAATCATCCGACCCAATGGATGATGGCTCTACCAGAATCATCAGTCTGCACACAGACGATTGTCTGTCTTATGTACATGAAAATGAATTTATAAAGTTGAGCACACTACAACAAAACCCTGTGATTAGCGTCCCCTTTTTCTTCCTTTTTTGCATCTAGAGCCCATTTTTGGTGCTATTTGTGTCCATTTATAAAATATGGCGCAAAAATTGATGCAAAGTTTGCACCGCGTTTTTCACCAAGTCTTACACCAGGTATTGCAATAGGTTTTGCATCAGGTTTTACACCAGGTTTTATGCCAAGTTTTATGCCAAGTTTTGTGCAATCCTTTGCACCATGTTTTGCATCAAGTTTGGCACCTAATTTTGTTTCACCAACTTTTGTATCATTTATTGCATCCACCTTTTGTGCCTACACTTGCATCAACTTTTTCATCATCTCTTTCATCCTCTTTTGCATCATTTTTTAAATTATTTTTTGCATCCATTTTTACATCATTTTCTGCATCCACTTTGCATCATGATTTGCATCAAGTTTTGTGTCTCATATTGCATCTACTTTTGCATCTAATTTTTTTGCATCAACTTTTGCATCATATTTTTCATCCATTGTTGCACCCATGTTTACGTCCACTTTTGCATCTTATTTTTCATCTTCATTTTCTTCTTTTTATGCATCTATCATTACATCCATTTTTGTTGTGACACTATTTGTACGATGTTTTGTAGTTACTGTTGTACCCACGTTTGCTTCCAATTTTGCATCCATCTTCACATCCACTTTTGCATCAAAATATTGCATCTATTTTTGCATCCACTTTTGTGTTGGGTTTTGCATCTCATTTTGTATCATATTTTGCATCTACTTCCATTGCATCCATATTTTTAATCCAATTTTGTTTCTGCTATTGCACTCATGTTTTCATCCACTTTTTCATCCCTTATTGCATCTTGTCTTGCATCCAAGTTTGCATATTTTTTTATGTTTTTTATTACATCCACTTTCTCATCCACTTTTGTTGTGCCATATATTGTGCCTATCATTGAAACCCACATTTTCTTCCAATTTTTCATCCACATTTGCATCCTCTTTTGTGACCAAGTTTGCATCAAATAATTATTCTGTTTTTTGCATCCCATTTTGCATCTACTTTTACATCCACTTCTGATGTGTCCAATTTTGAATCTAATTTTGTGTCCACTACTGCACCCATGTTTGGTCCATGTTTACATCCATTTTTTAATCCAATTTTGCCTCCTTTTTGCATCCAAGTTTGTGTCTTTTTTTTTTGTTCATTGTTGTATCCACATTTATTTCACAACAATTCATGCTAAGTTTTATGCCTACTATTACACCCATGTTTTCTTCCACTTTTTCATCCATGTTTGCATCCTATTTTGTGTCCAAGTTTGCATCAACTATTGCATCTACTTTTTCATCCACTTTTGTGTCAATTGTTGCCCCCATTTTTTTTTTACTTTTGTATCCATTTTCCAACAGTCATGTATTTTTTGCATTGATGATATTTTTTATGACATTAAAAATTATGAACAACTGATGACAATGTCAATAATTAAGACGATGATGATAATGGAGATGATGACGATGACATGAATTGTGATTATTATGATAATCAAAATGATGATAAAGATGATGGGGGTTATAATGACAATGATGATGGTGATGCTAATGACCTTAGACAATCTTCCCAATTTTTAAATGTTGTCATAGTCATAATCATAATCATTATCTTTAGAGTCATCATCATTTGATCATCATTATCATTATTTTCATCTTGGTCATCATCAAAAACAATAATGGCATGAATGATGATTATGATGTTCATGGCGAAGTTGACAACAATGATGATAGAAATTACATTAATTATGATGATGGGGATGATGAAAATTATAATGATGATGATAATGGTAGTGGTGATGATGATCATCAATCATCTCTAAAAAACAAAGTTGTCATTTCTCTTGCATATATCATGTGTCCTAACAACCCTTTTTGAGCACTCGTAATATTTTTTGGGTTGATGATATTTCTTACGACACTTATAATTATGAACAATTGACGAAAATGTCCATAATCATGATGATGATGATGATTATGACGACGACATGAATGATAATTATGACGGTAATGCAATGATGAGATTGATGGTGGTGATGATGATGATAATGAAGATGATGACACTCCCTCTAAACTACGGAGATACTCATAATGAGACAAAAAAGTACTCTCAAGTTGAAATATTCATATAAGAAGGGATTTGGATTGATAAGCATCAACAATGATTTAAATGATCATATCCAACATTGTCAAAATAGAAAGATCTTGACTAACAAGTTATATATCTCCATTAGATCATACCACAATGTTGAGAGGCATAAATTTGGACACCACTACCTCTTTAGGCACTTACCACACAAGGATGTTAATCAGGCATGTCCTCACATGATCATTTCCTAATCCACTGTCATAATATTTGACACTAGGAAATGTCGATCCTCATGACTATTCTTATCTTGGATTAATGTACTTGACTTATGGCGTTTAGTCCTAGTCAAAGCACAAATTCTCAAAGAATATTGGTGCCAGATGTTTATCTAATCCACCATCCTTCCTATTGGTGTCTTTAGTAGGCTCACAACTGTTAGTCTCCGCCATAGTACATGACAAATGAATAATATGGTCACAATGCTCACTCCCTCTCAACTAGGGAGGAGACATCCACAAGCATAAGCGTTTATCAAGAATACCCATCATTTTCATAAGGAATAACATCATTAATTTGTTTTCATCGCATGACGCCTTTATGATTAAGCATTCATAGATTTGTGGCAAAATATTTCCCCTTTTTTATGAGAGATTTTTAAGCATAAATCACATGTTATTTCATTTGTCGACGCGTTTCGAACCAACCAGTGTGGTTCATCGTCAGGACAAGTTGAAGAATCAAATCTAGCTTTGCATATTAAATAGTCAGAGCAGAACCTCCAATGACTATAATTCTTGACCAGGTAATGGCTATATTGACTAACGGCTAAATTTGACTAGGAAATGGTTAGTTGGATTGGACCTGGGGCATAACCATATTTAATTAAAATAAGTTAATTTAATTGATTATTAAATCGATAGTTAGTTATATTATTATTAAATTAAAAGTTAAAGGGACATATGAATTTACACAGAGGTTTTAACTATATATATACATATATATTGAAATAAATTAATTTAAATGATTATTAAATTAATAGTTAGTTATAAAAGGTGTTAACTATTTAATAAATATATGTAAATATATAAATATTAGAATAATTTAAGTGTTAGAAAGAATAAAACTATAATATTTTAAATATTTAGATTTAATTAATTGTTTATTTAATTGTTAAATTAACATATTATCATAGATTGATTTCAATATTAAAGTAATTATTTTTCTTTTATTAATTAAGTTAAAATTATTAGTATATAACTAATAGCATAAACTAAATGCTATTAAAATACCTCATACTATATCAACAACTCATCAAATAACAAGGGCCAAAGGATACGGGATAACAAGGGGAAACTTACTAATAAGAAAACAAGAACAAGCTATAAACAAGGGAGGGGAGGAAGGGAAGAAAACGACTAGGAAGAGAGGGCTAGGAACCAACAACTACTGATCTTCCAGCAACTAGGAAAATTTACCCTTCATAAAAAATATTCTAGATATTCTAACTTTTATAGATTAAGATATTAATTTTATTTTTAATATTTAATATAGTTTTGGGTCACTTGGGCAGCATTCATAGTTAAATTAGGTAAGTTATATTATTAAAAAAAATCCACTGCCTAGTCACACCTATATGTCTTTTAAATTTTAAAGGATTTTGATTGGCTTACACATTATGACATGGAAATTCAATGTTAACATTTTAAAATGAAAATTCCTCTAATGCGAGGAAAAAAGCTCGAGTTAACTAGAATTTGACACTCTTGTTCACTTTCAGAAACTCATATGGTGGAATGTGATCTCTTTATCCTCATATTTAGATTTTTCCTAAAAAATAAAAGCATACAAAAGTGGGAAAGAGCCATAAAGCATGGGGAAGCTTTTTCCTAAGCACAAAAGCATCTAAAAAGTGGAAAATTCCATTTTTATATGAGGAAACATTATTCACCCAAAAGATTTTGCCAAAATTGAATTAATGAGGAATTTGGGAAATCTTCATAGCCTTCACTTTCCTATATATTGGAGGCTTGGCCATTGAGGAAATAATGAGAATTCATGTATTGTCACGCTGTTGAGATCTATCTTGAGAGGGAGAGTTTTGGAGCTAAGAGTTGGGGGAGGTGTTGTTACCACTGTATCTGATGGTTGTAACTTTCCTCCAACTCCTTTATTAATATAGATTAGTTGTTCTTCCTTCCATATGCTACTATTCATTCTTTATTTATCCTATTTAACTAATGAATGTATGGGATTTTGGTTTATATTTCTTTATTCAGTAATATTTATATGTTTATGATAGTTTCAATTATCAAGATATTATGTTGTGAAGTTTTCTTTGTTCTCTCTCTTGTGTGTAGGACCAAGATTTGGAGCTATCTAGGAGCACTTCCCAGCTACACTAAAAACTCCAACAAGACCTGCATGTGAGGACTCACATGAATTCATTCTTCTTTTCTTAATCTATACTCTACATCTTGATCTACTAAGAATCTTGAGCCCTAGAACAACCTTTCTCTTAATCAGTCTATCTTAGGTTTCTAGGATAAACTGAGAGGGTTTTATGTTCATCTAACTGTGCATTAAATCCTACAACAAAATGATATTTAGAAACTGTAATATATTTCACTATGTAATAAAATTAGTAAATGGGAAGTAAAAGTAAAACTCTAAACAAGAAGCCAAAAGTGGATGTAACCATCGATGCAAAATTGGGAGTAGAATTGGATGTTAAACTAGCCATCAAAACAAGATGCAAACAATGAGACAAAAAGGGTTTTAAAGTAGAATTAAAAAGGGTGTAAAACTAGACACAAATAAGGGAAAAAAATAGGGTATACAAAAAAGATACCAAATTGGGTGCAAACATGTAAAAATGGACACCAAAATGAGGATGCAAATAATGGTGTAAAATTAGGATGAAAATTTGGGTGCAAAAAGGATGTAAGAAAAGACACAAAACAAGAAGCAAAATGGGAATAAACAAGGGTGAAACTAAGGATGCCCAAAATGATGCATAACTAGATGAAAATTCAGACTAAAATCTAAGTGCAAAATGAGATGCAAATGTGGACAAAAAAATGTGGTAGAAAAAAGGATGCAAAATTAGACACCAAAAAGGATGCAAAATTAAACATAAAAAATGGTGAAATTTTGGACATAAAAGTAGAAACAATGGTGTGAAAATGGGCATAAAAATGGCTCAAATTTGGATGCAACATTGGATGCAAAATGAGGTGCAACAAATGATTCAAAATTTGGTGTAAAAACAAATGCAAACGTAGACGAAAAAAATGGCTCAAAATTGAACGTAACATTAGACACAAAATGGGATTGAAAGGTGGACGTAACACATGGTCCAACATAGGGTGAAAATTTAGATGCTCAAAAGGATGCAAAATTGGATGCAAGAAATGTTGTTAAAAATGATGTTAAATTGGATGCAACAAATGATGCAAAATTATGTGCAAAATAGGATGCAAAAAAGGGACACAAATGAAACGAAAAAGTGGATGAAAAAAATGGTGCAAAAATGGATGAAAATTTTGGCACTAAATTAGATTCAACATATGGTGCAAAATTAGATGCAAAAAATGGTGTTAAAAAAGGCAAAAAATTTGATGCAAAAATAGATGTAAAAATAAGTATAAAATTAGAAGCAAAAAATGACATAAGACTAGATGCAAAAACTAGCACAAACTCGATGCAAAAAAAGGCACTAAATCAGATGCAAAAGATGGTGTAAAACTCTATGCAAATTACGACACAAAAATAGAAGCAAAGAATGGCACAAAACAGGAAGCAAAAAATGATGCAAAAATGGATGAAGAAAATGGCACAAAAATAGAAGCAAAACCTGTTGTAAAACCAAATGCAAATCTTGGTGCAAAATATGATGCAAAAAATGATGCAAAATTTGGCGTAAAAAAATATGCAAAATTTGGCGCAAAAAAGGATTCTTTAAAAATTGTACAATAGAGCCAGATTTAGCACCAGGCTGATCATCCCAATGGAGAGAAAAATACACTAAAATCTGGTGCTAAGTCTGGCGTAAATTGCCTGTTTTGTTGTAGTGGCATGGGAATGCCCGCCTCAGCTAGATCATGAAAATATTATGAAAATAATGTATTGTATTGTATCTTATTACAGGTCGCCTTCCAGCTCGAAAAAACTTCGGATCCTCATGATAAAGCATTTCACCCGACATCAAAAGATTAACGACCTCATGCTTTAGGGGGCAACTGTTATAGACATTTTTGGGCACTGCAACCCCAATCAAATATGTCCATAAACCAAGGGCTCCTAAGTCCCTAAAAGTCTTGTTCCAACCCCTAAAAGAACAAGGTCAACTAATTACATCATCTCCCAGAAGTTCTCCACGAAAAACTACTCAGAAATGGTCAAAACTGGACCATACTGATTGCTCAGTGCTGAGGGTGCGATGCATCCCACCTAAATGCACACGGGAGGTGCGATGCATACTGAAAAGCCCTTCTATAAGGTGTGATGGACGAGAATAGACAAGTGGCAGAGACAGTTTGCGAGGTGGATGATCATGGAATCTTCCAGAACCTTCTCTTGTGACACTTGCCTCTCATAATCGCCCAAGGATGAGTAAGAGATCAATGAGATCTCCAAGTGGAACCAAGAACTATCTGAGAGAAGACACTAATCAAAAACCCAGAGCTAACTCACACCTCTGCAAATATCTATATATATATCTCTCATCCCAGAGATCCGGAGGTTGGAGGCTGGAATTTTGTATCTTGTAAGGAAGTGCTGCTGGTTTCTTGGTGCAACATCACAGGGTTGGGTGATCAAAGCTTTTCATGAGGTGAAGAAGGGCTTTATTTCTGAGAGGATGACGCTGGGTTAGAACAATTGGTTGTAATCCTCTTTGCTATTCTTGATTATTAATAAAGCTATTCGAGTTTTCCTCCACATTCTTGTATGATTGATGATATGTGCATTTGTGTGGTCAATATATATCTGGTCCTATATTGTTTATGATAGTAGATCTCTGTTCTTGGATAGTGTTATGCTACTTTGATTCTACAGGTGCTCTTTGAAGCTGGGTAAACAAGGAGGAGAGTGGCAAAGATCTATCAGAAGGGAGAGGAATCAAGTAAGGAACCAAGCACAAGACAAAGGTTGGTCTCCTTCTTTCCCCTCTTATCTACTTCTCATAAAGGAAAACGAAATTGGTTTTAGTTTGTTTGTTTCTAAGGTAGCTACCAGCATTAGTGGGACTAGCAGCTCTGCATAGACACTAGATTTCCAGATAACATCCATGCACTTTGTCACGTGGTTTTCCGACGTGGTGGGGAGGGCGAACAGGTAATGGCGACCCTCCCCTATATATATATATATATCGCATAGGACTTTTGGGTCTTGGAATGTTCCAGTATTCAAATTACCAATTATGTATTGTATGTTCTAAGCATTCCAATTTATTAATATATTAGGATTGTATGTTAAATTACAAATGTAATATGCATTGTTCTTTACTTCTTCGTGTGCTCTTGTTAAACTTCTTTATACATAACTGTATATATGCTTAATCTTACTATTAGCGTCCTTACGATTTATGGGTACGTGTTTGGCTTACATCTTAGATGCGGTTCCATGGAATAATACATATGCATACTGTGTTTATATCAACTGTTGTACTCAATCTTAGCTTTGGTTCTGGTTCTATGTGGTTTTCTCAGGTAATTTTTTATTATGGGTTGTGTATATAATTTTGTGGTAGTTTATTTAAGTTTCTTATTTTGGTCACTGCCTATGGAAAATCAATTTGTCAATCTAGCTACATTTTGAAGCATTTTCTTTGGATGTTCTTGCTTAGAAATTTCCCCTGGTTGAATTTGGTGGGTCACGACTTGGCATGTTCATTCAGATGTTTTTATTATATGTTTCTTTTCTGCACTGAAATTCGATACATACAATACCTTGTTGACATTGGTGCTCTTATATCGATAAATGGATATACCATGTGAGGAATATTAGTTATCTAAAACTCCTTTAATTGTTTGATAACTAGTGTTGGAACGTTTCTCTCCAACATCCAATTGTTTGTGTGTTGTTCTAGAATGTCTATTTGACATTATTTTTCCCTTAACTCAGTTTAATTAAAAACTTGTGCATGGCTAAGTAGTGCACTCAACATGTTATCTTTACACTAGCTCTTACAACCAATTATAACAACCTTAATTATTGTTTATAAATTACATGAATCGATCTACAACTTCCAATATAGATTAGCTATGCCTGTAATACTGTAGAACATGCACTTCAAGAGGTTTCTATCTTAGCATTCCAAGATAACTACACACTTCAACTACTTATCACCCACATCTCCCTAGGGAGTACAAGTGCTTGGAAGTTTAGCCTGTTTATTCCAGACTCTTACCCACTGCAATAGACTCAATATGATATTAATTAAACTATGGTTCTACTTTCCTATGCAACAAAAGTGGTCACGAAATATATTCTTAAATAATTCTGTAAGCTTAAGTACATCAATGCCATATTTTAACAGTTCTAAATACAAGTATCACATAGTTATAAATTAGTTCACATTTAAGAAGTTCATATGCCAGGAATTCCATTTCCCATTTGCAACCATAACAAGGCATCAAATTATACTTCCCAACATTCATTTTCACCACAAAACTTTATCCTATCTAGAATACCAACTTCAGAGGATGAAAGTTATGTCAACAACATTTCAGATAAAAACTATATCTACATCTACCTTCACGTATTAAAAAATAAATCAAACAACGAATAGTCTAACTAGAGTTGCTATGGAGAAACAAAACTAAGATTGAAACACCTTCTCCACCCAACTGTAGAACTGAGTTCCTCTAGTTCACCCCAAGCTTAGATTTCCTGCCAGGGGAACCACAACCCCGTTGATGCCCTCCATGGGTAGTTTATACCCTTCCTTCATGATAAATGTTTCCTTTTTGCGGCGTCTTGATTTTGTGGACTTTATTGACCACTTTCCTATGCTTTTGCCTTAACAACCCACCTTTTTCTCTCGTGGTGCTTTAAGTGCAAACAACTTAGCATATGTCCTCAACTAAGTCGTAAGGGATTTTTCTCTTCCATCCCTTAGTCTTATCTAGAGTTTTTCTAGAATTGTTATATTGAAGGATTTATCCAATCACCTTCTCCACCCAACTGTAGAACTGAGTTCCTCTTCCTCTAGTTCACCCCCAAGCTGAGATTTTTCTGCTAGGGTAACCACAACCGCGTTGATGCCCTCCATGGGTAGTTTATACCCTTCCTTCATGATAAATGTTTCTTTTTTGTGGCATCCTGATTTTGTGGGCTTTATTGCCCACTTTCCTATGCTTTTGCCTTAACAACCCACCTTTTTCTCTCGTGGTGCTTTAATTGCAAACAACTTAGCATATGTCCTCAACTAAGTCCTTCTAAGGGATTTTTCTCTTCCATCCCTTAGTCTTATCTAGAATTTTTTTAGAATTGTTATCTTGAAGGATTTATCCAATCTCATTAGCAACAAGATCTTCTCAATTTTTGTCTTTTTGGTAACCAATGTCATTCTCGAGTGTCTCCTCCAAGTGCCTAAGTTTCATCCATTTTATTAATAAAGAAAATACTTATTTACAACAATTTTTTTTCCCAAAGTATCTTCATGGCTTTTTTACCATTCCTATACAAATAGATATTTAATAAAAAAGAGAACACTTCATGGCTTTTCTACCATTCCTATACAAATAGATATTTAACAAAAAAGAGACAACACTACATAGTAGAGGGATATCACATGATCATGCACAAACATCATCATGTCGTCGTTCTAACTAGTACACTATCTTGATCGATCCTTATCTTCACACCCTGATAACAATTATTTTCTGTCTTGAGAGCTCGAATTAGAGATCACATTGACTCAGCTATGAAATGATGAAAAGTTTGATTTCATGATATCCTTACCCATATCACTTGACGAGGAGCCCCCAAATTTCCTGATTTAGATCTCGCGGGCGTAATGAACGCTTGTTTGCTTCACCTTTCTAATAGTTCGCACGAGTAAATGGCGTGTAAACAACAATTATTTCTCAGGTTCAGTTTCTCCAGAAATTGAACCAAAACCCCTGCAGTATTACAGTCAGCACCTCCCCTAACATTCCTTCCAATCCCATTCATTGAGCCATAGCCAATCATCAATTGACTTCATTTACCCATCAGTGGAGGTAAGGACAAAAACACCATAATTTTTTAACATGGACGCACCAAAAATATTAATTTGGCTTCATATCGAAAATGGATATTTCTTCTTTTCTTCTATAATTTTTGCATGGTTAAAATACTTTCAAGAAAAAAATAGAAAAACCAACGACATCAACAATCGCGAATCAACAATAGTGAGGAGTCAAAAACTGTAAGAGGTAACAAACTCACGCAGTAACTTTGTCTTCTCAATTGCGTCCAGCGAATTCAAATATTGTGCGCAGTATTATCAGGCATGGATAATATAGGTTGGTCGCTGGTTCGTATTTATTGTGTATATGCTATTTCATTTTGCTAACAACAAGCATGTACCACTTGCTCCCTGAACTTTGCAGTGAGGAAATGCAAAAACATTGACAAATATACTGAACCTACAATAAACACCGTCTGAAATATGGTTTTGAATTCCCTCGTCTAACGACAAGCTAACTCTCCTATGTGGCACTAACACATAGTCATGCTGGGCATGACGACTTCAAACAATTGGCACTGCGACCTTACTATTAACGTGGCTCGAAACCCTTTGTTTGGAACTGTAGTGTTCCAGTCCACAACCATTTAAAATGATGCTACATTCCTTCTCGGTTTCTTCACAGACCACGACCTCCGCGTGAAGACCATAACCTTACGCAACACCAAACTTCAAATGGGTGTGAATAATGAGAGGCAGCATTGGTCAACCTCTCGGTCAACCTTCAATGACTCTTTAACAAGTAATAGACAACTCCATGTAAATTACTTCGCTGGGGCACTACATACTGCTTAACATTTACAACAAAACGAATTTGCAAGATACCCATCGAGAAAGAAAGCTGGTCACTTCCAATTTGAAATAATGAATGGAAACACACATTTCGTGCAATTCCTGTTACACAACCTAACCTTCTTGAATTGTGCACTGCTTCCTAACAAACACCAACGTTCACCACGCTTCAACTGCAATTTGATACACATGCAGGCATAGTAAGGCAACAATGGCAGTCGACCAAGAAAGGAGGAGCGCTTAAGAGTGCTGCAAAACTAGTGGGTTATTTAATCAATAGAACAGATAAATAATTTTCTGATACCACTGTAAAACACATAAATTGAAAACCAAACTCAAAATTAATTATTGATCTGAAGGAATGATGTACACAATGTACATATAAATATATAAAGAAACCTTTGATTCAGTTTCCTGGTCTTCTTGGACTTTAATAACCACTCACCATAACACAAACCTAATCTTTAAACCACTCACCATAACACAAACCTAATCCCAAAAATTAGTGGTTTGGTTTAATAATTGAGAGATATAAATTTCATATTAGCATAAATAAATATTTATGATAAATTATTTCTCACTATTCATCTTCTTATATAATCTCTCGGTAGATATGAATTCATCGCTATGTTTTTTCAATTTCAAAAAAACGTCATATCAAAGAATTCAATCATTCAATCCCTATGTATTTATTATAGTCAAACATATTGAGTAACACACAGTTATAAAAAGTATTTTAGTTTACATATGTTAGGGTTAACTTGAATATATATATTTTTTATTAATACTTTTTAAATGTCATTTCTTAACTCAAATTATATATAAAATAAATTGCATCATGTTATAGAGTAAATAAATTGCATGTTTTATTTGTAATGGGATGTTAAAAACAATTATTTTTAATTATATTATATAAACTGTTATAAATTCATTTTTACTTTAGAAGTTTTAGAGGAATCAAATTTTTCAAGATGTAAATTTTTTTTGTAAAAACATAAACTTACACCTAGAAATATTTGATTCTCTAAACAATTCATAGATATAAAATTATCTATGTTATCTTTTTATAATATTATTACATTACATACAAAATTCTTACTTTTTATTCTATTAAAACTCTTATAATACATTTAGCATAGCATTTTTATTTAACTTGTTTTATAATTTTTTGGAATTTTTTCCTTTAGTCAAACATATTGAGTAACACACAATTATAAAAAGTAGTTTAGTTTACATATGTTAGGGTTAACTTGAATATATATTTTTTTATTAATACCTTTTTAAATGTCATGTCTTAACTCATGTTATATAGTAAATAAATTTCATGTTTTATTTGTAATGGGATGTTAAAAACAATTACTTTTAATTATATTATATAAACTATTATAAATCCATTTTCACTTTAGAAATTTTAGAGGAATCAAATTTTTCAAGATATAATTTTTTTTTTGGCGAAAACATAAGTTTGCACCTAGAAATATTTGATTCTCTAAACAATTCATAGATATAAAATTATCTATGTTATCTTTTTATAATATTATTACATTACATACAGAATTCTTACTTTTTATTCTATTAAAACTTTTATAATACATTTAGCATAGATTTTTATTTAACTTGTTTTATAATTTCTTGAATTTTTTCTTTACTGTGGTATGTAAAGCATAGATCATATATATGTATAAAGATTATTATGAGTATTAAATTTTTATATAATTATTAACTAGATCTAAACATGATATTTTGAAATATCATGTTACAATTATGAATTATGAATTATGATCATTTAAATTTTGTTTGGAATTTTATTAATAACAAAAAAAATATGCAAACATAATAATTTGAATTCAACCTAATTATTGTTTTTCTTGTTATTTTTATTTTTGTTTAAAAAATGAGTCAACATTATGTTTTAATATTGTTATTTTTTATTTAATGCTTTAGTTATCTAATTTAAAACTTACTTAATGGAGTTTGAAATTATTATAATTTTTTTTTTCTCTGCAAATACTAACTTCTATTAACTGAAAGGCAAAATATTTTTACATATTATCGAGGCATGACAGCACTCGACAGAACATAACTGCCCCATTACAGACATAAGCTGGGGAAACCAGTTACAAAGTGCAAGAAACCAGATATCAGACATAGAGAGAGACATGTGTTGCCGAGAAGGAGAACTGAGCCAGCACAGAAACACAAAAAACATTGCAACCCAGCATATAAAGAGTCACCAAATACCCATCTGGGAGCCAAAAAATAGTAGGACAATTGCATAGAAACTTGACCACGAGCCTGAAACAGAAGCCGAAACAAAAAGAGACAGTCCCAAGTGGCGCTACTTCTCCTTTGCTGGGCCATGGTCCTTCTTCTCATCCCGACCTATATCACCAGTCTTCAAACCTTCATTGCCGCTTAAATCGCTGTCAGGGATTGCTATGGCATGATCTGCCTCGCCATGAGTCCTGTCCTCAGCTGCAGGTCCTGTATCTTCAAGGGGAGGAAGATTTTTGAGAAAAGCCTCCTGTTCAGCTTTCTCTTTTTTCCAATTCTCCATGCTGTCTTTGTCCGAGGAATTCTCACTGCTTGGAGAAGGATCAGGGGCGATGCAGGCCAAAGGGGAGACAAGGTTTTCCTCTTCCGAGAGTATAAGGGTGATGTGGGCAGTGACCAGGGGCCTATGCAGATTACTTTGAAATTTAAAGTGCGTTGTTTGGAAAGCACTATTCGGAATAGGTTTACAACTAGAACCTACAGAAGGCCCAACTTCATGGACGGGGGAGGGATTGAAAGGTTCCGGCACCATTTCCATGGAATGACTGACTGAAGGATGCAAGCGATTGTCACGGCACCCCCCCTGAACGATGCCTCTTGCCCGAGCGAACCATGACGACAGACAGGAGGTAAGACAGAAATGGGTTATGGACAAGATGACCAATAGGACAGAGTCGAATGAGGCAAGAGGGATGCCCAACAGAGCTTGCGACCGACACCACAATATAATAGAGCTTATATACAACCACAAAACTTGCAAACAACAACAGAGAGCATGAATCCAGAACAGGGGAGAAATTACCCTTGAGAGAGATGGCTTGGAGCTCGCGGCAGTGAACCAAATTTAAACCATCACCCACAGCCTCTGCAAACCAGGTTCCATAACCGCGCGACTGAGCACAAGGCTTGGTGAGAGAACAATGGAGCGGCATGATTATAACAGAAGGAATGTTGCATCGATCAACGCAGAACATAAATGCAAATCCGCCACCCGATCTCACATTAATACTCTTTCCCTGCTCGCATGAGTTTACGTCCCGGGAGGCCACGCTGCTCTGCAGCTGGCAGTACTGGGCATTAACTTCTTGCATGGAGAACTGTGGAGTCGGTGATGCCACCCGGATCCGGGATTGAAATTATTATAATTATAATTATTATTAAATCTAATTTTAAATCTAATGTTCCATTGATCTAATGCTTTCCTAGAAAACTTTATTTATATTAAAGTATTGAATACTTAATATAACAAATAGATAATTTTTTTATTTAAGTGGTATACTCAAATAATTTATTTATAACTTATGATTAATATTTTTGTTAAATTCCACATGTCAACACTATGTTAAACACTAAATAAACCAACCAAGATTTATCTCATTTTTGGATCTACCAAGCCCTTTCTACTCTTGGTAGATCCAGAGTTAAGATGGATCTAGGATGGTTTAATTATTAATTGTAATTATAATTATCAATTGTAATTATAATTATAATTATCAATTTTATGCTTTTTTATTTTATTTTTACTAAGTCAAAATGTTAACGATTACATGTCTACCATAGTAGGATCAAATGTTTACATGGGAGTTAAGTTTACTTATGATTCTCAAATATAAATAATTTTTTAATATGTGAGGGGAAATCTTGGATAAAATATAATATTACATTATTTATTACCACCCTCACCCAATAAAAAGTGGCCATGGGTAAGAGAAATACTAATTCAAATGTAAAATTATTACATTTTACCTAATATTTCCCATCACACTTTAGCCGAAAGATTACATTTCACTCAATATTCCCTCTCACTTGTGCTAATTTTAATTTTATAGTTGAGTTTGTTTACTTTCAAACTTCAAATATAAAAAAATAAAATTACAATAAAAAGTGGACTAGTTGAATGGGTAAAATGTAATATTATAATATTGGATTTTACCCAATATAACTAATAAAAAGTGGATGGAAGTAGGAAAAAATATTAGATAAAACGTAATAATGACATTTTTCCTAACATATCAATAAAAATGTTTTACCTTTATAGGGTACATGGATTCAAAGTCATCAATTTCTACACCTAATTATGTATCCAAATATAACATCAAATTAAGATGGATTTAGGTTAGATTAATTTCTCATATTTCAATGAATATTAAAAAGGTTTTACATTTACAAGGTACATGGATTCAAAGTCATCATTTTCTACAACTAATTATGTATCCAAATATAACATCAAATTAAGATGGATTTAGGTTAGATTAATTTCTCATATTTCAATGAATATTGTGGCTCAATAACATGAGTCATTTTTATTTATTTTTTATTGTTTAGTTTTTGTAATTTCACTCAGTTAAAATGTTTACATTACATTACACAATTCTAGCATACTATAAGCTTTAGATTTGAGTTTACATATATCCCTTATACTAAAAAGCATATATATATATATATATATATATATATATATATATATAATCTTACTATATAAAGTTTGATGTAAAATAAAAATGAAAATTGAAGTAATTTATTTATAGTTAACATTGACTTTTAAAATAAAATTATTATTATTTCCAAAATAACTTTACACACAATATATCTCACATATACATATATTACTCGTCTATATATATATATATAAAACATCATCTCTTATATACTAAAGTGTAGAGTACCTCTCAGCGCAATTACTTACCTCCTTCAGATAAAACGAAATATATGAAACACCTCTCACACACTCTACACTCTATAAATAGAAAGGACTACTCTACTCTACACACTCTATAATAGTCCGGACTACATGAAACATCTCTCTAAAAATAATGTGGAAACATTAAATTAACATGAAGTTGTCCAATCCTGAATAAATTATTGGAAAATTAAGTAAATTATTATTAGTTTGTACTATATAAAACATCTCTTTAAAAATAATGTGGAAACTTTAAATTAGCATGAAGTTGTCCAATCTTGAATAAATTATTGGAAAATTAAGTAAAATATCATTTTGTAAAATAGTGATGGTTAAAAACTTTTTTATATTTAAATTTAAAAGAAAAAAATAGAGTTGTTTTAAGAAATGATCCATTTTAATAAAAAAATAATTTTAATGTTTTAATTAAACTTAGGAAAAATTTAATCAATTATTAGAATAAAAAAAAAATTTGTTGTAAATATTTTATTTTAAAATATTCCTCGTATATATTAAAAAGTGATTTCAAACCTTTATTATAAAATTTCCACTAAAATTATAATGTTATAGAAAGGTTTTTCAAAAAAAATTCAAACAGATACATATAATTTTAAAATAAACCAACTAATTCTTCATCATTTTAAAATTAAATAATTGAAATTTAATATCACTAAATATTAACTCTTATCATTATAATATTTAATAATATTACATTTTAGTTAAGCGATGTTGATTAAAAATAATTTATCACTGATGACATAGTTTATATATATATAATTATAATGGAAGGCATTTAGAACCATCACATTCCTAAAAATTGAAAGATCTGCTAATAAAAACAAATTATAGTGTTCTCTCGGAGTATTTCAAACCAACTTTGTAGGAGTTTAGTCAAAGTCTAAGTCTCGATAAATTGTTTAAAGCAGAATGCAGTATTGTCGATATTGCAGAAGACGAAGCGTGAAGTCATCTTCCTACCTGCACGCCCGCGTCTCACTCACAGTACGTGGACTGTCTGGCTGGCTACAACTCCATGGTGCGATTGTCATCGCCATATCAATTTAAGTTCCCACATCCCACCAAGACCTTCACGCAGACTTCAATTGAAGTTGCATGCTGAAGTGAACACGGTGCCATTCGTATGGTGACTTCATGGTTAGATGGAGGATACTTTGGAATCGGATGGTTGTGAAGAGTAAGCCCCGAACTAAATGAGGGCCACTCACATTTTCCGCTTTATTCTTCATTTTAACATGAATATCTACGCTCATACATATAAAGTTCAACAAAAACTTATTTTATCCAAAGACTTTGTTTAATTCATTAACAAAAACTTAAATGCAGAAAAACCTTCTTCTACACTCGTTCTCTAAATTTTCATCATTCTATTTGCTTTGCCTTGCCTTGCCTTGCCTTGCCTACCCATAATAAGCCAAACAAGGTATGGGCAGCCATTTGTCATGCCCGTCAAACTGGTTCTGTAAGGCCTTCGGGTGACGGTGCAACGGCGCCGGGGGCGAACGCGGGCAGACACGCACACGGGCGCGCTGAACAACAGTTTGCAACGAGCTGCGGGAGAGGCTCGACATAATACGACGTAACCATGCTACGTTATGGAGTACATGAAAAATGACTAAGTGTCGTTTCATACGTGAACGTATATGTTATGAGGGCGTGGAAAGAGAGTTTATGTGCATGGCACGTGGGCATAAGAACATTTAACAAAGCCGACATGATAAACATGGACGTGAGGGTGTTCATATCAATATTTTAAAGGTCGGCCTAAAGTAAATGAGTATGGTAGCAAGCGTATATATATCCATAAACGCAGAGCTCATTTGGCTCACTCAACGCAGCTCGCATATCTCTTGAAGACTTCGCACAAGGTAAGAGGAAGTGCGCAGAAAGGGAGAAGTGCGCATCTCTCATGCGCACTACTTGGTGAGACTACGCACTTGACACTTCTTGTGGACGGTCGAAGGTTGGAAGGGTGTGCCGGGGTTGGTTGCAGATTTGTGCCGAGCTTGGGGTAGTGTTGTAGGTGGTCCGGGTGGACATCTTTCTACCGTGCAAGAGTGCACAAATGTTGTAAAGGCTGTCTATGCCTTGATTGTGAATAATTCTAAGTGTTGGCTTGAAGTCTGTCAAGCACACTTGTATTGTATTATTGAAGAAAGATTGATTATAATATATTGTTGGGCAGACTGTTCGGGGAGTTGCCCCTCCCTTTATACTTGTGTATTGTTCTCGGTTTATTGTTAATGATTAATGAATGAGAATGTTCTTTGTTGAAGTATAAAGGGTGACATTTTATTTGGTTATGAGAACACAAGTTAAGTAAGTTTATGTTGGAATAGGTGTAGCCCATAAACGTTAGTATTGTTAAAAAGAAAGCGTTCGGTGGTGCCGCACCTCGCCGGCACGGTTGAAAGACTACCGTAGGCTTGGGGGCGTGACAGTTGGTATCAGAGCAAAGGTTGCTCGTGGAAGTGCAGGATACCTGGTGAATGGTCGAGACTAGATCACAGAGGAAGAAAAAGCTGGACGAAATGGCAGCTGGATCTCAGGCCGGGTCTAATCATGGCGATACTACTATTGGGTTCATGGAAAAGATGTCGGAAAAGATAGAGAGTATGGAGATGTCTTTTAAAGAAGAACTCGATGAAATCCGAATGAGGAGTGACGAGTACAAGATACAAAATGAGTACACTGAGTATAGGTGTGCCCGAATCGAACAGAGGATCAAAGAAGTCGAGGAATCAAGGGATCAAGATCTTGCAGAATGTCGTGCAGAAATTGAGAACTTGAAGAAGACTCTTGAAGAAACAAAGAATGAACTTACAATTGTGAAGAGGGCCATGGGGCATTATTCATTTGGAGGAATGCCTCATCTGAAGGTCAAGGAACCAGAATCTTATGATGGAACAAGGAAGGCAGCAATTCTTGGCAACTTCTTATGGGATGTGGAGCAGTACTTGGAGCGGTTGAACCTGATTGATGGTGAGACACAAGTCAAGGTAGCTACTCAATTCTTGACAAAGGATGCTAAGATGTGGTGGCGAAGGAGGGTGGACCAAATTGCCAATGGCAGTGCTGATGACATCACTTCGTGGAAAGACTTGAAGAAGGCTTTGCAGACCCACTTCAGTCCTCAGGATGACACATGGGAAGCAAGGACCAAACTCAAGTACATAAAGCAAACCGGAAGCCTACAAGAATACCAGCAAGAGTATTCAAGTGCAGCTTTGGAACTTCATGACATGGCAGAAAAAGACAAGGTGTTCAACTTCATTATGGGATTGAAACCTTGGGCACGCAATGAGGTGAGGAGACAGAAGATTAGAACACTTGAAGAAGCTTTTGCTGCGGTTGATAGGTTGGTGGATCACCTTGATGAGACTTCTGATGACAAGAAGAAGAAGTCCGAAAAGCCGAAAGAGAAGAAGGATGATGGTGCTTCGAAAGCAGATGATGGTTCGAAGACAAAGAAGCCTTTGAAGTGTTGGATATGTGCAGGACCACACATGGTGAAGAATTGTCCCTCTAAACCAAAGGTGGCTGCAGTTGCACAGTCTGATGATGAAAGTAATGATGCTTCTGTGGGGATGATGCAGATACTTGGTGCTTCTGCTACTACAGAAGTAGCCTCTAAGGGAGACCCAGAAAGAAACAAGTTAGAGTATGTTCGAATGAAGGTTGGAGGTACTAATGTGATCACTATGGTGGATAGTGGAGCCTCTCACATCTTCATGAGCGAGAATACTGCAAGGAGGATTGGACTAAAGTTTGTACCAGCAAGGGCACAAATGAAGACAATAAATTCTCCTCCGATGGACATTCTTGGTGTAGCCGAGAAGGTAGATACTACACTTGGTGAATGGACCAGAAAGGTGGACTTCACCATAGCACGGATTGATGACTATGAAGCTGTATTGGGGGTGGAGTTTATGAAACAATTCGATGCTATGATTGTACCACATTTGAAGAAGCTCTACATTTATGATGGGAGAGAAGATGTACCCATTGGTGTGCCTACCATTGGTGCAACAAGACCTGATTGTAAAGTAGGAGCAATGCAAATGGAAGACAAGGAAAAAGTGGACAAGCGGTTGTCCACTGTTGAGGCAAAACTTGCGGAGCAGTCAGTGGTCATCAAGACACTTTCAGATAGCATCTTGGACTTAACAAGAAGGCTGGAGTTGGTGGAAGATGATGATGATGATGAGGTATATGTGAAACCGGATGTCCAGAAGGAAGACCGGGTTGCTTATCTACAAAGGATGGAGGTTGAGGATCCTGATAGATGGATCGAGTTGATTAGTGAGGAAGAGCCCTCAGGCTCTACTCCCTCTACATCTTCTTAGATAAGTAAGAAGATGGGCTCATTGCTAGCTGCTCATGGCAGTGAGTCCTCAAGCATATGGAGCAGGTATGATAGGTGATGGCATGTTGCAGATGAGATGGATAGAGCTTCCATGGACCTGAGCATGGATTATGGATGGTGAGCTTGGTGGCAGTGGTCACTAGGCCGAGACATAGTGGAGAAAGAGTCTCTACATATGTTGCAAGGATGTTTGCCTTGTGTAGAAAGGTCGACATCCTGAATGATGATGATCTTGGTGGAGAGCTACCGAGATGGTATGTTGTCGAGGACGACAACGATTTCAGGTGGAGGAGAATGTAAGGCCTTCGGGTGACGGTGCAACGGCGCCAGGCACGAACGCGAGCGGACACGCACACGGGCGCGCTGAACAACAGTTTGCAACGAGCTGCGGGAGAGGTGCGACATAATACGACGTAACCATGCTACGTTATGGAGTACATGAAAAATGACTAAGCGTCGTTTCATACGTGAACGTATATGTTATGAGGGCGTGGAAAGAGAGTTTATGTGCATGGCACGTGGGCAAAAGAACATTTAACAAAGCCGACATGATAAACATGGACGTGAGGGTGTTCATATCAATATTTTAAAGGTCGGCCTAAAGTAAATGAGTATGGTAGCAAGCGTATATATATTCATAAACGCAGAGCTCATTTGGCTCACTCAACGCAGCTCGCATATCTCTTGAAGACTTCGCACAAGGTAAGAGGAAGTGCGCAGAAAGGGAGAAGTGCACATCTCTCATGCGCACTACTTGGTGAGACTACGCACTTGACACTTCTTGTGGACGGTCGAAGGTTGGAAGGGTGTGTCGGGGTTGGTTGCAGATTTGTGCCGAGCTTGGGGTAGTGTTGTAGGTGGTTCGGGTGGACATCTTTCTACCGTGCAAGAGTGCACAAATGTTGTAAAGGTTGTTTATGCCTTGATTGTGAATAATTCTAAGTGTTGGCTTGAAGTCTGTCAAGCACACTTGTATTGTATTATTGAAGAAAGATTGATTATAATATATTGTTGGGCAGACTGTTCGGGGAGTTGCCCCTCCCTTTATACTTGTGTATTGTTCTCGGTTTATTGTTAATGATTAATGAATGAGAATGTTCTTTGTTGAAGTATAAAGGGTGACATTTTATTCGGTTATGAGAACACAAGTTAAGTAAGTTTATGTTGGAATAGGCGTAGCCCATAAACGTTAGTATTGTTAAAAAGAAAGCGTTCGGTGGTGCCGCACCTCACCGGCACGGTTGAAAGACTACCGTAGGCTTGGGGGCGTGACAGGTTCCCTCGGAAGGCAGCGTTCGAATTCTCATTAAACCCAGCAGCGCCTCTCAGATCATGCAGAAATTTCCTCACCAATTAATCAGTCATTCTCACTCCTTCTACATCGGTCAGAAAATGCCCGCGCTTTCTCCAAACGATCAATTGAAGGCGGGCAACATGTACATCGTTCTTCCCAGACATTTCTTTCAGTCTCCGTTATGGCTTGTATCGTTGACTTCTTTAATATCACCGCCTTAAACAGAACCTCCAATTACTTATCACGTTGGCTTCGAAGTGTCTAACGTGGCCTGCTGTCTGACAGCCGTTTGAAATAGAGAAGAGAAACATGGGCAGGATTTGCCATAGAGAAGAGAAACCTGGGTAGGATTTAACATGAGTGGATAAGATTAAATTTTTTAGTGGAAATATTTTTAAAATTTAAAATATAAAGCGTTATAAAATATAAAGTGTTATTTTTTATTATTTAAATTATATTTTTAAAGTTAAATAAAGTATATATAGTATCAAATAATTTTTTTTTTTTTTTATATGAAGTTGATAGGGACATAAATTAGTCAACATAGATCTTCAAATAGTTCATTTAAATGTCTTGTTGAAAATTTTTTGACTAGTATAAGATTTAAACATCTGATTCAAACATTTTCTTTTACTTCTAACTATTTTATAGCATATTCATTTTTTTAATTATATCTCACATTATTCTCTATTTACAACATAATTTTTATTTTAAAGGGGCACAGACAGAAGGACAAACTTACACATCCCATCATAATGGATTGTAAAATAAGACTTTCAACTCAATGAACATAAACTTTGCAACAATCCTAAATTACAAAAAAAAATTATGTGCTAAATTGGTGAAGCCCAAAAGCCAACGTTGACCTCCTAAACTCAACTATAAAGGAAAAGAGAATATTAGTTACGAAAATTAAATAAACATTAAATTCAAAAAATTTCATTAAAAACCACTAAAACACATATATTTATCACTTTCTTACTAAAATTTGATAAAATTTGATATAGTGAAAAATAAATATCTCAATTTTAAACTCTATAAAAAAATAATTTAATATTATATTTCAATTAAATTATAATAAATATATTTTAATTAATTTTAAATTTATAAATGAATAATGATTACTTTAAAAAAATTCATTAAAAACTAATAAAATACATATATTTATCAGTTTCTTATTAGTAATAAATTATATATATATATAGAAAAATAAATATCTTAATTTTAAAATCTATAAAACAAATATTTTAATATTGTATTTCACTTAAATTATAATCAATATATTTTAATTAATTTTAAATTTATAAATCAATAATGATTAAAGATTTGAAAGTGCCAAATTTGTTATTATTCACTTTAATACAAACATAAAATGTTATTTATAAAATTGTTTTCTATTTTTCATCTTTTTATCATAGTAGATCCAATTGATTCCAAATTAAGAGATTATTATTGAGAAAATCTCTCAACAAAGTTTAATAACAAAGTTTAATCTGCCTATATATTAATGTAAGCGTTATTTTTAACTCTGTCTCTTAATGCTTACATCATTACATAATCACAAATTATATTTCATATATAAGTCACATTTACCTCATATGGTTTGACACTTCTGCCCACTTTGAAATCTTACTTACCACACTCTTTCTCCACCACAATCTTTGACCTTCCCATATGACTCATTTAAGGTACAACTATCTTTGACCATCGTTGACATACTTGTAAGATCAACAATGTTGACATACTTCACTCGTTGGGGCTTCTGCAATAAAAGTTGTTAAGTAATGAACCACTCTATGGACTTACCACCATCTATTAGATATTTCGATTTGGACTATACATTAGTTGCTAAACTCAATAAAACCTAATAAGAAAACTCAATGTTGCTCATTTTCTCCATGGGATTTTTAAACGAAGGTATCGCACTTTCGTGACAAGGGCAACAAAAAGAATTTCTGCCCCACCAATGAGCCTTATCAGAAAGGTAAAACACAATGCACCATTTTTTCTCTGGCCGAACGTCTCGCTGCATTGATTCCAGAGAGTTGATATATAGTGTCACACGAAATGGGTTGGCCCAACCACCACACTCCAATCAACAACAAATGCATGGTGCGGGAAATAATCTCATTCTTTTATGTATGGAATCATTAAAAGCGGGTAATGGTTGGTTGCTTGCCATTCCAATTCTTGTTTAGGAGATATTGTTAAAATAAGTTGATTACCCCTGTATGAGGAGTTGGCTAAACTTAGAGAGTCAGTGAACTGAGCGTTGAGTGTTGAAGGGTTCAGTGAAGTTGAGTTAAGTGATAGAATTAACTTAGCATTGAGTGTTGAAGGGTTGAGTCAAGTTGAGTTAGGTGATAGACGATTTTTAGTGTATGGTTGCATGTCAAGATATTTTAAGCAAGTCGATAGTTGACATTGTTAAATACCTTTCACCGGGTTCATTGTAATTATCAAGTTTTGTGTGATCAATAGAAGAACTGCAACTCGTGTGTTTTGGGTGAATTTTGTGTTTAGCTTCTCTGCCTTTCCAACAAATTGGTATCGGCTAAGGAAGGATCACAAGATCCGTGGTGCCTGCAGAGCTAGTAAGAAGAGGTCCAAGAAAAGAACGCTGACGATTTTTTTATAATTGCGTTGCAAATTTGTCGAACGGTTAAATTCCGCCCAAATTTCACACTTTGTTAAGACATAAAACCACGGAGTTTTCGTTTAAGTAGGAAAATTCCGGGTTTATTGACTCTGTGTTTTGGGTGAATTTTGTATTTAGCTTGTCTGCCTTTCCAACAAATAAGTATCTGAGCTAAAGAAGGATAACAAGATCCGTGGTGTGGTGCCTGTAGAGCAAGACAAGGACCATGAAAAAAAACGCTGACAATTTTTTTTTTTTTTAAATTACGTTGCAAATTTGTTAAACAGTTAAAAACCATACAAATTTCACACTTTGTTAGGACATAAAACCGCGGAGTTTTCGTTTAACTACGAACCTGTGAAAATCCGGGTTTATTGCGCAGGTTTTTTTTATATATCGGGCGTGCGCATCAACATGGAGTTGACCGAAGTAAAGCGTGACCGTTTCTTTTTCAAAAACTTTAAAACGATTTTTTAAAGTTGCGGTGGTTTAATATAAACCTCTTTTCATAATTCGTTTATAATGAGATTGGTTTTAAAGGCTTTTATGAAAGGATTGGTTTTAACGTGTTTTTATGAAATGAGTGTTTTTAAAGGCTTTTTTATAAAGTTAAACTTTGAAAGGGTTCTTTTTAAAAGGAGTCGTATTTTATAAAGAGTTAAAAGGTTTTTTTTTATACATAAGTTTAAACAAAATAGAAGCTGTTTTTTATTAAAAAACAATAGAAAGGGTTTTTAATAAAAAAATTAAAGGAGGTTTTTGAAAAACTTAAAAAAGGGAAATATTTAGGATTTTTTAAAGGAGATTTTTGAAGAAAGATGGCTTTCTCAAATTTCCCCTAGTTTCCACCGTTTACAAAGAAGATTATGATGTGTGGGTTATTAAGATGCCGATCACTTTGCAAGCTCATGATGTTTGGGATTATGTCCAGCTTGGGTTTTCAAAACCTAAGGATGAAGCAGTAGAACGAGCTTTCAATAATACATAGAGGGAACAATGGAAGAAATACCAGAAGAAGAATGCGCAAGCGTTGCAGCTTATCCAGCGGGGTGTGGACCGAGCAGTGTTCCAGAAGATTATAATCACGTCTTCATCAAAAGTAGCATGTGATACTTTGGCAACAAACAATTTAGGTATGGCCAAACTCAATATTGTTAAGTTGTAGAATACAGAGAGATTTTGAAAGTCTGTAGATGAAGGAGACATAAGACATCGATTCTTACATGAATCAGGTCATAATTGTTGTAAATCAGTTAAATATTTATGTTGAAGATATTAAAGATCAAACAGTGGTTGAGAAGGTCCTTAGATATTTTTCTACCAAATTTTATGTTGTAGTAGCAGTCATAGAAGAAGCCAAGGATTTGGCATCATTAACAGTTGATGAGTTGATGGGATCACTTCTGTCGCACGAGGCAAGGATAGACAAAAATAAGGATTCCACTTTAGAGACCGTCTTCAAAAGTCAGGTTTTTATTTCAAGAGGCAGAGGTCGAGGCATAAGTAGTTCGAGAGGCACAGGACGAAGCATAAGATATGGTGGTCAGAGAGATGGCCGAGAAGAGTATGAACATGAAAGTTGAAGCAACTACAGAAGCTTCAACAATAATCAAAGACTTTCGGTAAAAATCACATGAGAGAATTTTTTGGCCGACGGGTTTCGAACCAAAAGGTGTGGTTCATCATCAGGACCAAATGAAGAGGCAGACCATGGGAAAGGCTTAAATAGAGAACAGTGTAGAGACATAATTTCAGGTAACGGCTATATTTGAACAATAATGTTTATATATATATATATATATATATATATATATATATATATTGACTTGTGTATATTTTTATTTTATTTTATTTATTTTTCCATTAATTATTTTTAATTTAATTTATTTTATTTCCATTAGTTATTTTATTTATCAAATGATCTTGTCTCGATAAGGGTCTTCACTCGTTTTTATAATTTTTGACTCCCCTCCTTTAATGTTTGACTTTGATTATTTATTTAGTTATTTTAAAGGCTAGTTGTTTAATATAGTGGTTACTTATTACTATTTGTTTTTAATAAATTAATAAACTAATATCATTATTTAAATATTATTTTTCAAGAACTAGTAATATTTGGTTTTAACTAGCCGTTTAATATAGCCGTTACCTATTAATATTTTTAATAAATTAATGAAATAATATCATTATTTAAATATTTTTTTCTAAAACTAGCCATCGCTGTTACATATTAATATTTTAATAAATTAATAAACTAATATCATTATTTAAATATTATTTTTCAAGAACTAGTAATATTTGGTTTTAATAAATTAATTTAAATATTATTTTTCAAAAATTAGCTGTTTAATATAGTCATTACCTATTAATATTTTTAATAAATTAATGAAATAATATCATTATTTAAATATTTTTTCAAAAACTAGCCATTTAATATAGCTGTTACTTAATAATATTTGTTTTTAATATATTAATAAATTAATATTATAATTTAAACATTATTGTTCAAATATAGCCGTTACTTGAAATTATGTCTCTACATTGCTCTCTATTTAAGCCTTTGCCATGGTCTGCCTCTTCATCTGGTCATGATGATGAACCACACTTATTGGTTCGAAACGCGTCGACCAAAAAATTCTCTCATGTGATTTCTACTGAAAGACTTTGTTTAATTCATTATGGATCACAGAAGCTTGAATACAGAAATAATCAAAGAGTTGACAAATCAAAGGTGAGATGATATTATTGCAATAAATTTGGTCACTATGCTCGTGATTATAGGAAGAAGATAGCTGATCAAGGGAACTAGAGAGCTAATGTCACTACAAAGAGTACTAACTCCATGTTCCTAGCTTTCCATACCATGCATGAACCTTCTGCTAGTGTGTGGCCGTTAGACAGTGGTTGTTGTAACCACATGATAGGGATCAAGAATTTGGTTGAAAATTTCAATCAAGCTGTGAAAACATTGGTAAATTTGGGGACTGACAAGACTGTGGAAGTAGAAGGACAATGAGTGGTCAACATTCTGACTAAGCAGGGGGAGTTGAAGACAATCTCAGAGGTATATTATGTTCCTAGCCTCAAACATAATTTGATAAGTGTTGGTCAATTGACACAGAAATGATACAAAGTTATCTTTCAAGGTCAAGAATGTGTTATATATGACAAGCTGCCAAGTAAGAAGCTGATAGTGAAGGTGCAGGTGACGAGGAAGAAACTCTTGTCTCTAGTTATGAATTACAGTGATCAGGTCAGTTCTTTTATAATTTCAAGTTCTGATGATTATTGGTTATGGCACTTTCCATTTGGACACTTGCACTTTTCTGATTTAAGATTGTTGCAGCAGAAACATATGGTCAAAGGATTACCTCCCATCAAAGAGCATGCTAGTACTTGTGAGTGTTGCATCTTGGGAATGCCGTTATGAGGACACAGTTGATTGGTGGAAGTTGTTACTTTCTCACTTTCATTAATGACTATAGTAGAAAGACCTGGGTTTACTTGTTGAAGCAGAATTCTAAAACTTTTCCAAGGTTTAAAGAATTCAAAGCCTTAGTAGAGAACCAAAGTGATTGACAAATCAAGGTATTGAGGTCAAATTATGGTGGAGAATATGATTCAAAGGCATTCCATGACTACTGCAAACAACATGGAATCAGAAGACACAACGCATGGTCAGAATGTTGACCACTCCTTTGCCATAGAATTCTAAACCTTTTCCAAGGTTTAAAGAATTCAAAGCCTTAGCAGAGAACCAAAGTGATTGACAAATCAAGGTATTGAGGTCAGATTGTGGTGGAGAATATGATTCAAAGGCATTCCATGACTACTGCAAACAACATGGAATCAGAAGAAAATTTACAACCTGACACACCGCAATAGAATGGTGTAGTAGAGAAAAAGAACATGACAATTATGAACATGGTAAGAAGCATGTTGAAAGGAAGAAACTCGTCTAATGATTATTGGGCAGAAGTAGTTTCATGTGTTATTTATGTGATAAACAGATCTCCTACAAAGAGTGTGATGAACAAAGTACCAAAACAAGCATGGTCAGGTATGTCTTGTAGGATATCTCATCTCAGAGTATTTGGATGTGTGTGGCTGTTAGACAGTGGTTGCAGTAACCACATGATAGGAAACAAGAATTTCGTTGCAAATTTCTATCAATATGTGAAAACAGAGGTAAATTTGGGGACTGATAAGACTGTGGATTTAGATGGCAAAGGAGTCGTCAACATTCTGACCAAGTAGGGGAGGCTGAAGACAATCTTAGAGGTATATTATGTTCCTAGTCTCAATCATAATTTGACAAGTGTTGGTCAATTGACACAGAAAAGATACAAAGTTATATTTCAAGGTCAAGAATGTGTTATATATGACAAGCCCCCAAGTAAGCAACTGATAGATGTTGGAATTATGATACAGGTGTTGTTCTTGATGGAAACTCACTGAGATGTATGATACAGGTGTTGTCCTTGGTGGCAACTCACTCAAATGATAGATCATAGTGTAGCAGGTCAAGAGAGAGGTATACGCAGGTTAACCTTGATGAAAGTGCATATACACATGGATGAGTAGAACAGAAGACGCGTATACATACACACAGGTTCATAGAAGGAAAGGTGCGTACAAGTTGGAAAACTAAGTTTTGGTCTGTGGTATTTGGTCCCTAGTATTTGGTCCGAAGTGTTGACCCCAGGTATTGGATCCAAGGTATTGGTTCTACATGGTTTTGGACCATGGTATTGAAAGAAGCCTAAACTTATATAAGGAGAAGATCATTAGGCCAAGAGGGGCAAAAGAGCAAGTGATGAATATCTGATGAAGTGTGAGATCTAGTATGCTGGTTATGGGTTGGTGATGCTTTGCTTGATCTGAAATAAGGAGGCATCTATGTGGTTGATAAAGGTTGATGGACCGAGATCATGAAGACTAAAATGCATTATCATTATATGGTATGATTATGAATAGATATGAATACTGACGCATGTATTATCCTTTATATCTTATGTTCTGGGTATATCTGAAGTTGAAAATTGCAACGAAAGAATAAGTAATTATTTTCAGATATGTACGCGGGTTCTCTCTGGTGAAAGGGCGTATATATGCTGGTTTGACTCAGTCAAGTAGCGTATACATTATGAGAGTTGATATTTCAGGTTGTTGTTGGTTCTAGTGATTGTTGTAGAGTTCTAGGCTCTAGTCAGTGTTCTGGTGACTGTGTGTTGATGACAGGGTTTCAGTGATTCAGTATTGGGTGATTCAGAGATTGATGATGCAGGTATAGTTGATGATTGTATTGCTGTGGTGATTGTTTTGTATTTATGGATCTAGTTTGAAAATTTATAAAACGTGGTCCTTGGAAGAAAAGAGAAGGTTGTAGCCTTCTGTAGGCTAGCACCTATGTACTAGTACATCAGCTAGTACAAGAGCTAAGGGGATTATAGCTCCCTTCCAGGAGAGTCTGGAGAACGAGAGAAGGTTGTAGCCTTCTGCAGGTAGAAGCCTGCATATTGGTATAAGACTGCACCAGTATAGAAATATTGTAAAAAGAAGTTTCTCATTAAAAGAAGATAGAGATGAATTGCAGCAGGTGGTTTTCACCCACATTGGGTTTCCACCTTATATCATGGTGTTCATGTGTGCTTCTTATGTGTGATGATCTGTTTTGTTTTACTGCACCTGTTTACTATTTATGTGGTTGATATTGTTCTGATGCACTCATTAAAGATCAACTAACTGATTCATAAGTTTACTGGATATATGCTAGTTGCATTAAACACAGTTGGGTATATATGCGGGTTGCCTTAACTGAAGTAGCATATATGAATCTGATAATGGAAATGAAAATAATATTTATTTTCTAATACTGATTCACCCCCCCCCTCTTAGTAATATTTCCAACAATTGGTATCAGAGCAGGTCCTTCAGAAGAAGCTTGATCGCTTGAAGGAAGATCCATCACGATGGGTAATCAAGAAAGAGAGGCATCCATCAGGCCACTAATCTTTGATGGGAGCAACTTTGTCTATTGGAAGATAAGAACCACCGCATATCTACAATCGATTGGAATAGATGTTTGGGGAATCGTGGAAGGAGGATATACATATCCATCAGCAATTCCTATAGATACAACAGAGAGAAAGCAATATGAACTTAAGGCCAAAGCTATTACTGTCTTATTGGGAAGTTTGACACAATCAGAATTTGTCAAGCTCATGCAGTTCAAATCAGCCAAAGAAATATGGGACAAAATCATTCTAAGCTACGAAGGAGATGATCAGGTAAAATGTGCAAAGCTTCAAACTCTAAGAATACGATATGAAACCCTTAAGATGGATAGTAATGAAAGCATAGCTAATTACTTGTTGTGTATAGATGAGATTGTCAATTGTATGAGGAATCTAGGTGAAGAAATTAAGGAAGTTGTCTTAGTTGAAAAGGTTTTAAGATCCTTGTCTATTAAATTTGAATCCAAAGTGTCTGCCATAGAAGAAAAGGAGGATCTACAGAAAATCACTATGACGCAGCTTCACGGAATCTTAGCTGCTTTTGAGATGAGAAAAGGAGGACCATTAGACATGAGAGAAGCCGCATTCAAAGTATCATTAAATGGAAAGGAAAAACTTAATGAATCAGGATACATCTCAGAAGAAGAAGATGAGGTAAATTTTGTCAAGAATCTTGAACGAGGATCTGGAAGGTTCAAAGGTAAGCTACCTTTAAAATGCTTTTCATGTGGTAGAGTTGGTCACTACGCTGCTAGATGATCTCATAAGAAAGGAAAGATGTCTGAAGAAGGTAATAGAAGTTATTATACTCATGATAAAAGTAATGACTCATCCAATAGTGATGAAGACATTAGACTTCTCATGGCATAAGAAAATAAGGATGTAGAAACAGAAGAAGTTCCCAGATTAAAAGAACAGCTGGAGTCAGTAAACAGAGTAAGGGAGCAGTTGTAGGATGTAGTAAAAGATCAGAGCATAACAATTCAGAGACTTGAATCGAAGATCCTCTCTCTAAAAGAATATCTTAAGGAATCAAAGAAGCAGAATAAAGAAGCTCTTGAAGAACAAGAACATGAAGTGCTCGAATTAAGGCAACAAGTGGAAGAAGGAAGAAAAGCTAAAGAAAACATAAGGAAGCCGTATCTGGAAAAGGAAGAACAACATCAGGTTGAGGTAAATATATTAAAAGGTAAATTAGAAGAAAAGGATAAACTGTTACGATTTCAAGACAGTACTAAAATTTTGGATGATATTCTTAGTAGTCAGAGATCCCCTGCTATCAAAACTGGTCTTAGTTTTTATGAAACTGTTGAAGGTGAATCTAGCTCACAGGGTGAGGAAAGGAATTCTAATACAAAATCTGAAATGATCAACAAGGCGATAAGTGGTCAACCCCAGCAGCAACCAAGGAAATCTTTTATTCCTAACAGTGGAAGTGATAGACGATTATTTCCTCCGATGAATAATGTTGAATGTTATGTATGTCATAATCTTGGACATGTTGCAGCCAAACGCAGAAGTAGAATGGTTTAAGACCGTCACACAGAAATATCATCATGTTCCAGGTATTTCAAGGGATATTGTTTTTCTTGCAATATGTTTGGCCACAAAGCAATTGATTGAAATAGAAGGAACATGAAACATGTAAGATGTTATGCATGTAACAAGTTTGGACATAAAGTAAGGAAATCTAGGAGAAAAATTAGAACTCCAAAGCAAGAGGATAGTACATCATCACAATTCCAGACAGAATTAGAGACAGAAAGATGTGGCATAACTCAGTTAGCTGACATAACAGACACAGGGGAAACTGAAAGTGTAGACCTTCGTTATTCCAATTTGCAGATATTATGAAGATAAGTCGCGTATATACGCGAGTTAGAAGCTGCAGAGTCGTGTATATGGAGCTCAGAAGAAAAAGCAGCAGAACAGACTCAGGAAATGGTTCGATCATGGTATATGATGGTTGGCACAGGCTCAGGGGGAGCATATACTTCAAATAATGCATTGTTGGAATTATGGTTAGAAGTCTTTGATGATGATGCTTATGTGGCTAAATGATACATCTTGTTGGTTGGTCAAAAGAATCGTATTGTAGGTTACAAGACTGGATGCTAATGCTTGTGGTGCAGATCATATATGGTATATGACTATCATGGTCTTGAATAGATTGTTGGTCTTTGTTATAAAGACCTTGCATGTGCTTAGGGGGAGCATGGACGGATTGGTACATCTTGGCATGTACAAAGGGGGGGCTTAATCAGAGATTGTAGTAGGTACTCAAGGGGAGTATGGACAACAGAATATATATCAAGGAAGAGAATATCTTGGTCTGCCCTTTGCCCTTGATGTCGAAGGGGGAGAGTGACTTGGTGTGGTTGTTGCCATCAAGTCCAAAGGGGGAGATTATTGGCATTATGATACAGGTGTTGTCCTTGATGGCAACTCACTCAGAGGTATGATACAGGTGTTGTCTTTGGTGGCAACTCACTGAGATGACAGATCATAGTGCAGCAGGTCAAGGGAGAGGTATACGCAGGTTAACCTTGATGAAAGTGCGTATACACGTGGATGAGCAAAACAGAAGACGCGTATACGTACACACGCAGGTTCACAGAAGGAAAGGCACATACATGTTGGAAAACTAAGTTTTGGTCTATGGTATTTTTGTATTGGTCCATGATATTTGGTCCGAAGTGTTGACCCCAGGTATTGGATCCAAGGTATTGGTTCTACATGGTTTTGGACCATGGTATTGAAAGAAGCCTAAACCTATATAAGGAGAAGATCTTTAGGCCAAGAGGGGCAAGAGAGCAAGTGATGAATATCTGATGAAGTGTGAGATCTAGTATGCTGGTTATGGGTTGGTGATGCTTTGCTTGATCTGAACTAAGGAGGCATCTATGCGATTGATAAAGGTTGATGGACCGGGATCATGAAGACTAAAATGCATTATCATTATATGGTATGATTATGAATAGATCTGAATACTAACACATGTATTATCCTTTATATCTTATGTTCTGGGTATATCTGAAGTTGAAAATTGCAGTGAAAGTATAAGTAATTATTTTTAGATATGTACGCGGGTTCTCTCTGGTGAAAGGGAGTATACACGATGGTTTGACTCAGTCAAGTAGCGTATACATTATGAGATTTGATATTTCAGGTTGTTGTTGGTTCTAGTGATTGTTGCAGAGTTATGGGCTCTGGTCAGTGTTCTGGTGATTGTGTGTTGATGACAGGGTTTCAGTGATTCAGTATTGGGTGATTCAGAGATTGATGATGCAGGTATAGTTGATGATTGTATTATAGTGGTGATTGTTTTGTATTTATGGTTCCAGTTTGAAAATTTATGAAACGTGGTCCTTGGAAGAAAAGAGAAGGTTGTAGCCTTCTGTAGGCCAGCACCTACGTACTAGTACATCAGCTAGTTCAAGAGCTAAGGGGATTGTAGATCCCTTCTAGGAGAGTCTGGAGAACGAGAGAAGATTGTAGCCTTCTGCAGGTAGAAGCCTGCGTACTAGTATAAGACTGCACCAGTACAGAAATATTGTAAAAAGAAGTTTCTCATTAAAAGAAGATAGAGACGAATTGCAGCAGGTGGTTTTTACCCACATTAGGTTTCCACCTTATATCATGGTGTTCATGTGTGCTTCTTATGTGTGATGATCTATTCTGTTTTACTACACCAGTTTACTATTTATGTGGTTGATAATGTTCTGATGCACTCATTAAAGATCAACTAACTGATTCATAAGTTTACTAGATATACGCTAGTTGCATTAAACACAGTTGCGTATACACACGGGTTGACTTAACTGAAGTAGCGTATATGAATCTGATAATGGAAATGAAAAGATTATTGATTTGCTAATACTGATTCACCCCTCCCCCTCTTAGTATTATTTCCAACAATTGGTATCAGATTAGGTCCTTCAGAAGAAGCTTGATCGCTTGAAGGAAGATCCATCAGGATGGGTAATCAAGAAGGAGAGGCATCCATCAGGCCACCAATGTTTGATGGGAGCAACTTTGTCTACTGGAAGATAAGAACCACAACATATCTACAATCGCTTGGAACAGATGTTTGGGGAATTGTGGAAGGAGGATATACATATCCATCAACAATTCCTATAGATAAAACAGAGAGAAAGCAATATGAACTTAATGCCAAAGTTGTTACTGTGTTATTGGGAAGTTTGTCACAATCAAAATTTGTCAAGGTCATCCAGTTCAAATCAGCCAAAGAAATATGGGACAAAATCATTCTAAGCTACGAAGGAGATGATTAGGTAAAATGTGCAAAGCTTCAAACTCTCAGAATACGGTATGAAACCCTTAAGATCCATAGTAATGAAAGCATAGCTAATTACTTCCTGCGTATAGATGAGATTATCAATTGTATGAGGAATCTAGGTGAAGAAATTAAGGAAGTTGTCTTAGTTGAAAAGGTTTTGAGATCCTTGTCTGCTAAATTTGAATCAAAAGTGTCTTCCATAGAAGAAAAGGAGGATTTGCAGAAAATCACTATGACACAACTTCATGGAATCTTAACTGCTTTTGAGATGAGAAAAGAAGGACCATCAGACATGAGAGAAGTCGCATTCAAAGTATCAGCAAATGTAAAGGAAAAACTCAATGAATCAGGATACATCTCTGAAGAGGAAGATGAGGTAAATTTTGTCAAGAATCTTGAACGAGGATCTGGAAGGTTCAAAGGTAAGCTACCTTTCAAATGCTTTTCATGTGGTAGAGTTGGTCACTACACTGCTAGATGCGCTCATAACAAAGGAAAGATGTTTGAAGAAGGTAATAGAAGCTATTATACTCATGATAAAAGTATGACTCATCCAATAGTGATGAAGACATTAGACTTCTCATGGCATATGAAAATAAGGACGTAGAAACAGAAGAAGTTACCATATTAAAAGAACAACTGGAGTCAGTAATCAGAGTAAGGGAGCAGTTGCAGGATGTAGTAAAAGATCATAGAATAACAATTCAGAGACTTGAATCGAAGATCCTCTCTCTAAAAGAAGATCTTAAAGAATCAAAGAAGCAGAATAAAGAAGCTCTTGAAGAACAAGAACATGAAGTGCTCAAATTAAGGCAACCAGAGAAAACATAAGGAATCAATATTTGGAAAAGGATGAACAACATCAGGTTGAGGTAAATATCTTAAAAGGTAAATTAGAAGAAAAGGATAAACTGTTACGATTTCAAGACAGTACTAAAATTTTGGATGATATTCTTAGTAGTCATAGATACCCTGCTATCAAAACTGGTCTTAGTTGTTATGAAATTGTTGAAGGTGAATCTAGCTCACAAGGTGAGGAAAGGAATTGTAATACAAAATCTGAAATGATCAACAAGGAGATAAGTGGTCAACCCCAACAGCAACCAAGGAAATCTTTTATTCCTAATGGTGGAAGTGATAGACGATTATTTCCTTTGATGAATAATGTTGAATGTTATGTATGTCCTAACCTTGGACATGTTGCAGCCAGATGCAAAATTAGAATGGTTCAAGATCATCACACAGAAAGATCATCACGTTCCAGGTATTTCAAGGGATATTGTTTTGCTTGCAATATGTTTGGCCACAAAGCAATTGATTGCAATAGAAGGAACATGAAACATGTAAGATGTTGTGCATGTAAAAAGTTTGGACATAAAGTAAGGGAATGTAGGAGCAAAATTCAAACTCCAAAGTAAGAGGATAATACATCATCACAATTCCAGACAGAATTAGAGACAGAAGATGTGGCATAACTCAGTTAGCCGACATAACAGACAAAGGGGAAACTGAAAGTGTAGACCGTCAATATTCCAATTTGCAGATATTATGAAGATATGTCGCATATATACGTGAGTTAGAGGCTGTAGAGTCACGTATATGGAGCTCAGAAGAAAAAGTAGCAGAACAGGCTCAGGAAATGGTTCGGTCATGGTATATGATGGTTGGCACAGGCTCAAGGGGAGCATATACTTCAAATAATGCATTGTTGGCATTATGGTTAGAACTCTTTGATCAGGATGCTTATGTGGCTAAATGATACATCTTGCTGGCTGGTCAAAAGAATGGTATTGCAGGTTACAGGACTGGATGCTGATGCTTGTGGTGCAGATCATATATGGTGTATGACTATCATGGTCTTGAATAGATTGTTGTTCTTTGTTATAAAGACCTTGCATGTGCTTAGGGGGAGCATGGACGAATTGGTACATCTTGGCATGTACAAAGGGGGAGCTCAATCAGATATTGCAGCAGGTACTCAGGGGGAGCGTGGACAACAAAATATATATCAAGGAAGGGAATATCTTGGTCTGCCCTTTGCCCTTGATGTCAAAGGGGGAGAGTGAATTGGTGTGGTCGTTGCCATCAAGTCCAAAGGGGGAGATTGTTGGCATTATGATACAGGTGTTGTCCTTGATGGCAAGTCACTCAGAGGTATGATACAGGTGTTGTCCTTGGTGGCAACTCACTGAGATGACAGATCATAGTGCAACAGGTTAAGAGAGAGGTATACACATGTTAACCTTGATGAAAGTGTGTATACATGTGGAAGAGAAGAACAGAACACGCATATACATACACATGCAGGTTCACAGAAGGAAAGGCGCGTACATGTTGGAAAACAAAGTTTTGGTCCGTGGTATTTGGTCCATGGTATTTTGGTATTGGTCCATGATATTTGGTCTAAAGTGTTGACCCCAGGTATTGGATCCAAGGTATTGGTTCTACATGGTTTTGGACCATAGTATTGAAAGAAGCCTAAACCTATATAAGGAGAAGATCATTAGGCCAAGAGGGGTAAGAGAGCAAGTGATGAACATCTGATGAAGTGTGATATCTAGTATGATGGTTATGGGTTGGTGATGCTTTGCTTGATCTGCACTAAGGAGGAATCTATGTGGCTTATAAAGGTTGATGGACCGATATCATGAAGAATAAAATGAATTATCATTATATGGTATGATTATCAATAGATCTGAATACTGACGCATGTCTTTTCCTTTATATCTTATGTTCTGGGTATATCTGAAGTTGAAAATTGCAACGAAAGTATAAGTAATTATTTTTAGATCTGTACGCGGGTTCTCTCTGGTGAAAGGGTGTATACACGCTGGTTTGACTCAGTCAAGTAGCGTATACATTATGAGACTTGATATTTCAGGTTGCTGTTGGTTCTAGTGATTGTTGCAGAGTTCTAGGCTCTGGTCAGTGTTCTGGTGACTGTGTGTTGATGACAGGGTTTCAATGATTCAGTATTGGGTGATTCAACTATTGATGATGCAGGTATAGTTGATGATTGTATTGCAGTGGTGATTGTTTTGTATTTATGGATCCAGTATGAAAATTTATGAAATGTGGTCCCTGGAAGAAAAGAGAAGGTTGTATCCTTCTGTAGGCCAGCACCTACGTACTAGTACATCAACTAGTACAAGAGCTAAGGGGGTTGTAGCTCCCTTCTAGGAGAGTCTGGAGAACGAGAGAAGGTTGTAGCCTTCTACAGGTAGAAGCCTGCATACTGGTATAAGATTGCACCAGTACAGAAATATTGTAAAAAGAAGTTTCTCATTAAAAGAAGATAGAGATGAATTGCAGCAGGTGGTTTTCACCCACATTGGGTTTCCACCTTATATCATGTTGTTCATGTGTGCTTCTTATGTGTAATGATCTGTTCTATTTTACTGCACATGTTTACTGTTTATGTGGTTGATTTTTTTTCTGATGCACTCATTAAAGATAAACTAATTGATTCATAAGTTTACTAGATATACGCTAGTTGCATTAAACACAATTGCGTATACATGTGGGTTGCCTTAACTGAAGTAGCGTATATGAATTTGATAACGAAAATGAAAAGATTATTGATTTTCTAACACTGATTCGCCCCCCCTCTCAATATTATTTCCAAAAATTGATAAGGTGTAGATGACGAGGAACAAACTCTTTCCTCTAATTATGAATTACATTGATCAGGTCAGTTCTTTTACAGTTGCATGTTTTGCTGATTCTTGGTTATGGCACTTTCGGTTTGGATGCTTGCACTTTTCTAGTTTAAGATTGTTGCAGCAAAAACAGATGGTCAGAGGAACACCTCCCTTCAAAGAACCTACTAGTACTTGTTGGTGTTGCATCTTAGGAAAGCAACATCGTGAAATTTTTCCAAAGGGAGTTGTATACACAACAAAGAAACCTCTTGAGCTAGTGCATACAGACTTGTGTAGATCTATGAGGACACACTCCATTGGTGGAAGTTGTTACTTCCTCACTTTCATTTATGATTATAGTAGAAAGACATGGGTTTACTTCTTGAAGTGGAAGTCTGAAAATTTTGCAGAGTTCAAGGAATTCAAAGCCTTAGCAGAGAACTAAAGTGTTCGACAGATCAAGGTATTAAGGTCAGATCGTGGTGGAGAATATGATTCAAAGGAATTCCATGATTATTGCAAACAACATGGAATCAGAAGACAATTTACAACCATGTACACACCACAACAAAATGGTGTAGCAGAGAGAAAGAATAAGACAATTATGAACATGGTAAGAAGCACGCTGAAAGCCATAAACTTGTCTAATGAGTATTGGGAAGAAGTAGTTGCATGTGCTATTTATGTGATCAACAGATGCCCTGCAAAGAGTGTAATGAACAGAGTACCAGAAAAATCATGGTAAGGTATGTCATACAACATATCTCATCTCAGAGTATTTGGATGTGTAGCTTATGCACATGTGACTAAGAACTGAAGAGGAAAATTGGATGATAAAAGTGAAAAATGCATATTTATTGGTTATAGTGAGCAATCAAAGCTTACAAATTATATAACCCTATCACAAACAAGACCATATTTTAGTAGAAATGTTGTGTTCAAAGAATAAGAGTCATGGAATGGAACTATAGACAAAACTGTTGATGCAAAAGTGTCGCTGATGGAAGAAGATGATGTAGCAGAAAATGAGCACAACAAATTTGTATCAAAGTGAAGGAAAGATCAGAATATCCATGGTCCTGCAGAGCCAGTGAGAACAGGACCAAGAAAAGAAGGTCGGCGATTTCAATAGCTTCAATTTCTTCATCCATGGATTGCACCCAATTTTCATATTTGATTGTTTCTTCAAATGAGGAACGTTGGAATGACAATAATGCAACATTTGAAATAACATCAAAATCATCATACATATCTTTCAGACTTCTCATCTTTCTCTTACCATTGCTTGATTCATCACTTGATTGATTTCTAGGAGAATCTTGATCTATTGATCCACTTGAAGATCCATGCTACTCTTAAAATCTTGGAGTCCTTGTTGGTGTCTTCAACTGTGATTCTTATAGGAAGTTTGGATGATGCACTTCTGGTTTTGTGTTCCATCTTGGTCTAGGTGTGATTTCATGGGCATCTAAGAAGCAACCCATTGTTACACTTTCGTCAGCAGGAGCAGAATATGTAGCAACAACTTCAGTAGCATGTCAAGAAGTCTGGTTAAGAAGAGTATTTGATGGACTCAAGAATAAACAACAAGGATCAACAACAATATATTGTGACAACACCCCAACGATTGCACTATCCGAGAATAGTGTGTTTCATTAAAAGAGCAAGCATATTGATACTAGATATCACTTTATTAGATAACTTGTGAGCAACATAGAGTTCACTTGAATCCTTGCAAATATAGTGATCAATTGGCTGATATATTTACTAAATCATTAGCAAAAGATGTGTTTGAGTTTCATAGAAGAAACTTGGGTGTTGTAAACCTAGCTGAGACATAGACCAACATGCATGTTTGAGTTGTCATGAGTCATGTTTTAGTTTAGCAGTGGTAATTAAGGGGGAGTGTTAAAATAAGCTAATTACTCCTGTATGAGGAGCTGCCTAAACTTAGAGAGTTAGTTAATTGAGCATTGCACGTTGAGTGTTGAAGGGTTGAGTCAAGTCAAATTAAGTGATAGATGACTTTTAGTGTGTGGTTGCATGTGATTTCATGTCAAGATATTTTAGGCAAGTCGCTTGTTGGAAAAGGTTAAATACCCTTCACCAAGTTCATTGTAATTATCAAGTTTTGTGTGATCAATAGAAGAGCTGCAACTGGTGTGTTTTGGGTGAATTGTCTGTTTAGTAGCTAGCTTCTATGTCTTTCCAACATATATTCCTAAAATATCGAAACCATTTGCCCCCCTGTTCCTTCTCCATGACTAGGTGTCTGCTAGCTATTCTAAGCATGCAGAGGCACTTCAAAATTGTCAAACCATATCAGCAACTTGCAAAATTTTGTAAGCTTCAATTTTGAATGCTGATGACATTCCCAGAACTAGAGCCAATTAGAATACCAGGGAACCTTGTAGTCTGGTGAAATTTTTCGGCCATCTTTCAGATGCGGTCCAGGCAGAAATCCACATTTTATTTTCCAGTCGTATAATGGCCTTGAGAAAAATTGTAAGCAACATCTTCTTTGCCACTGACAAGTTGCTCGAGATGGAAGAGTTTCTTGTAGGTTCCAGTTCTGATTTCATCAATTACAGTGGGCTCTAAATCGAGAAATACCACGTGAGGGACTTGCTTTGTTTCTCCTATCTCGCTGAAGGAAGAACGTAGTGGTTTTTGGCTCGACACGGTATTCCTTTCTGGCATCCTGGACTACAGTCCAATCAAAGAGAATCACACAAACAAAGAATCTCTATGTCAATCTATCCACGGTGTTATGTCGACTTTTTCATTACAAAACACTCCAGTCATTGTTGACAACGATCATACAAACACAACACATGAGCAACACTCTTACTGAGAATACAACAACACACAAATCTCACACACTAAATTAATATATTCTCACACTTTTATACCAATCTATGGACAAAAGATTCAGAAATTTATGACTTCCTGTCTTTCATGCCCCCTACAGGGAGTTAATACAGAGTGGGCTTTCATACCAACAAAGAAATTGGAATTGGATAAATAGTGCACAGAATCACATAAAACTATTTGTATATTATAATTCAAAACTAAAATACACCCATATGTATAGTATTCATAAAATCCAATATATGAAATTCAACATATTCCAAATTAGGAAATTATTATGGAGAAAAACTTTAACAAACTCCAATAAACGTAAATGTTATTTCACAAAATCACCAATTATGTCTTTTCAATTACAAAAAAGTGACAAATTATTTCTTCTTCCTCATATCACAAAATCACCAATTATATGTCTTTTCAATTAAAAAAAAATCACATCAAAGAATTCAATCCCTAAACATAAATAATTAAAAATCATTAAAATTTCCTTAGGATGATGATATAGTATTTATATAAAATAAGTACAACATATATTAAAATATACCACAAATATAATATCAAAATGCAAAGCATCTTAGAATCATTAAAAGATTTGCTAATGGAAACAAAGTATAATGTTCTCTGGAGGCATTTGAAGTGACATGGTTGCAACATGGTACAGGTTTAGTGAAAATCCTTTTAAGATTGTTTATGGCATAATGCAATATTGTTGATATCGCAGAAGACGAAGGATGACATAGTCGTCTTCATGCGTTGCACGCGTGAGTGTGTCTAACTCACAGTACGACGACTGGCTTACGACTGCGTGGTGCTATTGGCATCTTCATATAAATTTAAGTTCCCACATCTTCAAAGCAAGACTCTGAATTTCAGTCCCAATTTGTTGGAAATAATTACGCCCACCACAGATTAATCACCGAACACCCTGTCACCGCCATGACTTCTACTGCGTCGAAGAAGTGCCACCGCCATGATCTCTTCAACTTTCAAAGAGCCATCACCGCCTCAACCTATTCAGCGTCGAAAGGGCAAATTAATGGACTCAGTTATGACTTCTACTTGCGTCGAAGAAGTGCCACCGCCATGATCTCTTCAACTTTCAAAGAGCCATCACCGCCTCAACCTATTCAGCGTCGAAAGGGCAAATTAACCGACTCAGTTTTTGTATAAATTGAGATGAAGCATAGTCTGTATGTATAGTCACGGTTGTAACACAACAGTAGCTGCAAGGTATTCTAGTGAGTGTTGTAAGGCAGTTGTAGCTGCATACTGTTGTATTATTAAATGAGTAGTTTTTTTTTGGTTAGTAGCAGAAGCTGTGTGTGACTTATGTACGATGTGTTGTACTCTGATCATTCCTTTCAATTGGTATCAGAGTGTTGTGCTATGTCCAATCTTTCATCTTGTATCAGAGCGCTGTGCTCTATTCGATCTTTCATCTAGTATCAGAGCCAGACTAGCAATATCTAGTTCTGGAATTGAACATTGAAAATCGTGAAGGTTGAGTGAGTCTGTTCAGTTTGGAGTTGGTTTGCTGTGAGCCGAGGCCTGGATGGTGTTGCTGGCCAATCGAGTGTGCAGAAGTGTCATGTAAAGCCAAGAATCGGCCATTAGGCATGTGAAAAACATCTGAGAGCGTGAAAAACATCTAAGAGTGTGAAGTAGAGTAGCCATGGTAGCATGGCAAGTTGTAGCCTGTTCAAATTCTATGCAGTACCAATCCCAATCAACGCGGTGAACGATCTCCCTTGCATGGATTTCCATTCCTTTCACAATCTTCATACGCACATCATCATATTTCATATTGTTGCATGCCGAAGTGAACACAATGCATTCTTATGGTGACCTCATATTTAGATTGAGAATGCTTTGGATGCTTGTGACGGGTAAGTCATCCAACAAAAGGAATTTGAAGAAACCTTAGACTACGGCCACTATGATATTCCACTCTATTCTCCATTTCTACATGTGAATACAAAGTTCAATTAAAATCCACTACCGCTCTCATTCCCTGTATTTTCATTTTTCCCTTAGTTTTGGTTGCCATTAACAAACCAAATAAGGTATCTGCAGCCATTTGACATACCTAATGCAGGTAGGCAATAACGAAGAACCTGTCAAACTGGTTAGCTCAGAAGGCAGCGTTCGAATTCTGATTAAACCCAACAATGCCGCTCAGATCATGCAGGGATTCCCTCACCGTTTAATCTGTCACTCCCACTCCTTTTACATCAGTTAGAAACGCCTACGCTCATTTCAAATGGTCAAATGAAGGTGGGCCACCAGTACTGCGGTTACTTTTAATAATTTTTTTTAAGACAAAAGAATTTTTTTGGTTTAAAAAGTCACTTTTTATTTTTTAGTTATTTTATATTAAAATTTAATATCAATTGAATTGTCTTATATATAAAATTTAAGACAAAAACAATTTGAGAGAAAAATATTTTAAGACAAAACTTTATATTTAAGACAAAAACAGTTAAAGACAAAACTTTAAATTTAAGACAAAAACAATTTGAGACATAAATATTTTAAGACAAAAATATTTTAAGACAAAATTTATATTTAAGACAAAAACAATTTGAGACAAAAATATTTTAAGACAAAACTTTATATTTGAGACAAAAACAGTTTAAGACAAAACTTTATATTTAAGACACAGTTTGAAACAAAAATATTTTAGGACAAAACTTTATATTTAAGACAATGGCCACTTAAGACGAAACTCATTTAAGACAATTAACAATTAAGACAAAAACATATCAATTTGAGACAATATTATCTAACAACTGCAAAATTGACTTTGACAGTGCACCCTAAGTTTGTTAGTTTGTAGGCTACTACTGTCTCATGCGTATACCGAGGTCATTATTTCACTTACCATTCACGTTATCTTATATAAATACAACGATTTTTTGGGCTCTTCGTTTTGTGGTGTTAGCCGATTCTGAAGAATGAAACAATTTTTCCTTGCAAGATTTCTTGGACATCAATTTCACTTATGTCCCTTCGATCTCTTCTGATATGACTAGAGACAACTTGTCTGTCATTGCATTCGGCTAGTTACTTTAGTACTTACTATTGCAGAGCAGTTGATAAACTAACTAAACTGTGGACTCCTTCTCGTGGTTATGGGATTAAGCCTCAAGTTTGAATTTCCCTTGATAAGCATCCCCTCAGACTTTGGATCTAGTTCAGGGTAATCAGTTGCAAGAAAGATTGCAATGTGATTGGCTTACAATTGGGTGGAAAGTTGAAGTCCTTCCTTCATTTTTCAGTCATCATTAAACACAAAGATAAGTGTACATTTCTTATGTGTATTTCCTTATGGAGTGTGATATATATTGTTACATTGTGAATGGTGCAAGATTTTGAGTGTTCGTAAATGTAAATGTAAATGAATGTATGAGTTTTGATGCTCACTCTATCTTCATTACTAGAATGGTGTAATGCATGCACATGAATTTTAAAGTGTGCCTAGAATATGCTATTCATTATCATGTGCATGGTGAATGCACAATTATGTGTTCATATTGAGTCGGTTGATTTCTAAATTTATGGGTATAATTAGTTTAACGAATCCCTACGCTAGTTATTTTGTTAAGACAAAGAATTTAAGTATCAGGAATTGGGTCGTGAGTCTCCTTGAAACTATAGGAGGGTGGACGCACAACAATTGTAGTTTTTCTTTATGAACCTAGCATAGATTTCTTTTTAGTCCATATATAATATGTTTTCGAGGTCGAGTGGAAGTGGGAGAACATGACTTTGTTGACATGCTAGTAGGTCCAAAACCTAGGAGGTGTTGGTGAAACCACACCCTAGTGGAACCATGTTGTGTGTATAAACACCAGTCATAATCCATCGACCCGAGTAACCAAACATGAGGTAAAGGAAGGGTCTATACACTTGGCCAACTGTTGTTTTATTTTGGGTGAGAATCCTAAAGGGCAAGAGTGCGGTACAGGTAGAACTAGGAGTGTTGGGAACATTTTTAGCCACCCATTGTTGAAATATTTGTACTCTACAACACCTTAAGAGTGTAAAAATTAATATAAATTTGCTACTACTAATGTATTCGAACTGGAAACAAGAGATTACAAATTTCCTCTGTTATTATGAGAAATGGAAATCCCAATTTAGAAACACATGCAATGACATGCAACCATCAAAACAATAGAAGAAAACAATTATTTATAGGGAAACCCAACATGGAAAAACCCTTCCACTTCTTTTCATTAATCATATGAGAAGGAGAAACAATTACAATGTCTTGCTTTAATCCTAAAGCACACCCTGCACAATAAACATGTTCTCCTACTGATTGGACTGCTCTGCCTAACACTTAGTCAATTCAAGGCCCCAGCTTTCTCCTATTTCCTTGCACAATTCCTGAGGAAATTATCTCCTCAATAATAGGGGAATTCGCTATTCCCTTGTGTAAATCCCAAGTAATCGATCGCTTGCTTCAATGCCCATCATGTACACTCCACTAGTATACAATTAATAATTACAATGTGCCTTTTCCTCCACTTCAGTTTGGAAATTCAAATTTCATACATGTCTAGTCTATTTTTAGCTAATTGACGAGTTTGACTGAGAGATCATTGAGTTAACAAAAATTATACTACTCAATTGACCTTCAACTGACTTGACTAGTTAATTGAACTCAGTTAACTGATTTAAACTAAAAATAATTGAATTAGATTGCTAAATTTTATCAACACTACATGCGCAACTCTACTTCTAGCATATAACTAGAATTTAGTGAGTAAAGAAGTAGAAAATCGAATTACTAAATTTGACTAAGGAAAAAGTCAAATTTATCCTTTCTTGCTACATTTTCTAACACTCCCTCTTAGAAAGAAAGGGATTTTGAACCACCCATATCTTGCACCCATGGAATTTGAATTTTCATCTTGACAATGCCTTTTTAAATATATCTGCATCCTGCTTCTCAGTTGGAATGTAATGTAGCATCATAATTCTCCTATGCACACAATTCTACAAGTGATGGTACCTGATATCAATGTGCTTGGACCTATCATGAAATACTAGATTCTCAGAGAGTTTGATACAACTCTGATTATCACAATAAATCATTGTCAAATCCATCTACTGACTGAAAAGACCCACAAGTAGTTTCCTCATCCATATGGCCTCACATGTTTCTTGACTTGTAGCCATGTATTCAACCTTTATTGAGTTGAGTGCCACATACCTCTGTTTCCTACTATACCAGGAAATAGCTACAAACCCAACACTGAAGATAGCACCCGAAGTACTTTTCTTTTCCGATGGACTCCCTGCCCAATTTGCATCAGTGAAGCCTTGGAGCTTCACTCCCTTTGTCCTCTTATACCATACCCCATACTCAGTTATGCCTCTAAGGTACCTCAACACATGCTTTGTTGCCTTCCAATAAAGCTTGGTAGGCTTCACCATGGCTTGACTCAACTGATTAGTTGCATAACATATGTTGGGCCTTGTGTTCACCAGATACATCAAGGATCCCATAAGCTATCTGTACATGGTAGCATCTACTACCTCTCTTAAAGAAGCACTCTCCTTCCTCCAGTTTTTAGCTAGAGGTGTGTCCATAGGCTTGTTGTTCTCCATGTAAAATCTCTAAAGTATTCAGAGGCATACTTCCCCTGACTCACAAACATCTCACCATCACCCTGCCATACTTCCAGCCCAAGGAAGTAATGTATCAATCCCATGTCGTTCATCTCAAATTATCTTGTAAGGTCCTCCTTGCAAGACTGAATCAACTGCTCATCTCCTCTGAGTATCAAATCATCGACATACAATACCAAGATAAGCAGCTTTCCATATACTACAATGTGATAGAGGTTGGCATCTGTTTCACTTTTGGTGATTCCCAATCCACTGAGATATGTATAAATTCAAGTGTACCATGCTCAGGGTGCTTGTTTGAGAGCATACAGGGCTCTTTTGAGTCTACACGCATCTCCCAATCATATGTCTCAAATCCCTCTGCCTGCTCTATGTAAATTTCTTCGTCAACAACACCATCGAGAAACATGGTCTTCACATCCATCTTTCAAATTTGCGCAGAGAAAGGAGGTCACTTGAGAGCAACACTGGCTACATTGCTCTAATGATTGAGCTTAGAGAGACTAAGCCATCGTCTTTTGAGGAATCAATAGAACAACATGTATGGGTTGATGCAATGGTGGAGGAATATGAATCTGTTGGTCAATTTATTGTATTTGAAGAGGTGTCCTAATGGATTGAGTAGGGTATGATCTACATCGATTGGGGTCTATAATTAATAAGTGACATCGAGGTTTATCGATGTATATATTTTATCGAGGTTTTTTCAAACACTACTACATAAGGTACTTTTTGGTAATGATCTCTACTTTGGTACACATATAGGCAAGATTACAGAATGCGGGAAGTGTCAGCTGTACAGCTGACCTTTACATATATCAGTAGGATGTCACTTTATACTAAAGGCATCTGGGGCAGTGACGTGACATTAGCCGATGTTGATAAATGCGACTATTGAGGCAGGGAGTTGTGGTTACCCCAAGTCAAGTGTCCAACTTCTTCTTGCGAGGCTGCATATTTGTTTTCAAGAATGGCTTCGTCTAGGCTTACTTTTGAAGCGATAAGATGACCATTTTTTTTCCAAACCCTCAAAATGTGATCCTTTTCCAAAAATAAAAGGGTACAAGTGGCTTTTGGCTTAGCCTCCAGCTTCCAAAGGCCCTCTCAATGAGATTCAATCTTCAAGAAATCTTCAAACCTATCATCCACTAGCCCCTAAGCTCCCTGAAATGTGGGCAAGTGGGCTCCAAAGTGCAAGCTTCAACTCCAAGTCATTGTGAAAGTGGAAAGGAATGGTTCTAAGTGGAATTGCCAAAGACTTCAATAAACTATATCAATGGGTGAACGTTCCCCAAAAGGCACCTAAAATCAACTCAAAATAAATGTGTGGCCTCTGACCATCAATATACAAGTGTGAGGCTTGCATGATGTGCCAATCCTAAAAGCACGTAGCGCCTCACTAACCATCAACCAAGTAACCATGAACATCAACCTCAAGCCAAAGCTCTACTCCTCTAAGCCAGGTTCATAGAGAGTAGTCATTATAGTATGGGAATAATTCTTAATAGTAGGGGGTCAATTTATCCTATTCCCACTTGAATGTTTCAGACGATGGGGTCTAGTGCTTTAGCCACAACCCATCCCTTGAATTCTCTTAAGGTAGTTGGAAGGATAGGGAAAAATGGCCCAGCAAACACTCAACAAATGGCCCATCGATCATTTTAGTGGGTAAAAGGTACTTCAGAAAAGTTTCCATCTTACCCAGACTGGCTAGATTGAAATCCTAAGGGATTCATGTTCAACAAATGCATCAGACTTAATTGTGGATATTAATTAAAGATGATGTGCAAAGACAACTCGCCATGGAGTCCTTCCTAATAAGGATCAGGACAAATGCTATATTCTTGATTAAACATAACTTAGAAGATGAAGAGTATTGCCACTTGTTTGTTGAAGCTACAAAGGTTGTGACCAACTTGATCTTATGACTAACCAGGCACTACGTAAGGCATCCTAAGTGGGATGAAAAATGTTTGATGATATGGATATAGTAAGTACACTCCTTTGCATTAAGCCTTGCTCTGTATCTTTCTTGTACCCTCACTGCTTGTCAGATTTGGCTTCCTGTTGCTAGTAAAACTCTTGGGCCCTCGCTAAGAGGTTTGACCATTTTAAGCCCCTATAATTGACCCTTCATAGAAATTATGTAACTTGAATGTATTTTTGTCCATTTCAATTTAAATATAGCAGATCAGTTGCTAGGGAAAGTTACTATGCACCTAGTTCGTCATAAATTTATGTAATATTTCCATCTAAAGTGAGAAAAAATTACAATAAAAAATAGAATAATAACAAATTATCAAACTCATTCAAACCTTGATAGTAAGGCTGATACAACCCTATAACAACAGTAAATGTCTTTATCCTACTAGCTAGGGAAAAACAAGGAGGTAAGGTGCCTAGGTCAAGTAGGGCTAGATTTGAGTATTTTAGGGTTTGATAGTAGTTAAGGGTTTTTCTATGGCTTAGGATCAAACCTTAGATAAACTGTTAATTAGGATGAGACTTTGAGTTTTGAGAAAATGATAAAAATTATGCTAATACTAGTGCCTTACTCTAATCTAGGGTTAGGGAAAATGGAGTCAAAGCAAAACTAGGGCTAGGGCTTGAGGCTACTCAAGGAAGGAGAGTTAAGTCTAGCAAGCACAACTCCAAAAATAATAAAAATGGTTATCATAGGTTAGGATTTTATAAGCATGAGGTATCAAATTAGGGCATCAATCGACTAAGTTTTCCAAACTAGGATTTAGCCTTGATAAACTATGAGGGCACCTAACCAATACAAGAGAGAAGAACAAACATGAATAATCCCAACACATTTTGTTGTAGTCATCAATAAATGTCATCATATATTTATTACCATTTGCAGAAGGAACATGCATAGGGCCACACAAATCAAAATGAATGAGTTCAAGCTTTCTATGTGCTCTGGAATGAGAATCATTAAATTATTGTTTGTTGTGCTTTACTAATGTCTCCTAGGAATAGTTGGCAAACTAGTAACACCATTTTTCTTCAACAAATGAAGGTTGTCATAGTTCATCTGTCCAAATCTAGCATGCAATAAAGACTTGATGGAATTGTACCTTCATTATAATGATAATTGTATGAAACGTTGTGTGCATAGGCATAGGTCCCTTATAGCTTCAAAAGTATTTCTTCTTGTATCCAAGTCATGACAAGTGAGTGATCTGATGCTTTTCTAACCTCAACCTTTCCATATACAGTAGAGGGACATAATATGGCAAGAAATAATGCTAGGGAATATTGCAGTGAATAGGAGTTACAAAAGCAAAGAGTTGAATTGGGACTCCCCTGTTTGAGTGGGGGCATGCATAAGGAAAATACATTATACTAAAAATATTAAAAGTGAGATGCAATCAGACCACAAAAGCCATCTATCTTCAAACTAAAAAGTTGATATGAAATTTAAAAAACATATTACAAACATACTTCCTTTCGACATCAATGGAGTCACTTGGTGAGTTTTCAAATGCCTTCAATCCTGTTGGATGTCTTCACCTCTACATACAACATGTCACTTCAAAATATTTTGGTACAATGCTTTGCTTCCTCCTAGAGCCACTAGATCTTCAAAGAAATGCCCTCATCAAACCATTGTAACTAATCTACTAAATATTTGGAATTGGACACCATCCTCAACAACAATGCCAATTTGTTACCTACCAAACCTAGACTTCAAATATTACAAAGTCCCTTAACCAAGTGCAACCCTATGAGAACTTGGAAAGGTTTCCCATCAGAACAACAATGCTTCCTCACTTTAGGCCAATTCTATTCCAGCACAAGGGAGGAAACCCTACCAAAATTTAGTTTTATGGTATTTATTTAAAATAAAAAGAATGGTGGAATTTACAAAGACCAATGCCTATCCATTTGGGTGATGGAGTTAAAATCAAAGAGAAAAGGCTTTGAATATGACAAAGAAGACATAATTAAGCCATTCACTAATGTGGCTTAATTAGTACAAAACAAATTTTTGAATAACGAAAGAGTAAAAGGAGAGATTTGATTGGGGCTAGTGAGGTACTAGTGATGTCATTATTGCTTCTTAAGAGTTGGAAGATGGGAGCTTGGCAACATGAAAAAAAAAAGAATAACTAGGAACCCTTAAATAATATGCACCATCATAAACATGAAATTACCACCAAGTGATAACAAACAACCATGAACAACAAAGAAATAACCAAAACATGAACTCTTAAATCAAGTAGAGAAAGCAGTACAACATTATTATTGGAAAAACAACCAACAATACATCATTTTTTGATTTTTATTTTCCAAGAAGGTTAAGAGGACCAAACAAGTCTCACTTAAACTCATGGAAATTGTAAAAACGATAATTATCCATGGAAAGAATAGAATGATGCAAAAAGCTTACATAAACCCTCTTCCAATCCTCCCAAAGATATTAATCTAAGCTTGGAGGTAACTCCCAATATTCCAGCTATGACTTTGGAAAAAGTACCCTCTACTCTATTTATATCTTCCAAATCAAACCCTAATTCATAAAATAATATTTATTTTTTGCAAGTCGCTAATCCTCCTCAAGTAGAGCACTTCCTTTTGTCTTTTGAATAAATAAAATGGGTCCATATTGCCACTTTCCATTTTCTATTTCATGAAATACTTTTAAAGCATGAATTTTCTATTCATCTAAGGGTTTTCTTATGTCAACAAACACATGGTATCTCCCCATGCAAAAATTCTTCCAAATATGAAGAAAAGGTCTCAAATGATATGTACATTGAGAAATGTAGTGCAAGCAAGAACTTGTACATGTTTCAAAAAAACATAAATACAACAAGATAGAGAGGTATTGCTCACATTGAAAAACTGAGAGAAATAAATGCACAATAAGGATGAAATTACTAGTTTTCAATAGGTTGAAAGGAAATTGTACAAAGAATCAATACAATTATATGGATCTGTATGTTCATATGGAGCAATAAAACAGTTGTACGACTTATGCCTTTCTTTTTTGTGTAGATCGTATACCTCATTTTGAAATGATTTTGATGACCATGCAAATGTTATTTGAGTAGATTGTAGAGGTTTCCTTGAGGTATGTAAAGCTAATTTTGAAGAAGAAATTACTTATGTATCTAAAAAACTCTTTTATTCTTCAAGTACTTAAATTTTTAGTTATTGTGTGATTGATTCCATGATCTGAAAGTAATTTCTACATTATATTAGATTTAGCAATTTATCTATTTAACTAGGATCATATGGATAATAGTCACCTAGGGTTGAATTTTTGTAATGTACTTAACCCCAAATACATCAAAAGGTAAATTATGCCTCCAAATATGTGAAAATGTGTCTGAAATTTTGTAATGGGATGTTAGGTTTTGAGCAAGCCTCGACGAAATTTAGGGCTTCAATCGAGAAATCTGGTGAAAGAGATAGTTGTTCGGTCAAATCTGTTGATATTTTTGTCAGGATCTCGGATGGCGCCTCCTTATGCTGCAGGGAGGAGGCAGACTCATTGGTTCCGGAAAAGTTTGGGGAAAAGGGAATCCCTTCTGTGATATTTTCCAGTGATGCAAAATTTTTTTAGTTTGGTGTCACTTCCATCTCCATTCCAAGCTACTAAGGTGGAGGGTTTGTCTAGATGGAGATATTCTCTGTCGGGTCTTCCAAGTAATCTATCAATTCCTCCTCCATAACTATATCTTCTAGACACTATCGAGCCTTTCAAGGGAGTAAAAAATAAAATTGTCATAGAAAAATACCTTAACCTATGGACACAACGCAAACCCTAACCCCCACCTAGCCACAATGCACGACATTAACTCCTTGATCCATTAGGGAAGACCACCGACCAGGGCTTCTAGATGCAACCGCCTGAAGAGGTCCGACATCATTCCAACACTTATCTTATTCTCATTGTGGCTATAGTCATGGTGAAGCGCGCCAGAATACCTTGAAATCTGTTAGAGAAGACCGCATACCGACTACTTTGTATGCATAAATAGGTCTATTTTCATCACCTGTAAGAAAACCCAAACCCCATCTAAAACCTGTGATTTCAATAGTGGTAGTGATGCTAACCACAGAACCTGAGATATTTAAAACAATAATTTAGGATGAAATAATAATTTTGTATTAAAATGATCATTTTTGTCTTAAGTCTTTTTTTCTTAAAATTTTATTTTATGTTAAGCCTTTTTTTCAAAGCCACATGTGTTTGGCGCTTTTCAAAGCCTCTTTTCGTTAAAATTTTATCATTTTGTCCTATCCCGACTCTGCTTGTCTTTGGTGTGCCTGTGAAAGTTTGAGTCTTCTATTCTATGTGGTCTAGGGTCCTAAGAAGTTTCAGGTTCCTCTCCTCTCCTATTCGGGCCCTTAGAGATTATTTCCCCGTTTATGAGGGATTACCATGATAATCATGTCCTTAAATATCAGGGGCTTGGGAAGTGCCTGAAAAAATCCTCATACTTTCGCACTTGATTGGGGTTAATCACCCATATATTATCCTTTTACAAGAGATGATGATGATTGGAGACAAAATTTGGACCATTCTCCTTTGCATATGTCCCGAATGGCAGATATGTGATGTGGACGCTTTGGGTTTATTTGGTGGTCTTACGATCATTGATCCTATGACAATACTACTTCACTATACTTTTTGACCACCCGAAGCTTATTTTGATGTCTACCCTTCTTATTTCATGACAAGACTACCCTACATTAAGCCACCAAATTTCTATCATATCCATACTTATAGACAAGCACAACGAGGCTATATGTCCAGCTTTCCATGGAGGAAGATGAACCCAAAGGCATAAGCGATAATGGCTTCATCAAAGAAGACAACATGTGCCTTTATGACACAAAAATCAACCAAGAAAATAAGAAAATAAGAGAGCAAGAATACATTGATTACGGCAAGGAAAATAAATATCCGAAGAACATAGGTGGTCACAAGGTAGATGCTCTAGCATAGATGGATTCTAATGATCCAATCATCCCTAAAAATTACAGAGACCCAAAAATTACCTCGGATTCACCTGAACCTAGGCTTTTAAGAGTCCCAAATCAAAGAAATCGATGTCGAGGAAATGGACATGGACTCAGACAAGTAGGATTGAGGCTTCGTGCTAGAGGAGAAGCTTCCAGAGGCCAAACCCACTCAAAAGGTAGCTAACTACATTTTATCTTTATTTTTGAATTAGAAGAATTATTGTTTCTTACCCATGAGGAAATTCTGTTGGCTTAGGTCTCAAGTCCGAATGGTAAATATTCTTTCAAAATCACCTGGGACATTCGTGATATGCCATTTGGGTGGCGCAGACCATGGTGAAAATGCAACCTATTGGTTTGGTTAAACTCTGCTAACCACACAAATGAACCAATGTTAACTTGGGTGTCCTAGGTGAATCAATTGGGTTTCATATCATTCTCATTTGTTCACTATTTTAATTGTTGCTTTGTTTTCAATCATTCCTTCCTGGCCTTTTCCCATAATTCTAATTCCTTGCGACCTTATTAAAATTTTATGATTATCAATAGAGTGTATTTTTTGTGGTGTCATTAATTTAGGATGTTGTAAACACAATTTTCTTCTTAGATGTAAATTTTATTATAATAGGAAACAAGTGGAAAACAAACAATATAATGACATGTGCCCTAAACTTTGTGCCTTGCTTGGCATGACTTTTCAAGGCATGGGAAAAGTTGATAGAGGATTGAATTCACTATAGTTGATGTTGTTTTTGTGATTGATGATCTCAAGTTGAATGACATGTATAGATTGGAAGTGACTATATTCAGTGTTGTTCTTTTTATTGATGATCTCAAGTTGAATAGTATGTATAGATTGAAAGATGGTATCATAGATCAAATGACAATGGGATATTGAAAGCTAAAATAAAAGTTGATAGACTCAACCTAGAAAATGGAGTAAGTTTTGGACCAAGATTCAATTAAATCTATGCAAAACTGTGTTAATAGTGAATTCACTAGGGTTTTTGCTCCCAATGGAGAAATATGGCTAAGATAAAATCATTAGAGGAGAGTTCTTATGAATCCATTCTTGAAATTATCTTAACTTGCTTAAAATTCCAGGATGAGGTTCCTTCCATGGAGCACTCTTAGAAACTCCATAGACATAAAATGACGCCAAAATTAGGTTATTGCCTAGCCATTTCTGTCAAATCTTTGTCATATTTTCACAAAACAACATACTTTCGACGTAATATGAAATTTTATTCATCAAATTTAGAAAATACAGAATGTAATGATCTAATAAATCATGTAATACTCGTCATCTAATTAACTAATTACCTTTATTTTTTTTAACATAACATGATTATCTCATAAAATTTATGACAATAGTCACTAGAAACAAACCGAAAAACACAAAATAACAAGTATAAGTGTTCTCGAATTATTTTAAGTAACTCAAATGTAACATTAGTATATAATTATAATATATATAAGATACAAGGAAAATCATTATCATTGTGATATAGAAGGTTATAGAACAAATATAATTTTATCCAATGCTATGAGCAATATTTAGAAGAGCATCAGTTTCCATCAAATCCTAAGCTTAATCCTTATGAAAACATTCTACCTTCATAGCGTTGAACAAATAACACATAGTTATAAAAATTCGTTAGAATCTAGGTTCACTATTCTAAGGTCAACTTATAAAAGTTGTAGTTCTATTGTTTTTCGAATTATTATGCCACACAAACCGTAAAACTATTTAACACTCATCTTTCTCATATCTGCCCAAAACAACACACTTTCCCTCTAGACCTCGATAAATAGTTCTTTTTTCAAACCCATTAAAATACAAACAATCCACAACATGGATTTCATAGAGGTGTGGGTTGTTTGGATTGTGTATTTTGTGTGGCGCGTGGAAAACCCAAATCTACTGCTGTGTCAAGCCATTCTCTATGTCATGGAGGGCGAGAAAAAGAATCCATTACAACCAAGTCATAACACCAACATCCAACAAGCGAACACAAATAACGTGGGTAAAACCGACAAAGAAACATACCAGAAGAAGACTCAGCTAGAGCACATCCTTCTTCGTCCCGAAACCTATGTTAGCTCCATTGAGTAGCATACCTAGTCCCTATAGGTTTACGAATGCAATGAGATGGTTCACCAGAGCATCTCATACATGGCAGGTCTTTACAATATTTTCGATGAGATCCTCGTCAATGCAGTCGATAACAAGCAGTGGGATCCCTCCAAGGATTCCGTGAAGGTGACCAACAACATGGAGGATAATTGCATCAGCGTTTACAACAATGGAGATGGTGTTCCCATGGAGATTCACCAGGAGGAGGGTGTGTATGTGCCAAAGATGATATTTGGGCATCTGTTAATGAGAAGTAACTATGATGACTCTAAGAAGAAGACCACCGGTGGAAGGAATGGGTATGGTGCCAAGATGGCTAATATCTTTTCTACCAAGTTTATTATTGAGACCACAAATGGGAAGTGGCAAAAAAAGTACAAGCAGTATGGCTCAATGCTTATTGTCTCTGCTTTTGCTTAGTTTTGTATGGGGAGGCCCTCGAGGGTTTTTAGGACTTTCAGAGTAACGACATTTGAGTATATTTTTACTAACATGGTTGTTTTTCAGAAGTGGCCTGAGTTATATTCACTTTTTTTTCAGACTCAAATAGCTTTAATATTCCAGATGTGTTCATTTCTTGTTATGATTACACAACATATCCTTTCTTTTTATGGGTTTGTTTCCTGTTATCAAATTCCTTACCTGTTACTCAGCTTTGTTCGCTATTGTCTTTCAAAAAGGCTTTGTCTCAGAACATTCATACTAGGATGTGATCCCTTAACAGTGTTTTAAGGTCGAGAACATTTGATGACCTTTCTATGACATGGTTGTTTGTCAAAAGTTGTCCGAGTTATATTCTTCTCTAAGTCTCATTTTATCCATTTTTCTGGACTTAGATAGATTTACTCTACTAAACATGTTCATTTCTTATTAAGATTATAGAGCATATATTTTCTTTTATGGTTTTGCTGCTGTTATCCAGAGTCTTACCTGTAACCCAGTTCTGGCTACTTATTTTTGTTCCCTTCTATAAAGAATTGAATGGATATCCTGAAAGATTGAATTTTGTTTATACAATGCTTCATTCATTTCCACTAAAACACTAAAATCCAGATGCCAAAGGTGTTTGTTAGATTTTGCTTATGAATGCAAAGATCAGGTTGGTGTATTTCATATATTCACATTGCAATATTGAATGATGAATCTAAATCTTCAATGGTCCATGGATTGAATTTTAACTCATTGAGATCTCTGTTTGTATGGAATTGAGCTTAGTAGCAGTATAACAACTTTCAGTTCTATTATTAATAAAGTTTTGTACCTCTGGAATTGGAATTGGGTTAAGTAGCTACATAACAACTTTGAATTCTCTTCCAAGTCTGGGTACTTGCCTTTGATTTCTGGCACATAGGCAAGCCTTGAAAGTGTGAGAATATGCAAAAATAATCTCATGGGAGAAACACCCATTTCACTCTAAGGTCTCTGTGTGTCAGCAACAATGGGTTTCATAAGTGGAGTACTCTCCCATGGAAACCCAAAAAACTCGTGGAGAGAAGAAACCAAAAGAACTAGATGAATTAGGAACTTCCAGGTTTGGTGTCAAAGCTGAAGCCATTCCATATCCCTGCTAGAGTAGGATATTTCTCAAAACATAAATTGGGTTGAATATGTGGCATATGTAAAGGTATGGAAAAAGACACATGATCAAGAAATTCCATGGTGTTACCTCAGTTGGTTGATGTACTAACCACAATCCAGCAGACCATTCAGTTAAATACCAGAATGAAGTACCTATTTCAATGTAATTGATACGTGGAGTAGGGGTCTATGTGTCTTTACTGATGTTTTTTCTTCTTTTAAAAAATAGAGGGCATGGGCTTGACCTAATTTATTGGTAGGTGAATACTTTTAAAACCTTTTCCTTAACAATTTTTAGCATGATGAGTTTTGTTAGAATCTACCTTATGAGGAAATAAATGGTGCGAATGTCATGACCAATGTTTTGGCTGAGAGAGTTCCTACATGACAAAGATTAATGAGACAACAACACTTAAGGAAATATTTGTGGATTAGTTACAGGAACAACAAGAAGATTCTAATCAGAATCAACATTGTGAGAGCTTACTTGGATAGATTTGAAATTAATATTATTCAATAGAAAATTGTGGCAGGAGGTGATGTGGTGGTTGCACACGGGCTAGATTTTTAGTAGGAAAAAGTCAATGATACTCATCGAAAAATATAAAACTTCATAAATTCATCATAAAATAAATTAATTGAAGATAGACATGAGAATTCTTCTACAGGATTCAGAGTGATCTCAGGTGAACTGTGAAGGTTCTGTAGATGTGCTTAATGGAAACATCTCATGCCTAAATATGCAATCACCATACTTGATTCTAGTTCACCTATACATCTTCCATTCATCTTACACTACCAACACAGAGTTGAGTGCATGCTAGACATAGGTCATTTTGACAGAGGTCCACCTGTGCAACATATTTCTTAGAAAACCATTTTCAGTACAACATATCACATAATTTCAAGGTTGGTTTGTGACTACAGAAAATAAGTTACCCTAAACTCTTCAAAATGAAAGTAGAAACAGAAAAACATGAAGTAGAAAGAAAGGATTGGGGATTTATATGTTGTACATGACGTTTAAATCCTTAAGTTTTTTGTGTAGAGAACCATACAACATTGGACATGGGGCCTATAGTATGTCAGAAATTGCTATGTTAACATGTCTACAACACTTATCATATTGTGTTGTGATCAATATTCTCTCTTATACAAGAAATCCTACTAAGGTAGAACAACGAGGAACAATAACTTAAATGGAAACACTCTATCAATTTTTCCATGAACATAGTGGGTTACTCTCTGTTATGTTCTAGATAGATAACACTTTATCATTTTTTCCATGAACATAGTGGGTTACTCTACAATGTATGATACCGAATCTCTAAACCTATATGTTCTTGGTGGAGTAATTGGAATTTGGAAATGGCCATAATAGACTATAGCTCTTTTTAGAACACACAAAAGAAATGTCATTTCACTGCAAAAATAATACAAATTTTAAATCCAATATAAAAAATTTATTACAATATTGCCACTGAAACAAAACAATTTTTCTCAATGCCAAGCATCAAACATAATGATTGCATTTAACAAAAATTCAAAGAAAAACCATATAGTGATAACTTCTTTTTAGCAACCATAGTGTTGTTTGTTTTAACTGAAGCATTGTGAGCATATTTTTGTAATGTATCAATAATTATGAATAATTATATGTTACTTTATATGTTATTGCCATTGTTGAGGAATTTCATAAAGTTGTGTTTTTTCAAAACTTTTTTAGGGCTTTCCATGATGTGGATTTCCTTAGAGAATTTTTGTAGCTACCAACTATTATCTTATGTACTTATGTTTCTATTTCATGTTTGGTGAATTAGCAGGTGAGCCCTGTAACTAGCACACCACTCTCTAAAGTTCTTTCTTTACATCCATTAGAGGAGCCTAGCCCATTGGGTTTAACATTGAAGAAAACACCTTCCTTCATAGAACTTATTTAAATGAATCTTTCTCAAAGGGATTTGATAGTTCCCTTAGTTGTAGATAATTCAAGCCCAGAGGTGGGCAGAATGAAAGATCCAAAATGTGTGGCATGACCATCTATTGTTGACAAGCGCAAGGCCTCTAATTTTCTAGCCTCATTTTTGATAATTGTTTCTTGGGAAGTAATGTACAAGAATTAACTGTCAAGTTTCATATAAATTCATCAATTTTTTATAGCCACATATGGAAAATTGTAAAATTGTACAAAGTAACTCAAATTTAATGAATTTTCATTAACTTAAATGACTACGATGCCACCATATTTCAAGATACAAAGATTATTTGGTGGAAAAATGCTATCATGCAATACGTAAGATTGTTTGGGAAGTATTGGAGAGTGGTTTGAAGAGAAAGATAGAGGTTCGATGGTTAGATATAACCTCTTTGAGGGCCAATTTTCCAGACAATGAACCTCACACCTTAGAGATTGAAGTAAGTATCTGGGTTGTTTATTTTTTTTTGTCTAAAGTGATGTGGTGCCAAAGTGTAAGTATATTTGAAGCAGTATATTTTATTCTATCTCATCCAGGTATCCAGGCCTTCACTTTTCTTTAGGGATATAGATCTTTAGCTAAGGGAGAACACTGTTTGGTAGTTTTATTCTGACATTATAAGAGGCTACACCTCTATATGCAAGTCATCAACTCATTTCATAAGATATGTTGATTCAATAAGGTATTGATTTCCCAACAATTAAACATTGTATACATTTATTTGAATGGAATGTTCATCATGTTCTAATAATATCAATTAAAAATTCCATATCTTAAGTCAATGAGAAGAGAGGTTGCTTACTTGTATTGAAATGATAGGAGTTCCACCTTTTCAGCAGCCCCAATGAGGAAATGCAACTAGAATTGAAAGCTATTTGTTTAATGAGCTTCTTGCATTTACAAATGTTGTATATTTAAAATCTCAACACCAAGCTTGCTAATGGTACATGTTACAAGTATGATGCCAATAGCAAGTTGTGACCATAATTTAACATTCTTGGGAGCTTAATGTTACACAACCTTTGAAATCAGGAGATTAGCCAAATCATTATTCAATACTTGGATTGTAAATCCCATTTGCATAAAATGTGAATCCACCATGATAGGAGTTGAATATCTTCATGCAAGTCTCTTGAAATTCAACGTTAGACATATGTAACTTCTTTTACACTTTACAGTCTCTATCTCAACTTCCACTTAACTATTCCTACAGGCTGTGGCTTAGGAGGACGTGTCAATGCTCAATTGACTATGGGATATGAGGCATTTTCCAATTTGATAGTACTCCCAATCCTATAAAATATGTACAGAGCACATTATGCATTTCTTAGTATGAATTTTACTCCATGTGAGTACTTTGTGGGGTGCTCCATATGTTCTTGATGTTGTAACGTAATGTAATTTCCCATAAATATAAATATAAATATAAATTAAATTAAATAAAAATATTAATGTGATGAAATGTAAAGATTTTAACTTGGTCAAAATAAAATAAAAAAATAAAAATAAAAATAACAAAAAAACCCTACAAAAATAAAATAATAATAATAAAAAATATGACACATAGTATTGAGATCCCATGTTTTTGATGTGGAATATAGCATATTTAAAGGAGGAAATTAAACTATCCTAGATCCATCATAACTCTGGATCTACCAAGCACCAAGAGGGATCAAATCTCTTGAGCTGCAAACTTCTTTTAGGGTGAAAAGAGATTTGATCCCTCTCAATGCTTGGTAGATTTGGAGTTAAGATTGATCTAGGTTGGTTATAGATTAATTAAGGACTAAAATTTCATGACATGAAATCCTAGGTATTTCATCATAGGATAAGTATCTCTCACATGTTTCATACATATGAAATAGGAGTCTGCTCAACATTGTTGATCATGATTGTTAATTTTTTTTTGTATGATTTTCAGAAGTAGAGGGAAGTGAATTGTCATAACCTCTATATAATTTTGTTGGATGAGAGTTGATTCTGCAGGTTCCATTTTATTTTAAGCCAAAAAAAATTGCATTTGTATGTTTTGGAGAATACATTTGTTGCGGTTTTCTTAAGGAATACTTGATAGAAATTATGAAAAAATTCTACAATGTGATCATCGATTAAACCTGCTAAGTAAGGAAGGCATCATGGGTCGAAATTCCCCATATTTTGATTCTAGTGGTGCACTATCTCAAGAATAGAATGAATATACTTGTTATGGTGCAACACATGAGCATAAATATTATTTGTTTCCACATTTTGATCATTCAAAAGATAACTATCTGCTACCTTTCTCAAATATTTCAGATACCAGAATAGTTAGGGTTTCACCACTAGTCAAAGAAATGAACATCTTGAGTTCGATGATCGGGTTTTAGACTATCTACTACAAGACACACCTTCTCCCTGCTTAGGTATAAATATATTTTTTTGTTTTCCATTTGTTTTTCATTTATGCATTTGTTAAGTTTTCTTTCAAATTTCAACTAACGTAAAGATTTCAAAAGCTTTTGTAGAAGTATGTTATGGATTTTTGAGTGTGCATATGCATTACATCTATCATACCTATCTAATAAACTTAAAAAGTAATGGAATTTTGATAAATTCATTAATGTACTCACATGATAGTGAAGAAAGTGGAATCAATTATGCTAATGACCTGCATGTGAATGAGCAAATGAGATTTTTGGCACCCTATGGTGGTTTGGGAAATCAAAGCTCTAATTTGGTTTCACATAAATCCATGGATACATAAGTAAACTAAACAGTATCTAGCTCATCATAGATTAGGTGTCCTAACGATTTAGTTCCAATTGTTGAAGAGACCTAGAAAGAAAATAAAGTGATGCTTGGTGATATTGCACAACATTTGCTAAGTGATTCACTCTGATCAGTTGGATGTGATGAGAAAAAGGATATTGCATGTGTCAATTCAATGCATTCTCTTTTAGAAAATGATGTCTCTATAATACATGCATCCAATGGGAATATTGGAAGCTTAGAAAATTCAGGGGTAGGTCATGGTTTGGGGAGGCTAGTGAAAGGAGAAGATGATGGACAAGAGTGTGAGATAAACAATGCTATGACAAAAGAAGTTTTGAGTAGGGATGACAAAACTAATTCCGAATTGAATGTGATGGAATATGGTTTACATAGATTGTAAACTGTTAACATGTATTCCCAGGCCAGAATCATTAGTAGATTTTCTAGTGAATATTCCTTGAATTGCATATTTTCCTTATCATTTTGGTCATTCTCCTGATGAACTCATCACAAGTTCCAAACAATGTTGAACAAATGGATGGAACCCTTTTCATTGAAATGTGATTTCTCATGGTGATAGTGATAGAAATCAATTGCTGGGATCATGTAATTGTATTTCTTGTAGACTGTCATTGAAATATTGGTTGAGAGAACTGCAAGGTCCTTATTATTTTTGGGTTGACTAACATCAACATTTCGTTGAAATTTTTCTCTTGGAAGGTGCTAAGCATGGTCCATTATCAGCGGGATGTGATGAGAAAAAGGTTATTGCATGTGTCAATTCAACACATTCTCTTTTAGAAAAATATGTCTCTACAACACATGCATCCAATGGGAATTGTGGAAGCTTAGAAAATTTAGGAGCAGGTCATGATCCGGGGAGGCTAGTGAAAGGAGAAGAGGATGGACAAGATTGTGAGATAAACGATGATATGACAGAAGCAGTTTTGAGTAAGGATGACAAAAGGTATGAACTGAATGTGATGGAAGATGGTTACATAGATTGTAAATTAGCAACATGTATTCTCAGTCAAGACTCAGTCTCGAGGAAAACAAGTGCTACCATTTCTCTAGATATTCCTAAGATTAGACATCATATCTTGGGATTTTTAAAAACATGTTATTTACATGTTAAATTGTATAGCTCCCTTTTAATAGGCACATGTGCATGTCTTCGTTTGACTTTGAGAATCATAAGCATGATGTGGTCTTTTGCATTTCTTTTAGGCTTTAGCACATTTACATTTTAGAAACATGTTTTATTGTATAATCAAGTATTAGGTCTGGAAGATGCCATGTCACTAACACTAAGGATTTTTTTTCCTGTAATTTATAGTCAGATTTCAAGAGAGTATACATTCATGTTTTCAATATTGGTAATATTATTTTCTTATACCTATGTGATATTGCAAAAAATATATCTGATTTAATTTCTGAAGCTTTTCCATAGATTGAAATATAATGGATTCCTAGCTTTCCATTCAATGAGATATGAATTGGTCAAATACAATAAATTTGTGGATACATGTATTATTAATTTTGTGGATACATGTATTATTAATTGAAGAGTTGAAGTTATGATTGTGGATAAGGTGGTAATTTTTTTATTGTTTTGTTAGAAAGTGTTTTTAAAGCTTATACATGGCTTATTATTTGCATACCAGAACACAAGGGCCTTTAAAGAGGTTGCAATTATTCGTCATCCACGTGTAGGGGAATATGCCTTTGGTTTTATTACATCATCACTTGTCCTTCAGGTTGTTTCTTATGCTTTAGATATACTTGAAGTTGAGTTAATACTGAAGCATTCCACATGAATGTTGAAATTGAGTGGCAGATGGAAATGTTTCTTGCATATCTGCAAATTGATATCTAGTTGCAGATTATCATTATTGTCATAAATAAAACTCCATGTTTATTGGTAAACATGCAATGTCTTTCGAAATGCTATAGTTTAAATAAATATTATTTCAATTTGTATGGAAGGTAGTTCTTGCTTTTCTCACATTGTCATATGTAGTTTGTGAGTGGAGATGAAGAACTCTGTGATGTCTATGTTCCCATGAATCATCTATATATTGGTGACATTTTCCTTTTTAACTCTAAATATATTATTCAACCAAACTTATATGTTCATGAAAGCATAGGTTGGTAGTCATGCATTTTTCTTCCATTACTGTTATTATTTATGGTGTATATTTTTCCATGATATATTTCATTCTTTTTGGGATTTTGTTTCATAGATCTAGGGATGATACTTTACCCTCTTCTTTTCACTTTCCAAAACATGTTCTTTCCATTCTATTTTACACTATAGTTTGCAATAAAATTAGCTATCCATCCTTACTTCCTTGGAGGCGTGTGTTGTGACTTCATATCCCAACTTCATTGGAGACCTACATTGTGGCTTCATATATTGTACATTTGTAGTAGTGGAAAGTAATCATAGGAGGAAGGAGAAGGTTATTAATGTGGAATGGACTCCCAACATAGGGATATTGCATTGTAGTAGTAAGACCTGCAATTCTTATGAGCATCACATAGATAACAACCACAAACCAAAGAGGGCCCACAAGGCATGACACCAAAACCACTTAGTGATGTTAATGGCAGAGTGAAGGAGGATTCTATAACATTGGGAACCTGCACTCCAAAGGAATGGAATCCCAATATGGGAATGTGCCACTTTGGTAATGAGACTTGAAACTATTACAAACCCCATATATATAGTCATTATTATTATTTTTTCGAAGGAAAATCTCATGGGAAATCCAAGGGATGTTTCCCCACATTTGTGGATGATATCCCTTGTAAACCTGTTGACACATACTTTTTTGTTTAACCTAGGGGGATTTGGTTTAGAGCTTCAAAAGAAAATGAGCAACTGTTGGAATGACACATTTTAGGAATTTTGAGCATTTTCAAGGGAGTGGAGGCATAGTGCTTTCTCTTTCTTTGTCTTTGCAGAATCATGTGATTTCTTGTGGTTTGGATTCAGTAGGCATGTGTGTTTGGGTCATGCTCTTGATTTAGGACCACGTGATACATTTTTCTATTTTGTATTCCCCTATCCTTAGCTTTGAGCAAGAATAATTGTGGAATTGGATGGCCTCTTCTTTGTTGACAAATTAATGCATATTTAGGGGGGGACCTGTCATGTGCGAAGGAGACATGTGTGGAGGCAGGGTTTTATATATGGACTTTATATATTGTACATATGTAGCAGTGGTATCCCTTTGTCTATATTTTCTTTTTTTACTTCAAAAAATAGTGTTGGTGTTGCCCAAGATGCTTATTGCATGATAATCCTTTGCAAGGTCACTATTGGGGAAAATGATATGTTGGTTCAAGATATTATGAGATATGATTTATGTGCTTCCTTTAATTCTATGCAAAATGGAAAGTCCTCAAGATTGGATGGTTTTCCTTATGAAGTCTCTAAGTTCACGTGGGACTTTATTGGGGATCATATTTGTTGTTTAGATGTAGATGTTTTTTTCTAGGTTCCTCTTTGAGTCCCTCAAGTCTCAATTATGGCTTGATGAAGCCTATTCCTAAGAATGCAATGAGAGACTCTATAAGTGGTTGGTAGCTTATTACTTTGCTTACCATTGCTTACAAATTTGTGGCAAAGGATTTTTCTTTGAGGATCTGGTGAGTTTCCAAGTATGTAGTGTGACCGAAGTGGACTAGGTTTGTCCAGGGGTCTGGTCAGCCTGGGAGGCAATGGAGTGGGCCAGAGAGATAGGGAAACAATGCCTTAAGTTGAAGATTGAATTTGAAAATCCTATGATCGAGTTGGTTGTTCTTTCATCTTTAAGATACATTGATGTGCTTAGGTTATGATTCATAGTGTGTGGGTATAATGAGTGATATTTTCACCAATTCCTTGGCCTTCATTTTGTCATAAAGCCTTATCCCTATGGATAGTGTTACATTAGTTGATTCAATAGGGCCATCCTTTGGTGCCTTATGAATGAGGTAAAATTATTCCCCACATAAAACTTCAATGTGTTAACAAGAAAAAATAGGGAAGTATATATATACCAACATAGGAGCCCAAATGACACATATTAGAACTAGGAACATATGCTTTACTTTTCTTTTCTTCTAGTTGATGCTTTGCTCTAGAAAGAGTTATATCACACTTGGCAGGATACAGACTTGCATAAATAGCTTCCAACTGAATATCACACACAAATTCATTGTGTCATGTTTATAGAGTAATACATCAAACTTTTGCATGATATGTCATGAATCAATGACATGACAAATGTATATCATAGAGACATTTTCATGACTAATATCAAAGTACTGAAGGAAAATCTTTGCATCTTTTAGAAATAGGAAAAGGTTTTCTCTTCAATGAAGATGACCTATGCATAGGATAAAAACACTCCAGAATCTTATATGGGGATTACTTTTGAGAATATTTTACAAATTTGTGTAACTATTTATATAGAAAACCAAATATGATGAGTAGCATCAATGTGATGGAATATGAAATATAATTTATCTTCTGCAGATAATTATATCCATTTTTCCCAAATATAATATTTTACAAGAAACATGAAATTGAGGAAAGAATAACTAGTGATAAAATTAAAAAACAGATGTCTTTAAGTCATGAAGAATTCAATATATGGAAAATAAGAAATGAATCTCCACAGTTAAAAGGCAGCATAGTTTCCTTGAGACTAATAAGAATGTTTCCACGTGATCTACAGTAACTATAAAAATAAACACTTGACAATATAGGATTGTTTATAGCATCAATCATTGTGCTTTTCGAGGTACTACATGTGAACATGTATTTGATCAAAGAACACAAAAATTGGGTGTGAGCCTTTGAAGTCATGGAGGGTCGGGAATCATTCTAATCACAAGATTATATTTAGTAGGGACCTACAAGCTCTTGCTCCTTGAGAAGGACAACCATGCTGTAACATAGATGGCCTACTTGGAATATAGATCAACTGAGTACGTTTGATAGGAGGAGATTGAATTTCTTATTGCATTTTATGTTAGACTCAATTCATAAGTAAAATACTTCTCTTTAAAAAAAATGAAGTATTTTTACAGGAATGGCTAGTCAATATAAAATTTAGAAATTCTGTAAATAAACACCTGTGACCATCTGCTTTTGGTTTTCCCAAATAGGGATAGACCTTAATGCAAGGGTTAATAGCCTTATTACACCATGCAAGCCTTGAGACAAAAACTTATAAAGTTATAAGGTCTATGGATTGGGGTGTTGTATAAAATTAGGGTTTATAAGGAATCAATAGATATTCCATAAGACCTATAATATATATTGCTTGTTATCATGTTTTAACTACCTGGGTATGGCAGAGAAGGGTATCCCATTCCTTGGGTTGTGTAGGCTGACGGGAAAGAGAGATGGTCGGTTAGAATTGATGTAGGAGTTAACATAGTGTGAGTTGATGGGAAATTGGGCCATGTGAGAGGACTATAGCCATCCATAGTATAAATTTGTCCTTGTGGACTCACCGTCCCATTTTTACTAAAAATTGCATCTTTGACCAGATGAAAGACACAATGACCTTGATGGCCCATGCGACAACTTAAATATAAGCAGCCCAATTGTGCTTCTAAAATAAGAAAACTGTGATTTTATTTCAATGGATATTTTTTCTGCTTTTCGACAGATAATGAAAACCATGGAAACTAGAGCTTACTCCTCTTAGACAAAAGTGGCTTATCTAAAGGCCTTTCATTATTCTTATTTTCCATGGAAGCTTTCATGCTCAACACCTGACCCAATGATGTTATTGGCATGCCATTAATATTTTCTTGCTCATTGCTATTGTCTAGATCATTTGGATCAGAATATACATGGTTTTTCCAATTACTGACTCGGTTATGTGGCACATCATATCTCTTCACTACGGTAGATAAATCACCAGCTTTTCTATGTTGTCCATTTTGTGCTCTCCATTTTCTGAGCTGATCCTCAACTATTAATTTCGCTGCATTTTCTCTCCTTTCCTTCTGTGAGGAAAATTGAACAGACTCCCTCCTTCCTATTATCTCTTTATTTGCTACTTCCAATCTCTTCAATATTTCCCATTCACTATCCTTAGCTGCATCTATTTGGGCTACAACAGCTGCCACCCGCTTGTCAGCAAGTTCCTCAGCTTCACATGCCTCATTGTTCAGTGCAAAGTACTCATTAAATGAAAGTGTAACTGATAGAGTCCTGGCCTTGGAATATCCAACAATTGACTCACTCTGATTCATAGCATCAATCCTAGCAAGAGACAATACTTCTCATGCCTGAGCTACTTCTGCAATTTTTATAGCTTCTTGTAGCCTACTCTCTGCAGTTCTAGTACCAGCCTCTGATTGTGCAACTTCTTCCTTTTATTTGTGCATATCCTCTCTAGTTTCTTCAGCTTCAATCTTGGCCTTATCTGCCTCAGCAGTTGCTTGCTGTAAAGCTCTTGAAAGCTCTGTCATAGCTTCCTTGGATTGCCTCTCTCCATGTTGTCGTGATTTAATTTCTTGTCTTGTTTAATTCAATTCAGCCTCCAAAGAAGCAACTACTGCATAAGACTTTGCTACCTTTTCCCATGTTTCTTCTAGCATTGCACTTTCCCTCTCCGACTCTTCTCTCAGTGGCATTTTTTAGATTTTCTCTCATATTCTCTAGTTCTACTAGAGTTATATATTTGAATTTAGTTCTCTTAACCTCTCGACTCTTTGCAAGATCCAGGTCATCCACTGCTTTAGAGAGTGCATTTTCAACTGAATGCATATCTGCTCCTATTTTAAGTTCTAACTCTTTAACAACTGCTAATTCTAGTTTTAAGCTCTACAATAAAGAGGATGAGGCATCAAGATTTAACATTAGATCCTTAACCAGAACTACTTCATGATTCAACCTAATCAGTTCTTGGTTGACATGCTCTATTTCTTTCCCCCTCTCCTCAGACTCTCGGTCTTTGGCCATAGCTACAACATGTTTCTTTTCTTTTGTTTCCATATATAAGCTCTGAGCTATATCCAAGAAATTCTTTGTGGTCATAAATTCTATGGTTAGTGCATCTGCCTATTTCTGCACCTCTTCAGAAGCTGCCAATGCATCGATTGCATTTTCAAGAGAAATGTCTCTCAATTTAACTGAACATAGGTATTCTGAAATATCATGCTCAAGCTCCTGTTTGATAGCTTGTAGTTCTAAGATTACTAATGCATTTCTTTCCTTTTCAACCTCTAGTGTGTCTTCATAATGATATTTTCTTCATCCAAGTTAGCATTGTCCTTCTCCACAACTCATAGCCTTGCAAATTTATATTCAGCTGTTACATTCCTTTCTAAAATGTTAGCACTCTCAAAATTTAATGTTAATTTCTTTATGAGACACATCGTTTTGTCCATATCCAATATATCCTGCAATTTTTTCATATTCTATTGCAATCAAAAGTCTTTTCAGTTCTATAAGCTCTTCCTCTGTCTTTTGAAGCTCGACTACTACATACTGGCATCTTTGTACAGACAATTTTTGTGTTATTTTGTACCACCTAATAGAAAGACTAGAATCCCATCTTGTAAGTCATAATTAGAATAGTTGCAAGAAATAATGTTGAAGAAAACAAATCTTTCTTGAAGTTCTTCTTTAGAGTCATAATTGTTGTAATGTTACAAAAGTTACAAATTAAGTATCTTTCTTTAAACTCATATTTAAAATTGAATGATTTGAATACTTAATTGCATTCCCTTCTTCTCTACCATGTTCAGTGACTATCACAGTCATGTTGAATTCTGTTGTTGTTAATTTGTGTATATGGAAATGACTCCCATCTCCTGGTTCACAATCATGTTGAGTTATGTTCTTGTTAATTTGTGTATATGGAAGTGACTCCCATCTCTTGGTTCTGTCTGTATGTTAGTATGCATGGTTGTGGCTGTCTGTTTGTTTGTGTGAGTCGTTCTAGCTCTCTGTTTGTTTGTTTGAGTCATTTTGGCTATTTGTTTGTCTGTCTGTTTATGTTTCAATATGCATGTGTTCATTCATTTAATAGAGGAGGAGAAGGCATTGCCCAACTTGAAACTTCCTTTGGCTTTTCAAGGAATTGCATTTGGATGGAAGGAATGGGAAGGGAAGAGACACGAAGGCAGACACAGGACATTTGATGAGTGGATATAATGAGAATGTCACTGGTGCAACTCAATGTTTGCCATAAAAACAAGCTAGTGAACTGGAAAAGTCATGTATGGAGATCTTCGATCAATTAAGGAAACCGATGGTGAATTGATGTAAGAAAGTTGTCATTAAGTTGGGGGGGGGGGGGGGGAGGATGGGCTATAATGCCTCCATCTTTCTCCTATTGTGTCACCATTGCAAATCCTTCAATCCTATCCCAAGTTGTTTTTAAGGGAGGATGTTAGGATATGTAGACACTTAGGATTCAATTAAGATCAACTTGGTCTAATGTATATTTAGTTAAAATGTGTTTCTTGGGCACAATCTTGTAACTAAGCTGACATCCATGATTATGTTCTAAACATATAGTGATCCCAGTTCATCTTCTCCATGGTAGTAGCCGCACTTGATCCTTGCCTTAGGACCCAATTGATCCATGATCTCTATTTAAAGAGCGTGGAGGCTCATTTTCTGAGGATCAATTGTGAGATATATTCATGTAAATATATCTCTTTTTTCATTAATATATTACCTCGAGTGGCAATGTTGGTTGGAGCCATGGATTTTTTCCCTCTTTGCGGATTTTAACTACATAAAAATTGTTGTACTGATCTTTGATTTGCGTGGGAAAGTGTTTTTCTTAGGGTGTTCAACCTACGTGAATATATCCTATTTTTTAAACACATGGCCAATAAATAATAGTAATCTAATTTTAAGGCCACAACCAAGCTAGACACCAAATTGGTGTATGAGACCCCCTTGTTTGTGGGACAATGGACTTGTCTCCACATAGAGATTTGATTGCTAAAGTCTACGAAGGTGCACATACTCTACCATCCTCTGGATTTGAACTTGTAACCTGTTAGGAGGAAGCACATGCTTGTAACCATGAGAGAATCCACAAGATGTAATCTTTCGAGAAAAATGAGTCTATATTCTGGAAAGATTATTATATAAATGTAGTGTGAAGGAGAAAAGCTACAGGAGAACAAGAGGATTTGGTTGTTTATTTCCTATTCTTTTGTTTGGCTATGTTTTGAATGCTTCAAGAACATGGTTGGAAGGGTTGAGAATCAATATGTTTTGGGAATTTCTTTGTTATTAATATATATTTTAATAAGATCGTTTGAACATATCAATTGAAATACATCTCAACCTCTAGTTATTTGTTTTGTAGGTGATTCCTCCTGTAATCAAAAGTGCTCTCAGGTGTGACATGTGGGTGTCTGTATTATGTAAGAAGCTTAAGGATCGATGGTACTAGGTAGGTTATAACAATAGGACAGGATCGTTGTAGTTCAACAACATAGTTCTAGAATCTGTTATTCCACGTTGAATGCAATCAAATTTTTAAATGTGTTGTGACTGAAGTAGCTTATTTACTTTCATATATAGGTAGCTGAAGGGGAATTTCCAATTATTGCAGCCCATGGGTGAGTGTTTAAGCCTCAAATTTTTTTGTACCTGTATGGATTTTAGTTGTCTGTGATATGAGGCTTCCGTTCTTGTGTAAAGAGGAGAAGATAACATACAAGGAACTTGATCCTAGTTTTTGGGTGTTGATTTTGAAAGCACTATGTGAGATTCAGGTTGAGGTATAAAACATATTTGCATTTATATTTTAGTGGTATCATCAAAATGCAATGATTCTATTCATCATGCATTGTGACCAAGTTTAAATAAAGGCATGAATTTGATGGTATTTTACCTTTAATGTAATTTTGGTGATAATATATATTTTTAAATAAAATTGCATTTTTCCTAAGTAAAATTATTCTTGGTTGCCTCATGATCAACATCGCAGATCTGTTGTAGTGTTTCCAAAATAGTTCATAGATAACAAGATCTTTGTTTTTGCAGTCAAAAAAATCATTGGGTGCATGTTTGGTGGTGGCAATACTTGCAAACCATTACATCTATATCTGTGTTTTTTCAGATTCTCTTTAGTTTCATATTTTAATTACATTTAGTATTTCTGAGAATAGCTAATTAATGTGACCATTATCTTTTGGCCTTTCATACATGACAGTAAGAGGACATTCAACCCCATATCTATAGTTCTCTTAAGCATGGAGTTCAGATCTCAACATTTTGTAATGAGCGGATCGAGGGGGATTCACATGGAACTTCCTACTGGTAAAGCTGTAGATATTATGGAGTCTTTGATGTTGCATTCTTGTTTATAGACTGTTGTGATTCTCATGATTTGAAGTCCATCTTATCCTTATTATGAGTTCATTTGTTACAATTTTAGAACTTATACCCAAAGCCTTAATTGTTATAAGGTGGAGATTTTGGAAATAGATTGCACAAAAGAAACCAAATTTTAAGTATGCGTCTACCTGCTTTGTTGAGTGGGACCATACGTAGGGTCATTACAAGTGGCATTAAAGAGCCACAACTCTAGGGCTTGTTGTGCCAAACCTATCTTTTTTCTTCTTTTTGGTTCATTCCAGGTATTTTTATTCGAGTATTTACTATTGTTATAATTGATGTGTTCATCATGTTGTATTCTTTATTTGATTTGTTTAGGAAACTATGATAGATTGATTCTAATACTTATATGTTGGATTGGTTTGAAGGTACGAGGATGATTCCATTATTGGTCACCGTTAATACAGGGAGATTCAGAAGATTGAGGTAAAAAATAAGACTAGGGTAAATGTCATTTGTCCTTGCTAGTGGGAAACCATAACAACCAATTTTGATGAATTTCAAGTTGTAACGGTAAGCAATTTAGTATACAGACATCTTATCCTGTTCACAATTTTTATGATATCCATTGCAATTATAAGTTTAAAGATTTAGAATGTGAATAATTGGTGTGTTATATAATATATTTCATTCCATGGAGAATAAAAAACTTAAAATGATAAATAAATAAGTTGCTTCATAATGTTGGCATTACAAATACTGCATGCAAGTTTTGCAGTATAGGTGCATCTCCAACTAAGCATGTCTAGTGGAGAATCATGTCCACCAAGACTTTTTGAGCATGATTTCATGCTGAATCTAATTGTTTTCTCAGTCTTGTTTCCTTGGAAAGACCCTCTCCTTGGGGACACTCGGATAATTACAGACAATTGCAATGTTTTATGGCACACAATTTAGTTGGGGGATAATAGCTTTGTAGAAATCCAGGTGTAGGACTTCTTCCATGACGAACCTTCCTCTCGTAGCTATTAGGGGAATTGAGGATTTTGAGTAGGAATTGACCTTGCTTGTAAATGCCAAATTCAAAGTTTTTCATAAATATGTTAAACACCTTCCTTACATATCAGTGATCTAATTTTAAAAAAAAGTTAAAACGACATATATTAGAGATTTCAAAGTAGGCTCTAAAAGTTGTCTTCTTATTACAAAGCCTGTGAACTGTATCAAGAAGCAAAGAATTTTCATGGCTTTATAAAGCAAAAATACATCACTAGAGAAGTCTGTAGAGAATTTTGTAGCTAAGGTTCATGAAAGAAATCATTTGTATGCCATGCTGAGAAATGGAAATGGTCCAAATACCCTGCCCCATCCCTAATGCCTCTTTTGAAAGGTCACCAGCTACATTGTTACTATCCCTGTATTATGAGACAATAATGTGGGTCTCTCTCTCTCTCTCTCTCTCTCTCTCTCTCTCTCTCTCGCTATATATATATATACACCTTGTGGAAAGCCTTTCAAGTACTTTTCCATGATCCATTGATGGTAAATTGGTTAATATAGTGGCCCTAATTAGAGAGCTTAACTGTTAGGGGATCATGAGAGTTCAATCAATAACCTCCCCAACCTTTGGTGAGAGATATCACATTTGTCTCATGACATCTTTTCATACATGCCTTACATATCAGTGAACTAATTTAAAAAAAAGTTAAATGGACGTATATTAGAGCTTTCAAAGCATGCTCTAAAATCCGTGTGCTTATTACAAAACCTATGAACTGTATCAACAAACAAAAACTGTTCATGGATTTATAAAACAAAAATACATCATTGGAGAAGTATGTAAAGAATTTTTTTGCTAAGGTTCATGAAATAAATCATTTGTATGCCATGTTGAGAAATGGAAATGGTCCAAATACCTTGGCCCATCCCCAATGCCTCTTTTGAAAGGCCGTCAACTACATTGTTACTGTCCTTGTATTGTGAGACAATAGGGTCTCTCTCTCTCTCTCTCTCTCTATATATATATATATATATATATATGTGTGTGTGTGTGTGTGTGTGTGTGTGTATACACACAAACACACAGATCTATATCTATATCTATATATCTATATATATATATATATATATATATATATATATATATATATATATATATATATATATATATATATATATATATATATATATATATATATATCTATCTATCTATCTATATATATATATATATATATACATATACATATACATATGCATATATAATTTTTTCCTTTTTTTCGAAGGAAAACTTCATGAGGAAACCCACAGGATACTTCTCCACATTTTCATTGAAATCTTCAAAGAAATCTATCTGGAGGTCATGTGGCTTAACCTTTTTCTAGATCTGATGCTTTATCTTTGTCTTCTTACTGATCCTGTTTTCTTTTGATCTTCTCCCATGGGATTCTACATGTCTTTGCCTATGCCCTTTTCTTCCATAGCAAACAAAATGAAGAACATGATTGTGCTTATCCTCCCTCCCTCTAAAATGCTTTCATGTTTTCTCTCACTACCTCCACTGTTAGGTCCCTATACTACTAGTGTAACTCCTTATTGTTATTAGTACAACTCCCTTATTATATTTTTGTGCTCATGTAGTCCCCATATTGTTATTATTGTGACCCATAGAAGCCCACTACTTTTATTATTGTGCCCTTACATTATTATTGTTATGTCAGCTCTGATTATATTATGACCCCTTAGACTCCTATATATAGAAAGGATGTCTTGTCATTTGTATCATCCAATAATTATTCATTTGTGTAATGTAAAGGAGGTTTCCCCCTTGAAGAGGCTTATTTCTAAGGTGTTCATCTATCTTTTCTATCTTTTTGTGAGCTGGTTTCATAACATTTGGTATCAGAACTTTGGATTCTAGGGTTTCGTTGCTCCAAATAGGTTATCGTGGAATTTTCACTATAACATTTTTGCTGCGATGTTTAAGAATCTAACAAAAAAACCCATTTGAGATGAAATCTCACTAAACCTTGGGTCTGAATGTCAGATCTTGTCTCGCTATAGTTTTGAAGATATGATCGAAGGAATTTAGGGTTTTTCCAAGTTCCAAAATTTCATCTAAAACAGGTCATCATGGAAGTTTAACTATAACTTGTTTGCTACGAAGTTTCCGAAACAAAAAAGAAAAAAAACCCATTTAAGAAGAGAGCGGTCTAAACCTCGGGTCAAAATTTCATATCTTGTCTCGCTATATTTTCAGATATATGATCTGAGGAAGTTAGGGTTGTTGCAAACTCCCGAATTACATCTTAAACAAGTGACTGTGGGAAAATCGTCATAAATTTCTCTCTAAGAATCAGATTGAAATTTTACAAGACATTATAGAAAGAGGATGGAATGTAGTTTTTTTTGTATATTTGTGAGATCTGAAGGTCAACAAAGTGACACATGGCACTTCATACAATTTCGCTATTTTGAAAAGGTATATAATCAGGTCATCTTGGGAGATTGTGCATAACTCTTTCTTGGAGAATCCAATTTCGATTAGACAGGTGGAATTGGAAAGAGGACACAGAGGGCTACGATAGGTCATTATTTCAAAATTGGAAGATCTGAAATTACAAAGTTATAGCCGTTTCAAGATCAAGCTTCTAAAATCAAGAAAACGAAATATGAGGAAGTTTGATGGCAAGGATCTGGTAAATTGGATACTACAGGTGGAGCAATATTTTGATCTACATGAGGTGCAACTGTTAGAAAAGGTATGTATTGCATCTTCATATTTAGAACTTAACCAATTTTTATGGTATAAAGGGCTTTGTTCTTGTAAACCACTTGTTACGTGGTCAATTTTCATGGAGGAAATGATAGCACATTATGAGGATATAAAGAGAAACACCTTATTTAGCCAATTGATGAATATCAAACAAAAATGTTCAATGCCAGAGCACATTGAGGACTTCCAAAAATTTAATATAAGGGAAAATGATATTCCAGGGAAGCAGAGGATTGATGTCTCCATAGGGACTTTAAAGGATAACATTCAACATGAGGTTCGCCTTTGGGAATCTGATTCATTGGAGAAGGCATTCACGTTGGCAAGCAAAGTGGGAAGCAAAGTTATGGAAACAAGGAATTCTACCCCTCACAACTATAAATATGGAAGTTTTGTTTCTCCTAGCCTTCCGCAACCTACAAGGTTGACACAACAACAATTGGAAGAAAAAAGAGCAAAAGGACTTTGTTACAATTGTGATAACAAATACACTAAAGGTCATAAGTGTGCTGAGAAGAAATTATTTTACATTGATTATGAAGAGGAGGAAGAAAAGGATCAAGAAACATCAAAAGAAGAGGATATACACTAGGAACCAATGCCAGAGAAAGAAGAAATGAATTCAAGCATATCTTGTAAATCATTGGCAAGAATTACCACTCCTCAAACTCTCAAGATAGAAGGACATATCAAGAATAAAAAGGTTCAAGAAGTGAAAGATCACATCGAGAAAGCAGAAATGAATCCGACCATATCTTGTAATGCATTGGCCAGAATTACCATTCCTCAAACTATCAAGATAGAAGAACATATCAAGAAGAAAATTGTTCAAGAAGTGAAAGATCACATCGAGCGTCAAGAAATGAATCTGACCATATCTTTTAATGCATTGGAATAAATTACCACTCCTCAAACTCTCAAGATAGAAGGACATATCAAGAAGAAAAAGATTCAAGCAGTGAAAGATCACATCGAGCATCAACAACAAGTTCTCCAACTTTTAAAGGATAACGCCACTTTGGTGCAAAATCGAATGAAACAACAGGCAAATCAACATCACAGTGAAAGAAGTTTTGATGTAGGTGATTGGGTATTTTTACGGCTACATCTCAAGCAAGCTATTTATGAGAAGGAAATGTTGGCAATATTACATGCACTTAAGAAATGTCGACCTTACCTAATGGGAAGACACATCAAGGTAAAAATGGATCATGATAGCCTTAAATACTTTTTAGAACAAAGATTATCTTTAGAAGAACATAAAAGATGGGTCACAAATATGTTGGGTTTTGACATTGAAATCATCTACACAAAAGGGAAGAAAAAAGTTGTTGCAGATGCACTCTCAAGAAAGGATGAGGATGTGGAAGCATTATTTTGTGTTATTTCTACTATCCAACCAGATTGGATAAACGAAGCAAGGGATGAATGGAAGAAGGACGAAGAAGTGTGGCCACTCATTCAAAAGTTGCAGAAGATCCCAGTTCAAACAATATTGCCAGAACTTGACGAGGAAGGAAAAATGATACTAGAACCTGGAGCAGTTACAGAAACAAGAACCCGAAAGCTGCAGAATCAATCAATTTCAGAGTATCTCATCAAGTGGAAGAAATTACCCACTGAAGATTCCACATGAGAGGACAAGAATTTTATACAGAAGCATCAAGATCTACTCAAGCGTTGAGGACAACACTTTTTGAAGGAGAGGGGCATGTTACATCCCTATACTACTAGTGTAACCCCTTATTGTTATTAGTACAACCCCCTTATTATATTGTTGTGCCCATGTAGTCCCCATATTGTTATTATTGTGGCCCATAAAAGCCCACTATTGTTATTATTGTGGCATTACATTATTATTGTTATGTCGGCTCTGATTATATTATGACGCCTTAGACTCCTATATATAGAAAGGAGGTCTTTTCATTTGCATCATCCAAGAATTTTTCATTTGTGTAATGTAAAGGAGGATTCCCCCTCGAAGAGGCTTATTTCTAAGACGTTCATCTATATTTTCTATCTTTTTGTGAGTTGGTTTCATAACATCCACACTCTCCATGAAAGGCAATTTGTCTAAGTCTCGGGATACCCGATGATGGAGTTGTTGACTAATTTCCAAAAGCCAAACTCTGACCAAATGAATATGGAGTGCTTCCAAATGATGTGCTTCTCCCAAAGAATTATTCTTCCATTTTGTGCGAACACTGTAAAATATGTAGACATATTAGAAATGACAAGAAGTTGTATTATACATGTGTTTTACACTTCTTCTCTATTGTTTTATGCAAAACTCTATTACACAATATATATTCTGGAGTTTAAGCACAATATATGTTCTAGGGTTTAGACACACTATGCTTTGCAGCCATAGTAGTGACAATAATACTAGAATATTTCCCATCAGAATATCTTCCCATGGAATGCACAAGAATTGACCTAGTAAACCTTTTAGATCCAATGAATAATGACATAAATTCCGTTGAACATTTGCATTCTTATTTTCTATTCAACTATAACTCAAAAATACATTGGATTCTGTAAAAACAAAATCATTGAGACAATGACCCTTTCAGTTCCTTCCTATTTGCAGTGAACGCAGAAATTGTGGAATGTTTTGAGGGAAGTGTGTATGAAATCCATGTCATCTGAATCATTTGGAGACAAACCTGCTAACTTTGTCCTACCCAACAACTGTTTATATACATGCCCAAATTGTTCTGACTTTCCTTCTAAGAATACGGTATGGTAATACTCGGAATTGAGTTCACAACCTTCTGTTCTCTTAGGGAGCAATTGCATGCATAGGAGTTGTGAAAATGTAATGAGAAAGGTCATGGGAGGAAGAAGCAATGCCAGATATGTCTTTCAAAAATTGGAATGAATAGTGGGTAGGAGATGCCTCAGATTTGACATTGAACGAGGGGTGTTTTTGCATGCGTAAGAGAATCATCGAGTTAAAATAGTCAATTGTGATACCACTACCAACTAGGATGAATAACTCCACACTTGAATGAATTTATTCAACTCATAGCATGCATATATACAAGCGGAATTGACCTTTGGTTTCATGTTCTAAGAGCTCCAAATGACTCTTCTTATTCACCTATGACCCTTCATATTTCTCTTAGATTAATACTTATAAAGTTATTTACAATGTACCTCAATCCCTAAGGATTAGGTATCTAACATTTCCCCCTTAATTCGAAGGGGTTTTTTGTGAGTCCAAGCATCGTTCTCAACATTTCAATTTTTTCTCTTCCAAGTGCTTTGGTGAAGATGTTTGCAATTTTCTCATTTGAGGATCAATGTCTCAAAAGAATAGTTTTGGCTTCTACATGATATTGAATCAGATGGTACTTGGTGTTGATGTACTTGGCTCAATCATGGAATATAGGATCCTTGGCCAACTTTACTGCAGAAGCATTGTCAACGAAAAGAGTATAATATATCTGTTTCTACTAAAAAATTTATAGGTATTTTCTTGAACCACACAATATTTTTTAAACTCGCACTTCTTGCTTCCCTCCCTATTCTTAGAAGCTTTTTGAATATTCCACTTCTCACTTCTACTCTCTGCTCCCAACAGCCTTGAGCTAGATCCTCTAAGGTCTAGGGTTAAAACGTGAGCAAGATCATGGCAAATAAAACTACCAATGGGTGTGAAAATACACTCAAGGAATGGTAAGAACTGCATGGGTGAGCCAGGGAACTCCATGCAAACAAGATAAGAGAGTTGAGCAATTCAACATATTTAGAGACAAAAATGTTTTTCCTTGGGGATCTAGTTGTTATCTCATGTGAAACCTTGAGGATGAACTTATGAGGTGCCTTGAGTTGAACCATTGTGCTCGTCGCTATTAGATAGAGGACTTTTAGTTTCTAGCTCCTCCAAAAGATGGATTAAAAGGTCTGAAATTAGGCCTAGACTTCATCATTAAGGGCACCTTAGGCCTTATGATAGTGTTGGCAGGCTAGTCAGGGCCAGCTCAGGGAAGTGAGCATCATGGGACATAAAGGACGAGGGAGATGGCTTGAATAAATGCATTCACTACTAAACTTAACCAAAGAAGAGATCTGCTATCCTAGTTTTTAGAAGTATTCATTGTAATCAAGTGTCTTACAAATAGCTGCAACAAAGCATTAACATCTGAGGTTACATATGGCATGCCAACAATGGATTCAACCACAAGGTTGAGCAATCCCAGGTAAATATTTCAAGAGATTGTGGATGTGAGTCTTGGTGCCATTTTAGCCAAATCACATGCATACAATTGTCTTCTATTCAAAAGTACACCTTCAGGAAGAAACTCTAGCTTTTGGCTTATCTCTGTGTGATGTGGATTCTAATCCACAACTTTCACCCTAGAAGAACCAATCCAAGGAATGAAAAAATCTCTGCAAAACCTTAAACTATGAGTAGAGAAGCCTGTTCCTTCAGTTGATGCTTCTATTTATTTATAGAAAAATCCATGAATGACCTTGCTGGAGCATCCATGGAAAATTCCTGAAAATGTCACATACTGCAAGCCTTCTTTTACATTAATCTTTTTTCTTGGAAATATTTCAATTAGAAATTAGTTCCCTTATATGATTCAAGGTACATGCAATCTCTTTTCTTCTCACTGTTGTTTTAATTCTGCATAAATATTCTAGGATGTTTTAGTATGGCTAGTCCAAGAATTTGTCTTTGTCCACCATAAAGAGCTCCTAAAAGCTGACCACTTTTACTATGTACAAAACATGCATTGATATATAGACCATTTTAGTGGCTAGAATGAGTGATGAATGCAAGTTTAAATGTAACTTGCAATCTCCACCTCATTATTTGAGTATTAGATATTCTTTGGAAAAAATATCAAAGTATTTTTACCTCTAATAAAGGTGTTGGAGAATTTACATTCAGCCATGGAAACTTCACCTTTAAAATATTTTCATTATTTCTCTTATGTAAGTTATTCATATGATATCAAATTTTAGGATATGTATTATAATATACCCAAATTTCCACTTTGCAGATGCCTCTGATCTAGCACATTCGTTGATTCAACAGTTTATTGAGGGTACTAATTTTTTCTGCGACACTTTTGCGAAAGGAGAACAAGTAGTAGTTAGAGAGGAAAAATAGGGTTTTGTTTTGGCCAAGATGAATCCCCTACCTAGCTGAATCGTAAATGAAAGCTTATGAATCTTAGGGAGACTATTTCTTATTTGGGTAGGTCCTTGAGTAAATAGTTTTTGAGTTGTTGATTATTGGAGATGGATAATAGCAAAGTTTTAAGAAAGAAAAAATCAATCTTGGAGTAATATTGCTTCCAAGAAGATTACAATTGTTGATAAATTTCTAGCAGTGGGTCACCTTGGTTTCTATATTTTTTTATTATCAAGTAGCCTATAAAATGCTGGAACAAGTACTCCAAAAAAATTATTGGGCAAGTAAGGTGGGGTAAAAGATATTGATACGGTGCCTTTGAGTTTTTTGTAATTGCACAATACCAAGTGATTGTACATCCCCAACATTAGGAAACAGATGATTTCCATTGTCCTTTCCATTTGTGTAACATCTCTACAAAATTTCCATTTTTTCTGGGATTCCGTTAGACGTTGATATACTTTGTGCCTATAAAGATTTCCAATGTTCTGCGACATTTACGTTAGTGTAACTTTCTTCTTAAATTTAACCTCCTTTCTACATGCTTTAGAAGATATATAGAAACTCAAATTTCAATTGTATTTCACTTTCCATATTTTTCACTTGCTTATTAGCTTCCACATTCCCACTTCTATCGACGTTCCTTTGCACCTATTGTTGCAATTGCTAGTTTTAAAATCAATGCCTATATATGCAATTTCAAGGACTACCATAACTCTCACATAATTCTATAAAGGGTGCTAAATCAATGGAAGAGTGTCTGCCTTACAAGAAGGAGGTTGGCGGTTTGATTCCATTGTGTCCTAATATGAATTATTCAATGATATTGTAGTTTATTTTTAATTAAATACTTTTAATATTCGTTTATTTCAATGGTTAGATATTTTCTAGATTCATTATTTTATTTTCTCTAATGAGACAAAAGTGATGTTGTATTATCTTTGAATGTAATTTTTTATTGTCTCTAGAGAGACAATAGTTAGGATCAAAGATATTGTCTCTTTAAAGACAATATGTCTTTAATCCCAACTATTGTCTCTAGAGATACAAAAATGAAATTGTCTCAGGAGAGACAAAAATGCTTGTGTTATATATTGTCTTTATAAAGACAATATTTTAAGACAATTTAATTTGAGACACCAATATTTTAAGACAATTTAATTTGAGACACCCGCTTAAAGACAATATTTAAGACAATAGATAAGTTTTCTTTTGTCTCAAGTTAAGAAAATTTACCTAAAACTTGTCTTAAATATTGTCTTAAAACCCCCCCTTGTGGTGTAGTGAAGTAATTCCATCTACCCAACACTTCGGTCTTGGTATGGCTAGCTTCCGTAATATAACCAATGTCACCAAAAGTTCCGCTTACTTCCACTATTCTCTCTTTTTCTTTTTTCTATTCTTTTCACGAGAAGAAAGCGACTAACTTTCATTAAGAAAAAAAAAAAGTAATTACATTGTCCCTTCTAATCAGACTTCAACATTAATTACCCTTAAGAGAAAGAAACAACTTCTAAAAAACAACACTTAACAAAAAAATGCAAATATTGACCTTAGACACAGGATTATTCCTAGACAATCTGCTAGAATCAGATTGTCTATACAAAAATTACTTACTTCCTAAACATTATTCATCTAAAATCACATAAAATAAAAAACACAATGATAATAGACTTGTACAGAGAAGTCTCAACAGCTTTGGTCCAATGGTTAGGTGTGGATATTTGGTCCCATAGGTCTAGTGGTCCAATCCTGGGTAACACTATGTATATCGGCATGATTTATTCAATTGGAAAAAAAAAAGTTATATAGAGGAAAAACCAAAAACTTCAGAAGCTGCCTGAACCTGCGAGTGAAGAAAGCCTAATCCCTCCTCTAGAAAGTGAAAACTCCAGAACTGTTGACAGAACCATTGACAAAAAAAAATGTAACAGATTACTCTATGCAGAACATAACAACCTCTTTTGGAAAGGTTAGTCACAATTTTTTTTTCTCTACACATATGGGAGAAAGGCATGCCCTTGAAAGACTCCCTCGGGGCTCTAATTTCTTGCTTTCAATGGAATAAAGAAGGTATTCCAAAAAATAATCGACCTTGTGCCCATTCAATAACCGATTTCTATCTCCATCTCCTCAATTTCCAACCAAGACGTAGGCTTCAACAGTCCCCAATGTACTACCACTTCTGCTCTACTATTAGAACCAGCTCCCCCACACCAGGAAAAATAATAATCTGATAATGGCTAGGATTCCTTGCAATATAAGCCCCATACCCACACACCCACATTCCCCTTCTCAGGATACTCCGTCTAAGTAGTCCGTTGGCGATGTCAACCCGATTTCGTGATACATTCTTATTCTCTTGTGTGGCTTTGGCCTCCAAGGCCCAATTCGTTGAAAGACAACCAACTACTCACTTATCAACAGAGTACCCATAGATTTTATTATAAAGTTTATGGAGGATGGGAGGTTAATCATTGACGAATGTGGACATGTAGTAGTTAGGGATTCACTAGATAATGATGTGTTAGAAAACTGGAAAGAAAAACATGAATTGAATTAACTAGTAGCTCATAGGTGAGCAAGCTCCACATGGAGACCACACAAACTAGAGCATACATCTCATGTTACATTAATCAAAGATAATACAATAAATACATCTCAAAATAATAGGGAGGTGAGAACAAACTACTAGAGCCTAGGAACTAATCCTAACTTCAGAAGTTACGTTACAACCATGTAACCATTTCTCACTTAATACAATATAATATTAATTATTTTCAACTCTCCTCCTCAATGGAGAAAGGATTATCTTGAAGTCCTAACATTCCCCTAAACAATTCAAACTTCACTTTCGTAAGAGTCTTTGTAAAAATATCAGCCATATTGTCACATATTTTACAATATTCAATAAAAATTTCTTTTGACTAGACTTTTTCCCTTACAAAATGAAACTGAGTATCTATTTGTTTCATGTTCTTATGAAACACTCGATTCTTCACCAGCTTAATGGAACTTTGGTTGCCAAAATTTATGACACTCGCTTCTTTCTACTCTTCTCCTGCATCACAGAGAAGCCTCCTAAACCAGATAACTTCACATGTGGCTATGCATAGTGCTTGGTACTCAGCTTCAGCTAAAGATAAAGACACAGTGCTCTGCTTTTTGATACTCCATGTTATTACCTCAAATCTAATACTGAATGCATAACCCGTGATAGATCACCGATCATCCAGGTTACTTTCCCCATTAGAGTCTGAAAAACCAGATAAAGTAACATCATATGTATGAGTGTATAAAATACCATAATCAAAAGTACCATGAAGATACCTTAGTACACTTTTTTTCGCTACACAATGAGTTTCAAGAGGCTTAGACATAAACTGGCTCAACACACTAACAAAGTATGCTAAGTCTGGTCTAGTTGTAGTCAAATATATTAGACTACCAACTAGATGCCTATACAAAGTAGCATCCACCTCCTTAGAGCCATCGTCTTTGCACAATTTTAGGTTCTACTAGAAAGGTACTGATGTTGTCTTACACTGTTCCGTTTTGAACTTTTTAAGCAGTTCTCTGACATACTTCCCTTGAGTAAGGAAAGCATGCCCTGAGTCTCTCCACACTTCCAGAACTAGACAGTAATGTAAACTTCCGAGGTCTTTCATCTCAAAAACCTGTGACATCTGCAGTTTGATTTCTTTGATTAATTCATATACATTACCTGTTATAATCATGTCATCCACATACAAGGAAATCAAAATTATCTGCCCCTGCTGATCATACATGGTGTATAGATTTGGATCATTCTTACTCCTATGAAAACCATGTTGTAAGAAAAATGAATAAATATTCTCGTACCAAGACCTGGTTTCCTATTTTAAACCATAAAGGGCCTTTTTCAATCTACAAACTAAATGCTCTTTCCCTGGTTTAACAAACCCCTTAGGCTGCATTAAATAAACATCTTCTTTTAAATCACCATTTAAAAATGCAAACTTAACATCTAACTGGTGCAGTTTCCACTGATGTTTTGTAGCTACAATAATTAACATTCTAATAGTATTCAGTTTGGCTACATGAGCAAAGGTTTCTTCATAGTAAATTCCCCCTTTCTGTGAATAACCCTTTGCTATCAGTCTAGCTTTAAACTTTTCTATACTCCCATATGCATTAAATTTAGGTTTCTAACTCCATTTGCAACCTATGGGTATTTTTATTTTAGGAAATTCAACTAGTCCCAAGTATTATTTCTGATAATAGATTCAGTTTCTTCATTCATTGCAGCCCTCCACTCATGAGATTAACTAGCTTCTTTATAATTTGTGGGTTCTATAACATATCAAATGTTTGACATTAAAGCACAGTCTCTCAATCTAGTTGGTAGTTGAGTCTGCCTACATGAACTTCTCGGTAATGGACTCACCTCAAATCTGTCTATTTCAGACCTTAGAGGGCTCAACTTACTGATTGTATCACCTGCCTCTTCCTCTTTCTATTCTTGTTGTTGTTGTTGTTGCTGTTGCTATTGTTGTTGCATGTCCTCACCGTTTTATTCCAATTAAAAATGGAATGTGCCATTCTTTAAGGCTATTCTCCTTATTTCCTTCCTTAGTGTGCTCATGAAATAACACATCTCGACTCATAAAAACTTTATGAGTCAAAGGATTAAATAATTTATAAGATTTAAACTCAGTGCAGTATCCTACATAGATGCATTTCATGGTATTAGGATCTAACTTCTTCCTGTCATCCTTGCGAATATGGCAAATTATTTTGACCCAAAAACCCTTAAATGATTCACTGCAGGCTTATATCCATAAAATTCTTCATAATGAGTTTTAAAGTTGAGACATTTAGTTGGACTCCTATTTTCCAAGTAAACTGCAGTGCTAATGGCTTCAGCCCAAAAACCATTAGATAGACCCTTACCTTGAAGCATACTTCTTGCACACTCCACAAGGGTTCTTTTCATTCATTCAACAACTCCATTCTGTTGTGGAGTGTAAGGTATTGTGTACTGTTGAATAATCCCATGATTCCTACAAAATTTTGTGAACTCTCCCAACTTTTATTCCCCCCTTGATCGGAGTGGAGAATCTTGATGAATTTCCCTGTGTGTTGTTTCACCATATTCTTGTATTCTTTAAAGCATTGAAATGTTTGACTCTTCTTTCTAATAAAATATATCCAAGAAAATCTAGTGCAATCATGAATAAAGGGTAGAAAATAATATGCACCACCTAGCGACCTAGTTTTCATAGGTCCACATATATCTATATGCACAAGCTCTAGAATATATCTTTTCTTCCTATTAGAATTCAAAGGAAACTCTTCTCTATGCATTTTCCCTAATTCACATCCATCAGAATCTAAATGACCATTTTGAAAAATAGGTAGTCCATCAACCATATCTTTTCTTTGTAGCAGCATGAGATCTTGTAGGTTCAGATGATCGAATCTTTGATGCCAAAGATTCTCGGCTGTCAATGCTATTGAAGGTAGAGCTTGGTGTGTCATGCTCTTGAGATTAAACCTATACAGGCCTCCCACACACACTCCTAATGCAACTCATTCCTTCTTGCTGTCCTTTATGACACAATATGATCTGAAGAATTGGACTTGCAGGTCCTGATCTGCCATCATTGAAACATAGATCAAGTTCTTCTTGATCCCAGATACATACATCACATTTTTAATATATTTGATATTACCATCAGGTATCATCACCGTAATACCAACGTACCCCTTGATTTGATAACCTTTGTCATCACCTAAATATATGTTAGCTCCACAAGTAGTTTCTTCAAAATTTTCAAACCAATGCCTATTACCTGTCATATGTGAAGACACGCTTGAATCTATGAACCATATTTCAAACTCATCCTCATCAATAGCTAAAAGAGCATAATTAGCTAGAAATAATTGAAGATCATGATTGTATCGTTCATAAACAAAATGCCTTGCATGTTTTCTCTATTTATTTCTAGCCTCGTCTTCATGTTTCTTAAAACACAACTTAGCTAAGTGATCGGTTTTCACACAGTAAAAACATTTAATGTCACATTTATTTGGAGACATACCTTTAAATGGCCTCTTCTGAAAAACACCACCGCGTTTCTGTCCCTATGGTGTTTCCCCTTTGTATGGTTTCTTCTCCGCCATTAGAGCAAGATCAGTACTTTGTGGTCTCAAATTCTGTCGTTGCTCCTTTTCTGGTATCAGGATTCCTATTAGATCTTCAAATACAGGGGTATCCTTCCTTGCAGACAAGCCTAAGATGAAAATCTGGTATTTATCCGTCATCCCATTCAATGTAATTGTGACAAGATCGAAATTAGACACCTTCTCCCCAATGTCTCCCAATTTGTCCTTCTAGTCCTTGACCTGTGCAATGAATCCGACAACGGATTTATTCTCCTCCATCCTCATGGAAAACAGCTTGCCTTTGAGTGACAAGATGCGATTGGTGTTTTGTGTCTGGTAGCGGTTCTTGAGTGTAGTCCAAATATCACTAGATGATTTACAGTCTCTGATATGTGGGATAATATTATCCTTAACAGACATCTTCAATAAGACTTACGCCTTATTCTCCCTTTTATCCAAATCCTACATTAGTGTTATTGTGCTGCCTACTACCATGGTCGACTTCTTCTCATCACCACTAACTATCGACCAAGCGCTCGATCTGTCAAGCAATGTTTGTAGCTTGAATTTCCAATTGGTATAATTGGACCCATCGAGTTTATTATACTCGTTGAGATAAGCTTCTATAAAATTGTTCATTTTCAACTGATTGGAATCCCAATCCCTCGATCTACGGCGGATTTTCAATAGATGAACAATTACAAGCTACAAAAAAGCATTCTCAAAACATACCAGAACCTTTAAATCAATCATAGATCTGCCACCAAACTACATGATTTGCCTCTGATCTACTCAATCTGCCATGCATCTACCACGATGTCTGTGTGTGCAACTTAGATATGCCACCAAACTTCCCGATGTGAAGCTCACAACCGTAAAAACATGACATCACTATTTTAGATTGAAAAGAGAGATGATTTAAAATCACTCTAAGGAGAGGTCGATCGTCGCGGGTTTGACCCTGAGATCCGTGATGATCATCATTTCTGTCAAGCTAAAAAACACGATGATCACTTTGTGCTCAAGTGGAGAAATGCCGAGACCCGTGAGAAAATGAATATCTCCTTTGAGTAAGGTACATCACTCCCGACCACCTAGACTTTGAAAATGTCAGCACTAAGGCTCCTCTGTTGCCACTGGGGCACTGTAGCCATGAGGGCTCTACAACCACTAGGTCTCTAATCTAGCCAATGAAGGCTCTGCAACCACGAAGGTTCTGTAGCCACGAGGGCTCTATAGCCACTAAGGCTCTAATCTAGCCAATAAGGCTCTACAGGTAGATCAGTTTACCACATCTGAGCTCCGAAACCATGTTAGAAAATTGGAAAGAAAAACATGAATTGAATTAACTAGCAGCTCACAAATGAACAAGGTGCACTTGGAGACTGCACATACACTTTCATGTTACATTAATCAAAGATAATACAATAAATGCATCTCAAAAGAATAGGTAGGTGAGAAAAAACTCCTACAACCTAGGATCTAATCCTAACTTAAGAAGTTACATTACAACCATGTAACCATTTCTCCATTAATACAATATAATATTAATTATTTTCAACTTGATGAGCACAAAAATACTGGTGAATTGCAAAAGGATTATGCGCAATTGGTGAAGCCCAAATGGCAACGTTGGATGCCTAAGGTTGAAACTATAAGGGAAGACAGAATGTTGACCACTAGATAATTACGAAATGAGATCGACACGGATGAACAAGTGTTCTCATATTACTATAGTTTAATCTATGGTTTTGTTGGTTTGTTTTTTGTTTTTTTTTCATCGATTTCATAATAGATCGACCATGATACATGTTCTTGTGTTAGCTGTTGCTATTTCTCAAGAAAAGAAAAGAGTTGTCTTTAGCGAGACTTTTTGGAAGTTTCTCCAGTGGGCTTTTCTTGTTTAATTTCTCTAAAGTTTGATGGGTAACCCATGTTTGATGGGTAACCACTACACAATCTAAGTCAATAAAGATTTTTCAGGGTGAATCCATATATACAGTAAAAACACTAGTTTAAATAATGCAAATCAAACTTTCACCTCAATTATTTTCACCCATTCCAACACCTAAAAATCCAAAAAATACTAAAGACAACTCCTTTTAATTATTCTTTCCCAGAGTAACTGACATTTTGGTTTAAAATTTTAAAAGATTTCGCTCTTAAAACGGATACTGATATAATAATAGCTTAATTTAATTGGTTGAAACCAATGGTGACATAATATTAACTTAATTTAATTTGACGCTGCAGTTTATCGAGTTTCTGTAAGAAGGGATGATATTTGTTTCGGTTCGTGGGATAAGATAAGAGATTCTCTGAAAGTAGGAACAATTGATTGCTACATTGAAGAAAAAGGTACAAATCTTGTGTTCTAATTTGAACTTGTAATTTTTTGGAAAAAATTACGTTATTAACATCTAAAGTTGTTAAAAATATTTCCCACAACATTAGATGGAATAAACTCCTTTATTCTTAAATTTGTTCTATAAATGTATGTCGTTTCAATTGTAATCGAGAGTTATATAAACCACAACTTGCAAGAGAAATGTCTGTAAGAACAAAGATGTAAGAACAAAGAAGATGGAAAGAGGAATTCACAAAGAATGTCATAGATCAAAAAGAGTTATAATGGGGAAAATTGTATCTATATAGCTAGTGAGATACAAATTTGTTAATATCAGTATAGATCCATGTTAAATATGGATCTAACATATACAAATCTGATATGAATTTATAGGAATCTAAATTTTTCAGGTGCAAATTTTTGTATGATTAGACATTATTTAAATGTTTTGTAAAGTTATTTAAAATTATTTATTTTTAGATTTTTATTTTATTTTCCCTGACCAAAATTTCAACTTTGATGACCTAGGGACAGGGTTATACATCATACTGAGTTGTAGAATGATACACAACATTACACATTATACTGGGCTGTAGAATGAGCCTCTCAGCGTAATTTTTTTTATTTTGATGGACATAAAGAAAATTTAAACTTTGATGATAGACTGACAAGGTTACACATCATACTGAGCTATAAAATAAGCCTCTAAACTCAATAACTTTTATCAAATGATTATATATGATAACCATTTTTCAAAATGTGAGAAATGCTCATATTTGATTATTATAATTATACTTACATTAAGTTAAATGTTTTGAAAAGCTTTACTTTCTGTTTTGAAAATCATCTTCCGTTATGACCTCCGTTTCTTCATTTTTCTAAAAAGTGGATATGGATTGACCTGTGTTTATTGGATTTTCTTATGAGCGAATATGGATTGTTGTACAAAGCTAAATATACATGGCAAGTAATCTATTGCATAGCTATTGTAAATTATATAGATATGGATGAAATAAATTTACCAAGTTTAGTTAGCTTTTAGAATAAATCGTTGACCATGAATTGTTGCACTCCATTTGCCACGAGGGACTGTAGGTTGATAGCAATGCTTAACCAACTCTAATCGTCGTGCCCATATAAATTTTAGCTTTGAGTTAATGTAATATAAATTATGATGATCATATCGAATCATAAGATAGTAAAAACGGTTAATTTATAAAATAATTTATTGAATTAGTAAAATCTGAAGTACAAATAATTTGATGTTTCCAACGTATAATGGAAAACAATTTTAGAAATTTTATATTTAAGGATCGCATACTTGTTGAAAATGTCTTTTTATTAAATCAGTGAGGCATTTAGTTATTTATTTATGTTAAGTTTTTATTTTGATATTTAATTTTTATGCAAATCTATTATTTACATCTATATTATTATACTGGGATTTCGGGATAATTTAATAAAAAACCTATAAAATGAAAAAAAAAACATTCAACCCAAATTAGAGTAATTTAAAATACAAGTATAGTTTTATTTATAAGAACAATTACTTAATTTATCAATTAAATTTATAACCCTGTCTATTGAAGAAGAATTTTCTTTAAGTCGAATGAAATATTGAAACAATTATTTGCATTAAGCCAAAGTAAACAAAGGTAATTATTTCTATCATAGTTTACTCACCGCTGGATATTAAAAATAATCACAGATTTGAAGATGCAAAAGCAAATTGTCAATTTTCATCAAATCCGAAGACATGGAAACAAATCGAATACTGAAATGGAAACTAATAGAGTATTGCAGCGAATTGATAATTGATAATTGAAGAAAATGTTTGAAATATGTGTACTAAATGGCTTGCATGCCATATTAAGGAATGACAAAAGTATTCATTTACATTGTGCAGAAAATCTTACAAATATATTTTAATTTAGGTAAAGTGTATATCTAGTGGTGATGGCTTTCCTAAGCGGATTAAAACCTTGAAACAATATGAATATTTTCTAATGAAATGCTCATAAAGTAATAATGTGTGATAAAACCATTAGAAGAATAATTATTTTTTATCACATTATATACATATACCAATAGAATTGTTAATAACTCAGACATAGTGATAAATCATTTAAGAGTCAAATTTTTGTATAAAAATAAAAATCAAGATATCTATTAAAATAAGCCATTGAAGGTACATGGTATATAATTTTGATATCGTATTAAAATAAGAACATGCCACCATAGTGATAAATCGTGTGTCAAATTTGTGTATAAAAATAAAAATAAAAATGTATATTAAAATAAGTTATTGAAGATACATGGTATATAACTTTGCTATCATATTAAAAATGTATGAAATATTATAGAAAAAAATGTATAACTTAAATAAGTTACAATTTCTTTTTGTTATTTTGATGGAAAGATAGGAAAAGAAAATGAAGGCTAAATCATATTTACAACTGAAATTGAAACTATTATTTATATGCTTGTTTGTTAAAATATTTTTGAAGTTAAAATTATTTGTTTAAAATATTTTTAAATTATTTTAATGTTATTTTATTTTTTAAAATTATAAATGTAGTATTTTTAGTGAAATTAAATTATTTGAAAAATGTGTAAGATGTAAATATTTATTGTTATTAATGAAATAATGCTGTTTTATATATTGTTATTTTTAGAAATATAAGAGGAGTCACAACTTTAATAGTTAGGCTCTCAATTTGTGACACCTTATGTTTTTTTTTTGAATAATAGGGAAACAGATTTCTTGTTATTCTAGAAAAAGTTGTTACTGGTCAAGTGTACATGGTGTACCTTCCCAAACATTCTCTTAAAAAAACCCAAAGAGAAAATTGCCAATTTAAGAATAGCATCATGGGAGAGAAAAAAAGACATAAAAGCACAAAAAGAGCCAAAGACCTTCAAAAGAGATACTTTTTCTTATTTTAAATAAAAATCCCATGCAATTAAGGAGTTTAGAACATAAAATATATACTCCTAAGAACTATAAGAAAACAATTTAGTAATACAAGGAGTTGGTTGATTAATGCTTGCAGACAGTTTGACCTCAAGGGACGTTGTTGGTTGTAGTTAGTTGGTTGGGAGGAAAGTATGAATTTTTGCTAGATTATGTATTTGTTATTGTTATTATGGTTAAGAATTTATGTTGGAAATTATTGAATCATCTCTAAAATTACTATAGTATTTAGATAAAATAAATGGATACTAACATATATTACACATAAGTAGTTAGAAGATATGATCAAATTTATAAATAATTATAGTTAATTGATAGAAATTAACTAAAATAATTATAATATTTAAATAAAATAAATAAATACTAACATATATTACAGGTAAGTAGTTAAAAGATATAATCAGATTTATATATATTAACCAAAAGACAGAGAAGTTAAATAAAATAATTCTATTTGATACACAGATAGTACATGCATGAGATGGGATACATTTATGTATATCTAGTGGAGTTATAATCACAGAGGTGGAGGAGATCATTAATTAACATTTAGTAAGAAAATATATGTAATTAAGATGCTTAGAATATCAAAAATCAAAAGTAATAAGCTTAAGGTTTAAGGTGTATAGTAGAGGCAAGAATTAAACTTGAACTTATTATAGTAAAACCTCTTCCATGGAGCCAGTTGGAACGGAAGTAATTGAAAAAATGACGGGAATCCCTGTCTAATAAAAAAACGGCAATTGAACTTATTATCCTAAAACCTCTTCTATGGAGCCAGTTGGAACGGAAGTAATTGAAAAAATGATGAGAATCCCTGTCGAATGAAAAACAGCAAATCTATATTTGGAGGGTAAGGAAACACGGAATATCTTTAATATTCCTATAAATTAAATAACATATCCATTTTAGTTTGTGTGCCTGGTTGGATAGTATTATTGCATTGGATTATATACCACTATAATCTGAAGGATTAGGGATTTAGGGATTATATACCACTATAAGAAATCCTGAAAGACATATGAAGAGGTTAAGTCTGAGAATTTGGAACAATACTGTAATAATAGTATATTACAGGTATAGGGATTCCATTGCAAATTTTAGGACTCATTACGAAATATTATCGTAAAGATTTTGTTATCAAGAAAGCACTGAAGGTGAATAATGCAGTCTATATTTTAAATTATAAACTAGAGTTGGTCGTAGAGAAAAACAAGTACCTAAGCTAATTGTTCAGGGTTACGGTAAAGATTTTGTTATCAAGAAAGCACTAAAGGTGAATAATGTAGTCTATATTTTAAATTACAAACTAGAGTTGGTCATAGAGAAAAATAAGTACCTAAGCTAATTGTTCAGGGTTACTGAAAGTAATAATAACCGGTTTTCTAAATGAAGTTATTAAGTACAGAAGAATTAAGAAAAGTTAATGCATATGAATTACGTCCCAAGGACAAGACAATCCGTAACTATATTATAGTCGAAACAAGAGATGTATGTTAAAAAGCTTATAAACTGAGGAAGAAAAACCCATAAATGAGTTAACCACATTAACACATAAGTTGTGTAAGATACATACAAGATAAGTAAAAATTAATTGAAAAAGTGCCATTGAGTATTTTAACAAGTAAATTTTACATGAAATTCTTCAAAAGAAAAAAACATATATCCAGTTTGTAATTTAAATATATAAACATGAAGAAAGCCTGAATTGAACCGCTACAGTACATCAAGGCCCGAAGCTTGAAGAAAACCCAACACCCTTGCAGGGTTATAAATTATATTAAGATACCATGTCAAGCAGAGACTGAGCAAAGCGTATGCTGCCGACCTGAGAGCAGAAGAAAGTGAGCTTAGTTGCTTCGGTCGAGGGTTAGTAGCAGGAAAACATAAAGTAGGTGACGTATTTCCTCGCACTTGTTCCTATATTCAATACAAAATAACAAATTAAGAACCAGAATAAAAAAAGTGTGGGTATAATTTTGGAAAACGAAGAAGAAAGTAGGTAGGAGAACGAAATCCCAGGTATATACCGTAATACCAAAGATAGTCCATCGTGTGCCAGCCCTGCAATATTTAGTGGAAAAAACTTTACTTATTATGATATCCTAAAAAACTTGGGATCGGAAAAAAATAAGTACAATAAAAGGAACTAGAAGCCCTGAGACTAACTAGATGCTGTTGAAGAGAGATAATAAAAAATTAGGGTTCATATCTAGTAACCCTAGGTTGAGGGTGTCGGCTATGCCTAAGTCGACAATTAATTTTGTCAAAGGTAACAATATTTATACTCACCAAGGAAGATAGTTGAATATAAGAAATAATCTAGATGATCAAAGTCACGACTGCAACCAATGCATACATAGAAGTCTTAATAAGAAATTTAAGGTTCCACGAATGAAACCCCAGGTCGAATGTGACCCATAAACCATATGATACATGCAAAGAGGAAAAAAAAGCAAGAATAATGCTTACCAAGATGACTATGTGGCCACGATTTTTGAAATGGCAGAGAATATAATCCTAGCCAGTTCAATATCTATACCCAATGCGATATTGTGTTAATAAAAATCTAACCAAAAAACTCTAAATATGTTGGGAATAATGTTTAATTAGTTATGTAAATTGCTAAATTAAGTTAGCAAATTGTTAGGGTGGTCACTCCGAAATTAGCTTTAGTGTGAGTAGATTTGTTTTAGAGTTGATTGATAATCATTTTAGTAATAATTTTACTATATACGAATGTAGTTAATGGTTCAATTAATATATGAGATTTACAACATTTTTTTACCTCACAGAGTGACTGTGTGTTTAATTTTTTTTATATGTATTTTTCTTCATAGTTATGTTGGCTTATGAGCTTTCTTAAAGAAGCCATTTCATATTCTACAAGTGGTATCGGAGCACGTAAAATCGTTTTGGGTTAAATTTTTATTGCTGAAATTTCGCCAAAGTTAATCATGTCGAATTCTAACGAGATGCAAGTTCCAAAATTTGATGGGAACGATTATGAATATTGGTGCATTAAGATGTTAACCTTTTTTATTGGAAAATATTTGTGGGAGATTGTTGAATTAGGATATGTGGAGCGAGCTGATTGGAATACCCTTGCAGCTAATGAAAGAACAACAAGAAAGGAAGCAAGGAAGAAGAATGCTCAAGCTTTGTTTCACATTCAGATAGCTCTTGATAAGAGCTTATTTCTAAGAATATCAAGAGAAAAAACTGCCAAAGATGCATGAGAGACTCTACAAGAAGCTTATCAAGGTAGTGATCAAGTTAAGGTGGCCAAACTTCACACATTGAAGCGAGAGTTTGAGAATTTGAAGATGCAAGAAGCTAAAAGTGTGAGTGACTATTGTGTGTGAGTCAAAGATGTGGTCAATAAAATGGATACACTTGGAGAAATTGTAAGTAATGAGGTTTTAATTAAAAAAGTATTGAGATCTTTAACACATAGATGGAATCATGTTGCCATAATCATGGAAGAAAGTAAGGATTTGACAAAACTACAATTTGATCAATTGGTTGATCTTTGATGTCTCATGAAGAAAGATTGAAGGACACTTTTGAAGGTGTATAGAAATCCTTTTCCTCTAAATTACAAATTACAAAGAATGAAGATGCAAGCAGCAGCAGTGCCAAAATCAATCAAGGTCAAGGTAAATGGAAAATCCAAAATTCTTCAAGAGGTAGAGGAAGAGGTGGCTCAAGTGGAAGAGGTAGTTTCAGAGGAAGAGGTAGAGGTAGATTTGATAAGAGAAATGTTCAATGTTACAATTGTAAGAGGTATGGCCAGTTTGAAAGAGAATGCAGAATGAAAGAAGGTAAAAATGCTAATTATGCTCAAGAAAGTGGTGAGTATCCTCAAGATCACTTATTTTTATCTTATGCCAAAGGTGAAAATACTAGTAAAGATGTTTGGTACCTAGATTCTGGATGCTCTAACCATATGACAGGGAATGAGGACTTGTTTTCAGCAAAGGATGGAATTTTCAAATCCAAGATCCAGCTTCGTGACGATAAATCATTGGAGGTTGCTACCAAATGAGCTGTGGAGGTCTAAACAAAAGAAGGTATAAAGAGTATTCATGACATTTATTATAGTCCACAATTGAAGCATAATTTTTTGAGCGTTGGGCAACTATGTGAGAAAAATTATAAAGTAGTCTTTGAAAATAAGACATGTATTATCTATGATAAGAATAAGGGAAATAGGGTGATCACTACTGTGCCTATGACAAGAAATAGGATGTTTCCCTTGAGGTTTGATGAACACAACAACAATCTTGCAAATATGGCTTATGAGGATTCAATTTTCTTATGGCATCTCAGCTATGGGCATTTAAATTTTCAGAGTTTGAAGTTTCTAACCTCACATGCATTAGTTTTTGGTTTGCCCAAGGTAGAAGAGCATAAGGAGGTTTGTGAAGGATGTGCTAAAGGAAAGCATTCAAGGGAAAGGTTTCCAAAGGGAATTGCATGTAGAGTCATCACCCACTTTAGCTTGTTCTTTGAGACATATGTGGTCCTATGCAGACTAAGAGTTTGGGCAGGTCATCATATTTCATGACTTTTACTGATGATTACTCATGAAATTGTTGGGTATATTTTTTGAAGGCCAAAAGTGAAGCCCTGGATACATTCAAGAAGTTCAAAGCCCTTGTAGACAATGAGAAAGGGTGCAAGATTAGATGTTTGTGGATTGACTGTGGAGGAGAATTCTTCTCAAAAGCTTTCCAAAGTTATTATGATATGAATGGCATGAGGAGGCAGCATACTACATCATACACACCCCAACAGAATGGCATAGCTGAAAGAAAGAATCATACTGTGGTTGAAATGGAAAGATGCATGTTACAAACTAAGGGGTTGAGCAACTCTTATTGGGGATATGCAGTTGCTACAACAATGTACATCCTCAACCATAGCCCCACCAGTGCACTGGAAAAGATGACTCCTTATGAATCTTGGTATGGAAAAAGGCCTAATGTTATGGTCATCAAAAAGGCCATGTTGAGAAGAAAAAATTTGTTTTGAATGATGATATAATTGTTGATATTGATCATGAGCAACCAACTAATGTTTCTGTAACTAGTGGGTTAACTCCACCAAGTAGCCCTTCATCAATTTCTTCAACATCAAGTTCAAGTCCAACTTCTTCTCCAAGTTCTACAAGGAAGGTAAGAAGATTGAGTGATATTTATCAGAGCAGTGCGAAATCAAGCACATGAAGAAAGCCTAATAGGTGAGATAGTCAATTTTGCTTTATTAACCAAGGCTAATGTTGAACCATCATGTTTTGAAGATGCATGTACTAATGAGGTTTGGATGCAAGCCACGCAAGAAGAGGTGGATTCCATTCAAAGGAATGAAACTTGGAAGTTGACAGAGCTTCCGAATGACAAGAAAAAGATTGGAACCAAATGGGTCTATAAGACTAAATTTAACAGTGATGGGAGTGTTGAAGGACACAAAGCAAGATTAGTTGCTAAAGGATTCACATAGAAGTATGGAATTGATTATGAAGAGACATTTGCACGAGTAGTAAGATAGGAGACAATTAGAATGTTGATTTCATTAGCAGCTCAGAAAAAAGTGGAGCATACATCATATGGATGTGAAAATAGCCTTCTTGAATGGGTACTTAGAAGAGGAAGTATATGTGGAGCAGCCACAAGGTTTTGAAGTGGAAGGAAAGGAGAATAATGTCTTCAAGTTGAGGAAGGATTTGTATGGCCTCAAGCAAGTTCCAAGAGCGTGGTATGCTAGGATTGATGGATACTTTCAGGAAAATGGCTTCCATAGAAGTAAGAGTGATCCTACCCTTTACTACAAACAAGAAGGTGTTGATATTATAATCATAAGTTTGTATGTTGATGATCTATTGTATATGGGTAGTAGTTCTATGATGAATGATAAATTCAAAGTTGCTATGATGAATGAATTTGAGATGAAAGATCTAGGCATCATGAAATATTTTCTAGGAATGGAGTTTATCAAAGTAAGGATGAGATTTTCATTTGTCAGACAAAGTATGTAAAGGATATGCTAAATAAATTTGATATGCTTGATTGTAATCCATCCCCTACTCCAAGTGCTCATGGAGAGGTGTTATGTAGAGATGATGGTGTTGATTTAGTTGATGAGAAAACTTACAGAAGTATTGTGGGGAGCTTGATATTTCTAACCCACACAAGGCCTGATATTACATATTTAGTTTCACATGTTTCAAGGTATATGACAAATCCATCTGAAATACATATGAAGGAATCCAAGAGGATTTTAAGGTATGTGAAAGGCACTCTAAATTTGGTTATCCATTACTACTCTTCTGAAAAGTTCAATCTTGTTGGATTTAGTGATTCATATTGGGGAGGTAGTATTGATGACCGTAAGTCCACAGTTGGAAATTGTTTCTCTTTTCATTCTGGTTTGATTACAAGGAGCTCAAAAAAACAAAGCATTGTTGCCCTCTCATCCATAGAAGTGGAGTATGTTGTAGTTACCTCAACAGGTACACAAGCTCTTTGGCTCAGAAAATTTTTGGAAGAAATTGGAGAAAAACAAATTCAGCCTACAATGATTTATTGTGATAATGTAAGTTCCATCAAGTTAGTAAAGAATCCAGCACGAAAAAGCATTTTGACATGAAATATCACTTCATTAGAGATTTGGTGCAGAAGAAGGATATTGAATTGAAGCATATAAATACTCAACATCAGCTAGCAGATATCTTCACCAAAGCAGTTGCAAAAACTCAATTTTTGGCACTACGAGATAAGATAGTAAATCCTCATTAATCATTAAGGGGGAGTGTTGGGAATAATTCTTAATTAGTTATGTAAATTGCTGACAAATTAGTTAGCAGATTTTGTGTTCTCTGCAAAATTAGGGAAGCAAATTGTTAGGGTGGTCAGTGCTGGAAATTAGCTATAGTGTTAGTAGATTTGTTTCAGAGTTGATTGATAATCATTTTAGTAATAATTTTACTATATAAGAATGTAGTTAATGGTTCAATTAATATATGATATTTACAACAGTTTTTAGCTCACACAGTAACTATGTTTTATTTGTTTAATTTTTTTATATGTATTTTTCTTCATAGTTATGTTGGCTTATTAGCTGGCTTAAAGAAGTCATTTCATATTCTACAAAATATGCCTTGAACCAAGAGAAATTAGATGGTATCAGGAAACTAAAACTCGTTCTAGGGAAAACCTCCATTCTTCCTCTCTAGTCCCCATAGAAAACCAAAGCCTAGTCCCCTTGGAAAACCAAAGCATAAAATTAGTAGAATGAATCCCAAACATAGCGAATGTAAATGACAAAGAATATTGTGCAAATTACCATAAAAGTGCATTGCCTCTATCAAATGGTTTGATAGATCTCTTCTAAGTTAAATATGTCCAAGTATGGATAAAACAAGCAAAACCTCAGCACTTGTGTTAAGAATTTGGACACAAAGGAGAGCCGAGTGGCAATCAGGCATCAAACGAAATAAGGCAAATGAATTCATGAACTAGGGTTTCTTTCTCTATGGGAAAAAATGAGAAGGTCTCCATCGTTAGATTTGGAGATTGAATCTAAACCATTGAGGGTGCGTAGACAAATGACCCATGTGAAGGCATAAGGGAAATTACATGTGTGGCCTATCCATGGAAATGCCATGTATAACGGATGGCCCACCCTATAATCCAACCATATTATATAATGTTGAAATTAAATTATGCATGCAATGGATAAACATATTGTAAAGGGTAACCTTACGATATATAGACACATGCTCATTGAACCCGATATATGTAGTTCTATGTTTGAGCACAAGTTATACTAGTGACCTTATATTAATACAAGGGTCAATGTAATCTATGTACATTGGTATAGAATCACATTAATGGTGGAGTGTTTCTAAGTCAAATATTACACGTTAAAGTGTTATGGATAGTTGATTTTAGTATATAGTTCAAACATAAGGTCTATATCATATAAAGAAAAACAACAATATTGTATATGTATAGGAGCGAATTAGTAGGTAAAATAACCATGGTGGCATATACAAAAGGTATTCTTAGTTAAATTAATACATTATATGTACATTAGAGAGAGAATAATCTAGAAAAATATAAGTATTGCACACTTAGTTATATATACAATATATTGGTTACAAAAGTGATGGTGAAAGCAATGAAGTTCTTGGTTCTGTTCAATGAAAGAGGATAGAATGGTGAAATGTATAAAGTATTTTAGAAATATTATCTTAGTGGTTAATTATAACACTAAACAAAAAAAATAAAAATTAGTATGTATGTGAGGTATGTTACACAATTGTTAGGAAATAGTTAAAATCAATTATGGTCTAAGAAAGCAAAGTGACACAAATGAAAGAAAAATCTCTCATTCTAAAAAAGGGGGTAATGATTTCCCTATCAGTAGAATGATCATGACGGGAGAGAAATATCATGGGTGTAATATCTTTTAGTAAAAAAAAATTGCAGGAGAGAAAGACAATCTAGAAATAAAAATGAGGTTTGAGTGGAAGATATAGACTTGAATTGCATAGATAAAGAATTTATCCTAGGTTTAACAAGACGTTGATATGGGTGGAGGAGGTGCAATTGTGAAAATTATTGATTTGTATCATGATAGAAAAGGATCCTGGAGCTTGGGGGGAATTATTGGGACAAGTTCATTAGTTGGGAGGAGCTTGGTAACTCTTACTGTATTTTTTGAAATTCAGATAAGTACCTGGGTTATTTTTTATTTTGTTCTGGGTATGTGAGTTTAAAGATTTTCTTATGATTGTAAGTATATATAATGATGGAAACCAGAATTTCTTAATTATGGATCTTTTAATGAAAGATAGTTTTAAGCTTTGACCTTATGAGCATAACTAAAGCAAAAGAGATAGTATTATTTAATTCTAGCCTAACCAGACTTTAATAGTTACGGTCAACATTAGTGGATGATCTGAATAATTAATCAAGAAAGATATTTAACATGAATGTACATTAAACCTAGAATTGGATTTCAAGTATGATAATCAAACTAACGAAGTAAATATTTATTGCATACATAGGTATCATGGAAGGTTTGGATATGAATTGGCTTATTTCCTATGTTTTACCGTAGGGCATGCAAAAAAAATTAAGAAGAAGGAAATAAAAATTGTAAGATAAAACCCTAAAAATTTCCTCCTCTCAAAGCTTCAGATAATCTAGCCATAACCTGCGAATAATAGGGTTAAAGTATATTAAACCCCGACGAAGAAAAGAAAAGAAAAAAGGTTTGATTTTATCAGATTTACCAGCAAAAGAGATATTCCAGTGGTCTGAAGTCTCAGCCTTGTAACAAAACCCTAGCATGCCAATAATGAAAATTGTGAATAAGCAAGTAAAAAATTTTGAGTTAAAAATTCTCTGCCATAACCTAATAATATATGTACATAAATTTACTATATCCATATGGTGCTTTCATGGCGAGAAATATTAATAGTGAAAACACAAAAGCCCCATACCTATCACAAATTTCAGATTCTATTTAATTATAAGCTTCAAACACCATGGTAATAAATAATGGGTATTGGTCGAAGCCTCTAAAAATTCTACCCACCAAATTTATGTGGCTAAAGTGATAGAGCATTGAGGAAAAGTAAATCCTATGGATAACATGTGTGCAAATCTCCTACAAAAAAAATCCCAAGTGAAATTGATGGTCGAAATGGAAGAGGGGGTTGGTAAGTTACCCTAACCACTGAAGAGAATTTGTGACCATTGTTGGACCATCCGTAAGAATCTTGATAATTCCTTTCACATTGGTCATGTTCATGAGATGAGGTGGAACCTTATAGGCTATTCACATATCACACCATGGCCCGCAAGAAACATTTACAATATCACCAAGTGGAATAGAGCTAAGAACAACATAAAAACTTAAAGCATATATATATATATATATATCTATCTATATATATATATATATATATATATATATATATATATATATATATATATATATATAACATTCATATGATGTTATCAATAAAACAATTAAGGATCAATAATCGTAAGGCTATGAATACATATATATGCCATCACTTGGGTAGGTTGCCAATACCCTCAACAAATCTTTTAAACATATCTCATAACACTCACTAAGTCCTAAGAGATCATATAAAAATAAAGAACGGGTTGCAATAATAATTTCAAAAGATTAAAACGAAATTTTGAATTGATAAATATATTTGTTTATCGTGATATGACCTATTCCATATGTTTATATATAGGATAAAGGAAAATTATATTATGAAATTTTTTGGATGAGTGTAGGGTACAATACATATGGTATCACAGCAACAAGTCACAACAATACCACCTATGAGCTCAATCATGAATTTTATTTATCAAAATAAATGCTATGTTTTACATAGAGAGAGTAAAGAAAGAAGAAGTCATGGAAGACCCATAGGAAGGGACACACATAGGTGAAGAAAGGTTATGGGTACATTTAGGAGATCATTCACCATTTCATGCAATGGAATAATTAAATATGGTTAGATATTTGAGGGAGAACATAATAAGTCTTCATGCTTGTCAAGGAGTAAAAAGGGTCTTTTCACCTCTATTTACCCTACATTAACTTATCAATCCAGGAATGATTTGTTATCTCAAAGAGTGTACTCATTTTGAGGCGGTCATTTGTCAGAGTAATGCTAGTAGTATAGTGCTCTAAATACAAGAGTAAACGGATGCTTGAAACAAGATCTACTTACAGAAAAGAACCTTAAAACTCAAATCATGCACTCAACAATTTATCAGTCAAGGGTACAGTAATGGTAAATCATCCCTCTGTAAACTGATGCAATTAAAGACAATCAAGGAAAAGATCATCAATCTAGGAACTAGACAACAAATGTCAACGCTCACTACAGTCTCAAATCGTTCTGCACACCAAAGCAATGATAATACAAATGACAGGAAATGGAACAACAACTAGTCTTATAAATAAGATTGAATAGCAAAACCTTTGTCTACGAAAATCAATGCAGCAATTGTATCTTATAGGAATTAGATAAAAATCTTTACTCTAAAGATAAAGCGAACAACAACGGAAATAGAACGGCAAAAAATAGAGATGAAATATGGAACAACAACTAGAGTCAAACATAAATGTATAGTGAATCAGAGAAAATATCACACACGACACGCTTAATATCTAGAAGAAACAGTAATCTGACTTCGATACAACAGTTATAAATCTCAGTTATAAAGAATGACGATTGTAATTCGTAATGGAACAACAATGCCAGTTGAGTAACAATCACAATTAAGTGTAAACCGTAGATAAATACAATAATATCAACTTATGAATGTTACAACACAGTTACTCTGTAATTGAACGACAATAGAATTCTGTAAGGAACATCAATGTTATATCAATGGATAAAGGAACAACAATGCGTTACAAAGTCAGAATGAGCAACACAACATTCCTGTTACAGAGAACAACATTACTCAGTCGAGCATAAACGAAATATAACAGAACCGTGATGTAAAATAGCAAAACACATTAGATTACTGAACAGAGCTAATAATGAAAACGACACGTGAATTAGAAATAATGGTACAGCAGCAAGTGTTCCACCAGGGTTGGGGCCTTAGCCTCCAGGGACACACCACTTGAAATTACTCTAGAATCAAAGATGGAATGACAACCAGATTTATATTAAAACATCAAAACAGAGTTACAGTGAATCACTCTTCAACGAGAGTCGATGATCAAAGTTTCAAATACAAAGAAGAATTACATAAAAATAACAATAGGTTGTCCCCCCGGGCTAGTAGTGCTGCCCATTCTTATAACAGCCGAGCGGAGATATCAATGATGCAAAAATCGTTAAGATAGCAATCCCTCAGGATCAAAGGATCCTGAGGGATTCACCAGATTGTTAATTCTCAATTATCCTCTTGTTCTCTTGCACCGATTTGATATCTCCTTTTCCCTTTCCTGGCTGATACACTCCAATTTGGATCGCCTTGTTTGCATGCGGTTCCCTGCCAAAGGGACAGCAGTTAACTTTGTCATGTTTTTTCCTTTGGGACGACAATCTTCCATTTTCTCCTTTTCCTGCATAAGAATAGGGAAATTATTAGTTGTTTTGCGTTGCATACAAATCTCATGGATTTTGTCATAATTTCTTATTATCTACCTAGTTCATGATGCAAAGAGGTTATGAGTTTTAAAGAAAAGATGACAAAATAAACGATAAAAACATACCTTCTTCAATACTCCACACACCACCCTGCTTACCCTTTTTCATGCCCTCATGAAAACATTGTAGTTTACGTGCAAGGTAGTGAGAAAGTAGGCCGGAGACAGGATCTCATGAGGTGGTCTACAGCCATGATGGCTAGCTAGGTGTTCAAAAAGATGTCCTGTCTAACCCTCAGGCATTTCATAGAAGGCTTGGTATCCAGGTGCAGGGTGTCAAATAACTGGACTGCGGAACCTACAGCCTAACCAAGATGGTCCTTCTCTCAAAATAAGTTCACCATAAAGACCCAAGCGATCAACAACTAGCTTAAAGTTCTCATAGTTAAACGGTTCCCTGAGTTGAATGTTCGGATTAGAAGTCTGATATCGGAATTTGGCAGCTGCAATGGTAAGGTCCTTAATGGTAAAGAAATATTCTATCCTTTGCCGATTGATTGCTATATGAATAGGTCCTAGTGCCTCAATCATGCCCAGAGTCCTCATGAGGTTCCTATGTTTATTCCACAACTGTAATGGGACTCTAGGCTCAGCTCTTACCCATAAGTCTAATCCGTTTTCTTGTCTTTGGAAGGCATTATAGGCTTTAAGCCATTTTATTTGATTAACACCAAAAGAAATGAATGCTTGTAGTTGGATATCCCCAATGAAAGGGCCGGGGTTCTGCTCTGTCTCTTGATCTAACACAAGGTTATGCAGATAGAATTCACACAATAATCTTTGAACCTTCACCCCATAGTGCTTACAACAATTTATGAAATCGTCAATAGTATTTATTTCTATCGGGGCTCCTGCTTTGACAGCTTTAATTTTCAATTGCAAATATTGTTCCATTAAAAACAAGGCATAATTCTTAGCAGGCGCTCTACATGCTAGGACGTCAGTGTACAAAGAGCATAAGGTATCCATTTGTTTGATAGCTACATCTAACCTATGAGTTTCCTTTGTGACTCTTTCTTCTTCCTTTCTCCATCCTTCAAAGGCTTGACTTTTGGATAAATTGACATCCCTTAGCTGCTGTTGTAATTCTTCATACTTTTCTCGAGAGACCATTTGTTCTGTAAGTTTTTCTATTGCTTGCTGGGCTTGCATCAAACCCTCTCGTAGGGTTACTGTCCTTGGATCACTGTCCCACATGGTAGTTGTAAGCGGAAGGTTTACTTGAATCTTCTTATTGCATCGTCTCGTGTTTATGGTTCGAATTCCTTCAGAGGGCTGTGCCTCTATCTGAACTTCTTTGTCATAGGCCGATATATCATCTGTTTGTACTTCAACATGGGCAACAACTGAATGTTGTTCCTTTTGGTTTTGAACGTCCGACTGGACTTGAGTCCTCCTAATCTTTTCCTTGAGGGGTTTCGCTGAAGTGGTTGCATGTCTTACCCTCGAGGTCCTTTTTTCTCTCTTTCCCATTTTCAAAACCCTGATTTGTTGTCGAAGTCGTGCTATCACATTCAGCAGTCTTTGCTGTTCTTTTCATAATCTTTTAATTTCTTCTATTTTCTTAGAAAGAACAACTATCTATTTACTCGGGCCTAGACTGTTGTCTTGGCCAATTCCCTGGTTCTCTTCTTGGGGTGCTCCTTCGTTGTTTTGATTGGGTTGTTCAGGAGTAAAAACCCTAGCTTGTTCTGTTATTTCCTGGGTGACTTCTTCTTCCACCCCTTCTCCTCCATGAAATTCTTCCGGTGTAGTCTGGCTGGGAACAGATTGTTCCTCTTCTATATCTTCATCACTTTCCTCTCCAGACATACTTTCATCATGAACAGAGTGATTCTCTTCTTCTTCTTCCTCATCGCTCAATTCTTTGGATGCATTTTTGTCATGAGCAGAATGCTCCTTTGGTTCTTCTTCGATGTGGAGGTCTAGCGGGCTAAGAGGTTGAGCATATTTGCCCATATTGGCCAGAATTTGGGCCAATTCGTCCTCTTGCAATGGGATTTCTTCACGTTGCTCTGTCTCTTCCTCCGCCTGCCCAAACTGCTCAGTCTCTTCCTCCGTTTCTCCTTCCTCATTTTCCTCCAACTCTTTCTCATTCTCCTCTCCTTCTAATTGTGGGGATTGCTCATCCCCTGAATCATCAATATCCACCGGTTGGCTGGTATTCCCTTGGGAATTTTCAAACCTCCCTTTGATCCATGCTAATCTAACTGATTTCCTCCATTTCAATGGTCTATTTGGTGTACTGGTAGCATGTTTTCGTTTTGTGGCTGGCAGAGCTAGTCCCCCATCTATTGTGACAATTAGTTCTTCCCAACTGCTTTGTTGCTGAGCAAGACTGTAGCTAACTATCAGTCGTATCAGCCCATGGTGACTTACTACCGATTCTACGTGTCGTGATTTTTTCATGCTTCGGGCAACATCATGTAGTAAAGAATTTAAAAATGCAGGCAAATTCACAGAGCATTTATGTTTTAATATGGCTAAAAGTTTAAGGTGGCGTGGTCTTACCACATCTTTCCTGCCTTCATAGGTGATGTAGCTCTGGATGACTCTTGCCAATTCTGCCCACGACTCTCCTAATGCTGCTGGTAGAACTCCCTTTCCTCTTACAGTTAGGTTCTGGCCTTCATCTTGGAAGATTTTTATGACTTTTCGCAGTCTCTCCTTCTTTAGAGTCCACACAGGTCCAGTGGTTGGCAGTCCCGAGACCTCTGCAATTATGTCATTGGTGACTGCTATGTGTCTCCCTCTTACCGTGGAGTGATATTATTGCAAGTTCTGCAAGAATTCTATTGCTACAGTCTCATTGGATTCTTGTAAACGATTGAGATAAACTATCCATCCTGCCCTTGTTAGGATTTCCCGTGTAGCATCAGAAATTGTCAATACGTGTGGTTCTCTCTGAATTGATCTTCCTCCCATGCTTTAGCACACTGTAAAAACGCATAGATGGAAATGGAACAATAGGCTGTTCAAACTGTTAGAAAATACAGAGAAAATAACGAAACAGCAAGCTTGTTCAAAATCTGAGTCACTTACTAATTGTTGCAGAGCATAATACAGAAATAGCTTAGGAACGGCAAGCCATGCAAATTGGAAAACAATATACCGTTAAGCCTTGTTATTCCCAAGTGAAAATTCTCCGAATAATAGTCTGACACGTATACCAGCAAATTATGAGGTCACCTGCTTCCCCCCTGTAATGTGACAGGCCATCCTCGACCGTTAAATGAGGGAGCAGCGTGTCGAACTGCCATGGTACGGATTCATAAGGGAACAACATATACTGAAATTCCATGTTTACAAAAGGATCAGGTTGCCGAAATCGAGGTGTATAATAGAATCGCTTAATAAATAAGAGAATGTCGTGATATGATGCGAGGTTGGGAGGATAGGACAGCTGACATGCACAAAAAGTCTGATGCGGTCATTATCAACTTTTTCCGTCATGATTGGTTGTAATAGATTTTCATGTGTTTAAAGGTTTGGGGAAGTTATATACATAATCTCATTTGACATATTACAAAGGTATAAGACAAAAAAGGGTCTTGATAATTGCTATTGGTGTATAAGGAATGTGACTTCAATACCATCAACAGAGCTCTATTGCCCACAGGTGTCCATAACCTTGACAAAGTTGTTTGTTTCACCCATGGAACCATGTTCCTTTGCGTATGCTTAGGAAGTGTTGTGCAATGTCCAAATGGAGGTCATTATGCTGGCTTGGTAACCAGATAGACCATAATTCCATTCACCACGAAGGAGTTAAAGGTGGGCAGGCCGGCTCGTGATGAGACCTCCTGTTCCAAGGACTCTTTATTTTTTCTGTTGTGCCTCTTGGATCATATCCCTGTTGTGGTGGCCATAGTGGGAATGCCACTTCACTTTCTTCCTTATGATCATGGTAGGCTAGCTCTTGATGAGACCCCCTATCCTTCATTTGACAACCCATATTAGCAGATCATATAAACATTTTTCTCTTTTTCTCTTTTATAAAGTACTTTCCTATTTATACACAAAGGGTGGTTCAACACTCCTTAAGAGTAGGAATGGTGGAAGAAGTCTTAACATCTCAATAGAAAAATATATCCTTTGTTCTTATTCCTTAATAATGATCAAAGAAGATTATGGGAAATTAAAAAGAACCACCATGATAAAGATAACCGATCATATCAGTATTAGTAGAATAATGATAGCAAAGCAGTGAATAGTTGTATCCTTTCCTCTTTCCTCCTATCAATTCAAAGCAATTTCTTGTAAAAAAAAATAACAATTTTATGTAATTTGATGATTTTAGTATGCTCTAGTTTTGTATCCATTGCATAAGTGTATATAGCTGTGATACAAATCACAAAAAAGACTTGAAACTGTTTTTTATTGAGAGGAACAGCAGCTGTCCTTTAGTTGGAACAACAAGGAGAACAAACGTAAGTAAAAGGAATACGAAAATGTTGTCCTTTCAAAAAGGATCAGTAGAAAACGCAAGTGTTGTTCCTTTGGAAAAGGAACAACAGAAAATACAAGTGTTGTTCCTTCGGAAAAAGGAACAATAGAAAACAAAAGTGTTGTTCCTTAAAAAAAGGAACAACAGAAAACAAAAGTGTTGTTCCTTTGAAAAAAAGGAACAACAGAAAACAAAGGTGTTGTTCCTTCGAAAAAGGAACATCAAAAATGAAAGTGGAAAAGGAACAGTCAAAACGAAAGTGATGTTCCTTCGAAAAAAGGAACAACAAAAAACAAAAGTGTTGTTCCTTCGGAAAAGGAACATCAAAAACAAAAGTGCTATTCCTTCGGAAAAGGAACAGCAAAAAAACAAAAGTGTTTTTCATTTGGAAAAGGAACAACAAAAACGAAAGTGATGTTCCTTTGGAAAAGGAACAATAGAAAAACAAAAGTGTTGTTCCTTTGGAAAAAGAACAAAAAAAAGAAAGTGTTGTTCCTTTGGAAAAGGAACAGCAAAAAAACAAAAGTGTTGTTCCTTTGGAAAAGGAACAAAAAAAATGAAAGTGTTGTTCCTTCAAAAAAGGAACAGCAGAAAAACAAAAGTGCACACAAGTGTTGTGCCTTCAGAAAATGAACAGCAAAATGACAGTGTTGTTCCTTCGGAAAAAGGAACAGTAGAAAAATGCAAGTGTTGTTCCTTTGGAAAAAGGAACAACAAAACGGTGAAACTGTTGTTCCTTCTAAAAGGAACAACAAAATGCAGAGGTGCTGTTCCTTGAAAAAGGAACAACAAGTCGGTGAAAATGCTGTTTCTTCCTAAAAGGAACAACAAAGTGCAAATACAAAAAAATATGTACAGAGAATAATTTACACTAACAAAACAAAGGAATTATGTACAGAATGTAAGAACAGTTGAATCACTAAATGAACCAGAGGTGAGGAAGATTTCTCTTCTGCCACCAAAATTTGCATGTCGGAGTCTTTGCGGAGTTGCTGGTAGAAGGATTCCCAATTAAGTGGTTTGCGGTATAGTCGAACTCGGTGGCTATTTGCATTGAAGGTATGTCCAGATCCGTCAATGGTGGTTAGAGTAAGGATGCCATTATCATGTACCTTTTGGATTTCATATGGCCCTAGCCAACGAGTCTGAAGCTTCCCAGGAAAATCCTGAAACCTGGAATCATATAGGAGCGCCAAATCTCCTTCGCGGAAGACTTTCCTTTTAATGAGAGCATCATGCCATTTAGCTCATTGTTGTTGGATTAATGTAGTGTGTTGAAGGGCAGAGAGCCTGATTTCATCTAGCCCATTGATCTGCTGTAATCTATTAATCTGTGCCTCATTTAGATCTAGACCGACTTCTTGTTCTGTTCGCAGTGTTTGTATCTTGAATTCTATCAAGAAGATGGGTTCCTTTCCAAATACTAGTTGGTATGGTGAATAGTCGGTAGTGCTTCTCCATGTTGTTCTGTAAGCCCACAAGGCTTCTGGCAATCTTGTAGCCCAATCGCGTCTATGTGACGCAATGGTTTTTGTCAGGATTGCTTCTATTATTTTATTGTTGCTTTCTACTTGACCATTTTCCTGTGGGTGGTATGGAGTAGTAATTTTATGCTAGATATGATAGTTTTTTAGTGTTGCAGCAATCTTTTTACTAGCAAACTGTGGTCCACCATCTATAATTATATCTCTTGGGAGCCCATATCGCACAAATATATGGAACAAGAACTGTATGACGAAATCCTCTGTAGCTCTCGGCAATGCCTCTATTTCAACCCATTTGGTGACATATTATTTTGCTACCAAAATATATGTTTTCTGGTTCGATGATGGGTTAATTGGACCAACAAAATCGAGGGCCCATCGTTCGAATGGTTCAATAACTAGCTGTGGGTTCAGGGGCATTTCATCGGACTGTCCAGGGCGTCCTGCTCTTTGGAAGCTGTCACAAGCTTGAACGGACTTCTTTGCATCTTTGAAGATCGTGCACCAATAATACCCTGTTTGCAGCACCTTGTGTCTAGTTCTTTGATCGGAAAAATGTCCGCCACAAGGTTTGTTGTGACAAGCTTTCAAAATGTCAAAAATTTCATCTTCACAGATGCATCTCCTGATGTGCATATTTGCCCCTGTATGGAACAGGTAGCCCCCAATCCAAGAAAATCGAGTACTTCGTTGGACAATATGTTTTCATTCATTGGGGGTCAGATGTTTCGGTAATTTTCCTACTGCTAAATAATTTGCAACATCAGCATACCAGGGTGTTTTAACAGTGACAGCAAACAAATGCTCATCTGGAAATTGATCTTCAACTACTGCTGCGTCCACTGGTTTTGGCATTCGCAAGAGAAATTCAGCTATAGGATTTTTTTTCTAGGTTGGTCCTTTATTGTGATATCGAATTCCTGCCCAAGCACTGCTCCAATAGCTGTATCTGAAGCATCTGATGAAATTTGAAATGTCAGGTCCCAATTTGGACCTCTAAGGACTGGGGCTGTTGAAACAAGCTTTTTCAGATCCTGGAGAGCACGGTTGCATTTTTCTGTCCAAAGAAAGTCAACATTACCCATCAGTGCATATAGGGGTGTAGCAATATGAGAAAAATGTTCTATAAATCTTCTATAATAACCAAAAAATCCAAGAAAACTGCATACCTCTGTCTGAGTGGTAGGAGTGGGAATTAGCAAAATTATTTGGATTTTGGCCGGATCTACCTATATTCCAACTACTGAGATATAATGGCCTAAAATAAGTCCTTCAGTCATCATCATATAGCATTTTTCATGGCTCAAACAGAGCCTGGTGGCAATGCAGCGCTGCAACACTTTTTCCAGTGTGTCCAATGCTGGGTCAAAATCATCTTCGTATGGTGTAAAATCATCCATGTATACTTCAAGCCCTTCATTTATTAAATCTGAAAAGATGCTGAGGATAGCCCTTTGAAATGTGGCAGGGGCATTGCATAGGCCAAAAGGTAGAACTCTGTAGGAAAATGTTCCCCAAGGACAAGTAAAAGTAGTTTTGTCTTGGTCTTCAGGGGCAATCTAAATCTGATTGTATCCACTGAAGCTGTCTAAGAAAGAAAAGAATTGCTCTCTTGCCAAAGTGTCTAATACTTGGTCAATGAATGGAAGGGGAAAGTGGTCTTTTTGTGTTGCTTTATTTAGCTCTCTATAATCTACACAAATCCTCCACTTTCCATTCTTCTTTGGCACCACAACAAGTGGAGAGACCCATTTACTATTGGAGATAGGGTAGATGAAGTTCACATCTAAAAGTTTTTGAAGTTCATCTTTTACAATGTCTTTTAGATGAGGGTTAAGTCTCCTTTGTGGTTGGCGAACAGGTCTTGCATCCTTCTCTATGTAAATGTGGTGTGTACATAACTGGGGATCAATTCCTTTCATGTCAGGGTAGTCCCATGCAAATGCTTCTTTGTATTTCCTCAGTAGTTGGATCAGCTTCTCCTCTTGTTCGGAAGTCAAGTTAGCATTAATGTTTAAAGTCTTTCCTGACTCAATTTCTACAGTTTTGCTATTTGAGACAGAGGTAGTAGGTATTGTTTGATCGTGAGTATCTTTGAGAGGATCTTATTCTAATTCATTATCAAATGTTGCTTCTATCATGTGACATTGTATGTGGGATCTGGATTCAGCTTGGCTAATAAAATTGTTAATGGCATCATCTTCTGTTTGGTCTTTGAAATCGAGGGCATCTTCTATGGTTAATGGAGATCTAATATTTTTGGTGAGGTATTATATAGGATGTTTGTTAGTTTTTATTATTATGACACTTGGTTGGGCTGGAGGATATAAAGCTAGATTCTTGATATTAGCCCCCCTAGTTATGGTCATACTGCCTTGTCGGTAGCCAATATAAGCATCAAAATTTTCAAGCCAAGGTTTGCCTAAAATCAATGGATCTCCATCAAGTCGGTTTTTGGGGTTTATAATCAGAAAATTGGCGGGATACTTCTAGGAATCAATAGATATCATGACATCATGCAGTGTGCCCTCTGGCCTAACCACGGATTGGTCAACCAAAGTGGATGTCGGTTCTACTAATGTAATGCCCAGTTTTTGACAAGTGGTGGTTGTTAAGATATTGATTGCAGCTCCTAGATCAACTAAGGCATTTGAGAAGGTTTTTCAATTGATTTGCACGGTTACTGTTGGATTTCCTGGGTCTTCATATTTAACAGGGTTTCTTTTCCTGATAATAGATCAGATAAGGTACCAACTACTTGGACTTTTGGGTTATTTGTTATTTTCCTCCTTGGTTTTTTTATACATAGCTCTTTGATTGCTTTTGCATATATTGGGATGTCTTGGATGGCTTGGAGGAATGGGATTTTTATGTACAAATTTTTTAATTCTCCCAGAATGACAAAATCAAGATGTTGTATAGGTCAAGGTATAATTAATCGTTCTAGGAATGGGGGAGAAGATGTAGTTGCTTGATCATGAATTTGTTGTTTGGTCACATCCTCTTCTTGTGGCGGTTGTTCTATAGGTAACTGATTTTCAACTTGAGAGGTTTTATTTCCCTTTGTTTCTATAATTCGCCCAGATCTTAATTGAAGATAATTACACTCCTTTAGATCGGTTTCTAGTTCTGGTGTTTCAATTATTTGGATAGATTGGACCGGTCTGTTATTCGGATTAGGGTTGGGTTGGGCTGGGAGTTGCGGTCTTAAGTTAGATTGGGGGTTTTGTTGTAATGCTGGCAGTGTAGGTTGAGGGAGCGGAATGGTTCCTACTGGCTGATTCATCAGTCTTTGCCAGTTTGTCTGCCAGGCTTGACTCTGTGAAGTAGGAGGGGACCATTGTGCTGGATATACGTTGTTTTGCCAATATGGTGGAGTATAGGGAAAATTTGGCCAACTGGGTTGACTTGTTTGGTTTGGCCATGGCGATGATGAAGGAAATGGTTGTTGTGACCAATTTGAGAAGGGAGGTTGATTTTGCCACATTGTATTATATTGTTGAGCATGATATTGTGGAGGCTAAAAAGAAGAAGCTGGATCTGGGAACATACCTGATTGTCGCGGCTGCCATTGATGGCATTGATTGAGTAGGTACACTGGTTCTGGCTCTTCTTCTGCTTCCTTGTATACTGCTTTCAATCCAGGAAGTGAGGGACAACTCTCTGTAGAGTGGTATTTTGTACAAATGGTGCAAACTTGGACTGCATCTAATGGACACTCCTTGTGGCTGTGTTTCTTTCTGCATCTAGGACAGAAGATTGCCAAATTCTGTTATGCCTCTGCTTGCTTTTGTTTGGCTTGCATAATATCAAGTTGTGTTGTCAGTGTCCCCATGTCAATTTCAAAATTTTCTAATAAATTTCCAATTTCTGCGCGAGTTACTCCTTCTGCAGAGATCTTGTTGTCTCTTGTAAACCTGTCATGTTCCGCTGGTTTTAGTCTTGTGCTGCCTCTCGAGCTCCTGATACATAAATCAATAATGTCAACAAAATTTTCCTGATAAATATCTCCTTTTCCCATAATATTTAGTGTTCCAATCCATTGTTCCTTCATTCCCGTAATTAATGTTGTTTTTAGTACATTATCAGGTAAGGGTAATGATGCATAAGGAGATCTTTGAAGATTATACTGGAAACGTTCAACATATTCTTCTAATGTTTCATTTGATCTAGCTAACATCTGAAATATTTCATCTTTAAATTCTCTAGACCTACAATAGTCCTAATATTTCTTTAGAAAAGCATCTTTCATTTGATTCCAATTGTTTATAACACCACCAGCCAATTCCATAAACCATCTTAAAGCAGCCCCTTTTAATGTAGAGGGGAACAATTTCAGTTTCTAGGGATTGGTGGTATAGTCATATCCTCTACACAGCACATCAAATTCAAATAAGAATGCATCCGGATCTTCTGATGTAAGGCCATGGAATGTAGGGATGTGCTGGAAAGGAATTGCTTTCATAGGTGCATTAGTTGTAGTATCCACAATGGGGTATTGTAGTGTAGAGGTTTGGGTGTTTGGCTGGTTCTGGGCCATTTGGTCAAATATATGCCAATAACCTTCTGGGATATCTAGGAGGGTATTCCTAGGCTGAGGGGGAATGGCTTTAACAGGAATGGCCTTAACAACACTTCCTTTATCTGGGATGATGAGAGTGCCTAATGTCTGGGGGGATTCTGGTTCTTGAGTTTCTTCAACTTCATTATAAATGATTTTTGCAGCACTTCCCTTATCTGGGCTACTTAATGGCTGAATTATCCCAAGAGGAGATCTTGGTTCTTCAATTTCTCCTGTTTCTCCTCTCCCTTCATAGAGGTTGCTAAGGTTCCCTTCTTGCAATGATTTTGGGCTAGAATTCTCAATTTCTTGAAAATCTTGCTCTTCAGTTTGACTATGCACCTCAGCAAAGGCTACAGATGGTGATCTTGTGGCCTAAAGGGAACTAGTAGGTTGTCTAGAAGTAACTTTTCTAGGTCCTACTGAAGGCTGAGATTTTGCTTTCTTAAGGATTTCATCTATAAAGGTTGATCGGCCAAGGGTCACCGGCCCCTTAGCTTTGTCAGGCTTGGGTAGAGGTTTAGGATTCTTTTTAGGCTTTTTCTGCTTAGTCATGCACACAAATCAAATGCTAATTTCTACCCAAAAGCAGCAACAAGTCTGCAGGAAAGCGGGCAGGGGAGCAGGGCTATTACATGCTTCGTACGCAGGTTCTTACCTTTTGTTTTTAAAACCCAGTTCTCTCCTAGCAGGTTCTTACATCACTCTGGAAAAGAAACAAATGGCTACACTCTTCCCCAACAACGGCACAAAAATGTTGAGCAGTAAAAAGGGTCTTTTTCACCTCTATTTACCCTACATTAACTTATCAATCCAGGAACAATTTTGTTATCTCAAAGAGTGTACTCAGTTTGAGGCGGTCATTTGTCAGAGTAATGCTAGTAGTATAGTGCTCTAAATACAAGAGTAAACGGATGCTTGAAACAAGATCTACTTACAAAAAAGAACCTTAGAACTCAAATCATGCACTCAATAATTTATCAGTCAAGGGTACAGTAATGGTAACTCATCCCTCTGTAAATTGATGCAATTAAAGACAATCAAGGAAAAGATCATCAATCTAGGAACTAGACAACAAATGTCAACGCTCACTACAGTCTCAAATCGTTCTGCACACCAAAGTAATGATAATACAAATGACAGGAAATGGAACAGCAACTAGTCTTATAAACAAGATTGAACAACAAAACCTTAGTCTACGAAAATGAATGCAACAATTGTATCTTACAGGAATTAGATAAGAATCTTTACTCTAAAGATAAATCGAACACCAACGGAAATAGAACTGCAACAAATAGAGATGAAATATGGAACAACAACTAGAGTCAAACATAAATGTACAGTGAATCAGAGCAAATATCACACATAGCACGCTTAATGTCTAGAAGAAACAGTAATCTGACTTCGATACAACAAGTATAAATCTCAGTTATAAAGAATGACGATTGTAATTCGTAATGGAACAGCAACGCCAGTTGAGCAACAATTGCGATTAAGTGTAAACCATAGATAAATACAATAATACCAACTGATGAATGTTACAACACGGTTACTCGGTAATTGAACAACAATAGCATTCTGTAAGGAACAACAATGTTATATCAATTGTTAAAGGAACAACAATGCGTTACGAAGTCAGAATGAGCAACATAGCATTCCTGTTACAGAGAACAACATTACTCAGTTGAGCATAAATGAAATATAACAGAATCGTGATGTAAAATTGCAAAACACATCAGATTACCGAATAGAGGTAATAATGAAAACCACACGCGAATTAGAAATAATGGTATAGGAGCAAGTGTTCCACCAGGGCCGGGCCCTTAGCCTCCAGGGTCACACTGCTTGAAATTACTCCAGAATCAAAGATGGAACGACAACTAGATTTATATTAAAACATAAAAACAGAGTTACAGTGAATCACTCTTCAACGAGAGTCTATGATCAAAGTTTCAAATACAAAGGAGGATTACATAAAAATAGCAACAAGTCATTCCCCCGGGCTAGCAGTGCTACCCCTTCTTATAACAGTGGAGCGAAGATATCAATGATACAAAAATCGTTAAGATAGTGATCCCTCAGGATCAAAGGATCCTCAGGGATTTGCTAGACTGTTAATTCTCAGTTATCCTCTTGTTCTCTTGCACCAATTTGATATCTCCTTTTCCCTTTCCTGGCTGATATGCTCCAATTTGGATCACCTTGTTTGCATGTGGTTCCCTGCCAAAGGGATAGTAGTTAACTTTGTCCTGTCCTTTCCTTTGGGACGAAAATCTTCCGACAATTATTAGTTGTTTTGCGTTGCATACAAATCCCATGGATTTTGTCATAATTTCTTATTATCTACCTAGTTCATGATGAAAAGAGGTTATGAGTTTTAAAGAAAAGATGAAAAAATAAATGATAAAAACATACATTCTTCAGTACTCCACAATGCTCACAATGAGAAATTACTAAAGGCCAATGTTGAACACAAAAACTTCTTAAGAGTCTACAAGATAGATCAAATCCAAAAACTATGGAGCATATAATGAAAGAGGAATACATGGGAGAAACCTCCCAGTGAAATAATCGTGATAGTGTGGATGAATATAGAGATGCAAAATTTGAAAATGCGGAGGAACATATTTTAACCAAAATGCCTCTACATTAAGGAAAGAAAACAAAACTATAACTACAAGGTGAATTCAAGAATATTATACCTTTAAGTTATGATGAAGAGAAAGGTGAATTCAAGAACATTATACCTTTAACTTATGATGAAGAGTGAGAGGAATAAGCTAAAACATAGTTATTAAATATTTACAAGTATTTACAAGTATATGATTAGTCGAGTAATTTGAAGGCTAAATTAGCTACATATTACCTAGAAGGAAAAGCTTCCTTGTGGCATGAAGAAGTCAGAGTTGTACCTAATTTAAAAGACAATATTATTAAATCCGAAGAATTTCAAAAGTTTTTCAAGGGAAAATACTTAACTACAAGATATTATGTTGACAAGGAAAAATAATTTCATAAATTAAAACTCGTTCGAATGACCATGGATGAACTAGTTATGAAATTCACTCACCTTTTGAGATATGTACCTTATATTCGTGAAGAAAAATCCAAAGTAAAACAGTTCACTGGTTGCCTTTCTCTCTCCTTTAAAGAGAATATTGAAAATGATAATGAAAAAATATAGATGAATCCATTTGAAGGGAAAGGATATGATATTAATAGGCTAAAAAAGGAAATGTAAATGTAAAATATTGGCCCAACAGAAAGAAGGAAATATTTGCATAAGGAGAAAGATGGTTTAAAACTATCTCTTTTAAATTTTTTGGTAAGGGTAACAAGAGTAGGAATTTCAGTAGAAATACTAATCACACAGAAAATACTGAGACTCAGATTGGATCTAGATAGATATATTTGAAACAGAAATTTTTTAATGGGAAGGAAAGGGAACCGTTGAAGTGTTGGGGCTATGGGGATCCCCACCTTTTGGTGAAATTCCCTTATAATACAAAATTTGGTCATGTTCTACAAAATATTCAAGAGGATTCCATAGTAAATGATGTTGCCAACAACATTCCCTAAATTAATGCAACACCTCAGGAGTGCCAGGTTAAACATCACTCCACTATTGTGGAGATAGAAGGTAAAATTTTTGATCCAGAATGGATCTAGAATAGAATTCTAAGTCTAAAGTGTTCCTCATAGAGGAAAATGAAAGTCCAAGGATGCTCTTGGAAATAGTCCCATTGCGTAGATATTTTCATTTTGAATCTACTGCAATTTGAATGGGCTAAAATGAACTCCAGATGAAGAAGTTATCACAAAAAAAAGTTTGCCTTTGTCCTTTGAAAAGGAGGAAAATTATTATATAAATGGGACTTAAGGGAAAATGTGTTTTTAAAAATAAAAACCCTTAGAACCCATCGCATCACAATAAACAAAGGGAAAGGACTTAAAACAGGCGCAAAGGCCTTCGGTGGACCCGACGGATTTATAAATTAAATAGGCAAACCTTTTGAGTTTCGAAAGGAAGGGGTAGTAAGCGGTATTTCAGGTGGGCCTCGAGAAGTAAGCAGTATTGGATGGGCTCTCCTCGATTCCATACATTGACTGATGCGTGGCACGGCGGAGGAGAGTGGAAACTACTTTTTTGGGTGGTTAATCCCCGTGTAAGTTAAACGCTCGAAACGGATTGTCAGCCGTTGGATTAGCGGTCGTGGATCAACGGTCAAGATTTGATCAGCGGATCGACGATTGGCATGACCAAAGTAAAGAACCCCTAGGCCGTTACCAATGTGATATGCCTATTGCAATATAGCGACAAGGTCGATAGGAATCTGTGATATCGGTGAACCCTCGATACAAAGTGCCAACGCACTCTGATATGTCAATATGCAAATTACAATAAAGGGTGGAACCGATGGAATTTATAAGAATGATTCCATAATATTTGAAATCTAGAAATTAAGATTATCAATGTATTTCCCGTGTAAATAGGTTTTTTTCCATTTGGCCATGCGACGATGCAATGCGATATGGCGGCCAAAGGCGGACCTGAAAGGGATTATAGACCCAATTTCATAGATATTGAAATTTGGGAATTCAGGATTTATGTGTATTCCCGTGTATTGAGGTTTTTAGACCTCCTGCCTAAGCGAAAGTGATATGTGATATTTGGATGGACCCGATAGGTTTGTAAGGCCAATTCCATAATATTTGAAGTCTGGGCTAAAGGCCCATGATGTGCTTTTTGTTCGTCTCCTGTGTATTTCCTTTATTTGGCTGACGCGGCCAGAGGAAGGAAAAACGACCGAATTCCCCCATATCGACGATTCCTTTCCATTGTAAAAAGATTATTGTGGTGAATAGTCAGTTTCTTCAATGGTGGAGGACTGTAACCGATGCATGATAAAAAAACACAAAGACCACAAGTGCTGAAGGTAGTTGAAGGTTGTCGAGGTAGCTGGAGGACTGAAAAAGGTCATTGGAAGGTTGCTGAGAGTCGCTTGGAGGTTAGGCAGACTACAGAGGCACGCAGAGGCCAAGAGAAAGAGCTCAGAGAAGCTAGAGCTGAGAGCCAAGAGCTAGAGTGAGAGCCAAAGCTAAAGTGAGAGCCAGAGCCACGAGCCAAAGCCAAGAGCTAGAGCCAGAGCCAGAGCCAGAAAGCCGAAAAGTTTCAGGGCCAAGGATAAGATGGTGTTCTAAGCCCATTGTGTTCAGTGTAAACTAGTGGAGTTGAGCGTGGAGCTTGTAAAATTTCTTTGCCATAATCCCAAAGAACATAGTTGAGTTGACTAGAGCTCAAGGAGAAAAAGCCCAAGAGTTTTGGGTGAACTCCATATTATATTGCTGTTATGTGTGATTTCTTGTTGCTACATTGTATTTGCTGCTTTATTTGCTCTTATATATTTTATATCAGTTCAAGCAAATAATCTTAAGGAACATAAACAATTTAAAGACAGACACAAGCATACACCTATTTTCAAGCACTTTTTAATTCCGCAATTGGTTAATCATAAGGTCTTGGGAATATATAAGCTTTGGAAGTGGGAGAGGTTCTTGTAAACCTGACAAGAAGCCTTTAGTGCCCCATTTTCAGATCAGGTGGTATTGAAGCTAGTTATACCAGAGCAAGTGGTATCAGATCAAAATGCTTGATTAATAAAGCAAATATTGCTTGTCTGAAAGGTGTTTAAACAGTCAGAGGTTGATTGTATGCTTGTCTGCAGACTGACTATTGTTTGAGTTTGCAGAGGTGAAGGGAAAGCTATTGATAGCTCAGTCCAGGAAGGACAAGAAGGAAGAAGGGCTGAAGGCATTCTTCTTATCCCAAAGGACCTCAAAGAAATCCTTGAAGCACAAGAGGTTTGTTGCAAAAGGTTGCTTGAATAAACTATTTGTTAGTCTTGTTTGAAGTTCTTTTGTTCATTAGTATAATGACAACTTCTACAAGTGAATCCTCAAATTCCTCCTTCATCACAAGATTATTTGATGGAGACATGAATTAAGACTTGTTCACGATGATCGACAAGGTGAGGGAAATGTATGAGGATGGAAGGAAGAGCAACATACTTAGAGAGCATTTGAATTCCATGGAGGAGGAGAAGCAGATGCTTTCTGACAAATTGCAGGAAATGGAGAGGCAAATTCATATTGCAAATATGAACTTGAAAAGGATGCATGAGATAGAGTCACAGCTCTTTGTTGCCAAAGAAGCCTTAGTCAAGTATCATCTTGAAGAAGAGGTAAACAATTCCCGTTTGTCTTCAAATTCTTCTAAGAATGCTTATATTGGTTCTTTTGAAAAGCATACCAGAGGCATAGGTTCCAAGCTAATGTCCAAGATGGGCTATGAAGGAAAAGGCTTGGGTAAACATGCACAGGGTATTGTCGAGCCAGTAATGGTTGAGGAAAGGCCTAAGTATTTGGGTCTTGGCTATGGACAGTCTTATGGAAAGAGTTCCAAAGCCACCATGAAGGCCATTGAAATAGTTCCATGAAGGAGTTTCATTTTGAGGTCCTCTACCTCAAGAGTGTGAAGATTGTATTATGGAGGAATGCAATAGGTTGAAACATCATTTGCAGGATGCAGGTGTTCAGAAGCACACACTTGAACTAGAGAGTTGTGGAAACTCTAACAACCTTGCAGAGGTTGATGGTGTTCCAAAGGGAGCCACTTCTTTGTTTTCTTCACCTCCTCATGAAGGCAATAAAGGTGAAAGAGAAAGGTATAAATCTGGTTCTAACCATATTCCTTTTTATTATGTAAAGCATGATAAATTTCCACATAGATATGGGAAAATAATTGCATGTTCCTTTTGTGGTTTGGATAACCATAATGTTTCTAGATGTCGGAAGAGGATAGCCACATGCAGGAAACTTTTGAAGGAAAGGAAGCAAGAAGCCAAAGGTCCTTGGACAAGGCAAATCATGCTATCAAGAGGATGCACATATGTTGCACCTATTTCCATAAGGAAGGGCATCTTGCTGAAAAGTGTTGGACTCTGAATCCAACAATGCTTCCATGAAAGCTGAAGAAGGTGGAAAGAGAAGATGGTAGAAATGGAAAGGAAGATTCCATGAATGATGTGTCTCAAGATGATTCACATGTTGATGCTGATGTGTAGACAAAGGAAAGACCTTTGAAATCAGTTGGTAAGAAATGGTTAGAATTCTTATCCAATTAATATTGCATGTCTATTGATGCATATATTTTCATTTCTTTGTTAATGGAATGCAAGTTACAGGATTTTTACCAAGAAGGTGAATGGAGAAGTTGAGTAGGAGACTCACTTTGTTGCTGCAACATTATATTTCATTTCAGCTTCGAAAGTACAGTGTGCTTAAGCGAAAGTTGAAGGGTGAAATGCATGCATGAGAATGATGTGCATGAACACATGGATGTTGATGTTTCCTTCTATTTGAACATGTATGTGTAATTAACATGAAGGGTTGATTGCTTTATTTTAAACATGCATGTAATGTTGACTTGGGAAAAGTGAACTTGGTCTCCAAGATGGAGATGATGATGAAGTGTTTCATCTTTTGAAAAAGAGTCCTAATGGTCTTTTTCAACATGCTTGACTTGAAGGGTCATTTGTTTTAAAGGAATGTTTTGTGGGCTTGTTATCTAGTCCATCATTTGTATGCAGATGTAAGACATGGAGGTGTTCACAAGCTGCGAAATCTATTTCTTTTGTTCAAGCAGGAGTTTTGGCCATCCAGTTGTTGTCTATATTTCTGTTGTTGTTAACAGTTATAGTTGACAACTTTTCAAACAGGTACAAATGAAAATTTTGTAGAGAAGATGTACTTCACATTTGTTTGAGCCACCTTGGATTAATGATCAAAGAAGAGAAGTTCAAACTACCTCCTGTGACCATTTCAGCAGGAGTTCTGTAGGAAGGCAAGGAGGAAGACAATTCTTCCTAGGGGGACCAGCACATCCAGGAAGGAAAGTGGTCAAAGACTTTGGTTTAGAGGCACTATGAAAAGGAAAGTGTATGGAGGTTGAAAGAAGAGGGTGAGTTACTCTCATTTATTGTTCAGATCAGTATATCAGTCTTTTGGAGACCAAAAGCTCATTTAGTGGGAAGGCGTGATCCAAAATGGATCTAGAATAGAATTCTAAGTCTAAAGTGTTCCTCACATAGAAAAATGAAAGTCCAAGGATGCTCTAGAAAATAGTCCCATTGCATAGATCTTTTCATTATGAATCTACTGCAATTTGAATGGGCTAAAATGGGCTTCGGACGAAGAAGTTATCACAAAAAGAAGTTTTCCTTTATCCTTTGAAAAGGAGGCAAATTCTTATATAAATGGAACTTAAGGGAAAATGTGTTTTTAAACGTAAAAACCCTTAGAACCCATCACATTGCAATAAACAAAGGGAAAGGACTTAAAACAGGTGCAAAGGCCTTCGGCAGACCCGATGGATTTATAAATTAAACAGGCAAACCTTTTGAGTTCTGAAAGGAAGGGGCAGTAAGCGGTATTTTGGGTGGGCCTCGAGCAGTAAGCGGTATTGGACAGGCTCCGCTCAATTCCATACATTGACTGAGGCGTGGCACGGTGGAGGAGAGAGGAAACCACTTTTTCGAGCAGTTAATCCCCATGTAAGTTACGCACCCGAAATGGATTGTCAGTCGTTGGATTAGCGGTCACGGATCAACGGTCAGGATTTGATCGACGGATCAAAGATCAACATGACCAAAGGAAAGAACCCCCGGGCTGTTACCAATGTGATATGTCGATTGCGATATAGCAACGGGGCCAATAGCAATCGGCGATATCGGCGATCGGCAATTCGCGAACCCCTGATACAAAGGGCCAACACACTACGATATGCCGATACGCGACTTGTGATAAAGGGCAGATCTGATGGAATTTATAAGCACAATTCCATAATATTTGAAATCCGAAAATTCATATTTTCAATGTATTTCCCGTGTAAATGGGTTTTTTTCCATTTGGCCATGTGACGATGCGATGTGATATGACGGCCAAAGGAGGACCCGAAAGCGATTATAAACCTGATTTCATAGATTTTGAAATACAAGAATTCAGGATTTTTGTGTATTCCCATGTATTGAGGTTTTTAGACCTCCTGCTTAAGCAATAGCGATAAGCGATATTTGGATGGACCTGATAGGTTTATAAGGCCGATTCCATAATATTTGAAGTCCAGGCTAAAGGTCCATGATGTGTTTTTCGTGTGTTTCCTGTGTATTTACGTTATTTGGCTGACACGGCCAGAGGAAGGCAAAACGATCAGATTCCCCCACGTCGATGATTCCTTTCCAATGTAAATGGATTCTTGTGGTGAACAGTCAGGTTCTTCAATGATGAAGGATTGTAATCGATGCATGATAAAAAACACAGAGAGCACAAGTGTTGAAGGTAGCTGAAGGTTGTCGAGGGAGCTAGAGGACTGAAAAAGGTCGTTGGAAGGTTGCTAAGAGTCACTTGGAGGTTAGGCCGAATACAAAGGCACGCAGAGGCTGAGAGAGAGAGCTCAGAGAAGCCAGAGCCGAGAGCTAAGAGCCAGAGTGAGAGCCAGAGCTAGAGTGAGAGCCAGAGCCAAAAGCTAGAGCCAAAACCTAGAGCCAAGAACTAGAGCCAGAGCTAGAGTGAGATCCAGAGCCAAAAGCTAGAGCCAAAACCTAGAGCCAAGAACTAGAGCCAGAGCTAGAGTGAGAGCCAGAGCCAAAAGCTAGAGCCAAAACCTCGAGCCAAGAACTAGAGCCAGAGATAGAGCTAGAGCCGAGAGTGAGAGCGAGAGCGAGATCCATAAAGCTGGAGAGCTTCAGAGCCAGGGATAAGATGGTTTTCTAAGCCCATTGTGTTCAGTGTAATCAGTAGAGTTGAGCGTGGAGCTTGTAAAAGCACTTTGCCATAATCCCAGAGAGCCTAGTCGAGTTGACTAGAGCTCAAGGAGACGTAGCCCAAGAGTTTTGGGTGAACTCCATATTATATTGTTGTTATGTGTGATTGCTTGTTGCTGCATTTTATTTGCTACTTTATTTGTTTTTATATGTTTTATATCAGTTCAAGCAAATAAACTTAAGGCACATAAACAGTTTAAAGACAAACACAAGCATTCACCTATTTTCAAGCACTTTTTAATTCCGCAATTGGTTAATCATAAGGTCTTGGGAATATATAAGCTTTGGAATTGGGAGAGGTTCTTGTAAGCTTGACAAGAAGCCTTTAGTGCCCCATTTTCAGATCACTTTTGAACCAACCTGTTTCTATTTTAATAGATCTAAGTGCTATTTTGATTTACATTAGTCCTCATATAGTGGAAAAATGTAAATTAAATTTAGAAAAATACAAAAACTCTTAGTTGGTCCAATTGGATACCTACACATAGGAAAGTTACTAATTGGGTGAAGGATTATCCTATTGATATAATATCCCTGGTAAATCTGTATTAAAATGACTTTTATGATTTTTTAAATTGGACATGTGGCTAAAAATATAAACAATAGAAGTGAATATTTTATGAGAATGTAAATATTTATTTTTGTTAATAAAATGAAACTTTTTACTTATTATTAGTTCTAGAAATACAATAGAGGCTATTATGTGAGAGGCTGACTACTTACCTCGAAAAGTATTTGGAGTTAGTTATGGTCCAAAAAGGGACAATAAAGAAAGAAAAATAGAAAGAAAAAAATCCTCCATTCTAGCCACAAGGGTTTTATTCATGGAGAAAACCACCAAAAGTATACATGACTCTAGATAAATGTCATGGGAGAAAGATATATGGAAAAGAGATGCGAGAGATAAGGGTAGTCTAAACTAAAAGACTAGTGTTAATGGGAGAGAAAAAATAGACCTGAAACCAAAATTAGCAGGACATTGCTTCTGTTAACAAGGTGTAAGTTGTGAAAGATTATTGAACTGTTTCTTGGTTGGAAGGAGGCTAGAGATTCACTGGTATTACTCAAACTGTAGTTCAACAATTGAGAGGGATGTGGTAGCCTCTAATGTATTTATAGGAATTATAGATAAGTATATGAGTATTTTGCGATATGTATTAACTGTGTTTAGTTTAATGTTTAAAACTAAGAATGTAGTACTCTATTATGAATATATGTTTCCATTGTGTGTGTTAATGAATTTGAGTGGTTAAGCCTAAGAATGATTTCTATGGAATAAATACTTTTTCTTTTGTGTAGGGTATTATGTAGGACAATTGGGAGTTGGTGAGAAAATACTTAAGATAGGGTATCCAAAAATTTAATTCCTAAATATTCCTCTTACTATATAAATTCAAGCGTGTGAACCCTACCCATGAGCCAAACACTAGTTTCTATTGTACAGGTTGATATAAAAATAGGAATGTCAAAGACAGTTGGTTAAATTAGATTTTATCTAGTAAATAATAAATAAATGCATGTGAAGAGTCAGTCTAAAATGGTTAGCACCCCACTTGCTTATGAACTTGTATACATATCTAACTTGTATAAATAGAGAATGATTATTGAACAAAAAATTATGCAATTGAATGGGAATAGAAATTGGAGCTAAGGTTAGAACATTGTAGGCCATAGACGAGAGAGGGAAAAATTTTCGATTGACCAAGAACATGCAGTCATTGACTATAATAAAATTAAGGATATAAATAAAACCAATAGGTAGAAACCCATGATAGGAGTTTATTAGGCTTTCTAGCCTATCAACCTACCTCTAATCCATGATAATAACCATACTATCTATACAGGTATGTTATGCATGGAAAAATTGTAACTATTTTATATTGACAAATGGCATAATTAAATCTCAATGCATGTTAAAATAAGTTTCAAGAAAACCATATTATGCATTTACATACAAAAGGAAATAAATTTCCAACACTACCATAAACTCATAGTCCTTAAAATAATAAAATTTACGGCAGAGTAAAAGAAGTAAGTACAATATAGTAATTATGTTGACATTAAAGAGAAAACATTTATCTAAGAAAAAATATTGCTACTATGGCTATAGAAGTCAGGATATTTTCCCTTTATTTGAATAAAACCCTCAAGGAAATTACATTAATTAAACATAAAATCTCTCACTTTTTAAAAAATTCCGTAATGCAAAAAAAAACCTTATGAAAAGAATTGAGATCGATGGGACAAATTTGAAAATATGAAAAAATTACTTGTGAGTCTTGCGAAAGGCACATTGAGAAATGAGTACTGGAAAGAGCGAGGATGAAAAAGTGTAACCTTGCAATCAAATGAACTAGGAATATTTACCTTTCAACTGAAACTCCATTAAAGAGTCTAGGGCTAACTTGTAAGAACAATAACCCTTAGTAAGACATTATATCCATGAAGAAATCTATACAAGAATAATTACAAATGAAGTTATGTGTCAAACAGGTGTTTTACCTTAGAAAAAGGTAAGCAAAATTCCTGCGTTATTGCCAAAACATAGTGGGGTTTGCACTTAGTTAGCATAATAGAAATAGAGAGAAGCCCTACTGCTAAGGAAGAAAAGCTAGGGTTTAAATACTTATATTGATAAAAATAATATTTACCTTCCAAGAAGCCATGATGAAGGAAGGGTGAGGCCAGAATGCCACAAAAGTTATGGTTGTCATGAACGAACTCTAGAAAGAAGCCTGCAATTTTCCCCTGCAAAGAATACAATCATCAAGAATTATAAGTGTATATATATGCCAAATTTATTCTAAGAATTGTAGGTTAAGAAAAAAAAAGAAAACCAAGTAAATGAGGAAGCACAATGGTAATATGGACTTGGTTCGAAAACTTGGCATTTGTAAGCAAACAGAGACGCAATCTTCATTGTAAATCCTTTAAAGAAACCAAATGACCAAGGTAGCCTTGAAAATGCAAGGATTTACCATATTTTTCCCATTTTTTTCTCTATAATTGCAAATCTCAACTCTAATTTAAGAAAAATGAAAATGACACAATGTAGTGGAGGAGCATAGGGTAGACAGTTACCCTAATGGTACTGGGTTTCATCCATGTCATCAATCAATTCAAAGTAAATCATCACCATCGACATTGTGAGATCACGTGGTTGGGCAAGGTATGAGAAGCAGTCTCTTTCCACATGACCCCTTCATATGGACTGATAATAATGCAACCTTTGCATAAGAGCCAAAGTGCCATGGGGGTACTCCAAACATTTAAACATTCAATGCAATTCATATATCAATATAAAAACCCATGAGATGGAACAAAATGGATGAAGTAAAATGATATATTGTGCATGGAGGTATAGTTATTATAAGGCCATCACAATTATATATTTTTTATATTGGCAGAGTTATTATAAGGTCACCATGCTCGTTAAATATGTTGAATATTGTCCCAGGGAGGAAATTCAATTGGTGATAAAAGTGATGTGTAATATGTGAAAACTGAGAGATCCAAGGTTCAAATCCCCTCTGTTGTGACTTGGTTTACAGAGAGGAGGATAGGTCATAGAAGCTAAGAGGTTTACTAATAGTTACGTGTCAGGTGAGCTACTATATTCATCTCGGATATATGTGTGTGTGTGTGTGTGTGTGTTAAATATTAGTAAAAACTAATAAATATTATTTACATCACATGTGTGGAGTTGTGTTAGGACATTGAACTAGCGTAACAACTACCTTAAGTCTAGCAAAGGGTGCGTTAAAATGAATATGATCATTAAGGTGTAGTTGAGAATAACTTAAATACAGTTTCTAGCCCCAATTTCGGTTTTAAACAAGACTCGAGAATAGAAATATATTACAAATTTTTTGATACAAAAAAACAAAATATATATTGAAACGATAATGAGGTGATACTAAGATGGTAATCTGGTGTTTTCTCTTCAAGTAAAATCAATGGTTTAGCCTTTTGTTGTGACAAGTAATGTATGCATTAATTAAAATTATATATATTGTAATTCGTAATTATTAATTAAGTGATTATAGGGACATCCTATATATGGTATCAAAGTAAACAGGTTGCAACACTATGGCCTATGAGCTTGACCATGATCTTCTTAAACAGAACGAATGCCTATTTTGCATAGAAGAAGAAGGACTAAAGAAAAGGGAGAAGTGATGGAAGAAACTCAAGGAGAAGCACACATAGGTGAATATAGGATATGGGTAAATCTGGGGTAACAAGCGCAACTTCCTACAATGGAATTGATGAATATGGTTAGAGAAATGAAAACAGAGATAGTAAGCCTCTGTGAAGGACATGGAAAATTGTTAAAAGTCACCACATAACACTAAAAAATCATTAAAAACCTATCATATAAATCAAATCCCAAGACTATGGAAATAGTAAAGGAGAAAGAGGACCACAAAGAGACTTCTAAGTGGAAGAAATTTGATGATGTGTCTGAAATTAAGGAAGATAAATATCATGATGAGGTGGAGCGCAACTCAATAAAATTGCATAAGAGTCAAGAAAAGAGGTACAAAATGGAATCACAAGGAGAATTCAAAAAAATTAGACCCCTAACCTAGAATTGGCAGTCTAAAGAAGCAACAGAGGCATGGCTGCTTAATATCAATTGGTATTTTCAAGTCTATGATTATTCTTCTAAATTAAAAGCTAAATTATCTACAAGCCATTTACACAGAAAAGCTTCATTGTGGTTGGAGGAAGTCATAATAATGCACAATTTGGATAACAAGAATGTTAACTTGGAGGCATTTTAAATACTTTTGAAGTAAAACTATCTATCTGAACGTTACTTTGATGAAAAGAGAAAAGAATTTAAAAATCTGAAAGTTGGCCAAAGGTCAATGGATGAGTTGGGGATGAAATTTACTCATCTTTTGAGATATGCTCCATATATATGAGAAAAAAAGCTAAGGTACAATTATTTATAAAGTATCTTCCTCTTTCTTTTAATGAAATAATTAAATATGCTAATCCCAAAACAATTAATGTGGCCATTAGAAAAGCAAGAATATAATATCAATGGGCTAAACAATGAAATAAAAATGTGAAATCATGGTTTAACTAAAAGAAAGACAGATTTGTACACAATGGAAAAGGAGGAAAACCTCATATTTTTAATAATTTCGGTAAGGGTAACTAGAGTCATAATCTTAGCAAAAATAATAATTAGACACAAAGAATGAAGAAAAAGACTCAGACTTGATGCAAATAGAGAGACTTGAGTGATCATGGACTTAGTGGGAAGGAAAAGGAATTGTTAAAATGTTGGGGCTGTGGAGAAGGCCATATTTTGTGGAATTTCCCCTATAAGACAAGGTTTTTGTATAATTTATAGAATATTCAAGAGGTATCCACCGTTAACGATGTATCTCGGAATATTCCTTAGATTAACATAGCACTCAAAAATCACTGGGAAGAACATTAATCCACCATGGTGGAGATAGGAGCTACAATTTCAAACCAACTTGTTTCTATTTTGATATACCATGGTGCTAGTTTTAGTTACATTAGTCCTTAGATTGTATAAAAATGTAAGCTAAATTAGAAAAAGTACAAAACATTTTTGGCTAGTCTAGTTTGCTACTGGCACAAAAAGAAAAGTTACTAATTGGGTAAAGACATGTCTAGATGTTTTAAAAGGGAATAAAACCACTATGAACCTCAATAGCGTGCCTATATGTTCATATGGCATACTGGTGGGGATGGATTGGCTAAAGGGTCATTGAGTGATTGTTAATTTTCTAGACAAAATTGTCACCTATACCTTGGATAATGGAGAAAATCAGGTTGTAAAGGGCATACCTTGACCCATTTCTCTTCGACAAATATATCTTTTATAGTTAAGGAGTGTTGTAAGGAAACAATTTCAACTATTTTTCATTTAAATGGAAGACCATTCACAAGAAAAAAAAAAAAAACTAAATCCTTGGATAATATGGAAGTTCATTGGGATTACGAGGATGTATTTCCATATGGTATTCCCGATTTTCCACCTAAGGAGACATAGATTTTTTATAGAATTAATACTAGGAGTTGCATCGATATGTAAAGCACCTTACCAGATGAGTGTACTGGAATGATTAAAGTTTAAAATGTAGTTACATTAGTTATTAAATAAAGGGTACATCAAACCAAGTGTTTCGACGTGCGGTGCATTGGTATTATTTCTTAAAAAGAGAGATGAAACATTCATATTATGCATTGGTTACTAGTAGTTGAACAAATTGAAAATTAAGAATAAGTGCCCACTTCCCAAAATTGAAGATTTATTTGACCAAGGAAGGGAATTATATATTTTTTCTAAAATGAATCTGAAGTATAGATATTACTAGCCAAGGATCAAGGAAGATGATATTCCTAAAACAACTTTTCAAACATGATAAGGGCATTATGGATTTACAATACTTCCACTCAGACATACGAATACAACTACTACCTTTATGTGCTTGATTATCGTGTTTTTTAAAAAGTTCTGGATAAATTCATACTATTCTGTACAGATGATATATTTATTTATTCAGAGACACCAAAGGAGCACAGGCAACACTTAGAAATATTGTTAGAATCTCTACGGAACATCAACTGTATGCTAATTTCAACAAGTGCAAATTTTATGAAGATAAAATACAATATTTAGGACATGTGATATCTAAGGATGGAACATCAATGGATCCTGGAAATGTAAAATCCATTCTTAACTGGCCAACCACTAAGAATGTGGAAAACCCTCATAAAGAATTTATAGTGTGTATTGATGCTTGTTTGGAAGGTTTGGGAGGGGTACACATGCAGTAAAATTATTTATCTTATGACCTTGAATTAGTTGTAGTAAATTCACACACTTAAGATGTGGAGCCTTATGTTAGGACCAAAATTATTACAAGAAATGAAACACATGGTGAATAAAATAAAGAAAAATCTAAAGGAAACGTAGGATAGGCAAAATATTTATGTATATTTAAAAAGGACATGCAAAGAATTTCAAGTGGGGGAACATCTATGTATTAAAATATGACCAGAAAAGGGTTATTTAAAATTGAAAAACTATGCTAAACTAGTCCCTTGGTTCTATGGGTTGTTTGAAATATTAGCTAGGGTAGTGCTAGTGGCCTACCAACGAGCACTACTAGCCCACATTAGGGTTCATAATGTATTTCACGTGTCTCTTCTGAGAAAGTATATTCATGATCATACTCATGTTATTTATTGGAATGTTGTACAAGTTCAACCGAAAGGTGACTTGTAGCTTGAGCCATTATAAATATTGGACTGAAGGGAAACTGCACTCTGGAATTGATTCATCACCGAGGTTAACGTGCAATGGAATCAATTTGGGCCTAAGGATTCCACTTGGGAGATGGAGGATGAAATTAAATAATCATTCCCTATGCTATTTTAATGTGTGAAAGAAATGAGGATGGTATTCCTTTTTAAGAGGAGGGGAGATATAATAACCTTGGTAAATCTTTTTTAAATTGAGTTTTATGATTTTTAAATTAGAAATGTGCCTAAAAAGGCAAGTTGTAGAAAGTAAATAATTTAAAAGAATATAAATATTCATTTTTGTTAATAAAATGAAACTTTTTTACCTATTATTATTTATGGAAATACAATAGAGGCTATCATGTGAGAGGTTAGACTCTTAACTACCAGAAATAGTTGGATTCATTTATGGTCCAAGAATGGATAGGAAACAAATACAACAAAAAGAAAAAAAAATTCTGCCATCCTAGCCATAGGAATTTGCTGAGGAGACCACCAAAATTATACATGAATATAGATAAATTTCATGGGTGGAAGCTTTATGAAAAAGAGTTGCAGGAGTTAAAGGTAGTCTAAACTAAAATAATGGCACTAGTGGGAGAGAAAGTTTGGACTTGAACCTATAATTAACAAGATGCTACTTAGGTTAAGGAGGTGTAACCGATTAAATACTAATGAGTTGTTTCTTTGTAGGAAGGAGACTAAAGCTCAAGGAGAACTACTAGAATTATAGTTCAATGGTTGGGAGGAACGTGGCATACTCTACAATATTTCTAGGAATTTTAGATAAGTATATGAGTGTTTTGGGATTTTTATTAACTATGTTTAGCTTAATTTTCATAACTAAGAATGTATACTGTGTTATCAATATGTGTTATCATTGTGTGAATTAATTACAGTAGTTAAGACTAATAATGGTTTCTATGGAATATATATATATATATATATATATATATATATATATATATATATATATATATATGTATATATATATATATATATATATATATATATATATATGTATATATATATATATATATATATATATATATATATATATATATATATTTATCTATTTATTTTTATTTTTTCTGTGTAGGATTATATGCAAGAGAACTGATTCATCACCGAGGTTAACGTGCAATGGAATCAATTTGGGCCTAAGGATTCCACTTGGGAGATGGAGGATGAAATTAAATAATCATTCCCTATGCTATTTTAATGTGTGAAAGAAATGAGGATGGTATTCCTTTTTAAGAGGAGGGGAGATATAATAACCTTGGTAAATCTTTTTAAATTGAGTTTTATGATTTTTAAATTAGAAATGTGCCTAAAAAGGCAAGTTGTAGAAAGTAAATAATTTAAAAGAATATAAATATTCATTTTTGTTAATAAAATGAAACTTTTTTACCTATTATTATTTATGGAAATACAATAGAGGCTATCATGTGAGAGGTTAGACTCTTAACTACCAGAAATAGTTGGATTCATTTATGGTCCAAGAATGGATAGGAAACAAATACAACAAAAAGAAAAAAAAATTCTGCCATCCTAGCCATAGGAATTTGCTGAGGAGACCACCAAAATTATACATGAATATAGATAAATTTCATGGGTGGAAGCTGTATGAAAAAGAGTTGTAGGAGATAAAGGTAGTCTAAACTAAAATAATGGCACTAGTGGGAGAGAAAGTTTGGACTTGAACCTATAATTAACAAGATGCTGCTTAGGTTAAGGAGGTGTAAGCAATGAAATACTAATGAGTTGTTTCTTTGTAGGAAGGAGACTAAAGCTCAAGGAGAACTACTAGAATTATAGTTCAATGGTTGGGAGGAACGTGGCATACTCTACAATATTTCTAAGAATTTTAGATAAGTATATGAGTATTTTGAGATTTGTATTAAATATGTTTAGCTTAATTTTCATAACTAAGAATGTATACTGTGTTATCAATATGTGTTATCATTGTGTGAATTAATTACAGTAGTTAAGACTAATAATGGTTTCTATGGAATATATATATATATATATATATATATATATATATATATATATATATATATATATATATATATATATGTATATATATATATATATATATATATATATATATATATATATATATATTTATCTATTTATTTTTATTTTTTCTGTGTAGGATTATATGCAAGAGAACTAGGAGTTGGTGATAAAATACTTAAGATAGGTTATATGAAAAATTAAGACCTAGATATTCCTCTTACTATAGAAATTCAAGTGAGGGAACACTACCGAGGAACCCAATACTTATTTCTGCCATAAAGGTTGATAAAAAAATAGGAAAGTCAAAGAATGTTGGCTAAATTAGATGTTATCTATAAAACAGTAAATAAATGCATGTGAACAGTGAGCCTCAAATGATTATCACCCTAGTTGTTTATTAATTGGTATACATATTTAAGTTGCAGAAAGAGAGAAATATTACATAGCATAAAATTATAGAGTTGAATGAGAATAGAAATTGGAGCCAATATTAGCATATCATACGATGTAGATGAGAGAGGGACACCTTATTGAATATCAAAGAGCATGTAGTCCTTGACTGGAATAGTAATAAGGCTCTAAAGAAAACCATTAAGTAGAAACCCATGACGAGAGTTTATCAAGATTTTTGGCCTATAAAATTTCTTGTAAATGGAGATAATAACCATATTGTTAGTACATGTATGTTATGCATGGTTTTGGGCCGCCAAATTAACATACACTTTCACTCCATTTTCACCTTTATCCTCATTTTGTCACCTTTTTTCATCACATTATCATTATATTTCCATTACCATATGGGTTCATATTTTAATTTTCAAAAGTTATTTATTTTATGTATTTAAAGTGCATTTATGATTAAAATCTAGAAAAATAACATGTATTTTCTTATACCTAAAGGTGGAATGAGTTTGGGGACATGTGTAGGTGATTTGGAAGGTTCCAAGACACTCTTATGTGGCCTCCAAGACTCAAATTCGAATTCTCTTGAAGATATGAAGGAGACTTGGGATAGGGGTCAAGCATATCTCATGGAGAAATATCATGGATAAAGGAATATGTGTCTCATATTAGTGTAACCATATGAATGATTTGTGGAACTAGGAGGGATTAGCGGATCTCCATTAATGAGTTAGTTTCTTATGTTTTTGTATAAATAGGAGTACCTCCTCCATTCCAAAGGAGGAATCTTGGAGCATGTATCCTAACTTATGATGTAATAGAATAAAGTTTTCTTTCTACAATTTTAGATATAAATTGTCTTAATGTAGTATATGAATTTATGGAATAGTTTGTCACTTTGTTCTTAAGAGAACTGAGCTCACTCTAAAAGCAACAAAGAAACATTTTATTTTATTGTAGATTTTATTTTCATTTAATTACTTAGATTTTTGAAGATTTTTCATTATTAATGAACGAATTTTAGTTTAAATCTTATCAACATATGAAAGGACAAACAAGGGTCTAAGTTAGGCTCTCTTCCATTTGATATGAGTAATAATTGAAATTCATTCTCTTTTTCTAGTTTCAAGTGATTTTTCGAATTTTTAGTTTTCCAACAATGGCAATAATGGTGAATGAATTTGTAATGAAGAATAGCAAGGACCTCCTTACTTGGGAGCCTCTTCTATTATTTTTTTATGCATCTTAAGCTATTGTGAGGGAAAATTTTAAGAACCACCCTAAATTTACATGTATAATAAATGGGTGAATCCCCATGATACATAGGAAACATGGGAGGTAATTTTATCAGTAATATAATATGTATATATAATTTTTTTGGCGAATCTCTATCCAAATTATATTATCTTCTAAAGTCATAGCGAATCTTTCACTGAATTATAAAATCTTGTAAGATCTTGGCAAATCTTTCACTGAATAATAAAACATTGTGAAGTGTTGGTGAATGTTTTGTTAAAGTATGAAACCATATATGATAATAGGAAAACATATTCATTAAACAGTAATATACTAACATACATGTTTGGAAAAAAGAAACATAATTTTCTCTTCCTACAAACAATGTTGCAAGTTTCAGTGGCCATGTTTGTCAAGGTTCTTACTGTACACTCTTTCATATCCTTCTATTAGTTTTGATAATATTCCACAACAAAGTTCTTGTAGGTGTTGATCTTGACCAATAGTTATGTCAAGCTAGGAGAGATTAATAGTTTCTCTACCACTTTTGTCAAGATATCAAATTTCTTTCTTATTCCATAGACTCAACTACGAAATAAAAAAAAAACACAAGAAGTTTCTTTACCCCAACATGCCAACAAGTAGAAAGCCCCAACTATATAATATAACAAGGTAGTAGGTATCCCAAAGGCCTGAAGGGAATCTAATGGAAAGAGGTGACCATTTTCAAAAGCCTTCCAATCAATGTATAAATATATAAATGTAGATTTATTATTATTTTAATTGGAAATCTTCAATTAAATAATAAAATTTAATTACCTCTCTCCCAATCTAAATTTCTTATTAGCATAATTCACTACCTTCATACGTCGTGCATTTTTTAACAGCGTTGTAACATGTGGATTAATTTCCTTTTTGGTGCACAATCTCCACCTTTTAGGACAATATGGTGTAGTGGCCCAGCCCCTACAGATCATTACGACAAATTAAGAATAACGGAGAAGATGAAAGGTTGTACAAACCAACATATTTTTAAAACAACTAATCTAACATCAGTGCCTTAACTTTTTCATGAAGATATCATATTGAGAACGTTTGAAAAATGGTGGGAAAACTGGGCAGTGGCTATCTCTCTTCTGTGACGGTGATGCAGAAAGAGTGATAAGATTTCATTGTTTTGATTTTTTTTTTTTGTTAAATTAGAAAAACCAATATTAATGGAGATATTGGTATTTTTTACTAAATTTTGTGAAGTGAATAAATTTAGCTTTAGCCATTCACCTTAATATGTTTTTTACAATATAATTTCCTAAGTCTATTTAATATCTTCATTATCATAAAAACCAACTAGTATCTATCTTAACTCCACATCTATCACTCTTAGAGGGATGTCAACACTTGGTAGATCCTGAATTAAGATGGATCTAAGTTGATAGAATTTCCCCTTTAAATAGTCTATGCTCACATGAATACCATGGTATTAACATGGGTCAATACCATGGGTTATCATAAACTTGGAGCTTAACAACTACTATTAGTAATTTATAAAAATTAATAGTTGATTTTTATTTTAACCAAGTTAAAATGTTTAAGTGACATTAAATTACAAGATCCATTTTTACTCTTGATATACCAAGGCTCGAGAGAGATCAAATATTTTTTCACTCTATGCTAGTTTGCATATCATGATATTTGATCCCTCTAGGCACTTAATAGATCCAGAGTAAACATGGATCTATGTTGGTTTAATTCCCCCCTTTAAATAGGTTACATTCCATGTGAATACCATGGGTCAATACCATGTGCTATATTTATTTTTATTAATACTAATACTAGGGTTAATAATGTTTTTTTGCATGGTATTAATAGTAATTTGGCCCATAGGCTTCACCTAAATACAAAGCATATTTTGAGTAAATATAAAAAAATGTTTTATTTATTTACCATACCTCTCGTTTATTTATATTAAATTATTAAGTTACCATACCTCTTTTATAAATATGGTATTTGGCCCATAGGATTCACTTAAATAAACCTCTTTCTTGAGCTTTCTTAAATAGAAAGAGGGTTAAGGACTAAATATAAAAAGAGGTTTTATTTATTTACCATACCTCTAGTTTATTTATATTTTTATTTATTTACCATACCTTTGGAGTAAGTATAAAAAGAGGTTTTATTTATTTACCATACCTCTCATTTATTTAGATTTTTATTAATTTACGATACCTCTTTTATAAATATGGTATTTCGCCCATAGGATTCACTTAAATAAAACCTCTTTTTTGAGCCTTATTAAATAGAAAGAGGGTTATGGACTAAATATTAAAAGAGGTTTTATTTACTTACCATACCTCTAGTTTATTTATATTTTTATTTATTTACCATACCTTTCGAGTAAGTATAAAAATACGTTTTATTTATTTACCATACCTCCACTTTATTTGTATTTTTATTTATTGGGACCAAATACAACCTCCCAAACCAGAAAATGGGCGATTGCAAATGAATTTAACATTGCAAAGCAGAAAATCGGGCGATTGTAATGGAATATAACCTCCCAAACCAAGCGAATCGGGTCAAATGAGTATTTTCATAGTTTATCTGCCCCTTTTTTTTTGGGCTAAAATGAAAAAATAATTATTTTTTAAATAAAAGTTGGGTTAAATATATGAAATGGGTGTTTTATAAAAATGTCGCCCCTCTAAAATGAAAAACCCCTTAAATTTCACCCTTGGGCTAAAATTTGCCCCTAAAATTTACCATGGCTATTGTCCATTAGTGGTTTTTTATTTCTGTTCATGAAGTACTATTCTAGAAGAAGGACAAATCTGGTTCTCCTAAGTTAGGAGCCACTTCTCCTGCTTATTACATAATAAATTAGAAATTACTTAGTTAAATTTTATATTTGTAATATGCACTTCTAATTAGTTTATAACTGCATTCCCTTCAGTTTCCATAACTTATCTTCTAAAGTTGATTATAGTTGCATCTAAGGTCCCATATATTTTGGTTTGCTTCTAATTTTTTCGAAACCCCCCAGTTGACAAATTAAATGACAGAGATTAATAGACAATTAAATCACCCAACACATGGAAAGACTGTAACTATTTTATAATGAAAAATAGCATAATTAAGTGCATGTTGAAAGCATTTTCAAGAAAATCATATTATGCATGTATAGGAAAAAGAAAATAATTATCCAACATTTCCATAAACTAATAGTCCTTACAATAATAAAATTTATGGTAGAATAAAACAAGTATAATATAGTCATTCTATGAAAAATAAGTCACAATAGTCGTCCATACAATTCTCGACCGTAGCCAAAATTAAAATATATGAAGCACAATTCTATTGGAATTAAAGGGAAAACCCTTATTTAGGGAAAAAATATAGCTACTCTCACTACATATGTTAGGCTATCGGCCCATGATCCAAATGAAACAATCAAGGAAATTACACAAATTAAATAGCAAAATATCTCACTTGTTAAGTATTTCTATTTTTTAAACCCTTATAAAATAACGTAGCATGATAGGATAGATCCAAACATATGAATAATTACTTCCATTCCTACAAAATCCATAATGATAAGTGAGTACCCTGAATATCTAAGATGAAAATGTGTAACCTTACAAGAAAATGAACCTGAAGTATGTGACTTTCAAATGAAACCCCATTAAATAGTTAGGGATAACATGTAAGCATAATAAACCTAATATATACATTGTAGCCATGAAGAAAACTATGCAAGAATGATTACAAATGAAATTATGTCTCAAAAAAGTGTTTTAAGCTGGAAAAATGTAAGTGAAATCCTCAAATTACAAAAATAGAGTTGGCTTTGCACTCAGTTAGCATAATAAAAATAGAGAGAAACCCTACTAGTAACAAAGGAGAACTAGGGTTTAAATATTTAGGTTTTTGGCCAGAATATTTACTTTCCAAGACGACATGAGGATGGCGGGTGAGGCTAGAATGGCATAGAAAGTTTGTTTGTTGCAAAATAACTCCATAAAGAAGCCTGACATTTTTCCCTGAAAATAATAAAAGCATCAAGAATTAGAAGTTTAGCTACATGTTGGAAATTAGATCACTACTGGGGGGGTGAATCATAGTGATGGCCTTTATATCAATTTTAAATATTTTTACCACAATATCAAATAGCCATGCACATTCGCAACTTTAGGTTAGCTGAATACGAAAGAAACAATAAACACAAAGCATAATAACCATGAGAAATATCAGCACAAGCATAAGAACACAAGTATTTCTGGTGGAAACCCTTATAGGGAAAAACCACCCTGTTATTGATGTGCTACTCAATTCTTCTATTAATCTGCTGAACAAGGGTTTATATTGATTGTCTTACAACCATAAGATGGAATACTTGGCTTCCTTCACAATATGTTGGCACCTATTAGTTAGGAAATCTATTTCTCTCACATATCTGTTGATTACCATCAGCTAAATGCCACCACGATCAATGATCCTCACCCAACTCCCTTTGGAATATCCAACTCCTATTGGCTAGAGAAATTTGTTCCATCTATTGAATCTTCCAAATCATTGTCTACTTTGAATCCTCCATGCCTTCACTTCCTCCATGTGAACCATGTTTCATATATTTTCAAGTTGGGTTCTCAATTTTCTCAACATGAGCAACCCAATAGCACCATCATTATGCACACAAAATATGAATCAAACTCTGAACCAGAGGAGGGAAATTATTTTCTTCTTCTCACAACAAACTCTACTTTCAAATACAACACAAGCTACCAATTATTTGGCACAAAAAATGCATAAATTATGAATCTTCTTAACTCTATCTCTGATTTTTGCATACAATTCTATGATATAACTCTAGAAAACTATGTGAGTAGCTCCCGCAACATCCATTTACTCTAAATTCCATCACAATGGCATGCTTTCACACTCTCAAGACAACTAACCAAATAACCTCAAATCATTCCTCTATTTATCATTTTCCTGTGATGATTAACTCAGTAAATGCTACAGGTTATGGAGCTCTATTCATTTTCTTGAATTGATTCAGATTTAACTTCTTGACATGATCAATCAACTAACTTCACTTAACTGATGGATATTTTCAAATTTAGCCTACTTCCATAAGCTCGTTTTCCATTTTTTACCATATACTGAGAAGTTTTAATTAAGAACATCGCCACAATACCAAAATTAGCTAAATTGTATGAGGAATCTGAAGAGATTTTAGCAAAATTCTCAACCGTACCCACAAAACTAGTTGATCTAGTTTATAAATGCTCCTAGAAGCTTGTCTTCTAGTGGTTTGAGCCTTCCAACCACTCACATAGGTTTTCATACTAGTGGTTGGGGCAGAGGATGGTCAAAACCCAATCAAATCCCCTTAGAACCTACTCAAACTTCATCTAGATCTTGATAAACCTCTGTAGGACCTTTTGAAGACACTGTCACCTCTACAACACTTTGGAAAACCACTACCCGTCACCATCATCATCAAAATTCAAACTAGGTTTAATTGGATGCCAACCAACAACCATACTAACAGCTTGACCATCAGCCTACTCCAAAACAACTCTGCCATCAGTATGCAACTCCAAAATATGTCAGACATCCTCCAACACTTTTACAACCAACTCAAGGATACTCTGACACTTTTAGACCCTCTCCAAGCCCTATGCATCATATTATCAACATGGGGACCTAATTTGGGACATGGAGACAATATTCCAAACTCCTCAACTCTAACCCTTCTAGGAGGAACTGAAACTTGTATGCAACAACATGATCAATCAATATGATAAAGGAGGTCATCACACCTCCAACAAAACTCTAATAAACACATGCAACACGTCTGTACAAATGATCATCAGGGTAAGTGCATCACATCATCCATGTACATGCCACCTAAGAAAATATACAAGTGTTGACCAACTCACCCGCAACCCAAGCCACTAGGTTGACATCAATGCCAACCAACAACACACCTACAACACACATCAATGCCAATAGTCCCCGCTTTTGGCATTGATGGAAAACCCAACTAAAACAACCATTTGAAACTATCCTTTGAAAACTAATGTTCATCCTCACATTCTCTCCCTTTGACATCAATGGTGAAGGGCTAAGCATGTAAAGGAAAAATGCTATATGCTCCTCTACATGCAATGGGATCCATCAGCAAAAACATAAACTCCACTCAAAGACCATATATAGTTGATGAACAATAGAATGCAAGATTAAAAGATGAGAATAATAACAACACTCTAACTCCCCTGAGCCATAAGTTATTTCCAATCAACAACACACTAGAGCATCAATATACATCTCCTATCAGTGGCAACAACAAACTCTCTCACTCCCAAGGCATCATGACAATAAGAAACAACATCAATAACTAAAACACATGCTCTCTCTCCTGAAGCAACATCAACATAATCCATGTCATAATAGTAGCGACAAATCAAATCATCAACACATACATAATGTAACCAACTGAAATCAACAACTCTGATAAAATTTATAGTTGCAACAACATATATCCCACCAACTTTGAAGCAACAACAACAAATGCATCCTCTCCAAAATTCAGTATCTAGCAACAAAAAAACTCATATATCAACAACAACAATGCCTATTTGGAAGCATCATCTCTTACTCCTATCTCAATTAGAAGCTATAACATCCTTTAAGGAGAAACATAGTGACAATAATTACATGATGATAGGGTCACAACAACACGACCAACAATACTCCACTAAATGAAAACATCTCCATGGATGAATGTGTACAAATATATATCCCTGCGAATGCCTCCTTGACATATGCAAGAGGATACTCCACATGGACCAATGACTATGACCCAATTATATGCAACAAGGTACAAGTCCTCATAGGCCTATTGCATGGCTACCAAAATAATAATACATGGTTGCACAATTACATCAATAAGCCCATGTATGGCTGAAATATGACTCATATGACTCTCTTTCAATGCATACATGACTGTATAATGTCCAACCATGATAAGTATGAGAATATACATGAATAATAAATGAATTAAATGGTTGTAACAACAACACTAACAGCCATGACATAGTTTCACCAATTCTCATGGCTCTCAACTTTAATCACAATACATATAAGAATTAGACTCTCTTATACATGGCCATCATAATAATCCTGATCTTGAATTTATCCAGGACAAAAAAATTATAGGTATTACAGACTCATGTGCATGGAGGTGCCTATGTTACTTTATGCAATGGATCGATAAGATTATAAAATACATAGACACTGAAGCAGTTAGTGAAAACATAACAGAAAAACATGTAAACACAACAAGTTTAATAAGGAGTTCACCCAATGCTCCTGGGCTACGTCTCCTGGTCGAGCCTTCAGTGGTGGCCTCTCTATTATGTTTTCAAAGTAGAGTTTTTAAAACAGTGAGATCAATTTGAGTCTCACTCAACAGATATAAATCAGTAGGACTGGACTTGGATTCCCCAAGTCCCTGGAGTACATAGACTCTCCTTACTGAAACTCGACCTCTATTGGTCACAATAGTATGAGCCCAATCTGAGACTTAGTACATGACAGACATTTATGGAGGAGTTTTCTTGAAACTCTCAAGCCTTCCCTAGAGTACACAGACTCTATGACTCTCTCTTGCTCTATCTGGCTCGACGCTGCCTTCTGGTAAGCTCGACTCTATTCTCTGCCCTTGGCAAACTCTGTCTAGCTTTCTGATTACTGCTTACTGCTTACTTTGTTTCTGTCAGTTCGTGGATTTAAAGCCAATCTGCTTTCTGTCTATTTATTTCCAGTTCCCGGTGCTCTAGTTCTCCTGCCTCTCTTTCTGTTTGAATTCCTCTGTTCTGCGTCATCATCACTGGTAATGCTTCCCAGGGAGGTGGCCACCTATTCTACAACAGGTGAGTGTGTCAGGTTCCTTGGACACATTGGAATGGTCGTTATTTCCGTTTGCTCCAAGATTACCTGCGAAATACAAATATTTTGCCAACTCATCATCCGCATCGGACTCCAAATCCCATATAATCTTGCTTTATCATTGGTCAAATCCAGTCATTCATCGGGACGCACCTCTGCCATTGATTTGGGCCCCCCAGATCCTACGGTCATTGTGCATATCGGGTAGATAATTAGCTCGACGGTTACCCATCCGATATGCGTGGTTTTCTCTCTCCTCCACTGGACGTGTGTCACTCGTTATGTGGCATCGGGCAGGACTCGGTCTAAACTGCTTGCCACCTCAAGGCCCTTCCAATATCCTACCTAGTTTTTTTGGAATCCTGCTTTGCCAGAACCGAAACCGATACTTTTCTGCGTTTTACAACCTTTTCGGGTCCGGGTGCTTCGGGGCTTTCCTTCACTGAGGGGGACGCCCTGTGATACACAATTAGCAAGTATCAGAATCTACTCCCGTTCTTTGATCTGGCTCCCGGTTTTTCCAGTTTGTCCCTAGCACGTGTTACCATGGGCTCTCGGTCTGTGTGCTTGAGCAAGGGTCCTCGTTGCTCCGTGCTGGTCACAATCTGCAATTTTCACGAGGATTCCTTCTGATAGCTCGATCCTTTTAAGACTTGAATCTTTTTGGCATAATTTTACAGAGTTATGAAAACTTAGAGAGTGTTCTAGGATCCAATTCAGATCAAATCCACTCATCAATGCATGTATAATATAATTTCATAATGTAAGTGCATAGAGCATATGATACACAACATATCCTCTTCATATCAGCACAACAATGTCAAATATATATACGACATAAGAGACATGTGTTAGCCTCTCCAAATCACCAACCATAAATCAATATTTCAATAATAGTAATCAATAACACATAACAATACATAGTGGCCCAACAATAGCATATATCAACAACATCATAAACCATCAACATAACACACTAATCAACACAATATATCAAATCTCTATAGAAAATCATAGCAACAATAATAATCATCATATGGAGCATGAATATCTACAATATGAAATGGACTGGAAACAAAAACAAGCATATAATGATGTAATGGTAGTAGCAATATCACATTAGCAATTGTACTCAGAAATAGAAACATCATCTACCATCACGAAAAATCATCAACAATACCACAGGTAGCAACAAAAACAACATGAAAAACATCCATCATGAACAACTTCTACATTCTCTCCATATAAGATGCAAATTTGTAACACATTAATTATGCAAGTAGTTATAACCATACACAACCATCATACTAATCTCCATGGCACCATCACATACATGATATCATCAAACTAAAAATCATTTTTCCTCATACTAATGTAATCCAACTACATGTCAACTTATGTAGGCAGGATATGATCCATGCAGAACCAAAACACATACACCTGCAACAGATGATCACAAAGCATGAAATGCATAGCCAACTCCTCCAAGGAACATGATGCCATCAATATCATTGAAAACATTTGAAGCATATGCGTTTGTCCCCCTAAAAATGTGGCATCTCCACTCATCACAACAAAACATCTCCTGATCACAATAGCCCTAGAAAATACAACATTAGTAGCAAAAATTCACCATCAAAAGATAATCATAATATAAACCCTAGTTGCATACATCAAAGCAACTTCTCAACAAGAAGATATATTCACATATACTTGACTAGCTATGACAACACCATCAATGATTCTACATGCAAAACAAGATGTACCATATCTCCCTTGAGGCCATGCGAGCCTCAACCTTTTTTTGATGGTCCTTTCTGGTCCTTCTTCCTCTAAACATTGAATGGTTTCTCTCTTGCATGTGCATCTCTTCATGTCCTCTTATTTGGCATGCTTTGCATGTTCTTTATTCATTGACTGGATGGCCTCAATAATCTAGATACCATATAATCTTTGGCCATATGACCAAAATTGTCACATATGTAGCACTTGATATGACCAAGGAATGGAGGAAAGAACTTTGACCTATTGATCTTCCTTTTATTTCTCTTTCCATGAAACTTGCACTCAATAGCCTTGTGGCCAAAATCATTGCATGAGTTGCAATAACCATAAAAATTACCATTATACCAGATTTTGGTTGAACTCCATGAAGTGGCTTGTGTTCCTTGCGTATTTTCTTGATGAGATCTTTTATACAATTTCTTCTCTTGCTACATGGATCTACAATTTTCTACAATATGTCCTAGCTTCTGGAAGTTGAAGCATCTCACATCTCCTAAAGGTGAGAATGATATTCTAGATTCTTTTCTTGGAATCACCTTTGGATTTTCATTGTTGCATTCCTTCTTTTGCTAATTGTTCTATTGATGGATCTCCTTCTTGCTACTTTTTCTACTGTTATCATCGATTATAACTGTAGCTTCAGTTAAAGTGATTTCTCCTTTGTGTAGGTTTTAACCAAGTACAGAAATTACCTCGATATGACTTCTAAAACACAGAAAATAAACAATGCGAGAGCATAACACAAAAAACACATGTACATAGAGATTTTCCCCTGGATCACAAAACCGGGACTACCAGCTTGATTTTTAATTATGTTTCTTTCAATGTTACAATACATATTTATACATTCCGAAGCATCCGATACCATTGGCCGAAAACCATCACATCCAAAACCATGTGCAAAAAATCATGCACAAAACCATAGGTAGGTCCGCCCAACCTAATATAGGGTCCAAAACCAAAATTTTCCGTGGTTGGACCCCATAGAGTGGGGTTACTTGCACCCCTCAAACCCCCTATGACCTCCCCCCCGCTATGCAATCGGCGCAACGAAGGGGGGGATCCACCCCCCTTCTAACCCCCCAATTAACTACGCCGGCTAGTCGTGGAAAGAATATAACACAACCCAACATTCTCCCACTTGTTGCTTTCTTTCCACAGGGGGCCACAAGAGGGCTTCGTCATTTATCTAGCCCTGCAACGCCCATTGTTTCTCTATACCAAGAGAACTTCTCAGAGCTCACACATTTTGTCAATGGATCTACAGTATTCTTCAATGTGTCCACCTTTACCAGCAACACCTTTTTGTCTTCTATCATATCCCTCACAAAGTGATACTGAACATAAATGTGCTTTGTCTTTGAATGATATGCAGGGTTCTTTACCAAGAAAATTTCTATTTGGCTGTCACAGTCTATCCTTATAACTTCTTGTACTAACCCCATACTTGAACACAATCTCTGTAACCAAACTAATTCCTAGCTTGCATGAGTGGCTTCCATGTATTCTACCTCTGTAGTTGATAGTGCCACTACAAATTATTTCTTAGTCATCCAACTCACTGCACCTAAAAATAAGTTAAAAACATACCCACTTGTAGATCTTCTCTGATCGAGATCTCTAGCCCAGACTACATCAAAAAAGCCATGAATATCCAACACTCTATCCAATCCTGGTCTTCCTTGGTAGCACAAACCATAATCACTAGTGCCACGAAAATACCTAAAAACCCGCTTCACTACTGCGCAGTTCTCCTTCCCTATTTTTGACATAAACCTGCTCAATACTCCCACTGCATGTGCAATGTCTGGTATAGTACATACCATCGCATACATCAGGCTACTAACTGCACTTGCATATGGAACATGGGACATGTCCTCTTCCTCTTCTTATGTCTTGGGACACTGTTCAACAAATAACTTTACACACACAAGAATAGGAAGCTTCATCAGTTTACTATCCAACATATTAAACCTCTACAATATTGTCTCAACATACTTCCTCTACTTTAACTAGAGCTTCCTCTTTTTCCATTCTCTTTTAATTTCCATGCCCAAAATATAGTTTGCAGCACGAAGATCTTTCATGTCAAATTTGGAGGACAAATGGGTCTTCAAATCCTAGATAATTTCATTATCATTTCCAACCATCAACATATCATCCACATACAAGACCAGATAAAGAACACGGTCACAAATTAATTTAAAATACACAGAGTGATCTACTTTTCTTTTGGTGAAGCCAAGTCCTTGTATAAATGTATCAAATTTCTGATACCACATCCTTGGTGACTCTTTTAGCCCATACAGTGACTTTTTTAACTTGCATACGAGTTCTTTCTTACCCTTCACCGCAAAGTCTTCAGGTTGCTTCATGTCGATTACCTCTTCCAAATCCCCGTGAAGAAATTTTGTCTTCACATCCATCTATTCTACCTTTAAATCAAAAGCAGAAACAACAGATAAAAGTAATCTACTAGAAGTTACCTTGGCAACAGGAGAAAAAATATCACCAAAATCAATTCCTGGCACCTAGGAATAACCTTTTGCTACCAACCGAGCTTTGTATTTCTCCAGCTTTCGTTCTACATTTGTCTTCTTGTTGAACACCATTTGCTGCCAATGGGTTTCCTTCCAGCCGACAACTCCACAAGATGTCAAGCCTCATTTTTGTGTAAAGATGCCGTTTCATCAACCATGGCCTCTTTCCAGTGTTTTCCATCCTCTGAATCTACTGCTTCCTTCACAGTTCTGGGATCATCATCAGTAATAGAAAAGAAAAATTTGAACAGAATGCAGATGGACTATACCTTTCTGGATGCCTTCTTTCTCAAACTGATCTTCTCACAGTTGTGGCTCTTCATCTTCTGATTCCTCCTCTGTTGTAGAGTTTGATTCTTCATCCTTTAGCTCAAACTCTATCTTCTCAGGTTCCTTTGGTTACAATTCATGTTTAATAACATCTTTCACCTTTTTGAACACCACATCTCAGTTGTACACAACCTTCCTTTTTACTGGGTTCCAAAGCTTATAACCCTTTAAACCATCCTTATACCCAATAAAGATGCACTTTTTAGATTTACTATAAAACTTTGTTCTTTTCCCCTTTGGAACATGTACATATGCATCACATCCAAATACCCTCAGATGTGAAAGAGAAGGTATCTTACCAGTCCATACATCTTGTGGAGTCTTATCTTCCAATGCTAATGAAGGTGATATGTTGACCAGGTAACATGCAGTCTCCACCGTCTCTGCCTAGAATTCTTGTCTTAACCCGACAACACTAAGCATGCTTCTTGCCCTTTCCATCAATGTCTTGTTCATTGTTCTTGCAACTCCATTTTGCTGAGGTGTATATGGAGTATTCTTCTACTATGCTATACCACACTTCTTATAGAATTTTTCAAATTCCTTACCTCAAAACTCTCCATTGTTATCTCTCCCCAGCACCTTTGTCTTCTTCTCTGTTTGGTTTTCCACCAGAGCTTTAAATTCTTTAAACCTGTCAAATACTTCATATTTCTTCTTAAGGAAATATATCCATGTATTCTTGGAGAAGTCATCCATAAATGATACATAGCACATAGACTTACCCAGTGTTGGAACCTTCACAGGTCCAAACACATCATTGCGCATAGGCTCTAATATCTATTTCACCCTCTTACCACCATAGGGGAAATTCACTCGATTCTGGTTCCCATATACACAATTTTCACAGAAATCAAAATCCAGAGAGCTATTACTCATACCTTCTACCATACCTTTACCATGAAGTATTTGAAGGCCCTTCTCTCCAATATGTCCAAGCCTTTGATGCCACAACATGGTCTTCTCTCCAGAGACCACTAGATATTTTGCTCCACTTTTAGGAACCACGAAACTGTTGCACCCATCAACAACAGTGCTACCTTGCAGCTTGTACATAGTTCCAATCCAAACTCCCCGCATCAATACCAGTGCTCCCTAAACCATCATGTAGGTATCCTTCTCGAACACTATTTTTACACCTGCATCATCTAGCTTGCTTACAGAAATAAGATTTCTAGCCAATGCAGGAATATGCAGAACACCCAGAAGTGTTCTAACCCTTCCACCTTGCAACTTCAACTTTACTTTTCCATGACCAATGATTCTGGCCTTCCTATCATCCCCTAAGAAGAAATCACCACCATTGTATTTCTCATACTCAAAGAACCACTCTCTATGGGGAGTGAAGTGAAAGGATGCACCTGAATCAATCAACCATGCCTCATGATCTACATGTGTACTTGAAGAATCCAAGTACACATCCCCACCTTCATCGGAGGTGGTTTTCGCCTCTGCAGAAGGAGCATCATCAGATCCCTTTCCTTTGTCAGGAGCATTAGATTTACAGTCGCTTTTGTAGTGCCCTTCCTTTCTGCATTCCCAGCATACCACGTTTAAATGTTTTCCTGGATATTCAGATCTCCCTCTAGATTTAGATCTCCCACTCGATGACTTATTTTTGTTTCTCTTCTGGGACCGTCCTCGTATAGACAAGGCATCACCATTCTGGCTCTCCATATTTTTTCGTCTCATCTCCTCTGTCGGCAAGGATGAGACTATTTCATCAAACTACAAGGTAGTTGCATTGCTAACTATTGCAATAGCCAGAATATCCCACGAATCTGGTAGAGAGCACAACAAATTGATGCACTTATCTTCATCTGAAATTTTAATATCAACAGATAATAACTGACTTACAACAGTATTAAATGTGTTCAAATGCTCTGTCATCGAGTCTCCATCTTTCATCCTCAGGTTATATAGCTCTTTCCATAGGAAACGTTAATTCACAAGAGACTTAGATTGGTACAAAGTCCCTAACTTGTCCCACAAAGCCTTCACCATAGCTTCCCCTGATACATTCAACAATACTGAATCTGAGACACACAATCGTATTGTGCTCTTTGCCTTCCGATCCAACTTCTTCCATTATTCATTGAACACTCCCGCTGGTTTAGTACCTGAATTTACCACGATCCACTGATCTTTATCCACCAACGGATCCTCCATCTTGAGTTTCCACAACTCAAAACTCTAACCATTAAATTTCTTGATCGCTATCTTTCCGCTGCTCACCATCTTCTTTTACCACTAGAATCGATCTCACAGATCACCCACTGAATAGGGTCTACCACAGGCCCGAGTGAAACCCCTCAGCAACAAAGGCATCCCCTTGAAGCCAAAATAGCTCTAATACCAAAAGTAGGTTTTAGCCCCATACAAAAACTACCTGCATACGAATTATAAAACATAGAAAATAAACAATGAGAGATCATAACACATAAAACACATATACACAGAGATTCTCCCCTGGATCCCAAAACCGGGACTATCAAATTGATTTTTCATTATGTTCCTTTCAATGTTGCAATACATATTTATACATGCCAAAGCATCCAATACCATGGATCGAAAACCATTGCGTCCAAAACCATGTGCAAAAAATCGTGCACAAACCATAGGTAGGTCCACCCAACCTAATATAGGGTCCAAAAACAAAATTTTCCAAGGCACTGCCCCGGACCCCATAGAGTGGGGTTACCTGCACCCCTTAAACCCCCTGTGACCCCCCCCTGTTGGAAATAATACTGAGAGGGGGGGGTGAATCAGTATTATCAGAAAAACTTTTTCACTTTATGCTCAGAAACATATACGCTACTTCAGTTAAGTGAAACAGCGTGTACACGCTACTGTGTCTAAAGAAACCAGCGTATAACAAGAAAACTTATGATTCAGTAGCTTATCTTCAGTAAATGCATCAGGACATTATTAACCATGATAGTAAAACAGGTGCAGTATAACAGAACAGATCATCACGCATAAAACACACACATGAACACCATGATATAAGGTGGAAACCCAATGTGGGTGAAAACCACCTGCTACAAGTCGTCTCTATCTTTCTTTAATATGAAACTTCAGTTTACAATCTTTTGTACTGGTGCAGCCTTATACCAGTACGCATGCTACAACCTGCTGAAGGCTTCAACCTTCTCTCGTTCTCCAAACTTCCTTGGAAGGGAGCTCCAACCCTTTTTGCTCTTGTACTAGCTAAGATACTAGTACGTAGGTGCTGGCCTACAATCTTCTTTCCTTCAGGTACCACTTTTCATACATTTTCAGACTGGATATTCCTGAAGCACAACATTACAATCTGAAGACCACAATTCATTCAACTTTCATAACAGATCATTGAAGCACAAAACAACCAATACTAGCATCATCAATCTTTGAATCACTGAACCACTGAAACCCTGTCAACACCAGTCACCAGAACACAGAGCAGACTACAAAACTCTGCAATAGCAATCAGACCCAACTGCAACCCAAAAATCAAACTTCAAAAGATATACGCTACTTCAATGAGAGGAACCCGCATATACACGCGCTTTTACCAAAGGCAACCTGCGTACAGATCTAAAAATAAATTCTCTTAACTTGCAGCTGTACCAGACATCAGTTAGACCCAGAACATAACATTGCATCAGTATGCAGATCTAGAAATACGCATAATCAACCATATCATAATAGTGCATTTCAAACCATTAGATCCCGATCTGTCCTTAGATCTAGTCTTCCATCAATCGGTGTGATCTCTCCTTAGCTTAGATCAAGCAACCCAGAACCTGCATACCAGATCTCTTTCTTTTTCAGATATTCAAGACTTTTCCAATTTTGTCTTTGCCTAATGATCTTCTTCTCCTTATATAGCCTTAGGCCTTGCTCAATACCACGGGCCAAAACCATAGAAATCCAATACCATCAACTTCAAAAAAACTAGGGATCAACACGTCCGTCGAGACACCATGGTCCAAAACCATAGGCACAACTTCCAAGGAATAACCACCACGGACCAAAGATAAGTTTTCCACATACACGCTCTTTTATTGAAGCCAACCTACGTGTACACGCGACTTGGTATATAGCGAACCTGCGTATACGCGACTTGGTATATAGTGAACCTGCTTGTAAACGCAACTTGGTATATAGTGAACCAGCGTGTATATATTTTCTCTTCATACTTGTAGTCTGATCATCAATTCCTTGCTGCTATCCTTCTGCACTATGATTTGTCATCAGTGTGATTTGCCATCAAGGACAACACTTGTCTCATAATGCCAACAATCTCCCCCTTTGGACTTGATGGCAACCCCAAGATCCTTAGAACCATTCTCCCCCTTTGTCATCAAGGGCAAAGGGCTCTGCTCCCCCTGAGTACATGCTGATATCTCTGCTTGGCTGTGCTGAAACATGCTCCCCCTGACTGTAGGCAATATCTGCAAAAGATGTTCTTCAAAAGAACCAAGACCTTCCTATCACCAAAAGACTCAATACATACATCCATACTCCAAGAGGGGATACATCAGAAAGTTACATATAACAACCAATTATATTACATCATTCATCCCAGGCATAGTGGGGAAACCAACATAGGCCGTTACATGACCTTGACACCATAAAAGAGATAAAAGAGATACATGACATAGAGACAACAAATCTAGATCAAGACTTATGAAAGTCACAAGCAGCATCTGATAAACATCTTTTAGATCAGCGACCAAGATTTCCTTCTGAGCTCCTTCTCCTAAAATCAACAACAGTTGTGTACTAGAACCAAAAGCATCTAAATGCCAACAATGCTTTATGAGACTTTAAGCTGTTCCCCCTGAACCTGTGCCTGCTGCACCCCCTGAAACTGTGCCTGAAGAATTCTGGCATACCCATCTCAGACCTTCTCCATCTAGAGTCTGCCCTTGCTGTTCAGAACTCCATATACGCGACTTCTCCTCCATAAAATAGCGTATGTACGCGGATATGCTTTCTACAACACGCGCACGTCATACACGCGACTTTCCCAGCATAAATCTGCGTATATACGCGGATATCCCTTCGTAACTTGCGTATACCAACTTTTCTGTAGAACAGACAAGCTTCAACAGCAGCATGAAGCATCAACTACTCCCAGCTTTTGTCTGAGATATTCAAAAGTTTCCCTGGGCAGTGGTTTTGTGAGAATATCAGCAACTTGTTCCTTAGAAGGGACATACTCCAACTTCCAACTTGACCTTCTGCTCAAGCAGTTCTTCCCGAAGAAAATGGTACTTGATTGGTATGTGCTTGGTCTTTGAGTGCATGACTGGATTCTTTGAAATGCTGATTGCACTTGTATTATCACATAAAATAGAGAATGGTGAAGTGCAAGTGATTTGAAAATCCTGCAAGGTCTGCATCATCCAAAGAAGTTGTGTGAAACAAGATGCCGCAGCCACATATTCTGCTTCAGCTGTAGATAAGGCAATCGAACTCTGTTTCTTGCTGAACCAAGATACTAATCTGGAGCCCATAAAGAATGCACCACCACTTGTGCTCTTCCTGTCATCCATGCTTCCGGCCCAATCTGCATCTGTATAAGCATGAAGTGTGAGATCTGTATCTCTAGGATACCATAATCCATAATTTTGTGTCCCTTGAAGATATTTGAAAATTCTCTTCACTGCCTGAAGATGAGTCTCCTTTGGATTTGCCTAAAATCTCCCAACTATTCCGACTGCATGCATGATGTCTGGTCGGGTACCTGTCAAATAAAGCAAACTCCCAATCATGGATCTATAAGTTGGTTGATGAACTGCTGCTGATTCATCATTTGCACTGAGGCTGCATCCTGTAACCATGGGTGTACATACTGGCTTTGAATCTTCCATGCCATACTTCTTCAAGATCTGCTTGAGGTACTTGGTTTGAGACAAGAAGATGCCCCTTCATTTTGTTGGATTTGCAATCCAAGAAAGTATGTCAATTCTCCAAGTAGTGACATTTCGAATTCTTTCTGCATAACCAAGGCAAAGTTTTGACTCATAGTCTCTTCATTGCTGCCAAAGATAATATCATCTACATAAACAACAAGTATTAGCAATTTGTTATTTTCAACTTTTATATAGAGATTGCTATCTACTGATCCTTTTGAAAAGCCTTGTTGGTGAAGATATTTGTCCAATCGATAGTACCAAGCCCTTGGAGCTTGTTTGAGACCATAGAGAGCCTTTTTCAATCTACATACAAGGTTTGGATCATTCCCAAGAATGAAACCATCTGGATGCTCAATATATACTTCTTCTTCTAAGTCTCCATTCAGAAAGGTTGATTTCACGTCCATTTGAAATACCTTGAAGTTTTGAAAGCTTGAGAGAGCAAGGAACATTCGGATGGCCTCAAGTCTTGCAACAGGAGCAAAGGTCTCTTCAAAATCTATTCCTTCTTGCTGCGCATACCCTTTACAAACAAGTCTGACCTTGTTTCTAATTACTTCTCCATTTTCATTCAATTTATTTTTGAAGACCCATTTTGTCCCTATGACATTTTTATCTTTTGGTCTAGGAACCAACTCCCAAGTGTTGTTCTTTTCGATCTGCTCAAGTTCTTCATTCATTGCTTTGACCCAGGATTCATCTTTGAATGCCTCTTTCATACTTTATGGTTCAGTGGAAGAGAGTAATGCCAAATAGCTTGAAGCTTCTGCAATTCTTCTTCTTGTTTGTACTCCTGCTTCTTTTTGCCCCACAATCTGAGATTCTGGATGATTCTTTTGAACATATCTGGATGGAGTCTTCTCTTCTATTCTTGTCTGCTCCTCTGGTTCTTCTTGAGGTTCTTCTTCTTCATCATTCTGCCTTTGAGGGTAGCCTTCATCTTCTTCAATGTCTTCATGATGAACTTGCCTAGGAATATATCCCTTCTCATCAACCACTACATCAATGCTGTCAACAATTCTGCCAAGTCTTTTATTGTAGCACTTGTATGCTTTGCTATGTGGAGAATAACCAAGAAGAATGCCTTCATCTGCTCTTGGTTCAAGTTTTCCAAGTTGCTCATCAGTATTCTTAATATAACATTTGCTCCCAAAGATTTTGAAGTGCTTCACCGAAGGAGTCTCACCACTCCAGAGCTCATGAGGTGTTTGAGTGCTGTTTACTCGGACATTTGTTTTGTTAAGAATAATAACCGCAGCATGTGCAGCTTCACCTCAGAAAGTTGCGGGAGTACCTGATTCATCAAGCATAGCACGAGCCATTTGTTGGATTTTTCTGTTCATTCTTTCCACCACCCCATTTTGCTGAGGAGTTCTAGCTGTAGAGAATTCTCTTCTTATCCCATGTTCTTCACAGAAATTGAAAAATTCGTTTGAGGTAAACTCCCCACCTCTGTCAGATCTGAGGCACTTAATTTTGTGTCCTGATTCATTTTCAACCAAGGCTTTGAAGGATTTGAATTTTTCGAATGCTTCATCTTTGTGCTTCATAAGCCCTAACCAGAAAAACCTGGAGAAATCGTCAATGAATAATATCAAATATTCTTCTCCTCGAGGTGTCCTTTTCCTAAATGGACCGCATACATCTGTATGGACTAGCTCAAGAGGTATGCTGGCTGATCCTTCCTTCTCTGGGAAGTTAGTTCTGGTTTGCTTCCCAAACTGACAAGATTTGCATATAGTGTTGTCTGGAATTTTGATATCTGGAAGACCACGAACTGCCTGATATTTGCATGCTTTCCTTATTTGTGAAAAGCTTAGATGTCCCAACCTCCGATGCCATAGCCAGTGTTCATCATCCTTGCTCAAATAGCATTGTTGTGGTCCTTCTTCAAATATGTATAGATTATTTGGAGTCCTTCTTCCTTTGATCACTGTTTTACCTGTATCAAGATCACGAACACAACATCCATTTGATCTAAATATTACCTCTATTCCTTGATCGCACATCTTACTGACACTCAGAAGATTATGCTTCAATCCATCAACATACAAAACATTTCCAGCTTTGACCTTCTCTTTCAATGGAGCAACACCTTTTCCTTTTATGGCTGCAGAGATATCGTTTCCAAAAGAAAATTTCTTCCCCTTTTCTAATGCGGTATATGACTCAAGCTTTTCTTTGTCCCTTGTCATATGCTTCGAACATCCGCTGTCAATGTACCATAGACTTTCTTGACCTTCTGCATAAAAGGCTATCCCACATCTTTCTGGTTGCGGTTCCTTTATTCTCCATGTTCTGACATTTGAGTTTTGTTCCTTCTGAGTTGTCTTCCGGAACTTGCTCTTGCATTCAGAGTCTTCATGACCAAAGTTATTACAAATAGAGCATTCAATTTCATTTTCAAGAACTGAAAAGTTGTTATAAGTCCTTTTCATGGTTCCAGTCATTCTCCCTTGCTTTTGAGCTTCTCTAGTCATGATTGTCTTGTAGGCAACACATTGAGCTACTTTGTGACCAAAGTTATGGCAAGAAAAGCATTGGACATTAAAGAAACTTCTCCGATAATCAGATCTATCATCCAACCGATTGTAGCTTCTATTCACATTCATTCTTGGAGCAAATTGGGAAGATTTTACTTGTGGCTGATTGTAGCTTCTGTTTGTCATTAAGGCAGTTTGTCCCCAAATTTCTTGATGGTCTTTATTTGTTCTTGAGGTAAACTGTCCTTGATTCACCTGATGACTTTTATTTGGCCTTTGCTCGCTTCTCCTTGCTGCATCAAGGTAACTTTTAGAGGTAGAGGCTTGAGATGTTTCTCCATTATATCCAAGACCTGTCTTGATCAGAGGAGATCGCTGCACATTGATAATCTCATCCAAGGTTTCAGATCCTTTAACAAATTTAAGATTAATCGCTTTTGTTTTCTCAATCTCCTTTCTAAGACAAACAATCTCACATTCTAATTTTTCAAGATGTTTTTCCTTTTCAGCTAGTTGACATTGTAGAGAATCAATAATAGCACTCTTCTCTTCTAAGCAAACTTTGAGATCTTTCATTTCTTCACAAAAGCCTTCTACATCTATAGCATCCACGTAGTCATCATCTTCAAAAGCCATTAAAAGTTTATATCTATTACCTTGTTCATCTTCATCACTATTTGAAAGACCATCACTATCTTCATGAGTGTAATAGCTTTTCTTCTTTTCATTTTGTTTCTTGTTCCATTTAACAGGTTCCTTTCCCTTGTCATTCTTATCTTTGTGAGGACATCTGGTAGCATAATGACCTACTCTTCCACAAGCAAAGCATTTAAAAGGTAACTTACCTCTGAACCTTCCAGAACCCCTTTGAAGATTTCTGACAAAATTTGATTCTTCTTCTTCATCTTCTGGCATGTGACTTGCTTCATAATAATCTCCTTTTCCTGAAGCCTTGAAAGCAGCTTCTCTTCTATCTGATGGACCTCCCTTTCTCATTTCATAAGCAGTTAGAATTCCATGAAGCTGAGACATAGTAAGAATTCGTAGATTTTCCTTTTCTTCTATTGCAGACACTTTAGATTCAAATTTGGGGGACAATGATCTTAGAACCTTTTCAACCACAATAGCCTCTTTTATTTCTTCACCCAAGTTTTTCATGCAATTAACAATCTCATCAACTCTAAGGAAATAGTTAGCCACACTTTCATCATTATACATTCTGAGAGTCTCATACTTAATCCTGAGAGTTTGAAGTTTAGCATGCTTTACCTGTTCATCTCCTTCATAGCTTGTGACAATCTTGTCCCATATTTCTTTTGCAGATTTATAGTGCATTACCTTCATGAATTCTGATTGGGATATGCATCCCAATAGAGTACTGACTGCTTTCACATTTGTTTCATATTTCTTTTTCTCGTCTGCATCTGTAGGAGTAGCTGAAGGAAAAGTGTAGCCTGTCTCTACGATGTCCCAAACTTCTGTACCAAGAGATTGAAGATAGACAGTAACTCTTACCTTCCAATAATTGAAGTTTGTCCCATAAAAAACTGGTGGCCTGATTGATGCTTCTCTCTCATAGTTGCTCATGATGAACGATCTACCTTCAAGCGATCAAGCTTCTCTGAAGGACCTGCTCTGATACCAATTGTTGGAAATAATACTGAGAGGGGGGGGGGGGGGGGGTGAATCAGTATTATCAGAAAAACTTTTTCATTTTATGCTCAGAAACATATACACTACTTCAGTTAAGTGAAACAGCGTGTACACGCTACTGTGTCTAAAGAAACTAGCGTATAACAAGAAAACTTATGATTCAGTAGCTTATCTTCAGTAAATGCATCAGGACATTATTAACCATGATAGTAAAACAGGTGCAGTATAACAGAACAGATCATCACGCATAAAACACACACATGAACACCATGATATAAGGTGGAAACCCAATGTGGGTGAAAACCACCTGCTGCAAGTCGTCTCTATCTTTCTTTAATATGAAACTTCAGTTTACAATCTTTTGTACTGGTGCAGCCTTATACCAGTATGCAGGCTACAACCTGCTGAAGGCTTCAACCTTCTCTCGTTCTCCAAACTTCCTTGGAAGGGAGATCCAACCCCTTTTGCTCTTGTACTAGCTAAGATACTAGTACGTAGGTGTTGGCCTACAATCTTCTTTCTTTCAGGTACCACTTTTCATACATTTTCAGACTGGATATTCCTGAAGCACAACATTACAATCTGAAGACCACAATTCATTCAACTTTCATAACAGATCATTGAAGCACAAAACAACCAATACTAGCATCATCAATCTTTGAATCACTGAACCACTGAAACCCTGTCAACACCAGTCACCAGAACACAGAGCAGACTACAGAACTCTGCAATAGCAATCAGACCCAACTGCAACCCCAAAAATCAAACTTCAAAAGATATACGCTACTTCAATGAGAGGAACCCGCATATACACGCGCTTTTACCAAAGGCAACCTGCGTACAGATCTAAAAATAAATTCTCTTAACTTGCAGCTGTACCAGACATCAGTTAGACCCAGAACATAACATTGCGTTAGTATGCAGATCTAGAAATACGCATAATCAACCATATCATAATAGTGCATTTCAAACCATTAGATCCCGATCTGTCCTTAGATCTAGTCTTCCATCAATCGGTGTGATCTCTCCTTAGCTTAGATCAAGCAACCCAGAACCTGCATACCAGATCTCTTTCTTTTTCAGATATTCAAGACTTTTCCAATTTTGTCTTTGCCTAATGACCTTCTTCTCCTTATATAGCCTTAGGCCTTGCTCAATACCATGCGCCAAAACCATAGAAATCCAATACCATCAACTTCAAAAAAACTAGGGATCAACACATCCGTCGAGACACCATGGTCCAAAACCATAGGCACAACTTCCAAGGAATAACTGCCACGGACCAAAGATAAGTTTTCCACATACACGTTCTTTTACTGAAGCCAACCTGCGTGTACACGTGACTTGGTATATAGCGAACCTGCGTATACGCGAATTGGTATATAGTGAACCTGCTTGTATACGCGACTTGGTATATAGTGAACCAGCATGTATATATTTTCTCTTCATACTTGTAGTCTGATCATCAATTCCTTGTTGCTATCCTTCTACACTATGATTTGTCATCAGTGTGATTTGCCATCAAGGACAACACTTGTCTCATAATGCCAACACCCCCCCCCCCCCCCCCCCCCAACTACGGAATTGGCGCAATGAAGGGGGGTCTTTGCCCCCCTTCTAACCCCTCAATTAACTACATCGGCTAGTCGTGGAAACAATATTACACAACCCAACACTTTGTGCATGCTGAAAAATGGTTGATAGGTGAGGAAGTGGTTATTTCCTCTAAATCACTCCTTAATGAAACCACTTATGAATCCAATCTATCACACTCCTTGTCCTTCCCACTATAAGTCTTTCTCCTTTCATCTTATATCATCGTTTCCTTATATAGAGGAATTTTCAATCCATTGTTTCTTCTCTTAGCCCATTTTCCTACTCATTGGAAATATGAAAAAGTATTTTCTGATATTTACATGCAATGGTTATTTTTTCTACTCTAGAAACTATTCATTTTATTGCAAATGTTGTTGATTCATATTCAGCCTTAAAAAGAGAAATATCCATCTCATCTCCACTATGTAGCTCAATAGAATCAACAAAATCATAATTAAAAATTTCTTTCAATATATTACCTTGTCACACAACGTTTCTTGTTGAGATTTCAGAATTTGTTGCTTCATTTGGAATGGAATGAATCTTTTCCTTATTCAAACCCTTTGTCTTTTGAGACATCCTCTTCTTGCTTCAGCCATAATCCACAATCTACTCTCCAACTGATCAAGCTTCATTGAAGACCACCGTCTCTGATACCAATTGATGGAAACTAGATCACTACTAGGGGGGGTCACTAGTGATGCCCCTAAAATCAATTTTAAATCCTTTTACCACAATATCAAATAGACATGAAATTTCACAACATTAGCTTAACTGGATATGAAAGAAATAATAAACTCAAATCATAATAACCATGAGAAACATCAACAAAAACATGCACACCTAAGAACACAAGTATTTCTGGTGGAAACCCTTTCAGGAGAAAACCAACTTGTTGCTAGTACGCTGATCAATTCTTATATTAATTTGCTCAATAAGATTTTACATGGATTATATTATAACCATAAGCCTGACTACTTCTTCCTTCACAATATTCTAACACCTATCAGTTAGGAAATTTATTTCTCTCACGGAACTGTAGACTACCATCTGCTGAAGGCCACCATGAGCAATGATCCTCGCCCAACTCCCATTTGAATATACAATTCAAATTGGATGGAGAAATATGTTACTTCTACTGAATCTGCCAAATCACTATCTACGGTGCATCCTCCATGCCTTCACTTCCTCCATGCAAACCATGTTTCATATATTTTCAATCTGAGTTCTCAATCTGCTCAATATGAGAAACCCAAAAGCACAATTGTTCTGCACAAAAAATATGAATCAAGCTCTAACCCAGAGGAGGGAATTTTTTTTCTTCTTCTCATAACAAACTCTACTATCAAACACACCACAAGCTACCAATTATTTTCCACAAACAAGAAGTAATTTTTGAGTCTTCTTCTCAACTCTATCTTTGATTTCTGCATACAATTATCTCATATAGTTGTGAAAAAATATGTGATCAATTGTTGCAATCTATATTCACTATCAATTCCCTCACAATGGAATTCTCCCACACTCTCAATACAACCCACCATATAGACTTGAAGCCTTCCTCTATTTATCATTTTTTTGTGATGATTAACTCAGTAAATGCTACAGGTTATGGAGCTTTATTCATATGCTTGATTTGATCCAGATTCAACTTCTTGACTTGATCAATCCAGTAATTTCACTGAGCTGATGGATATTTTCAAATTTAACCAACTTTTAGAAGCTCCTTTACCTTTTTTTACCATATACTGAAAACTTCCAATCAAGAACATCACTACAATACCAAAATAACTGAAATGTGTGAGGAATCCCAAGAAATTGTAGTTAAATTCTCAACCACGCTGACAAAATTGGTTGATCTAGGTTGCAACCATTCCCACAAGCTTTTCTATCAGTTGTTGGAGCCTTTCAACCACTCCCATAGGCTTGCATGCCAATTTTTGGGGTAGAGGATGATCAAAACCAAATCAAACCCCCTCAGAACTTGCTCAAAATTCTTTTAGAGCTTGATAAGACTCTATAGAGCCTCTAGAAGCCACTCTCATCTCTGCAACACTTTTCGAAACCACTGCCACATCACCATCATCATTACAAATCAAACTAGTTTGACATGGATTCCAACCAACAACCATACTAATACCTGGACCATGAACCCGCTCCACAACAACTTTGAAATCAATACACGACTCCATAATATGTCAGACATCTTCCAACACATTTAACCAAGTCAAGTATCCTCTGACACTTGTAGATCCTCTCCAAGTCCTATGTATCATATCATCAACATGAGGACCTAATCCGCGACATGGAGACCTAATATGCCAAACTCCTCAAATCTAAGTCCTGTAGCAGTGACCAACACTTGAATGCAACAACATGATCAATCAATATGATGAAGGAGGTCATCAGATCTCCAAAACAAATATACTAGAATATGCAACATCTGTGCACAATTGATCACCATGGGAAGCGAAACACATCATCAATGTACAAGTCACCTATAACCAAACATATAAGTGCTGACCAGCTCACTTGCAACCCAAGCTCCTAGGTTAATATCAATGCCAAGCAAGAACATAGTTGCAACAATGCAACGCAAATCAATGCAAACACTACGATCTCTACAACATAATGGACCTAACGGATTGGATTTGAGATGTAGTGTCACTCACAATATTCATACAAACTAGATGAATTTCCAAAGAATGAAAGTGCAATATTTTGTTAGATGTATATATTAACTCATCCATACTAACACCATCTGTGAATCATGAACTTGTAGAATTACATTGTCATGTTTGAAGTTTTAGCAATCGATATAATCAACAACACCCAGTTGGTATTGGTTTTATCATTTAAAATTTTTAGAACATACATAATGCATTTCATCACATAAATTCCTATTATTTTTCAGTACATTATTAAGATATCAAGTAATTTTTCCTACCCTTATCACACTAGCTACCATTTATGTACATTCATACAAAATGCTACAACCCTTTCATTTATTATTGACATAACAATGCATTTCTATTAAATCAATCACTTTTATAAGTTTTAGGTGCCTATAATACTAGTGATTCCCCCATTACTATTGTCATTGTATCCCTTATTGTTATTGTTGTGCCCCTATTGTCCCCATATTGTTATTAGTGTTCCCCATAGAAACCCACTATCGTTATTGTTGTGCCCTTATGTTATCACTATTTTGTCAGCTTGATTATATTGTGAACCCTTAGACTCTCATATATAGAAGGGAGGTTTAGTCATTTGTATTATCCAAGAATTATTCATTTGTGTAATGTAAAGGAGGTTTCCCCCTCGAAGAGATTGAATTATAAGGCGTTGATCTATCTTTTCTATCTTTTTGTGAGCTGGTTTCCTAACATTTGGTATCAAAGCTTTGGATTCTAGGGTTTCGCTGCTCCAAATAGGTCATCGTGTCATTTTCTCTATAAGTTTTTTTTTTTTCGATGTTTCAGAAGCTAAAAAAAAACCCATTTGCACCGACATCGTTCTGAACTTTGGGTCCGAATTTCAAAGCTTGTCTCGCTATATTTTCGACTATATGATCTGAGGAATTTAATGCTTTTGCGTAGTCCCGAATTACATTCCAAACAGGTGACCTGGGGAAAATTGTCATAGCTTCTATTCTAAGCATCAAATTGAAATTTCATAAGACATTTCGGAAAGAGGATGGCTTTTAGTTTTCGGTATATCATTTTCACGTACTAAGGGCGAAACAATGACATGTGGCACTTCGTACAAGTTCACTCTACTGAACTAGTGTATAATCAGGTCACCGTGGGAGATTTGGAATAACTTTCCCTTGGAGATTCCAATCTTGATCAGACTTGCGGGGTTAGAAAGAGGACTCAAAGGGCTACTATAGGATGATATTTTAGATATTCAAGATCCGTAATTACAGAGATACAATAGATTCAATATCGAGCTCTTACAAAGTGAAAAAAAGGTGTGTAGTTTTTTTAGAATTTTGCATAAGATTGGTTTGAAAAATTAGTTTGAAGGAATTCAAAAGGAATAGTGAAGAATTATTATCATTAATTGATGACCTGAAGAAAGAAAATGGAAACACCTAGTAAGAAACCTGAAAGCTCTAGCATGACTCGTGAAGAAGAGGAAGAAATGCAACATGATATAGAAAAATTACAAGACCAAGTGCAACAAATTTCACTCTCACAAAAGGTAACTGAAGCCAAGATGAATGGCGTTGAAGCTAATATGAATGGCATGCAAGTTAAGACAGATGTCATGGACGTTAAGATGAATGGCATGGATGCCAAGATGGAAGAATTGACGATAAATTTGAATAAGTTGCTACAACAAATGGTTACTAATGGTGAGAGAGTAGTAAAGGAAACTCATGATGAGAACGAAAGAAATGTTAATCATGATTTCATAGACTCTAATGTTGGATTGAAGACCCACCATGTTCCAAAAATCGATATGAGTAAGTTTGATGGCAAGGATCCTGGAACATGGATACTACAAATGGAGCAATTTTTCGATCTCCATAATGTGAAAAACACACAAAAGGTACGTACTCCAACTTTATATTTGGAACCAAATTAGTTTATATGGTATTGATGGCTTTGCTCTCGTAAACAAATTGTCACTTGGGCAATTTTTACAGAAGAAATGATAGAACATTATGAGGATACAAAAAGCAACACCATTTTTAGCCAATTAATAAATCTCAAACAAAAGGATTAAATGATGGAGCACATTGAGGACTTCCAAAAATTGAACATAAGGGTAAAAGATATTCTACAGGAGCATAGGATTGATGTGTTCATAGGGAATTTAAAGGATAATATCCAACATGAGGTTTGGCTTTGGGAACCTGATTCATTGGAGAAGGCATTCAGGTTAGCAAGAAAGATGGAAAGCAAAATTATGGAAACCAGGAAGCCTACCACTCACAACTATAAATATGGAAGTGTTGTTGCCCCTAGCCTTCCACAACCTACATTGTTGACACCATAACAATTGGAAGAAAAAAGATAAAAATGGCTTTGTTACAGTTGTGATAGAAAATACACTAAAGATCATAACTGTGCTAAGAAGAAATTATTCTACATAGATTGGGAAGAGGAGGAAGAAAAGGAAAAAGAAATTTCAAAAGAAGAGGATATACTCCAGGAACAAACCCTAGATAAAGAAGAAATGAATCTAACCTTATCTTGTAATGCATTGGCTAGAATCACCACTCCTCAAACTATCAAGACAGAAGGACATGTAAATAAGAAAAAGGTAATAGTGTTCATTGATTTGGGAAGTACCCATAATTTTATTCATTGTAAGATAGCCAAGGAATTGAATTGCTTCCTATATGCAGCACCCGAGTGTCAAGTGATGGTTGCAAGTGGAGGAACCATAAATTTCTTTGGAAAGTGCCATAATATCAAGCTATCCATGGGAGAGTATGTATTGAATAGCCCAATTCTTTCAATTCCAATGGGTGGTGCTGATGTTGTACTAGGAGTCAAAAAGATACGCTCCTTAAGTACAATAGCTTTTAATTTTCAAGAACTTTTCATGAAATTTTGTGTGGAAGGAAAGGAGTTTGAATTAAGGGGTATTGAAGGGAAAACAAGAAAGATAATCAGCTCTAACGGTATGACAAAGCTTCTAAATAAGGAACAATGAGGCGTAATTGCACAATTATGTTCCTTAGAGGTTCCCACATCGAAATCCCCTATTTCTCTAGATCTCCAAAAAGTCTTGGACAATCATTCTGAGGTATTTTAGACTCCCAAAGGCTTCCCACCTATTTGTGATCATGATCATGCTATTCATTTGATTCTAGGAAGTGTTCCTCCAAACATCACGCCGTACAAATATCCCTATGCCCAAAAGAGTGAAATCAAATGTATGGTTGCAAAAATGCTAGAGGTTGGTATAATTCAACCTAGTTAATGTTCTTTCTCTGCTCTAGTAGTATTGGTAAACAAAAAGTATGGATCATGGTGCATGTGTCCGGATTATAGGGAGCTCAACAAGCTCACTATTAAAGATAAATTTCCCATTCCTATCATTGATGAATTATTGGATGAATTGCATGGATCAATTTACTTCACCAAGTTGGATCTTCATTCTGGATATCATCAAATCAGGATGAAGACTAATGATGTTCCGAAAACAACATTTAGAACTCATGAGGGTCATTATGAATTTTTGGTCATGCCTTTTGGCCTTACCAATGCACCTTCTACATTTCAAGGTTTGATGAATTCCATTTTGAAACCCTTCCTTAGAAAATTTGTGTTAGTATTTTTTGATGATATACTAATCTATAACAAGTCTTGGAAGGATCATGTTGAACATGTTGACATGGTCCTCAAACTATTGGAGGAGAAACAATTAAATGCAAAAAGCTCCAAACGTTTCTTTGGAGTAAAAGAGGTGGAATATCTAGGTCATATTGTATCTCATGAAGGTGTTAAGGTAGACCCTAAAAAAATTAAATCCATTAAGGAATGGAAAATCCTCACATCAATAAAGCATCTGCGAGGATTTCTTGGGTTGACAAGGTATTATCGCAAGTTTCTTATGAATTTTGGGAGAATAGCAGCACCTCTAACAACATTATTGAAGAAAGATGCATTTTCATGGACTCTAGAAGCAACAAAGGCCTTCGAAAATCTTAAAGAGCCAATGTGCCAAGCACCAGTCTTAGCTACGTCGGACATCACAAAAACCTTTATTGTGGAATGTGATACTTCAGGAAATCAAACTAGTGCTATTTTAATGCAAGATGAAAGACCCATTGCTTTTGAAAGTCATCCAATCAAAGGAAAGTATTTACACAAAGATATTTATGAGAAGGAAATGTTGGCAATACTACATCCACTTAAGAAATGGTGACCCTACCTAATGGGAAGACACTTCAACATAAAAACAGATCATGGTAGTCTTAAATAATTTTTAGAACAAATATTATCCTCTGAAGAGCAACAAAAATGGGTCGAAAAGATGTTGGGTTATGACTTTGAAATCATCTACAAAAACGGGAAGCAAAATGTTGTGGTAGAAGCACTCTCAAGAAAAGATGAGGATGTGGAAGCATAGTTGTGTGCCATTTCTATTATCCAGCCACATTGGATAAATGAAGCAAGAGATGAATGGAAGAATGACGAAGAAGTGTGGGCACTCATTCAAAAGTTACAACAAGATCCTAGTACATCTGATACATTTAGCTGGAAAAATGATTCGTTATGGTACAAAGATCGCTTATATCTATGTAAGAATTCCCAACTCAAACAAAAGATTTTTATGGAATTTCACACTTCTCCCTTAAGAGGGCACTCGGGATTTTTAAAAGATTACCACAGGGTTAAGAAGGAATTTTTTTGGGATGGCCTTAAATCGGACATTCAAAAGTTTGTGGTGGAATGTTTGGTTTTCCAACAAAATAAAGTTGAAACAATTAAGACCCTAGGTCTATTACAGCCTTTATCCATTCAAAGCCAATGTTGGGAGGAGGTTTCAATGGATTTTATCACAGGTTTACCCAAGTCTGAAGGAAAGAGTGTCATCATGGTAGTAGTTGATAGACTTACCAAGTATACACAATTTTGTGCATTATTGCATCCATTGAAAGCCAGTACAGTTTCTACTGCATTTATGGAAACGATTCAAAAGCTACATGGAAACCCAAAGATTATTGTAAGCGACAGAGGTCACATTTTCACTGGAAATTTTTGGACAAAATTATTTTCTTGTCTCGGTACTCAGTTAGCTCATAGCTCATCTTATAATCCTCAATCTAATGGGCAAACTAAGATAATAAACAAATGTTTGGAAGTATATCTTCATTTCTTTGTATCTAATAAATAGACACAATGGGTCAAATGGTTGCCTCTGGCTAAATGGTGGTATAACACTTCCTTCCATACTATAGAAAAAATGACCCCATTTATGGCACTTTATGGATATCATCCACCATCCATCACATCATATTTAAGAGAAAATTCTAAGGTTCAAGCAGTGAAACATCACTTCGAGCATCAACAAGTTATCTGACTCTTAAAGGATAACCACACGTTGGAATAGAATATAATGAAACGACAAGCAGATCAACATCGCAACGAAAGAAGTTTTGATGTAGGTGAATGGGTATTCCTACGACTACAACCATATAAAAAAAATGTCCCTCAAGCAAGCTAAGCAGGTTAATAAATTATCACCAAAGTATTATGATTCGTACAAGGTGTTGCAGAAGATTGGTACTATGGCATACAAATTGGAGGTTCCTGCAGCTTCCCGAGTGCACCCAGTTTTCCATGTTTCATGTTTAAAGAAGGTTATAGGTGACAAGCTCCCAGTTCAAACAATATTTCCAGAACTTGACGAGGAAGTAAAAATCATATTGGAACCAGAAGCAGTCACAGAAAAGAACTTGATAGCTACAAAATCGATCAATTTCAGAGTATCTCATCAAGTGGAAGAACTTATCCACTGAAGATTCCACATGGGAGGATGAGAATTTTATACAGAAGCATCCAGAACTACTCAAGCATTGAAGAAAACACTTTTCAGAAGGAGAGGGGCATGTTAGGTCCCTATAATACTAATGATTCCCCCATTACTATTGTCATTGCATCCCTTATTGTTATTATTGTGCCTTTATTGTCCCCATATTGTTATTAGTGTGCCCCATAGAAACCCACTATTGTTATTGTTGTGCCCTTATGTTATTACTGTTATGTTAGCTTGATTATATTGTCACCCCTTAGAGTCCTATATATAGAAGGGAGGTTTATTCATTCGTATCATCCAAGAATTGTTCATTTGTGTAATATAAAGGAGGTTGCCCCCTCAAAGAGGTTGAATTCAAAGGCATTGATCTATCTTTTCTATCTTTTTGTGAGCTGGATTCCTAACAATAAGGCACTATTGCTATCATGGTCTGAGTTCCTTATGGTTTTCAAGAGTTTACTATGATGCTTATGCATGGTTAAACAAATATCCACTTTCATAACCATCATAGTTTATTGCATGCTATCTTAATATGAATAAAAGAAAATACACCACTTTAATGATATAAGGATACTAATTTACCATTAGTAACTGAATATTGATAAAAAATACTGACAACTGTTTTAGAAGCCAAAACAGACTCAAATTTGAATAACATATTGCTAGCTTTAATCCGATAATATGAGCATGAACAATTACTATCAAATTGTTTACAAATGTTAACAATACTCTTCAACCAAAAACTAAATGATGCATATTCCAGTAACTTATTGCAATATAACTTCAGGGAAAAGTCTAATAATATGTTGATTTATCACAGACAATCTCTTAGTGTTGCAACTACAAAAAAAGATGCCATTAATGGTTTTAACAAATACCTTTAAGGAAAAGTCTAATAATATGTTGACTTATCACATACAATCTCTTAGTGTTGTTACTACCAAAAATGATGCCATTAATGGTTTTAACAAAATGTATGGTATCGTGCCTTGATAATTCATAGGAGGATAGTGCAATTTACTAAATAGACAATGTCACCATATTACGTAAATTAAATCAACATTCAAGGTAATTCCACAATAAGATATAATCAACCATTAGCCACTACAACCATGCCAGACATCCTTTTATTCAACAAACCTACCACTTTACTCTTTGCTTATTCTCAACATTCAAGAGGATTATTTAATGCTTTTCAAGCATTCTCGTATGTTATCAAAAAATTCAAGGATAACCTATGACTTAATTCCTACATTGTTTCACTATCACATTATTTTCTTTATTCACAAGCCATTCATCCATTCACTCTTTCCCAAAAAATGTAAGCAATGCATTGTAGTTCCAAACATTTTCTTTTCGTACATTGTTAAACACTATCATAAGAGTATGTATACAAAGGATGACAGTTAATCCACACTATCACTATTTAGTGTGTGTGTTCAATATTTTCCATAATGTAATTATATTCAAATGTAATCTAATTTTTGAACTGTCTTTCATCAACATGAGGACTCAATGCCATCATTACTATTATTCATTTCATATTAAAAGTAGTTTATTACACACATTCCAATGTAATTTTGTTATTATCATACTTGAGCTTCATCTAATATCATCATATCTCTACTCCTAATTCTTACAGAACCCATGAGGTTCTAGTATTGCAACCTCTGCTCTCATACCACTTGTAACATCCCTTAATATACCTCATACAAAATACACAAGATTAATAATTTTTACTAGTTTCACTAACATGTACATTCCATGAATGACTTATAACATACTCCTTAATTGATAACAAAATCATGATCATTAAGTGAAATAACCATAGAAAGGGAATGGAAAATTGTGTAAAGGAATAATCATCAGTGCAACTTGTTACCAAAATGTTGTCTGTTATGTCTTTTCATCATTAACATTGTTTATTTAATGAGGGATTATGTTGAATGATTTATTTTCCAATTTCATGCAAGGTAATAATATTATCAAGATAACCAAATAGGAAATAACATAAATGAACACTGATATTACCCTAGAAACCATGAAGGTAAAAACCAACAAACATTAATTTTATTAAATTTTTCGCGCGGGAGTTCACCCCTCACTCAATGGTAATAAGGGGTTCCATCCCTTGTTCATTGTTGATAATTTAAAAATAAACATAATCTTTCATTCAAGTATAATTAATTAGAGGACGTTACGTTAAACATGTTATCATGTTTCTCAAACACGTTACACTATAGTTTTGAGAGCACAATGTCTTCATGGAAGTGTTGTTTATTGTAGTGACCACCTTTCCCTTCTTGCATTACCATTGGAAAAATAATCACAATGTAGTAATATATCTTTGTAAATCAAGTTACCCGTTGAAACTTGCACTTGACGATCTTTCACTTCTTTGTGAAATTCATGATTTTTCACTGCAAACACTATTATTAGAAAACACTCTAATTGTAATCTTTGAAATATCAAATTGTGAAAACCAAAAATATTATAGTACAACTTTGCATGAAGACACTTTCTTGCACATGCATAAATAAAAGTAAAAGTTATCTCCATAACTAATCTTTTACTTTTACATGCATCATCAAGTTCATAAGCATAACTATTTAACACATGCAATACCTTAACTACTATCTATAAAACACTACTTTTAATGCATTTAATCCAAAGGTAAAACCATGGAAATATATTTGCACAACCACAATATTGTTTTCCGGTTATTCTTCTTGTTGCAAAATCACGGGTAACATTCTCCTTTTTTCTTCTAATAAAAAACCAAGATAACACCATATGCAATAATATAAAACACACAATCATCCATTTTGAATGCATAAAAAAATGATTATAATTATAAAATATCACCTATTTATCCATATTCCAAATGCATTAATTAAACACATACAATTATTTACACATGTCTATTCATCCATATTCCACATGCATTAAATAAATGTGTGACGATTATAAAAACATGTATATTCATCTATATTTCACATGTATTAAATAAATGCATAAAGACTATAAAATCATGTCGATTTTATCATATACATGCATCTTGAATGTCTTAATACAAAGTTAAAAAACACATAATCCCAATACCTATACTAAAATTCAAAGATCTAATGTATACACCATTACAAAAGAGGATAGTAAAATAGCCAACCAAACGTTGGTATCAACATGTTACATGTAAACACAACAAAAGTCCCGTGCGAGGAAAGGCATGGTTAGGATCGAAAACAACATTTCCATTTCATAATTAAGATTAACCCTAAGAAGGTAACAAAAACTTGCTTGTAAACAAGGCCATTGCTAGATGGAAAAACATCAATTTTGGACCAAGATAGTTGATTTCATATTGCAATATGAGAATTTCAACTATAACCATTTAGTATATAAAAGAAACTCCAAATAAAATAAAATAGATATCTAAAATTCACAACCGATCCACACAAAAAACAAAGACTCGGTATATAGAGGATGCTAGGGCTCTAAGAGCATAAATCCAATCACGAGGAGGGATTACCAATAACATCTGAAAAAACTAAACCCTACAAATATGAGTCAATGAGATCCAAATTATCAAGAACAACATGACTAGTAGTAACAAAAATACTAAGGTCCATTTCCACAAAATTTTAGCATTCTAAAATGAAAAAAAAATCACTATTTCCAAAAGGGCATTTCTACAAGAAAAATACTTTAGCACATACCCAAAAATATTTATTAAAACAACTAGGTTGAAACATCCATACCATAAGTCCATAAAAAAATGAGCCTCTAATGGAATTTGGACATGCTTTCCGTTTGTTAATATTATTAACATCTCAAAACACTATCTTCATACATCGCCATGTGTTTTTTGCCCATAGAAGCCAACGACCCCATGAGAAAAGTGGATGCTAGATTCAACTCTTATATAATTTGTATAATCTTTGGTTCTAATATATAGATATATGAATGAAAGTTAAAATATAGCTATTCCTCTCTGCATTTAATAAGTATTTGGTAAGAAAACGATACAACGAGCTCTGTGCATTTAATGAGAAAACGGTAATAAAATAAAACGTCAAGCTTATCCAAAAGGAGATACCAATCCCTTTAAGACCTCTACAGAGAAAATGATAGATATAAATTCAGAGCTGTAAGAATCTATGCTAAGGCATATGAGGTTCTTTCGTAAAAAAATACCCAGAGAATAAATCCATCATTAAGGAAGAATGATATCAGTGACCTAAATGGTAGTTGTAAAAATTGTTCAAAACCAAGTGGGAGATTCTACGAGATTCTCAACTCCATAAATAACTCTTGGCACTAATCACTTTAGATTATGTCCAAATATTAAACAAGAATATTTTTCATATTATTAAATATATAGGATTTGATTCTAGGGATAGGGATATTATATTCTCCCCCCTTAAAGATAACATTGTTGTTGGTGTTTATCTCTTCTTCCTTTCATCATCATTTTAATATTTCCCTATATTTATCTCCCACTAGAAATTTGTCCTTTCAATGAGATTGCCTTTATCTCCCACAATATTATTTTTAGATGATCTTTAGATCATGACATATATCTCTAGTCATGATAGTTTTGTAACCAAAAAAAAACAAAAGGGGATCCTTTCCTTTAAAAATGGAGGACATTTTTTTTTCCAAGAAATGTCAATAAGTAAATGATATAGATTTATGAAGGAATGAAATGAAATATAGATATGAATGGAAACAAAAAGGTATGATGAAAACAAAGCTTCAATTAATTAATAACAAAGTACTGAAAATTGTTACATGCAGAATTGAAATAAACTAGCTCAAGTGACGGTAGCTTATCTTTGAGAAGAGATGTGGCGGCTACATGCCTATGAATTGTGTTACAATGAGGCTCAAGGGAATTTTTATTATTGTAAAACAAATGGAAACCCTAAAAAACAAAAACCATAACCATAGGAGATGGAACACCAAGAGTTTATGGGCCTGATTGGGGTTACTTGGACAACCAACTTCCTGGGATCATAACATGGTCATATGATATTTGTTTGGTGTCTACGATACCTTGTTAGAAGGATCTCTATAATTAATACAATATATATGGTAGAACCTTGGATACGGCCACAAACCTATTGCAGACCTCAAAAAAATTCCATTTAGGGGGTCAAAACATATCTGGAAGTTCAGGACCCAAAAAACTGCTAAAAATAGTAAATTGTGCTCAAATCAAGGAAACTAATGCATATAGTTAGAGGTCTAGGTGGAATAGGTGGGTGGCCACCAATATCCGCCTGGATTGGTCCTCCCCCTTTAGGAAATCATGGTCTCCATTGCGTGCAAAGCCTCCATTAGTTGAGGGAATTTATGTTGAACCTGGTCCCTAGTGAGCCACTTGCCCTGGTGAAGGAGTTGGCCTGCTTTGACAACTTGATATAGGTGGATCTTTTGTTGGCGATTTTTCTTGATCTATTTTCCATGATCCTACCAATTGTGGCCTATTTGATACTGCTTGGGTTGAGCTCTGTTAGTGTCAACTGCTCAACAATGTTTTTTGTGTCAAAAAATGGGGGAAAGTATGGCGACATATGTGTAAGTTTTAACCTCGTACATAAATTACCTGCATACGAATTTTGAAACACAGAAAATAAACAATGCGAGAGCATAACACATAAAACACATATACACAGATATTTTCCCCTGGATCCCATAAACGGGACTACCAGCTTGTTTTTTCATTATTTTCCTTTCAATGTTACAATACATATTTATACATGCCGAAGCATCCAATACCATGGACTGAAAACCATCACGTCCAAAACCATGGACCGAAAACCGTCACATCCAAAACCATGTGCGAAAATCATGCACAAAACCATAGGTAGGTTCACCCAACCTAACATAAGGTCCAAAACCAAAATTTTCTGGGGCGCTGCCCCGGACCTTATAGAGGGGGGTTACCTGCACCCCTCAAACCCCCTGTGACCCCCCCGCTACGCAATCGGTGCAACAAAGGGCAGGCTCTGCCCCCCTTCTAACCCCCCGGTTAACTACATGGTCTAGTCGTGGAAAGAATATAACACAACACAACATTCTCCCACTTGTTCTTTTCTTTCCACAGGGGGCCACAAGAGAGCTTAGTCATTTATTCAGTCTTGCAACACCCATTGTTTCTCTAAACCAAGAGAACTTCTTAGAGCTCATAGATTTTGTCAATGCTTCTGGAGTATTCTTCAAAGTGTCCACCTTTACCAGCAACACCTTTTTGTCTTCTATCATATCCCTCACAAAGTGATACTGAACATCAATTTGCTTTGTCTTTGAATGATATGTAGGGTTATCTGCCAAGAAAATTTCACTTTCGCTATCACAGTCTATCTTCATAGCTCCCTGTACTAACCCCATACTTGAACATAATCACTGCAACCAAACTGCTTCCTTGCTTGCATGAGTGGCTGCTGTGTATTCTGCCTCTTGAGTTGATAATGCCACTACAAATTGTTCTTACTCACCCAACTAACTGCACCTTCAAATAGGTTAAACACATACCCACTTGTAGATCTTCTCTGATCTAGATCTCCAACCTAGTCTGCATAAACAAAGCCACAAATATCCAACACCCTATCCAATCCCAGTCTTCCTTGGTAGCACAAAGCATAATCACTAGTGCCACGCAAATACCTAAAAACCCGCTTCACTGTTGTCCAGTGCTCCTTCTCTCGTTTTGACATAAACCTGCTCAATATTCCCACTGCATGTGCAATGTGTGGTCTAGTACAAACCATCGCATACATCAGGCCACCAACTACACTTGCATATGGAACATGGGACATGTCCTCTTCCTCTTCTTGTGTCTTGGGACACTGTTCAACAAACAACTTTACACCTACAGGAATAGGAACTTTCACTGGTTTACTATCTTGCATATTAAACCTCTGCAATATTGTCTCGACATACTTCCTCTGGTTTAACCAGAGCTTCCTCTTTGTCCAATCTCTTTTAATTTCCATGCCCAAAATATAGTTTGCAGCACCAAGGTCTTTCATGTCGAATTTGAAGGACAAATGGGTCTTCAAATCCTCGATAATGTCTTTGTCATTTCCAACTAGAAACATATCATCCACATACAAGACCAGATAAATAACATAGTCACCAATTAATTTAAAATACATACAGTGATCTTATTTACTTCTAGTGAAGCCAATTCCCCTTATAAATGTATCAAAATTCTTATACCACATCCTTGGTGACTGTTTTAACCCATACAGAGACTTTTTTAACTTGCATACTAATTCTTCTTACCCTTCACTACAGAGCCTTCAGGTTGATTCATGTCGATCTCTTCTTCCAGATCCTCATGAAGAAATGTTGTCTTCACATCCATCTGTTCTACCTCAAAATAAAAAACAACAATAATAGATAGAAGTAATCTAATAGAAGTTCCATTGGCAACGCGAGAAAAAATATCACCGAAATCAATTCCTAGCACCTAGGAATAACCTTTTGCTACCAATCGAGCTTTGTATTTCTCCACCTTTCCTTCTGCATTTGTCTTCTTCTTGAACACCCATTTGCTGCCAATGGGTTTCCTTCTATCCGACAACTCCACCAGATCCCAAGCCTCATTTTTCTGCAAAGAAGCCATTTCATCAACCATGGCCTCTTTCCAAAGTTTTCCATCCTCTGAATCTACTGATTCCTTCACAGTTCTGGGATCATCATCAGTAATAGATAAAGAAAAATTTGAATAGAAAGCAGATGGACTATACCTTTCTGGCTACCTTCTTTCTTGAACTGATCTTCTCACACCCAGAATTTGTGGCTCTTCATCTTCTGATTCCTCCTCTACTGTAGAGTCTGATTCTTCCTCCTTTAGCTCAAACTCTATCTTCTCAGGTTCCTTTGGTTGGACTTCATGTTTAATAACATCTTTCACCTCTCTAAACACCACATCTTGGTTGTACAAAACCTTCCTTGCTACTGTGTTCCAAAGCTTATAACCCTTTAAACCGTCCTTATACCCAATAAAGATGCACTTTTCATATTTACTATCCAACTTGGTTCATTTATCCTTTGGAACATTTACATATGCATCACATCCAAATACCCTTAGATGTGAAAGAGTGGGTTTCTTACCAAGCCATACCTCTTGTGGAGTCTTATCCTCCAACATTGTTGACGGTGATTTGTTGACTAGGTAACATGTTGTCTCCACCACCTTTGCCTAGAATTCCTGTCCTAACCCGACACCATTGAGCATGCTTCTTGCCCTTTCCATCAATGTTTTGTGCATTCTTTCTGTAACACCATTTTTCTGAGGTGAATATGGAGTAGTCTTCTGCCGTGCTATACCACACTTCTTACAGAATTCTTCAAATTCCTTACTGTAAAACTCTCCACCGTTATCTATCCTCAACATCTTTATCTTCTTCTCTGTTTGGTTTTCCACCAGAGCCTTAAATTCTTTAAACCCGTCAAAGACTTCAGATTTCTCCTTAAGGAAATATATCCATGTATTCCTTGAGAAGTCATCTATAAATGATACATAGTACACAAACTTACCTAGTGATGGAACCTTCACAGGTCCAAACACATCATTGTGCACAAGCTCTAATATCTATTTTGCCCTCTTACCACCAGAGGGGAAACTCACCCGATTCTGCTTCCCATATACACAATTTTCACATAAATCAAAATCCAGAGAGCTATTACTCATACCTTCTACCATACCTTTACCATGAAGTATTTGAATGCCCTTCTCTCCAATATGTCGAAGCCTTTGATGCCACAACATGGTCTTCTCTCCAGATACCACTAGGTTTTCTGCTCCACTTTCAGGAACCATAGAACTGTTGCACCTATCAACAACAGTGCTACCTTGTACGTTTTATAGAGTTCAGATTTGAACTCCCCGCATCAATACCAGTGCCCCCCGAACCATCTTGTAGGTATCCTTCTCGAACACTATTTTTACACATGCATCATCCAGCTTGCTTACAGAAATTAGATTTCTGGCTAATGCAGGAATATGCATAACACCTAGAAGTGTTCTAACCCTTCCACCTTACAAATTCATCTTACTTTTACACGACCGAAGGTTCTAGCCTTCCTGTCATCCCCCAAGAAGACATCACCACCATCATATTTCTCATACTCACAGAACCACTCTCTATGGGGAGTGAATTGAAATGATGCACCTGAGTCAATCAACCATGCCTTATGATCTACATGTGTACTTGAAGAAGCCAAGTACACATCCCCACTTTCATCTGATTTGGTTTTCACCTTTGTAGAAGGAGCATCATCAGATCCCTTTCCTTTGTCAAGAGCTTTAGATTTACAATCCCTTTTGTAGTGCCCTTCCTTTCCGCATTTCTAGCACACCACCTTTACAAGTTTTCCTGGAGATTTAGATCTCCCTCTAGATTTAGATCTCCCACTCATTGACTTATTTTTGTTTCTATTTTGGGACCGTCCTCGTACAGACAAGGCAACACCATTCTGGCTCTCCATATTTTTCCGTCTCATCTCCCCCGTTAGCAAGGATGAGACTATTTCATCAAACTACAAGGCAATTGTATTGCTACCTATTGCAATAACCAGACTATCCCACGAATCTAGTAGAGAACACAACAAACTGATGCACTTATCTTCATCTGAAATTTTAATATCAACAGATAATAACTGACTTACCACAGTATTAAATGTGTTCAGATGCTCTGTCACCAAATTTGCATCTTTCATCCTCAGGTTATACAACTTTGTCTGGAGGAACAGTTTACTCACCAGAGACTTAGATTGGTACAAAGTCCCTAACTTGTCCCACAAAGACTTAGTCGTAGCTTCCCCTAATACATTCAACAACACTGAATCTGAGACACACAATCGCATTGTGCTCTTTACCTTCTGATTTAACTTCTTCCATTCGTCATCAGAAACTCCCATTGGTTTAGTACCCAGATCTACTGCGATCCACTGATCTTTATCCACCAACAGATCCTCCATCTTGATTTTCCACAACTCCAAACTATGACCATTAAATTTCTTGATCTCTATCTTTCCACTACTTGTTATCTTCTTTCACCACCAGAATCGAGCTCGTAGATCTCCCACTGAACAGGGTGTACCATAGGCCTGAGCGAAACCCCTCAGCAACAAAGGCGTCCCCTTGAAACCAAAACAGCTCTAATACCAAGTGTAGGTTTTAACTCCGTGCATAAATTACCTGCATACAAATTCTAAAACACAGAAAATAAAAAATGCGAGAGTATAACACATAAAACACATATACATAGAGATTTCCCCTGGATCCCAAAACCGAGACTACTAGCTTGATTTTTCATTATTTTCCTTTCAATCTTACAATACATATTTATACATGGCGAAGTATCCAATACCATGGACCGAAAACCATCGTGTCGAAAACCATGGACCGAAAACGATCGTGTCCAAAACCATGTGCGAAAATCATGCACAAAACCATAGGTAGGTCTGCCCAACCCAACATAGGGTCCAAAATCAAAATTTTCTGGGGCGTTGCCCTAGACCCCATTGAGGGGGGTTACCTGCACCCCTAAAACCCCTGTGACCCCCCTCTATGCAATCAACGCAATGAAGGGGGGGCTCTGCTGCCCCTCTAACCCCCCAGTTAACTACGTGGACTAGTCGTGGAAAGAATATAACACAAACCAACAATCTGGTCTACATTGAATACTAGGTGTAGGCCAAGGAATAGTGGGATGTTGAGCTTGAAAGTGTTATCTCCTACAACCTTAGTGGTGGTGTAAGACCCATATCAGAGCAGGTGAAGCTTGCGGTGGGCCACAGTGAGGCGCTCCTTCTACAAATGTAGCCAAAATTTGTTCCCACCTAGAACTTGTGTGGCACCCAATGCTTATCATGACACTATTTATACATTTAATTTTCTTTTTCCAATACATCGTGGACCTATTGGAAGATGTGTTGAATGCATTCAATGAAGATGGTAGCTCTATCATATTTATACTAGATATGAGTTCAATTTTCCTAAGTAGCTGCAAGTGGTATGGAAACATCAATGGAACATAATGGTTCGAATCCTAGCCACGCTTGAAAGGGGCTGTGGCTAGTTGAGTTGTGGAGAGCTCTGTTGTATCTATGTTAGAGATAGGGGAGGCTTTCATTCCATGTGCATGGATGATTTGAGTTGTACGTGTGTAGGATGTGCATGATCATCCTCTTGATAAACTCTATTTGACCATCAGTTTTGGGGTTGAGGGTTGTGGACTTAGTGCGCCTAGTATCCAACAAGGACTAGAGGCTTGACTAAAATGTAGTTAGGAACTTGTTGTCCCGATTTTAGATAATGGACTATGGGATCCCAAAGTATACCCATACGCATTCAAAGAAGAGTTTGGTAGTGGCTTCTATTGTGATACTCTTCTTTCAAGCTGCCATAATGGCCATCTTAAAGAATATGTTAATGACCACGAGAACACAGTCATTTCCATGCTTGGTAGATGGAAGTCCTAACATTTAATCTATGAAGATGGATTACGAGGGTAGGCTAGGAGTAGATAGAGGAGTATACAGGCCCTACTTCTTGATTATAGGTTTGGAAAAGGTGAAGGTAGTGCAGGATCTCATGTACTTGCCAACATCCTGTACAAGGTTCATCCAATAAAAATACTTATGTAGAACTGCAACTATTTTTTCTATCCCAATGTCCAGCAACCCGGTTGTAGCTATGTGCCTCCAAAATCATCTTCACACACTTGCTTTAAGGAACACATAAGTGTCTCGAGTGGCATAAAAATGTGTCCTACAAGTGAATGTATGGAACTTTGTTATAGACATATTTGGGCACTACAAACCCCAATCACATATGTCCATAAACCAAGGGCTTCTAAACCCCTAAAAGTGTTGTTTCATACCCTAAAGGAACAAGGTCAGCTGATTACATCATTTCCCAGAAGTTCTCCCTGAAAAACTGCTCAGAACTGGTGAAAACTGGACCATACAAACTGCTCCATGCTGAGGGTGTGATGCATCTCACCTATTACACATGGGGGGTGTGATGCATACTGGAAAGCCCTTCTGTAGTGTGCAATGGGCGAGAGTAGACAAATGGCAGAAGCAGTTTTCTAGGTGGAAACTCAAAGAATCTTCTAGAAACTGCTCATATGACACTTGCCTCTCTGAATTCGCCCATGGATGAGTAAGAGATCATGAAGTCTCCAAGTGGAACCAAGAACTATCAGTGAAATGAAACTAATCAAAATCTCAGAAGCTGACTCACTCTCTTGTAAACATCTATATATGGATCCCTCATCCTAGAGATCCAAAGGCTAGAATTTTGTATTTTGTAAGGAAGAGCTGTTAGTTTCTCTTTGAAGACATTGTATTGTTGGGTGATCTTGCTTTGTATGAGGTGAAGAGGGCTTTCATGCTGGGAGGATGATGCTGGATCAGACAGCTTGGTTGTAATCCTCTCTTCTAATACTTCTATCAATAAAGCTATTTGAGTTTTCCTCCATATGCTTGTATATCTTTGAATCTTGTATTTGTATATGCATTTATATGGTTAATGTACATTTGATCCTACATTTCTTATGGTTATAGATATCTATGCTTTTATGGTATTTTTGTTGCTTTGACTCTACAGGTGTTCTTTGAAGTGGGACAAGCGAGAAAGGAGTGGTGAAAGCTCTATCAAAGGAGAGAGGAAACAAGCAAGGAGACTAGCGAAAGACAGAGGTTGGTACTCTCTGTTTCTCTCCTAACTATCTCTCATAAAGGAAAACACAAGTAACTTTAGTTTGTTTGTTTCTAAGATAGTTACCCGTCTTTGTGGGACTAGCAGCTCTGAATGGACACTAGTTTTCCCGATGACAAAATGGCGACTCCACTGGGGAATGAATAGTTTGGTTTTTTTGTTACTGTTGTTTGCTTTATAAACCACAGACGGAGCCTGAAGTTAAGCCAGCTAGCCTTCGAAATGCTTTTGCTATGCAACTGCAAAGTAGATCAATGCCGCTTCAGTCAATCTCCAGGTTGGTTTATGAACTGAACAAATAGCTTGCAAACATCCTAAGTGCCCTGGTGGTAGCTCAAATAACCTCATTAGATCAGCCCCTATACTTTGTGTTTACTGACTATCATTAGCTCAGCCTAAATCCCTGAACTTAGTTGCAAACTGTGAGTGAAAACCAAGCTTAGTCTTGTCCCTGGACCATCGCACTGTCTCTCATTGGCAATCTGGATGCATCACACCTCCTGTGTGTTGCAGGTGAGATGCATCCCTCTTTCCCTGTGTTACAGGTGCGATGATTGACTAAGACTATTTATGCCTCGAGATTTTGTTTTTTTTCTTCATTCTCTTCAGCTTTATTCAGTAGTTTTGTTGTCTATGATTAGAACATCACTATTGAAACCTTCTTCCTTTGCATTATTCAGCCTCCACTGATAAGGAATTGTGAATGTTTTTTATGTATTTTTCATCATTTACAATTCTCCTTTGCAAATAGTAGCTTAATCGAACTGTCGTCTTTTGATTTGAAAGTGTCGCAAGTGTCGTTTTCAGTCAAGAAAAAGAGTGTCGTAAAGTCTTCCTCTTTTAGATAGTCAGTTACACTTTTTCCATTGTATTTGATTTGAATTAATAGTATTTCAAGTGTGAAAAGTAATTTTAAATTCGAAATCGCAAAGTGTCATCTTAGTCTTCCTTTCGTTTTTTGAATTCGAAATCGCAAAGTGTCGTTTTAATCTTCCTTTCATTTTTTGAATTCGAATTCGCAAAGTGTCGTCTTAGTCTTCCTTTCATTTTTTGAAGAGAAAATTGTTAGTACTGTCGCTTTGAAAGAAAATAATTCAGATCTGTACTTAGTTTTCTTTTTGTCATTCTCACATTAAGGAAACTAAAAAACAATACATGCATGTGAATTTTCATTTATACTGCATGCTGAAATTGATTTAGGAAAAGTGCATCTAGTGTGTGCTCTCTGCTCTATGTTGAAAGAATTTCATTTCTCTTTCCTTAGTAGCTAGGATTTTCATTGCAAAATGAAAGTAAACGACTATTTATCATCTTAGATTGCATATTTAGGAATTGTATATCTACATCATGCGGTGAACCTTAAAGGCAAACTTCTTAAGAAAGACCAACTGTAAAATAAACCTCAATGAACATAAAAATGCTTTGGAACCTAACGCACAACATCTAGAAGTTTACGCTAGAGACATATTCTGGTGTCGTAAAGCCTGGTAACTATTGCTTTCATCGTAGGTTGGGTGATTCCTACTCTTTGAGACGACAAGTGCCAGTACAGACTTGTGCTCCCACGTACCATCGAGTATATATTGGGAGACCATAATAGGCTATATCCTTTATCCTTAGGAAGCCGTGTTTGCCGCCCTATTGATCGCAATGCACTGAGCACAACATTCGGGAAGATTGACTGCCGTACGTAAAAAGTATTCTGCAGCTTTACGATTGGTTTGGTAATCCCTCTGTCTAGATTTCCAGACTAGTCACTTTCGTTCATTTTCATACTCTTTAAAAGAAAAGGTCCATCTGAGCACTTGTCACTTCAGGCTCATTAAAAATCGAAGGTGACTAGAGTCATCTTTAGCTTTTTCTCAACTCTTAAAAATTGAAAAAGCAAGTTGTGTCAAAGCGTCATAAAATTCATTTAATTCGGAATAACATTTTTCCCCCTTTAATTTTTGAGTTGATCAAGTAATCTGCAATTGTGGAAGAAAGTCAATCAAAACCCTGTCATTCGCAGAGACTAGCGAGTCAACCGTCTTTGACCCCAGAAACAAAACCATCCCGGGAAAATAATTCTTGTTTAACTGAGTCCAATTCACCTGATTTATTTGAAACTTGCGTTTCAACATCGTCAGAGACTACAGTTACTCCAATTATCTCTGGTACATCTGCCTTTACAGAAGAAGTTCCGCAATTACAAGAGGACATTAGAACTGATCCTAGTGTAATGGTAGACACCTCTATTCCTGAAGCAGCTCCACCTAGGACTGATCAAGAAACTGAAGTTCACTTACTTGAACATTTGGAAGTTGAATTCTAGAATTCAGAAGGTGTCACCCCTCCAGTATTTGTTACTGCAAAAGCTACACTTTCTTTGGCTCCAGAAATATTTTACGGACCTGACAGTCTACCTCTTCCACCTGGATTGATTGCTACAGAAGAGATATTGGAGGATCTTCCACCCATTACTCCAGTGCATTTTGGAATTGGTATCCACTTACATCCTTCTACTACAGAAGTTAGTTCTTTTTGATCGCAATTTCCTGTCGAATCACTAGGAAATCTTTTAGATAGACTAAACATGTCTGAACAACCATCAACATCTAGGACTGTGTCAACAGACACAGCTACGGTGGAGCTTCCTGCTGTCGTTCCTACGATGATTGCTGGTATACCATCTATCTAGGCAAGTTATCAACAACAAGCCGGAGTCCAATTAGGGATTGTTTCGATGACATGGTCAGTTCCCATTTCTTCATCCAGATTCTCACCTGGTATTTCTTATGTTGAAACTCAACAAGTTGATCCATTGTGTCTTCAAAGGCTAGTCTACCCTTTAAGTACTGGATTACCACCATATGGAGGGCAGTATGCATTTTCATTGTTCCCTCCTGGGGAACAACCATATGAGATTTTACAACAAAGTTCAGGTCAAACTTGAATTACATCTAGCGGTTGGGTGCCAATACTGCCTCAACAACCAAGGGTTGTATATTTAATGCAACCAGTCCATCATGTGTCGAATATTCCCACTACACCTGCTATTGTGACTATATCGCAAGTACAAGCACTACCTGTTGTAGGTCAACCTCAAGTTTCTCAGGTTGCAATACAACAACCTCAAGTTAGTGCCTCCTTATCTGGAGTGGCTCAGGCTCAAAAAGGTACTATGACTCTGCATCTTGGTCAATCATCCAGTATTGGAAAATAGCAAATGGTACAAAAACCATGGCTGGTTCAATACCAAGGACCTGAGCAACAAATCTGTGTAAGTAATGGGCAATTGCATTTCCAATGCGATTATCAACAACCATACTATAATGGTTATGCCCATCAACCTTATCAAAGTTACCAGCATCAAATACATTATGCTGGTATACAAAGACCTACTGCTCAGGCGATTCCATCTTATCCTGGGTATGCCTTACCTAACCTGAATCAACAGTTTCCCTTTGTAGCAACTCTAGAATTACCAGATCTAAACCAGCTGACAAATGATCCAATTGCTTATGCCCCTTGGTGGCCTGCGATTCCTCATAAACTTCCCTCTGATATTCCTAAATTCAATGGAAATCCGGGTGAAGATCCGTCGAATCATGTGATGACTTTCCATTTGTGGTGTTCATCCAACACCCTGAATGATGATTCGATTAGGCTTCGCCTTTTCCAGCGAACGTTAACAGGTCCGGTAGCTAAATGGTATATAGAATTGCCTAGAGCTTCGTTTGATAACTTCAGCACCCTTGCCACTACCTTTTTAACCCATTTTCAGTTACCCATAAGGTACGAAACAGGGACAAAACTCCTTACCAACTTTAAATAGATGACAGCCACTCACATATCTGATCATATTCATGAGTGGTGGCGTCATCGAAGAATGGTGAAGATGTATGTTCCTGATTAGCTTTTAGCTGAATGGTTTATAAAGTCATTGTTACCCTCTATTATAGAGGATGTGGCTAAAGGAGGAGTTGTTACAGAAGAGCAAGTCATTGCTCGTGCGCAATATTTAGACTTGATCTATACTCAGTCTGGCACACTCTATGACAAAATTCCTGATGCTCCTAGACCAGAATTTTCCATTCCTCCTCCTCCTAAATCAAATAAAGACTCTCATGCCGGTGATGGCGTGATAGGTACGACAAGCATGAAAACCGCAAAGGCTACATCTAAGAAAGCTCGTACGGTTTCTAGTCAAAAAGCAGATGAGGAACCTCTCACCTCGGAGGTCAATGCCATGTCAACCGACAAAGGAAAAAATCCTAAGCAACCAAGGGGCAAGAAGAAAGGGACAAACAAAAAGAAGAAACAGGAGGATTCACCTCCTAAAAAATCTTCTGAAAACCCTATTGGGCAAAAGAAACCTCGTTATCCATGTTACATATGCGATGACGAGCATTTCACAAAAGATTGTCCACATAATGCTAAGGTTATGAAATTTTTAAAAACTTGAAATACCCCAGCGGTGTTGACTAATCCATTTCTGAGCCCAGAAACAAACCTGGTTGCTAGTGATCGGGCTTCCCCATCCCAGGTGCTTATGCTATCCATCTCAAAATAACAAAATGACACTTTGATATCTACAAGGAATAAAGATTATGGGAATCCACAGTCGTCGAACAACAAGGCTACAGATCAACCCAATAGTTCGACAACAACTTCGCCAGAAGTTGTTCCACCAATCATTCTTGAATTAACAATAAAATCGCCTAAGGGAGTAGTACATAAATCGATGTTTAATCCTCGTGCTCGAGCATCACAGAATTATAATATAGTGGAGGATTTGGCCCAATCACCATCCGCTATGTCGATACTTGAAGTACTGCCGAATTTCCCCTCCCAAAAGAAGGCTTTGTTATCAGCGATAGATGGGATTGATCCAATGGATTCCAATCTAGTGGCCTTTAATCATAAAGGATACGAAGCTCAGTTACCGACCTAGCTCGCTTTGCTTATACAGGTAAAATCCCTCAACAAACCTGTTCATCGAACAGTCGTAGATGAGGGGGCATCTACCTGTATTATGTCAATGAGTTGCTGGAAAACTTTAGGCTCGCCACCCTTGTCATGATCATCAACAACATTAAAAGTGTTTGATGGAAAAACATGCATGCCATATGGGATATTAAGTAACTTGCAAATCGAACTGGGGGGCAAGACAGTAGAAATTGAAGTCAACGTCATTGATGGAAACCTTGACTACAATATCCTACTAGGCAGGCCTTGGATTTATGCTATGGCTGCTGTTGTGTCAACATATTTTAGAAAGATTGCATTCCCCTTTCAAGGTGAGATTACAATCATTGACCAATTGACCTTCCTCCCCAACAGTTCGCAAGTTACCGGAAGCATTCCATTGATCCATGGAAGTTCTCAATCACTTCAACATGTCAAAGTAGGTCTCCTAGAAGACTCATCCTTAATGCGTACTTTTACCCTCCCACATCCAAGTAATCTGGCGGAAGTGGCCACAGTGGAAACCTGTCATATGATATCTTCTACATCATCAAATATTAAGAAGGACTCTGACCATTTTGATATTTTGACTGACATGACTCAAAGTGATGTTGTACATTATGTACTGGGGGCATTGGAACCAGATCTTTCCTTCATGACCCCTTATGAGTTGTGATCAAAGGTCGTTAGAGGATACTTTGTTGACTGGTTTCAACCTCGTTAAAAAATGAAACAACACTGAGCAAAGTGCCAAGTTGAGTCTTTCACTTGATCTTGTAAAGGAACCTTCCTTCCATCCACCTAATTACTGCAAGTAGTTTGGTGAATGTAATGAAGCTTAGGGGGGCATGCACCCTTGTCTATTCTGCGGCAAAACCCAGCTGTAGAGATAAGTTTCCTTGTAAGTTATGTGATCGGTCTGAGTGACCTTTCACCTTTGTCTATTTGGCAGACAAAGTGCAGGAAGTGTTTTGTCTAAGTATTGACAAAAAATCATCCTACTTAACCACAGTAAGTTTCCATATGGTTACTGAAGACTTTTTATGCTAGGGGCATGCAAACCTTTTTATACAAGCAAAAACGACCAATTTCATTTTTTAGTTTTTTAGCTTTATAGTTTGGTCATTCCTAGTTTACATAAAAAGGAATACGAGCAGTTTTACGCGAAGTTCAAGCTCATTAAAAAATAAACCTAGAAATGAGCATATGTTCCACCAGAGTTTAAGCTCATTAAAAAATGAACCCACCTTCGGTAAATAACCATTACGATCGAATAATTATCAGCTTTTAAACCTTGGTCGTGTTCTTACCATCACCTCCACTCTTTTTTAGTTGATCATACGCCTCCATTTGATTGTTTACCCTTTTGAGGAACAACTGCGACAAGTGATCCTATTAGCCACCTTCTTTACACTGTTGTGATTGAAAATTTCCAAATCTTACCTGGAACGTGTTGCTATCCAAAAACATCACTCGTTCCTCAAAAAACGAGTCTCCTTTAAGCTCTTTTTAGCTAACTCGTAAAATATGAAAAGATTTCCGAGCAATTGGCCTCTCCAGCTCGTTAAAGTGATTGGAAGTGCCATCCCTCCTCTAGATTTTAATCTTTTTGGACCTGAGGGATCATTACACAAAAAGATCGAGTGCTTGTCTTGTTCGGCTCGTTAAAACTATCAAAAAGTCATCCCTTTCGTATTATTTTATACTTTTTCGTACTTAAGGGATTATATTACGAAAAAAGACTACTGGAGTTGCCTTTACGTCTCTTTTTAGACTTTCTAAAATTGATAAGGACCAAGTTATCTTTGTCGTTAAACTCATTAAAACAATAGCGACAAACTTGTCCATGCATACAAGAGTGAGTTTCACTGTCACTAAGCTCATTAAAACATAGCGACAGGTTTGCCCGAAGGGAAAATTATAGGACAAGCATATGTTATCCTCAAGCTTGAAAAAAATAAAGAGGTACTGGTCAGCAATGACTGGGGAAAAAGGGAAGAAAACTTGAATAACTTCATTGGTAGCAGGTTGCTCTTGAACATGACACTTTCACTCCGTCACCATGATTGAGTCAGGTTGGGTTATTCCGTTCACCAGTCATATCACCATTGGTCCGCCGTACCATCCATTTTGGGGTTAACGCTACCAATCCATTTCAGTGTCGCTGATATGTTCAAGAGAAGTCACTCAGAGAATTCACCAACCTAGCTAATGCCTCATCAGTTGCAATACCTTCACTCTCCATTTTCCATGACCGCCATCCTGAACCTTGTATCATCAGATCATTTTCACCTCCACAAAATCATTTGCTTCGTTCCATGTCGTAGATGTGGGATTCATTAAGGCCCTCCTACGAGAGGTCACTTCTTGTCAACATCAGCTCATTATCCAAGAAGTTGACTTAGGAACAACCCTTTTAGTACTTTGAAGCTTGCATGCCTCAATGGAAAGTTTCTCACTTCCGGCGACAAGTTTACATTGATGGCCTTCGACCGAAAGGTTTTGCGTGGTGTTCGACATCAACTCATGTATTCACACCACGTGAATTGTACTGCAGTACCTTGAGGATCATTATCATTATCAGTGATTCCTCTCGTGCTTGTTAACAGCTTACATCATTGGCTGGTAATCAGGCGATGTCTTTCCATGTTCGACATCAGAACATCTTTTCACATGTATCGACTTGTACTTCAGGCAAAGATTGAACAAGTTTGAAGACCCCGGATCTAGTTTCATCCATCCGGGTTGTGATATATTTAGGAAAATAAAGACATCAAATGTACATCATAGCTGCATAGATAATCACCCAAACTAAGGGATGATGGCTCAACCAGAATCATCAGTCTGCCACACAGACGATTGTCTGTCTTATGTACGTGAAAATGAATTTATAAAGCTAAGCATGGGAATGCTCGCCTCAGCTAGATCATGAAAATATTATGAAGATAATGTATTGTACTATACCTTATTACAGGTCACCTTCCAGTTTGAAAAACCTCGGATCCTCATTATAAAGCATTTCACCCGACATCAGAAGATTTACGATCTCATGCTTTAGGGGGCAACTGTTATAGACATATTTGGGCACTACAAACCCCAATCACATATGTCCATAAACCAAGGGCTTCTAAACCCCTAAAAGTGTTGTTTCATATCGTCAGCTTATTACATCATTTCCCAGAAGTTCTCCCTGAAAAACGGGTCAAAACTGGACCATGCAGACTACTCCATGCTAAGGGTGCGATGCATCTCACCTATTACACATGGGGCGTGCGATGCATACTAAAAATCCCTTCTGTAGGGTCCGATGAGTGAGAGCAGACAAATGGTAGAAGCAGTTTGCTAGGTGGAAACTCAAAGAATCTTCTAGAAATGGCTCATATGACACTTGCCTCTCTAAATTCGCACAGGGATGAGTAAGAGATCCTGAAATCTCCAAGTGGGACCAATAATTATTAGTGAAATGACACTAATCAAAATCCCAGAAGCTGACTCACTCTCCTGCAAACATCTATATATGGATCCCTCATCCTAGAGATCCAAAGGCTGGAATTTTGTATTTTGTAAGGAAGTGCTGTTGGTTTCTCTTTGGAGACATTTGTATTGTTGGGTGATCTTGCTTTGTATGAGGTGAAGAGGGCTTTCATGCTGGGAGGATGATGCTAGATCGGACAGCTTGGTTGTAATCCTCTCTTCTACTACTTCTATCAATAAAGCTATTTGAGTTTTCGTCCATATGCTTGTATATCTCTGAATCTTGTATTTGCATATGCATTTATATGGTTAATGTACATCTGATCCTACATTGCTTATGGTTATAGATCTCTATGTTTTGATGGTATTTTGCTGCTTTGACTCTACAGGTGTTCTTTGAAGCGGGACAAGCGAGAAAGGAGTGGCGAAAGCTCTATCAAAGGAGAGAGGAAACAAGCAACGAGACTAGTGAAAGACTGAGGTTGGTACTCTCTGCTTCTCTCTCATCTATCTCTCATAAAGGAAAACACAAGTAACTTTAGTTTGTTTGTTTCTAATGTAGCTACCCGTCTTAGTGGGACTAGCAGCTCTGAATGGACACTAGTTTTCCCGATAACAAACTTGCTTACCTTCCATGAGAATCTCGTATGTGTTGTCAATTTATGGATCACTATTGTAAAGATGTGGCCATCCCAAACTCTCGTGTCCACAAGAGTTGAGCACAATGGTGAGAGCCATAACCGGAAATAGGCTAAGACAACCTACAATATTACTGGTGTTTCCCTTCTTATACTTAGTGTTCAAATGGAATTTTTACAGATATGCAGACCATTTTTTATGGCGATAGTTTTGAAACTTTCCTTATGTTTGTATGAGCTGCAAGGGTTAGTGGTATGTGTGGATGATCATTTCCTTTCCTGGAATGTAATGCTTCCATTATTGGCAGGCTTGGAAAATGGAATACATATCTTTTTCATAGGTGGGATACTTTGAAACGATGTATGAAAGTGTCTCACTATGATATGACATCAGATGCCCCTACTAGGTAAGAATTGTACCAATATCATAGTCAGAGGCATCTGTCTCAATTTGAAATGGTTGTTACAGGTCTGGTAATGCTAGCATTGTTGCAAAGCAGAGGAATTGCTTCAAATCGACAAATTCCTTCTCTTGGGGTTCAAACCAAAATAACTTTTCTTTATCTCCACCCTTTGTGACTTGACTCAAAGGCCAAATGATATGAGAGAATCCTAACAAAACCTTCATTAGAAATAAAAAAGATCCAGATAGTTACAGAGCTTTATTACAGTGGTTGGGGCTAACAAATCTCAAATAACTTGTATCTTGGGTGGGTCCAAATGCACACCCCGCTCATTAATGATGTACCCCATACATTGAACCTAGGTCATACCAAAAGTTCATTTCTCCAAATGACACACAATTTGTGTTTTCATGGGGTTTGGAGGAAATGTCAAATATGGTGTAGGTGCGCTTTCCAAACCTGGCTGAATATTAAGATGTCCTCCTAATATACTACCATGAATGAGTTGGTGAAGAGCCACAAGATGTCTTCCATCAGCCTCATGAATTTTTCACGGGATTTCATCAACTCGAAAGGCATGACCATCCATTCAAAAAGGCCCTCCTTGGATTTGAAGGAAGTCTTCTAGACATCAGAGGGTTCAATTGGTACATGGTGATAACTAGACTTCAAGTCAATCTTTCTGAAATATTTGACCTCATTGAGAGCATCCAAAAGGTCACCAATCAATGGGATTAGATACCAGCTCTAGAAATTGATCTTATTCAATGCCCAATAGTCATTTCAGAGCCTCCGAGTTCTGTCCTTCTTCTCTACCAACATGATCGGGCTCCCACTGGGTGATAAAATTTGGCTAATGTGCCCTTTCTCCAACAACTCTTGAATATGCTTCTTGATTTCATTATTCTTTAGAACAAAGTGTTGGTAGATCAACCCATTTGGTAGTAGCACACCCGGGGTTAGATCAGTGGAGTTGTTGACCTCACAGTGTAGGGGCACCCATGTGGTTAAGGTGAAGATGTCTGTATACTCCTCCACGATTGTTATGAAACCAACTCACAAAAAGATAGAAAAGATAGATCAACGCCTTAGAATTCAGACTCTTTGAGGGGGCAACCTCTTTTACATTACAAAAATGAATGATTCAAATGACAAAACCTCCTTTCTATATATAGGAGTCTAAGGAGTCACAATATAACCCAGCCGACCTAACAATAATAATATAAAGGCACAAAAATAACAATAGAGGGATTCTATGGGGCACAGTAATAACAATATGGGGACAATAGGGGCACAACAATATTAATAAGGGATATAACTACAATAGTAATGGGGTAATCACTAGTATTATAGGGAACTAACATGCCCCTCTCCTTCAAAAAAGTGTTGTCCTCAATGCTTGAGTAGTTCTGGATGCTTCTGTATAAAATTCTCATCCTCCCATGTAGAATCGTCAGCGGATAAGTTCTTCCACTTGATGAGATACTCTGAAATTGATCAATTTCGTAGCTTTCAAGTTCTTGTTTCTATGACTGCTTCCGGTTCCAATATAATTTTTCCTTCCTCGTCAATTTCTGGTAATATTGTTTGAACTGAGAGCTTGTTGCCTATAACCTTCTTTAAACATGAAACATGGAAAACTAGGTGCACTTGAGAAGCTGCAGGAACCTCCAATTTGTATGCCATAGTACCAATCTTTTGCAACACCTTGTACGGACCGTAATACTTTGGTGATAATTTACTATCCTTCTTAGCTTGCTTGAGGGACATTTTTTTATATGGTTGTAGCCATAGGAATACCCAATCACCTACATCAAAACTTCTTTCGTTGTAATGTTGATCTGCCTGTTGTTTCATTCTATTCTGCGCCAACACGAGGTTATCCTTTAAGAGTTGGAGGACTTCTTGTTGATGCTCGATGTGATGTTCCACTGCTTGAACCTTAGAATTTTCTCTTAAATATGATGTGATGGATGGTGGCTGATATCCATAAAGTTCCATAAATGGGGTCATTTTTGTTGTTGTATGGAAGGAAGTGTTATACCACCATTCAGCCAGAGGCAACCATTTGACCCATTGTGTCTGTTTATCAGATACAAAGCAACGAAGATATCCTTCCAAACATTTGTTTACTATCTTAGTTTTCCCATCAGATTGAGGATGATAAGATGAGCTATGAGCTAACTGAGTATCGAGACAAGAAAATAATTCTGTCCAAAAATTTCCAGTGAAAATGGGATCTATGTCACTTACAATAATCTTTGGGTTTCCATGTAGCTTTTCAATTGTTTCCATAAATGCAGTAGAAACTGTACTGGATTTAAATGGATGTGATAATGCACAAAAGTGTGCATACTTGGTAAGTCTATCAACTACCACCATGATGACACTCTTTCCCTCAGACTTGGGTAAACCTGTGATAAAATCCATTGAAACCTCCTCCCAACATTGGCTTGGAATGGATAAAGGTTGTAATAGACCCAGGGTCTTAATTGTTTCAACTTTATTTTGTTGGCAAACCAAAAATTTTGCCACAAACTTTTGAATATCCGATTTAAGGCCATCCCAAAAAAATTCCTTCTTAACCCTGTGGTAAGTTTTTAAAAATCCTGAGTGCCCTCCTAAGGGAGAAGTGTGCAATTCCATAAGAATCTTTTGTTTGAGTTGGGAATTCTTACAGAGGTATAAGCGATCTTTGTACCATAACAAATCATTTTTCCAGCTAAATGTATCAGATGTACTGGAATCTTGTTGTAACTTTTGAATAAGTGCCCACACTTCTTCATCATTCTTCCATTCCTCCCTTGCTTCGTTTATCCAATCTGGTTGGATAATAGAAATGGCGCACAACAATGCTTCCACATCCTCATCCTTTCTTGAGAGTGCATTTGCAACCACATTTTGCTTCCCTTTTTTGTAGATGATTTCAAAGTCATAACCCAACATCTTTGTGACCCACTTTTGTTGCTCTTCAGAGGATAATCTTTGTTCTAAAAAGTATTTAGGGCTATCATGATCCGTTTTTACCTTGAAGTGTCTTCCCATTAGGTAGGGTCGCCATTTCTTAAGTGCATGTAGTATTGCCAACATTTCCTTCTCATAAATAGCTTTGTGTAAAAACTTTCCCTTGATTGGACGACTTTCAAAAGCAATGGGTCTTTCATCTTGCATTAAAACATCACCAATTCCATTTCCTGAAGCATCACGTTCCACAAGAAAGGTTTTTGTGAAGTCTGGTGTAGCTAAGATCGATGCTTGGCACATTGCCTCTTTAAGATGTTTGAAGGCCTTTGTTGCTTCTGGAGTCCATGAAAATGCATCTTTCTTCAATAATGTTGTTAGAGGTGCTGCTATTCTCCCATAATTTTTAACAAACTTGCGATAATACCCTGTCAACCCAAGAAATCCTTGCAGATGCTTTATGGATGTGGGGATTTTCCATTCCTTAATGGCTTTAATTTTGCTAGGGTCTACCTTAACTCCATGAGATACAATATGACCCAGATATTCCACCTCTTGTACTCCAAAGAAACATTTGGATCTTTTTGCATATAATTGTTTCTCCTACAATAGTTGTAGCACCCTGTCAACATGTTCAACATGATCCTTCCAAGACTTGTTGTAGATTAGTATATCATCAAAAAATACTAACACAAATTTTCTAAGGAAGGGTTTGAAAATGGAATTCATCAAACCTTGAAATGTAGAAGGTGCATTGGTAAGGCCAAAAGGCATGACCAAAAATTCATAATGACCCTCATGTTCTAAATGTTGTTTTCGGAATGTCTTCAGTCTTCATTCTGATTTGATGATATCCTGAATGAAGATCCAACTTGGTGAAGTAAATTGATCCATGCAATTCATCCAATAATTCATCAATGACAGGAATGGGAAACTTATCTTTAATAGTGAGCTTGTTGAGCTCCCTATAATCTGGACACATGCGCCATGATCCATCCTTCTTGTGCACCAATACTACTGGAGCAGAGAAAGAACTTTGACTAGGTTGAATTATACCAGCCTCTAGCATTTCTGCAACCATACGTTCAATTTCACTCTTTTGGGCATAGGGATATCTGTACGGCCTGATGTTTGGAGGAACACTTCTGGAATCAGATGAATAGCATGATCATGATCACAAATAGGTGGGAGACCTTTGGGAGTCTCAAATACCTTGGAATGATTGTCCAAGACTTTTTTTAGATCTAGAGAAATAGATGATTTTGATGTGGAAACATCTAGCAAACATAATTGTGCAATTACACCTCTTTGTTCATTTTTTAGAAGCTTTGTCATACCGTTAGATATGATTATCTTTCCCAGTTTTCTTGCAATACCCCTTAATTCAACTTCCTTTCCTTCCCTAGAAAATTTCATGAAAAGTTCTTGAAAATTAAAAGCTATTGTACCCAAGGATTGTAGCCATTGGACTCCTAGTACAACATCAACACCTCCCATTGGAATGGAAAGCATTGGGCTAGTCAATACATATTCTCCCATGGATAGCTTGATATTATGGCACTTTCCAGAGCAATTTATTGTTCCTCCATTTGCAACCATCACTTGACACTCTGGTGCTGGATATAGGAAGCAATTCAATTCTTTTGCTACCTTACAATGAATAAAATTGTGGGTACTTCCTGAATCAATCAACACTATTACCTTTTTCTTCTTGATTTGTCCTTCTATCTTGATGGTTTGAGGAGTGGTAATTCCCACCAATGCATTACAAGATATGGTCGGATTCATTTCTTCTTTATCTAGGCTTTGTTCCTGGAGTATATCCTCTTCTTTTGACTTTTCTTGCTCCTTTTCTTCTTCCTCTTCACAATCTATGTAGAATAATTTATTCTCAGCACACTTATGACCTTTAGTGTATTTGCTATCACAACTGTAACAAAGCCCTTTTGCTCTTTTTTCTTCCAATTTTTGTGGTGTCAACCTTATAGGTTGTGGAAGACTAGGGGCAACAACACTTCCATCTTTATAGTTGTGAGTGGTATGCTTCCTGGTTGCCATAATTTTGCTTTCCATTTTTCTTGCTAACTTGAATGCCTTCTCTAATGAATCAGGTTCCCAAAGGCGAACATCATGTTGGATATTATCCTTTAAAGCCCCTATGAACACATCAATCCTATGCTCCTCTGGAATATTTTTTACCCTTATGTTCAATTTTTGGAACTCCTCAATGTGCTCCATTATTGAACCCTTTTGTTTGAGACTTATCAATTGGCTTAAAAAAGTGTTGCTTTTTGTATCCTCATAATGTGTTGTCAATTCTTCCGTAAAAATTGCCCAAGTGATAATTTGTTTATGAGAACAAAGCCATTGATACCATACAAACTGATTTGGTTCCAATATAAAGTTGCAATACATACCTTTTGTGTGTTTTGCACATTATTGAGATTGAAAAATTGCTCCATTTGTAATATCCATGTTGCGGGATCCTTGCCATCAAAATTCCTCATATCAATTTTTGGAATATGGTGGGTTTTCGATCCAACATTAAAGTTGCAATACATACCTTTTGTGTGTTTTGCACATTATTGAGATCAAAAAATTGCTCCATTTGTAATATCCATGTTGCGGGATCCTTGCCATCAAAATTCCTCATATCAATTTTTGGAATATGGTGGGTCTTCGATCCAACATTAGAGTCTATGAAATCATGATTAACATTTCTTTTGTTCACATCATGAGTTTCTGTTACTACCCTTTCACCATTTGTAAGTATATATTGTAGAAAATTTGTCAAATCTGTCTTCAAATTGGTCATGCCTATCTTCAAATCTGTCTTCAAATCTGCCATGTCTCTCTTCAAATCTGTCTTCAAATCTATCTTCAAATCATCCATCTTAGCTTCCACGCCATTCATATTAGCTTCCACTCCCTTTATCTTATATTCCACGCCATTTATCTTAGCCTCTGTTAGCTTTTGTGAGAGTGACATTTGTTGCACTTGTGATGAGCCCCAAAAATGTACAATTATTTGGGCTCATTCAACGTCCTAATTTGACTTAATCCACCATTCTCATTGGTTTATTGCATGTTTTTGATTATTTTTATGCTAATAGAGTGAATTTGGTTAGTCATTATGCCAACAAGTCTAATGGGTGCTTTGTGTAGCCTTTTTGGTCAATTTGGAGACAAAATTGAAGGTCTTAATGAGCACTTGGCAGCCAAATTCGTGGGAAGACAAGCTAGAGGATTTGTAGGAAGGTGTCCCCTTCATTTATGGGCCCTTGCCTCGAATTCTCCACCATTAGCTCGGAGTTCAAGGGCCACCGAATCAATCAACACAAGGGCAGCCAAGCAAGTCAAGTAGGACTGCTGTTAACTCCAAGTTTTGGGCAGCCGAGTCCCTAAATCTTAGGAGGACTATTGGGTCCTCAAATTGTATAAATAAGAAGGCTTAGGGCCTCATTTGGGTTAGCCAGGTTAGCCAGTGGATGTTAGCTAGTTAGCCAGTAGATAGTAGCTAGTAGTTAGTCATTTCATAGCCTTGTTGTAGTCATTTTGTAATTCGATTTGTAGGCAATGGATTAGCTTTGCTTTCAGCTCATTCTCAAGCTCTCCTTGTGGACAGTTTTGATGTAACTCTTCATTCTTGATTAATAAAGATGAATCCAGCTTTGCACCAGCTCTAAATCTCTCTTGGGAGGCTGTAGCTCTTGAGGTTGGGCCCATCTCAAGTGCCTAGTACCTCCCTTGTTTATCTTTATGTGTGTTCGCTGCATTCTTAAAATAAAATCTACTCTTTAGATCTTGCTTTGTTATTTTGGTTGTTTTTGTTGGTTAAAGTAGCTTTTTATGTTTGGGAATCGATTGGTAGGAGTTTGTCATGCATTTAGATCTTTCAGAATGTTCTTGCTCACGTGATGTACATGGTTCTCTTTCCAAACGAGGCTGCTGTTTATTCATTTCATTGACAGTTAGATTAAGTTAGCTAGGACTTAGTTTGTTTGCAAGAATTCATTGATTCAGCTGAATGTGCATTGTGCAGGGCATCTCTATCACTCACCCACATGGTCAAGCTTCATCAAAGCCATCTGATTCATCCCATATCTAGGATTCTCGCTTCACACCCATCCTCTTGCCCACGTAACCCTACCTTCTTCTCCATTGTTGTCTCAACTACCTTAAAGCCAAATCAGCCTTCCACATATCATATCACCACTCCATCCATCAGTTCCTGGGTCACTTCAGACCCCCATCCTACCTCCATAAACATCCATGCATCTTCCATCAATCACCCATCCTTAAAAATCCCATTTCGAAACATCCTGTAGAAGAATTACAGAACATCGTGTAGAAACCCGTGTAGACTTCCTGTAGAAGTTCATAAACACAGTTGCATGGCATCCAGAGTTTGTGAAACTCTCAGAAAGAATGTTAGGGATCCCTTAGACCCTCTCTGTACCATCCCAACCTTTCCCAAAGCATTTCATCCCCTGATCCATCCCTGCACAGTGGAAAACTAGTTAGAAGCACATGCATGATAATTTCAACAACTTAAGCAAAAATACAAAAAGATGTTTTCTTCAGATAGTGATAACTTAGACACATGCATTTTACCTTCCTAGAAGTAATGGCATCTCTTTTCGTAGTGTGCATTCTCATTTTTGCATCAGTAGGACTAGTTGGTAGAATTAGGGTTTGCTAGGGTTTGCTAGGGTTTGTATTTCTTTTTGGCTTTCAATTTCTTTCCGCAAGTAGATTAGCCTCCTTTGAGTTAGCTTTCGTCCATCAGTTAAAAAGATTCTTCTAAGAGCTCATAGAAGTTGGCTTGAGCCCCTAGCGGACTTGTGCCAGCTGACCAAGTGACAGCTGTGGCAAGAGCTAGTACTTGTGCATACAGCACCGTCGCTTCCAAGTTTGTTACGAACTACCGGGTTGATAAAATTAAAGAAGGGATTTCCAGGAGTTGTAGCATTATTGCTACAATACTGGGGCCCACCATCTTTTTGGCGCCGTTGCCGGGGAAGCGTCAAAGTATTAGTGATTGTTGCTATTCTTCTATTTTCTACTACAACCTTCTGCTAAGTAGTTTATTTCATTTCCATTATGCAATTTCGTTTCTGCAAAAGTAGATTAGCATTTCTCGCTTTCATAGATTAGCATTTCAATTCCGCAATTTCATTTCTGCAAGCATAGATTAGCATTTCAATTCCAAAAGCGTAGACTAGCATTTCATTCCTGCAATTTAATTTGAGCAAAATAGATTAGTCCTTTCCTGCTTTCATTTCAATTCCGCATTTTCATTTTAGCAAGATAGTTAGTTGCAGTTCAATCTATTTCAGTTTTGCAGGTAGAAGTAGAAAAAAGCAAAAATCAACCAAAAAGATTTCCTTTCATGCCTGGTAGGAGTAGAGATAAGTTAGAAAAATATTTTCACAACACCCCCCCTTTGCTTCACACAGCCAACCTTCTCTCTTCTTCGATGGCTGTGACTAAGAAGAACCCCTGGGTGGATATCAAGACATATCTGAAGAACCTCTAGGGGAGAAGAAGAAGAAAACATTCCTCTGGAGCAAATGGCTACAAGCAGAAATGTTGGGAGCAGTCCCTTATCCAAAAATGAATTTGCAAATCAGATTGAAGATTTCAAGAGTGATATGAGGCCGTTTCTTGCCATGCAACTGGATACCTTGCGGATCCAAAAGAAGCAAGAAGAAGCCAAGAGGGCTTTGGCCATTTTTTGTCCGAGGTGCACTAGAAGGCATCCAAGGAACGAATGTCCAATGCACTCCCTAGAAGTGTGTTTTGTCTGTGAAGAATACCATCCTACGAATCAGTGCCCTTCCTTGCCTGGACTTAAAGTTGCATATCAAAGAGTTAAAGGAGCCACTGAATCACTCTATTACATGAACCAAAGTTGGCCACATGGACCTAGATCTTACCAGCAGGAACTGCAAGGGACACCCGAGACCTATTATGACCCCTATCAAGCCACTTTCATGCCTTCTTGGGGTCCCCCTGCTCATCCTTCCTGGTCTACACCTCCTCCTTGGTCATATCCTCCTTGTTCCTTCATAGATCCATATTATGCCCAACCAGCTGCTCATTCGTTTCACTCTTATGCTCAGCCATAGCCTCAGTGGAATGCACCTCATCAGGGGTGGAGGCCCCAATACAACACTCCTCCCGCTCATTTTCCTCCACCACCTGCTCATCCACAACCATCACCTCCTGCTCCACCAAGGCAACCCCAAATGCCTGCTCAACCACAACCCCATCCACATCCATCTCAATTACACACCTCCACTCAACTACCCGTACCATTTCCAAAGCCGTACAATGGAGTAGCTCAACCCAATTGCAAAGCTGAGGCAAAACATGTCCAAATGACTCCTCTTGAGCTTAATGATGTTCACCAAAGCTCAGGAAGAGTGTTGCAAAATAGAGATTATATTGACAACATTGAAGGACCACATCCGGCAAAAGAAGATTCAAAAGAGGAGATCAAAGAACCATGGGCTGCACTTGATGAAGATAAGAGATCAGAATCAGAGATCGAGAGAGTTCCTTCATGGTTACCGTCAAATCCTCCATGTACTCAAGAGAAAGATCAGCAAAAAGAGGAATATGAGAAAGTCATGATAGAAAGTGACATGAAGAATGATCCAGATCAGCAAAAGGACCAAGGATATCAAAGCTATATTGAGACATGGTTCCAGACAGTCACTAAGTTGCAGCAGTACTCTCCTCCTCAGCTATGTTTTGTACTTTCAAAGTCAGATCATTTTGTCTCTGAAATTTGGATAGTTGTCAAAGCATGCATTTCGAGCCTTCACATCATCTTGTCTCTAATCTCGATGTGCACATGGCTCCATTGGAAGTTTTCTTATACTTGAGAACGATTTTGTTTTTCAAGTAGGGTAGGGTAGAAAAAAAGAAAAAGAAAAAAAGAGAAAAAAGAAAAAGAAAAAAATGAAAATAAGAAGAATAAAAATCTAAGGTGAAAACCTCCTCGGAGGCGCCTTAGGTTGGCTCATTGATTGAAAACCTCCATGAGGCGGTCAATGGGTTGGAAAAAAAAAGAGAAAATAAAAGGGAATAAGATCTTTGGGTGAAAACCTCCCTTGGAGGCGCCCAAGGTAGGCAATTAGGGTGAAAACCTCCATGAGGCACCCTAGTTGTTTTTTTTCAAAAAAAAAAACAAAAGAGAAAAAGAAAAGAAAAATAAAACAAATCTCCATTGGCTAATTGCAGGTTGCAAGAAGGACGTTTCATGACAGGAGGAGCACTCAAATCAAGGTCAAAGGAATTTTCTTGTGCCTTCTACAGGAAGCTCTGTATTTCTACAGGAAACATCCTGTAGAACCTTTGGACGAACCAAATTCAAGTTTAAAATGGAATCTGATGGTGGGAATCTGTTGATTAGGCCTACAAGCACTTGTGTGTCCATCCCTTGCCTTTCTCCATCATTTTTTCCACCTCATTGTGCTTCTCATTGTGCTTCTATAGGAACTTCCTGTAGAAACTGTGGGAAACTAGACATGGATTTCAAAAAGTGGTTTGGCGAACATGGTAGCTTCCTCGAGGGTTCAGAAGTCCTCATGCAATCTTCCAACTCCTCCTCCATCATCTCCATACCTGCATCACAGCCCAAGCTCAGTTTTTCCTTCCATGCAACCACTTGCAAAAAGCCTTGAAGCAAAAAGACATAGAACAAAATTTGTTTTTGCCATAACTTGAGAACCATGCATCCATTTGACAAACCGTTTTATGGGGAATTGTACAAGGTTGATGGCAACATGCCTGAGCAGTTCCATGCAATTCCGGTGCACGGTTTCCAAGAAATCAACCTCCATCACCATCAGCCATTTTTGCATTTTCTCCATATCCGTGCATCCATTTCAAAACCTGTTTCATGGGGATATGCATGTGAGTGATGGTAACCTACCCAAGCAGTTTCAGCCGATTCCGATGCACGATTTCCGAGAAATCGATCTCTGAAATATTCAGCCATTTTCCATTTTTCTTGAAATACGTGCATCCATTGATCATGATTTTTCTATGGGAGATGCATAATGATGATAGGAATATGCTCACCGAGTTTCAGATCAATCCGGTTTACCGTTTGAGAGCAATGGCGAAAACAAGTTCTGGTTTTGTGACCATGCAGCAGCAGCAGCTTGAAGGTGCAGATCTGAACGTGGAAACAATTGCATGCAGCTCAGATCCGGCCAGAGGACACCTACACAAGGAAAAGAAATCAAAAATCATCAGCCAAGCCCTCATGCAATCAAAGGATCCAAGCATGCAGCAGCAGAATCAGAGCATGCAGCAGCAAAAAGCTTCACAAGCAGCCGTTTGACTTCAGGTACGTGACTAAACCTTGTTCATCTATTGCATGAATCTAGTCTAAGCATTGCATGAACGAATGGAATGGTGAAATTAAGCCATGAATGTAGCAAGACACCCAGTTCTCTAGCACTCACGAGAAAATCACGCAGCATGCGTGGATAGTCATTCACGTGGAAGTTGAGAAACACAGGCAATGGAAGATTTGTTGAACTTCAGTGCACAGGGCATCAATTGATTAACAAATAGAAGAAGACAGGCAGTTCATGATAGCACAACAGTTTGCATGGGGCCAACGTGTAGTTGGCCAGCTCACCCTTCATCAACGAAAATCTTCATAAACATCCAATCGAACTCTCACAGCTATTGTTTCTAGTTTATCATCGTCCTTGCAGCTGTAACAAGCTCCATAGCAATGTCTGGAATCCGTGTTGTTGCGTGCATGGACTCTTCGTGCAATGTCTGGAATCCGTGTTCATGGTGTGGCACCTCTGGTTTCAATGGCTCTTAAGAAATGTGCTATAGATCCTTCTCCTTATGTGAGAAGGTGTGCTGCAAATGCTATTCCAAAGCTTTATGATTTGGAGCGGGAGGAACCTGATACTGCCCATGCAAGTTTTAGCTTTCCAGCTTCTTATCAAAATCTCCTTGCTGGTGTACTCGTGAAAATTGTTATTTGATCATTCCCATTATCCAGAAGAGAATGAAGCCCTGCATTTTCTTTCATGAAAGTGTCAAAACTGAGTAATATTCATGTCATCCCTTACTGGTAGTGACCATGAATGCAATGGAATCCTTGTGTGTCAATTCCATCACACGCAGATGAATTCTGTTCAGTTATTGTTGTCTTCTTGTGTGCAGTAAATATATATATTTATGGAGCAGAGATAAAAGGGTTTAAAATCAGAAACTAATTAGAAAATCTTCGGCTCTTTTGGTAATCACTGGACACTGGGAGCAAGCAGTCAAAGGCTTCCCTTATGAGTTTCTTGAGCAATGCATCCTGCTTTTGTGGGTACCTGTGTGCAGAGCCTGGTTATTCAGAGAAAATAAGAGAAAGTGTCTTGTCCAACAAAGGAGCCATAGTAAGCATAAACTCGACAGGGTCAGGGATTCTGATTCACGGAGCATTAGTGCTCACTACTCATGGAACTCTCCCATCAATAACTGCTGCAGAGGAATCAGACATCTTGGTGACCCAATGAAGCTTGTTTCTGCACCTCAGAGGAAAAGAATTTTTGCTACTGCCTTTTGGAAGATTATGTAGGGAAGGCAAACATTGTTGGTGCCGATCAGAGTGGGCCTGGAAATGATGATGGGTGTTTAAAGGAAAATGCCACTGTAAATACTCAAGAGGAGAAAGATGCAAAGGAGCCCATTAAAGCTGAGCTTTTGAAAGGGACACAAAATTTGCACACACAGAAAAAGTGCATAAAGAGAGCATTCATGCTCATCAAAATGAAATTCACAATGTCAGCCATACTGGATCAGAAATGCAGCTTCCGAAACAACATTTTAATTCTGCCATTCCAAAAGTGGTATGTAAAGAAACTAGCCCTTCACATCCAACTATTATTCAGAAGAAAAGTCAACAGCATATGGAGATAAGTTTCCCTAAAGTGACGCATGAGGAAATCATTCCTACACACTTGACTGAGGTCCAGAAGGAAACGTACCAGCTCTTGGACATAAGGTTTCCTCTTAAACAAGATAAAGGTAAGGAGAAACAAATTTCTCTTTCACAACTCAAGGAACATATGTCAAACATTTATGCAGAACTTGATAATACAGAGGGCATGAAACGGGTTGAAGATTATATATCAGGTATGCCAGATGGCCAGAGTGCAGCTCAATACGAATTTAAAGAAGCTGGTGTTTCTAATGAACATGAGAGAAGAGAGGAAGGATCTCTAATTTTTTCAGCATTGAAGGATCCCTTGTCGGGCATTCATATGCTTAGTGATCTGGATGAAAAGAAACATATGAAACAGAACCCATTAGATATGGAAGAGGTGTGGTGGAGACCTACAACTGATTATGCAGAATCTAGTCAACATGAGGCAAATAGGGGAAAATTGATTAGTTGTGCACAGTTAAAGAAGCCAGTGCCAATTGTTTGTATCAAAGCCAAAGCATAAGGAAAGGAAACACCTTTATCATATTCCCGTTGCTTGGAAACATGACCATGGCTTATCTTGTGGATTTAACCAACTTTCTTGTTACAAGACATACGAGTGCCCTCACGTTGTAGGTTTTAGGGAATGCCAAGGGCACCATTTCTTCCATATGATTGCATATACTTGTGCACTCATAACAAGGCTGAGAATTCACTAAGAAAAGCAGCAGACAGTGAGGAAGAAGAGCAGAAGGGCGAGAAGACGAAGGCTGCCACAGCCAAGCTGAAAGGAAAAGCACCCTCAGCCAAGCAGGCTAAGACAGTGCCGACTGTTTCTACAGGAAGACAGAGAACTGTTAGCAGACTGTTTCTACAGGAAGTTAGCAGACTGTTTCTACAGGAAGACAGAGAACTGTTTCTACAGGAAGTTTGAAAAGAGGGAAGCCAAAGGAGAAATCAGCCAAGATGTTAGCCAAAGAAGCCACCAGGGCCATCAAAGACGAGGAGAGAGATTGGTTGCTCAGAGGATGAGCAACACTTTCAGTAGGGGGGTGATGATGAGCCCCAAAAATGTACAATTATTTGGGCTCATTCAACCTCCTAATTTGACTTAATCCACCATTCTCATTGGTTTATTGCATGTTTTTGATTATTTTTATGCTAATAGAGTGAATTTGGTTAGTCATTATGCCAACAAGTCTAATGGGTGCTTTGTGTAGACTTTTTGGTCAATTTGGAGACAAAATTGAAGGTCTTAATGAGCACTTGGCAGCCAAATTTGTGGGAAGACAAGCTAGAGGATTTGTAGGAAGGTGTCCCCTTCATTTATGGGCCCTTGCCTCGAATTCTCCACCATTAGCTCGGAGTTCAAGGGCCACCGAATCAATCAACACAAGGGCAGCCAAGCAAGTCAAGTAGGACTGCTGTTAACTCCAAGTTTTGGGCAGTCGAGTCCCTAAATTTTAGGAGGACTGTTGGGTCCTCAAATTGTATAAATAAGAAGGCTTAGGGCCTCATTTGGGTTAGCCAGGTTAGCCAGTGGATGTTAGCTAGTTAGCCAGTAGATAGTAGCTAGTAGTTAGTCATTTCATAGCCTTGTTGTAGTCATTTTGTAATTCGATTTGTAGGCAATGGATTAGCTTTTCTTTCAGCTCATTCTCAAGCTCTCCTTGTGGACAGTTTTGATGTAACTCTTCATTCTTGATTAATAAAGATGAATCTAGCTTTGCACCAGCTCTAAATCTCTCTTGGGAGGCTGTAGCTCTTGGGGTTGGGCCCATCTCAAGCGCCCAGTACCTCCCTTGTTTATCTTTATGTGTGTTCGCTGCATTCTTAAAATAAAATCTACTCTTTAGATCTTGCTTTGTTATTTTGGTTGTTTTTGTTGGTTAAAGTAGCTTTTTATGTTTGGGAATCGATTGGTAGGAGTTTGTCATGCATTTAGATCTTTCGGAATGTTCTTGCTCACGTGATGTACATGGTTCTCTTTCCAAACGAGGCTGTTGTTTATTCATTTCATTGACAGTTAGATTAAGTTAGCTAGGACTTAGTTTGTTTGCAAGAATTCATTGATTCGGTTGAATGTGCATTGTGCAGGGTATCTCTATCACTCACCCACATGGTCAAGCTTCATCAGAGCCATCTGATTCATCCCATATCTAGGCTTCTCACTTCACACCCATCCTCTTGCCCACGTAACCCTACCTTCTTCTCCATTGTTGTCTCAACTACCTTAAAGCCAAATTAGCCTTCCACATATCATCTCACCACTCCATCCATCAGTTCCTGGGTCACTTCAGACCCCCATCCTACCTCCATAACCATCTGTTGGCCGCTCTAATTGTTTTCACAATTCGAGCTCCACATAAATTGTCAACCCGAGAAGGTCTTTTTATTCCAAAGGTAATAGCGCACTGGATATGCTCAATTTCAAAAGTAGTTCAATGTTGTAGTAAAAGAAAGTCACACACAATTATTAAATTCAGCAATCTATCAATTCACAGTCTACTTAATTAAAGCTGAAGTCAATTAACTTATAGCAGACACGATTTCTCTGTTACAGCAAAAGGGAAATAAATGTATAAGAAAAGAAATCATTCAACTATAACAGGAACAGGACCCTATTCCTTGGTGGGAACTTCAGCACCTGCTGCCTGGCACTAATCACACTGCAAAAGAAGTAACCTTAAGAGGTCAAGACCCTATTCCCAGGAACAGGAATCTTCAGCACTTGGCCTCTCTGTTCTAATCACACTGCAAGTAAAAGAAAGCAATCAATGGAGCAAGACCCTATCCCTCTGTACAGGGATCTTCAGCACATGCTCTCATCATCCACTCGTGCAATCAATACATGTAGCGCTAAGAAACAGAGTATCACAAACCATGTAACTAGTGTTCAGCAACAGAACTAAATACAATGCAAATACATAGGAAATAAACAACTACAGGAATAAAGGGGTGAATCTTGTGAGGAAGGCGGGCCCTTTCCTTCTCACAAGATTCCCCAAGAGAAAGAATTAAACTAGAATGCTCAAAACAGGTCTTTATTCATCTGTCAAGAAACTGGTACATACAAAAAGGAGACTAGCTCCTGTCTCACACAATGCTGTTCTCAAAATTACAGTTCGATCCCCTCTAATGATGATGTCTCCTCTTTTAAAAGAGGAGACATCATTTACAATTTTACACAAGAGCGGATATCTCGATTCTGTTCAAAACAAGACTATTCTGTTCTTTTTTTTAAAAAAGAGATACTGTTACAATCGAGACAACAGTCATGCTATCTTTACAATAATTCAGGTAACCGTATCTTCGGCCTGCTACTATTATCCACAAAAAGTTCTTCAGAATCGCAAATTACGCATAACGGAATTTGCGTGCTTTGTCGGCTGTTTCAGCAGCTGAGTTAACTGTTTCAACATCGGGACCAGCTGTTTTAGCAACGGGACCAGCTGTTTCAGCAACGGGACCAACTGTTTCAGCAACAGGACCAGCTGTTTCAGCAACGGGACCAGCTGTTTCAGCAACGTAGTCGGCTGTTCCCGCAACTCAGTCAGCTGTTTCAGCTACAGCCGCTCGTTCTCATCAAGGCATATAACTTTATCTGCGATCTTCAACTTATGTTAGCAACAATGCACTTCAATAATTGATAAAATATAAGAGTATTATGGAATTAAATGTAAGACAGATTAACCATATAATAAAGAGAAGGTTTCCATATACCTTAGGATATAGTGAATGAAAAAGACATTGGAGCTTATGGTTTTGAGAGTAAAATGATATCAAAATATATAACAAAATGGTACATATTGGAGTCCTAACATCCCCCCCAACTAAAAATGTTGCATGTCCTCAGGCAACCCCTTCATCTGAATCAGAGTCTGAGTACTGGGACTGGCAATGCAAATTACTCAGGCAGTAGCTGGAGAAAGTGGCGTCTGTAGGAGCTCGGAATCCGCTGTTGGTCTGCAACAGTTGCCATGCCGAGGCTTCCTCTTCGTCAGTCAACAGGTAATGATTTTGATATTTTTCTGAAGGCAGCCATAAGATTGGAAAACGGAAATGATACCCAATCCAGTTGACTCCACAATGCTGAATGCAATCAATATACTTAGGGACTCTATACAATGCAGCGTGAAAATTGAGAGGGTTAAAAGGATGATAATCCTGTCTTTCCTTATCTGATTGCTGCCAAAAGAGATCATTGGCCTTCAGTGCAGCAGGACCCTTCATTCGAATATGCTCTTGACAATTAAAAAGGATTGAAGCCTGTAATTGCTCTATGTGCTCGCTCATACCTGGCTTCTGCAAGAATTCATAGTACTGTGCTATAAACATGGCTGGGCTTACCGGCTCTGGCCTAATCCACAGGAGTTTATTCTCCTCATTATGACTGCTTGTATTGAACGCAGTCTGCCAAGTGAGCTGACTAGACAAAAATGAAGCAAATGCCCTAATTTGTATATCACCTGCCATTGGAATAAGATTAATTCTTCTTTCTTCAGGCATGGCTTCATTATGAAGGTAGAGTTCGCACAGCAGATGCTGGTCGCTTTCAGGGGCCTCCTTGAAGGTCTCAACAAATTTTTCTGAAGTCAGTACTTCATGTGGTCTACCATGTGCTATTGATTTAATTTGAAAGTAAGCTAGTCGTTCAGCAAGAAAAAGAGCGTAGTTTACAGAAGGTTTCCGTGTAACCATCAACTTTCGCACCAATGAAAACATCAGGGCTATCCGTTCCTTAGACTGTCTGGCTTCCTTCTTATATTCCCTGTGCTCTTGCAGTAATTGCTCCAAGTTCTCCCAGTTAGTGTATACAAAGTTTTGCCATTGCAACTTATGCTGTTGTAATACTATATCCTGTTTCTCAGCATGTTCCTTCTTCCATCTGTTGAATTGTTCCAATGGGTCCCATGGCCGAGTCTGTGTCTTTTTAACAGAAGTAGTAGGTTTGGGCACTATTCCCTCTGTCTGTATGGCTGCCTCAGAGGAAATGCATTGGGGCATTATTTCTTCTGTCGGGATACTTACACCAGTAGTGTGCTGAGGCAGTGTCTCTTCTGCCGAAACAGCTGTATCAATAGTAGTATGCTCTGGCGATGTTTCTTCTGCTGGAATATCTGAATCAATAGTGGTGTGCTCTGGCAGTGTTTCTTCTGCTGGAATATCTGAATCAATAGTCATGTGCTCTGGCAATGTTTCTTCTGCTGGAATATCTGAATCAATAGTGGTGTGCTCTGGCAGTGTTTCTTCTGCCGAGATAGCTGCATCAGTCCCCAAAGGATGAGATATCTCTTGTTCGACTTCTTCTTCTTCTTCTTGCATCATAGGAGGTCCTACTGGTTCTTGTGGAGCAGTGGGGCATTCCTCTTGTGTTCCCTCTGTCATAATTGTCTCAGGGAGTGAAATTTCAACTACTTTATAGCCTGCATTCTGATAAATGATGCCACACTCTTTGCACATATATTCTATGCATGTCTCCCTGTTTTGCATTGAGGCTACTTGTGCTAATGTATGGAGATTGAGTTCTTTTTCAAAAGCCTCTCGAGCCAAGGCTAACTCAGCTTTGTAAGCTTCTATTTCAGACTTCAGGAACTCATTTTCCTGCAGTAGAGATGCCATCGTATGTGGGCCTTGTATGCTAGTTGTTTCTGCTGGAATATTTTGCTGATGCACAGTGGTAGCTGGTTGTTGCACCACAATGGGTGCCTCTTGTGTTTCATCCATCGTGCCAGGAATGTATTCTTGTTCACCAGTAACTAGTTCTGATACCACAGTAAATAGTCCTCGTGCTCTATCAGGAATAAATCCTTGTTCCTCAGCAACTAGTTCTGAAACCACGGTGAGTGGTGCTTGTATTTCCTCTATCGGACCAGTCATGAATTCTTGCTTCTCAGTGACTAATGCTGGTACCACAGTGGGTGGTTCTTGTGTTTCATCCACCGGGTTAGGGATGGATTCCTGTGTTTCGGTCTCCAGTTCTGGTACCACAGTGGGTGGTTCTTGTGTTTCATCCACCGGGTTAGGAATGGATTCCTGTGTTTCAATCTCCAATTCTGATATTTCAATCTCGAGTTCTGGTATTTCCATCTCCAGTTCTGGTATTTCAGTCTCTAGTTCTGGCATTTCAGTTTTTGGGCATTTCCCACTATCATCTTGCTTGTTGTGTTCCTGTGCCTCAGTGACTGGTTCTTGTGGGACAGTCACTGGGCATTCTTCAGTATTGATCTGCTCTGTAAATTCCTCTGCCTCAGTGACTGGTTCTTGTGGGACAGTCACTGGGCATTTTTCACTAACAACCTGCTCTGTAATTTCTTCTGCCTCAGTGACTGGTTCTTGTGGAACAGTCACTGGGCATTTCCCATTATCGACCTGCTTGGTATATTCTTCTTCCTCAGTGACTGGTTCTTGTGTTACAGTCACTGGGCGAGTGACTGGTTCTTGTGGAGCAGTCACTCCTTGATCCATAACCAATGTCGTATTATCCTGAGGCACTGAGATAGTGTCTTCGGACGAGGCCGGCTGGGGAGTTCGGGATGGGGATAAGGGTTTCAATGCAATAGTGGCAGGGTTAGGGAAAATGGAGGTAGATTCTGCCTCAACAGTATTTGTCCTTTTTCTTTTTGGTAGGAAGGCAGCAAAATCGCTGCCTTTCCTTTTTCTTGAACGGGAGTGCTTTTTCTTCAGGACAGGGTTTTGCGGAGAGGTAGGAATTTTGGATGTGGACCTTGTCCGTGGTCTAGAACTTGTGACTGCTGGGGTTTTCCTTTTTTTCTTAATGGGTGAAGAAGGGGGTGTTGGAGAATCGTCACTAGGGACAGGAATGGTAGAGGGTGTTAGCTCTGCTAACTGAGGCGAGCTCGGGGTTGGGTTGACGGGAGAATTCAGGGTTTCCTCCTGTTGTTCTTTATGAGGATTTTCAGACAATTGGGATGTTTTCTCTTGCTGAGGAGTTTCGGGTGGGGTTTGCAAAGGGACTTCAGGTGGTTGGGGAATTTCTGGTGGGGCTTGCAGAGGGACTTCAGGTGGGGCCTGCAAAGGAATTTCAGGTAGTTGGGGAATTTCTGGTGGGGCTTGCAGAGGGACTTCAGGTGGGGCCTGCAAAGGAATTTCAGGTAGGGCCTGCAGAGGGGGATTTTGCTGAGCAAAACCCCTCTGTATTAGTAGCTGGCATAAGCGGTGATGGGTAAGGGATGTCATTGGAGATTTGGCTTGCTTACAATAATACGACATGTTTTTAATACAACCAAGCAGATAATAAGGGATATTAACCAATCTTCCATTCCTCAAATGATTCAGCAGAACAAAGTCATGGTTGTACACTACCTGATAACGCCCTTCGCATGTGAGGTAGTGTTTGACGAATTCTGCCACTGATGGCCATGGTTGAGGAAGTGAATGCAGACTGACCCCGCGGCCTCTAGGTTCCACTTGCTCGTCCGAGCGCAAAAAGTCTTGCTGCGCGTTAAGAACGACCGTCTTCCTGCTAAACCAGCGAATTCCCTCAGCTGGCAACCCTGATACCTAAACTATGTCATCCTCTGTCACTGAAATGCGAACCCCTCGGACCACTGAGAAATTGCCTTCAAAGTTCTGTGCGAATTCTAATACTTCTTCTGCGTTAAAATTTCCCAACCTTTCAAAATATGCTGTCCACCCTGCTTGTTGGAAGATCTGATATGCTTCAGGAAAGAGCTGTAGAAGACTTATGGAGCTGGGCTCATTTCTAATGGCCGCCTTTCCCATGGCTAAAGCTCTGAGTTTTTCCGCAGAGGCACAATTCAGTATTCTCAGACCCTGATCAGACTTAGTTGTTGCAACAATGGCTGCGTAGTCTAAATGACGGCAAAAATGGATATGATAACAGGCGGCAGGTTGGTGCATGCGAAATAATCATTCCATTTTTGGAATTCCCCCCCCTACGTATGGTATAATAATGATTGGACGTGGGGAGATATGCAATCATTATGAAATGAAATCCTCTCTTTTAATATGATTTAACCGAATTACATTAAAACCATATACCTTATACTTTACCTTTAATAATTCGAAGTGTCGGTTGCAATAGCCTTGAATGATCATAGAAGGGTCTGTGTAATTGATTCTGGTATATTGCAAATAATTTTCACCAAAAGGATCTGAAGTATGATCGTGAAGGACCAGAAAGCTTATATGTTGTCAAAGAGAGATGCTGCTTTGATAATAACAAGTTGCTGAGACTGATGTGTGAGAAATTGACAAATGAACGATACATTGCTGAAGCAGGTGTTTCATCAATCGGAGGAAATTGATAATATATTGCTGAAACAGGTGTTTCAGCAATGGGAAAAATCAGAAAATTGTGATAACTGACTTAGGTCTGTGAATGATAAGGGTTTATTTCAGCAGTAAGGGATGGGTAACACAGACTGAAGGAAGATATTTCGGGAGTGGTGGGAATGATAGAAGTAATGGAGGGATATTACTTTAGGGAAGAGGATAAAATGATGGGCGGAAGCTTCTTGATTTAAAGCTTCAGATCTTCTCATGATGAATCTGTCCTCCTTATTGCCTTTCCAGAATCTGCAAAATTCAATTGTAACATGCCAATCCTTGACAGGGATTATTAGTGCTAAGTCTAATCTACTACTAAAAATATAGTGCAGAAAATTAAGTGCTGTGAGGAGCAGAAGACTCCCCTGGAAAAAGATAATGAATATCAGTCATGCAAGCAGTCTTGAAATATTCTTTAGAAACAGGGCGCTCGTATAAACGGAGCCTATGGCCATTGACTAGTAGAGGTGTTTTAGCATCATCAATTGTTACAAGTCTTACCGTTCCGTTTGGAAAGACATCTTCTACTTCATACGGTCCAAGCCAACGTGTACGTAGCTTTCCCTGAAAATTTTCAAACCGAGAATCATACAGCAAGGCCCAATTACCTTTTTGGAACTGCTTGTGTTTGATAATTTTGTCATGCCATTTCATCCTTTGTTGCTGAATCATGTTTGTTTGGTGAATGGCATCCAATCTCTTTTCATCCAACTCCAAAAGTTGCTGCAATCTAGCTGTCTGCACATCATTCAAATCAAGATTAACAGCTAAGGCAGTCTTTAAAGTTTTAATTTCAAATTCCACAGGAAAAATAGCATTTTTACCATAAACCAATTCATAGGGAGAAAAACCGGTAGTGTTTCTCCAAGTAGTCCTGTAAGCCCATAATGCCTCAGGGAGCCTTTGGGACCAATCCTTTCGATTGTCCTTTACTATTTTAGTTAGAATGGCTTCTAAAACTTTGTTTGTGCTTTCCACCTGCCCATTGGCCTGGGGGTGGTATGGTGTGGTCATTCTATGTTGAATATGATATTTGTGAAGAGTAGATTTGAAACCATGAGAATTGAATGGAGGTCCTCCATCAGTAACTAGCTCTCTGGGGATTCCAAATCTAGTGAAAATATCTTCAAACAAGAAGGACAAAACAGCCTCTTCATTGGCTCTAATAAGTGCTTTGGCTTCCACCCACTTAGTCATATAGTCTGTACAGACTAATATATAGGTTCTTTGATTGGATGGAGGGTTAATGGGTCCTATGAAGTCCAAGGCCCATCTTTCAAATGGTTCAGAAACTACCTGGGGGTTCAGTGGCATTTGGTCTCTATGATTGGGTTGACCCATTCTCTGGCAGCTATCACAAGCCCTTACATACTTCTTTGCATCCTTGAATAGTGAGGGCCAATAGTAACCCATCCTCAGAATTTTATGCGCTGTTCTTTTATCAGCAAAATGGCCTCCACAAGGGCCATCATGACAAGCTTTCAGTATGTCATACACTTCATCTTCTCTGATGCATCTTCGAATCTCCTGATCAAGCCCAGTATAGAAGAGACATCCGCTGATCCAGCTATACCTGGCACTTTGTTGAACAATTCTTCTCTTTTCCCTATATGACAGGTGTGCTGGTAGTTTTCCTGCAACCAAGTAGTTAGCAATATCTGCATACCATGGAGAATGAGCAGAAACTGCAAACAAATATTCGTCAGGAAAACTATTATCCACTGGAATATCATTATCAGTTTTTAACCGTGAAAGAAAATCAGCCACCACATTTTCTTTACCAGGCCGATCTATAATTGTAATATCAAATTCCTGCAATAGTAATAGCCATCTGGTAACTCTAGCATTTGTAACAGATTTGTTCATTAAGTATTTAATAGCTGAATGATCAGTGTGCACAAACGTAGGATAACCAGTAATATAGTGTCTGAATTTATTAATGGCATAGATTACTGCAAGGAACTCTTTCTCGGTAACTGTATAGTTAAGCTCAGCAGAGGTCATGTTCTTACTGATAAAGTATATAGCATAAGGAAGATGATTTTCCTCTTGTCCCAGGACTGCTCCAATAGCACTGTCTGAAGCATCAGAGGATATGTGAAATGGAAGATTCCAGTCAGGCCCCCTCAAAATAGGAGCAGTAGACAGCTGATGCTTCAGTTCTTCAAAAGCTTTTTGACAAGAACTAGTCCACTTGAATTCAGCATTTTTCATAAGCAATACAAACAATGGAGAAGCTATTTTGGAGAAATCTTTAATAAATCTCCTATAATAACCAGCATGTCCTAAAAAATTTCTCACATCAGTTTGAGTTTTAGGAACAGGAAGATTCTGAATGACTAATATTTTAGATGGATCTACCTGAATACCTAGAGATGAAATAAAATGTCCAAGCACTATTCCCTCACTCATCATCATGTGACATTTTTCGGTACTTAAGGAAAGGTGGGCTTGAATACATCTTTCTAGTACTTTCTCAAGGTTTTGTAATCCCTCTTCAAAAGACACACCATAGGGGGTAAAATCATCCATAAATATTTCCATACAGTCATTCAGCATATCTGAGAAAATTCCTATAACAGCTCTTTGAAAGGTTGCTGGTGCATTACATAATCCAAATGGGAGAACTCTATAGGCGAAAGTTCCCCAAGGACTGGTGAAAGTGGTCTTGTCTTGATCCTGGGGTGCAATTTTTATCTGATTATAACCACTGAATCCATCTAGAAAAGAGAAGAATTTCTTCCCTGCAAGACTGTCCAACACCTGATCAATGAACGGTAAGGGAAAGTGATCCTTTTGGGTAGCTTTGTTTAAAGCTCTATAGTCAACACATACCCTCCATTTCCCGTTTTTCTTAGGAACAATTACTAACGGGGAAACCCATTCACTGTCAGATATGGGGTATATAAACCCTGCATTAAGCAATTTTTGAAGTTCTTCTTTAACAATTTCTCGCAAATTAGGATTCATCCGTCTTTGGGGTTGACAAACAGGTCGGCATCCTTCTTTAATGTAAATTCTATGAGTACATAATTCCGAAGAAATACCTTTCATGTCCGTGTAATCCCAGGCAAATGCCTCCTTATATTTGTGTAATAACTTCATTAGCTGCTCTGTTTCAGTGTCTGTTAAATCAGGATTTATGTTTAATGTCTTACCGGGTTCAATTTCAACTGTTACGCTCTTAGATGGGATCGTGTTTAAAATTTGAGATGAATCTTCAGGTTCAATCTTTTCTTGTATATCAGTTTCAAAAATTGCAGTCAATTGATTGTGTGTTTCAGCAATAACAGAAGAAGGTTCACAAATAAAATTATTGATTATTTCATCTTCTGTATTGTCTTTAAGAGTTAAAGCTTGTCCTATAGTTAGAATCGGCTGAACAGCATTATCATCATAATCCATCCATATAGAATCTTCATTATTAGCTACTGGCGTGGCGTGAGGATAAAGAGTTAACTGTTTTGTTTCATAACCATTAGAAATTGTCATTGAACCAGATCTGCAACTTATAAATGCATCAGCTGTGGCCAACCATGGCCTTCCTAGAATTAAGGGATGTCCCCCCAGCTTTGTTTTAGTTTGCAATACAACAAAATCAGCTGGGTATTTCCAGGATTCAACTGAAATGAGCAGGTCTTCAACAACCCCTTCTGGCTTAATTGTGGAACGGTCTGCTAACTCTAAAATGGTGGGTGTATCTCTGATTGTGTTATTCAGCTGTAACAATTGTGAAGTTTCCAGAGTCATTATATTAATTGCTGCACCTAAATCTACCAAAACCCGGGGGATTACTGCTTTACCAATCTAAACTGTAACAGTAGGATGGCCAGGATCACCATATTTTACAGGAGGGGTTTTTCCGGACATTAATGCAGACAAGTCTCCCATCACATGTACTGTAAGGGGATCCTTGGTTTTCCTACCAGGTTTCTTCACACAAATATCCCTTAATGTTTTGGCATAAATTGGTACATCTTTTAATGCTTGTAAAAGTGGAATCTTAATATACAAATTTTGCAATTCCCCCATAAAATTAAAAGCAGGTGTTTCAGTTGTTTTGGTTAAAACCAAACGCTCGGGGAATGGAGGTTCTGTTGATTCAGCATTTTTGTTAGAAGGTGGTTGAGCTTCTTTTTGCTTTTCGGTTTCATTTTTATCTGAATCAGTTATATCATCAATAATAGGCTCTACTACTCTTGCAGATCTCAAATGAATATCATTACATTGCATAGTAGGGGATATAGACTGATTCTGAATTTCAATAACTTGCACAGCTTTATTGTTGGGGTTAGGATTTGGTTGCGCGGGTAGTTGGGGTCTCATTTGGTTGTTTGGTGGGGCATTTGATGGCAGAGAGAGTGATTGTTGGAATTGAGGCATCTGATTTGGGTATGGAAGTGATTGATTATTCCAACTTGGGTTCCAAGGATTGAAAGGAGGTGGTTGCTGTGGAGGCTAAGGAGTCCACATTGAAGGATCAACAAAGGGAGGGTTTTGCATTTGCATGGGTGGGAAAGTCATTTGATTGAAAAGTGGATATTGCATTTGGTTGAAGGGCGGGTAGCCTGTTTGGCCAAAAGCAGAATAATTGTTCCAACGATTAAATGGCATACCAGAATTCGTACCTTGCCCTTTAGGTTGCCACTGTCTTCTTTGAGTTAGCAGGTAGACTGCTTCAGCTTCTTCCTCTGTTGGCTGCATCGCTGCTTTTATCCCGGTAGAGATGGACATTGTTCTGTCTCATGATCTTTCTCACAAAGGGTGCAAATTGGTACTTTATCTCTTGGGCACTCCCTTAGTGGATGTTTATCTCTACATTTCGGGCAGTAGACAGCCAGAGTTGCTTCTGCCTCAGCCTGCTTCTTCTTAACCTGCAAAGTGTCAATCTGCGAAGCAAAAGAACTTAGCATTTCGGTTTTAAATTCTTCAAGCAAATTACCTATCTCTGCTCTTGTTGCTCCTCCATTGGCTGATTTCTGTACCCTTGAATAGGTGGAATCTCTTATTCTGTTTCTTGCAGCTCCCCTAGAACATCTTTTAGCAAGTTCACAAATCTCATCATATGATTCTTTAGATATATCTCCCTTAGCAAGCATATTTAACATATTTAAACAATCATCCCTTAACCCTCTAAGTAATATTGTTTTACGAATTTCCTTACTTATATCTGGATGATCGGATCTCTATATGTTGTATTGCAATCTTTCGATGTAGTCCTCCAAGCTTTCATCCGATTTTTGTGCCATATTGAATAATTCATCCTTCTTCTCTCTTGTCCGGCAGTAGTCCTGATATTTAAGCAAAAATTTTTGTTTCATTTGCTCCCATGTTGTGATTACCTGGCTCCCAAGGCTCATGAACCATCTCAAGGCATTCCCTTTTAAGGTGGCTGGAAACAGTTTCAACTTTTGAGCATTAGTAACATAATCATAGCTTCTGCATAAAATATCAAATTCAAAAAGAAACTCATCAGGATCCTCAGTAGATAAACCATGAAAGTTAGGTAGGGCAGACAATGGGATATTTTTCATTGTTCCTGCAGGAAGATCACTGATGGGAAATCCCAAGGTAGAAAGAGAATTTTCATCCCTTCTTTCTTCTTTAGGACCTGTACGTCCTCCTCCAAAGAGGAGATTATCATTGTTGTCTTCCATTGTTGGTCCTCCTACTGCACTTTCTCGATCGTCAGAATCCTCTATTGGTTCTTCAATATTTCCTACCGGTCGTCCAGCGCTTTCTACTATCTCCTCGATATGTTCTTCTATTCTGCTACTTTCCTCTGACTCTTCAGCGCTGACTGCTGGTTCTTCTGTATTTTCAGGACCCACAACTTCTTCTGTTCTGTAATCTGACTGAGGGGAACGCTGAAATTTTGACTTTCGAGAACTCAGTCTTTGTGATGATTCAGCCTTTGATACGATTTCGTCAATAAACGTTTTTCGTCCTCCCCAGCCCTTGCCACCTGCGCGATTATTTTTCTTCTGGTTTCCTCGTCCTCTCATACAATCTGCACATTAGAAAAAAATAGATAAATGCTTTTTGAAATCTATAATTACCTTCCCCGGCAACGGCGCCAAAATGTTGGCCGCTCTAATTGTTTTCACAATTCGAGCTCCACATAAATTGTCAACCCGAGAAGGTCTTTTTATTCCAAAGGTAATAGCGCACTGGATATGCTCAATTTCAAAAGCAGTTCAATGTTGTAGTAAAAGAAAGTCACACACAATTATTAAATTCAGCAATCTATCAATTCACAGTCTACTTAATTAAAGCTGAAGTCAATTAACTTATAGCACACACGATTTCTCTGTTACAGCAAAAGGGAAATAAATGTATAAGAAAAGAAATCATTCAACTATAACAGGAACAGGACCCTATTCCTTGGTGGGAACTTCAGCACCTGCTGCCTGGCACTAATCACACTGCAAAAGAAGTAACCTTAAGAGGTCAAGACCCTATTCCCAGGAACAGGAATCTTCAGCACTTGGCCTCTCTGTTCTAATCACACTGCAAGTAAAAGAAAGCAATCAATGGAGCAAGACCCTATCCCTCTGTACAGGGATCTTCAGCACATGCTCTCATCATCCACTCGTGCAATCAATACATGTAGCGCTAAGAAACAGAGTATCACAAACCATGTAACTAGTGTTCAGCAACAGAACTAAATACAATGCAAATACATAGGAAATAAACAACTACAGGAATAAAGGGGTGAATCTTGTGAGGAAGGCGGGCCCTTTCCTTCTCACAAGATTCCCCAAGAGAAAGAATTAAACTAGAATGCTCAAAATAGGTCTTTATTCATCTGTCAAGAAATTGGTACATACAAAAAGGAGACTAGCTCCTGTCTCACACAATGCTGTTCTCAAAATTACAGTTCGATCCCCTCTAATGATGATGTCTCCTCTTTTAAAAGAGGAGACATCATTTACAATTTTACACAAGAGCGGATATCTCGATTCTGTTCAAAACAAGACTATTCTGTTCTTTTTTTTAAAAAGAGATACTGTTACAACCGAGACAACAGTCATGCTATCTTTACAATAATTCAGGTAACCGTATCTTCGGCCTACTGCTATTATCCACAAAAAGTTCTTCAGAATCGCAAATTACGCATAACGGAATTTGCGTGCTTTGTCGGCTATTTCAGCAGCTGAGTTAACTGTTTCAGCATCGGGACCAGCTGTTTCAGCAACGGGACCAGCTGTTTCAGCAACGGGACCAGCTGTTTCAGCAACAGGACCAGCTGTTTCAGCAACGGGACCAGCTGTTTCAGCAACGTAGTCGGCTGTTCCCGCAACTCAGTCAGCTGTTTCAGCTACAGACGCTCGTTCTCATCAAGGCATATAACTTTATCTGCGATCTTCAACTTATGTTAGCAACAATGCACTTCAATAATTGATAAAATATAAGAGTATTATGGAATTAAATGTAAGACAGATTAACCATATAATAAAGAGAAGGTTTCCATATACCTTAGGATATAGTGAATGAAAAAGACATTGGAGCTTATGGTTTTGAGAGTAAAATGATATCAAAATATATAACAAAATGGTACATATTGGAGTCCTAACACCATCCATGCATCTTCCATCAATCACCCATCCTCAAAAATCCCATTTCGAAACATCCTGTAGAAGAATTACAGAACATCCTATAAAAACCCCTGCAGACTTCCTGTAGAAGTTCATAAACACGGTTGCATGGCATCCAGACTTTGTGAAACTCTCAGAAAGAATGTTAGGGATCCCTTAGACCCTCTCTGTACCATCCCAACCTTTCCCAAAGCATTTCATCCCCTGATCCATCCCTTCACAGTGGAAAACTAGTTAGAAGCACATGCATGATAATTTCAACAACTTAAGCAAAAATACAAAAAGATGTTTTCTTCAGATAGTGATAACTTAGACACATGCATTTTACCTTCCTAGAAGTAATGGCATCTATTTTCGTAGTGTGCATTCTCATTTTTGCATCAGTAGGACTAGTTGGTAGAATTAGGGTTTGCTAGGGTTTATATTTCTTTTTGGCTTTCAGTTTCTTTCCGCAAGTAGATTAGCCTCCTTTGAGTTAGCTTTCGTCCATCAGTTAAAAAGCTTCTTCTAAGAGCTCATAGAAGTTGGCTTGAGCCCCTAACGGACTTGTGCCAGCTGACCAAGTGACAGCTGCGGCAAGAGCTAGTACTTGTGCATACAGCACCGTCGCTTCCAAGTTTGTTACGAACTACCGGGTTGATAAAATTAAAGAAGGGAGTTCCAGGAGTTGTAGCATTATTGCTACAATACTGGGGCCCACCAACTTGGTCTTGTAATTTTTATATATCATGTAGCATTTCTTCCTCTTCTTCATGAGTCATGCTAGAGATTTTAGGTTTCTTACTAGGTGTTTGCATTTTCTTTCCTCGGGGCATCAGTTACCGATAATAATGCTCTACTATGCCCTTTGAATTCCTTCAAAATAATTTTTCAAACTAAGCTTAAGAAAAAAATTTAAAAAATCTACACACCTTTTTTCACTTTGTACGAGCTCGATATTGCCTCTAATGTATCTCTGTAATTTTGGATCAGCCAGTTCTAAAATTGCGACCTGCAGTAGCCCTCTATGTCCTCTTTTCAATGCCACCAGTCTGATCCAAAGTGGATTCTCCAAGGAAGAGTTATGCCAAATCTCCCACAGTGACCTGATTATAGACTAGTTCAATAGAGTGAACTTGTACTACATGCCACGTGCCCCTGTTTCGACCTTTGGCTCTGAAAAATATATAAAGGAAACTACAGTCCGTCCTCTTTCTGTACCTTCTTACGAAACTTCAATGTAATGCTCAGAGAGAAAGCTATGACGATTTTCCCCAGGTCACCTGTTTGGAATGTAATTCAAGAGTCTGCCAAAAGACCAACTTCCTCAGATCATATCTCTGCAAATATAGTGCGAAAAGCTCTGAAATTCAGACCCAAGCTTCAGTGCGATTTCGTCTCAAATGGGATTTTTTTTCACTTCTGAAACATCACAGAAACAAAGTTATAGTGAAAATGCCACGATGACCTATTTGGAGCAGCAAAACGCTAGAATCCAAAGCTCTGATACCAAATGTTATGAAACCAGCTCACAAAAAGATAGAAAAGATAGATCAACGCCTTGGAATTCAGCCTCTTCGAGGGGGAAACCTCCTTTAAATTATACAAATGAATGATTCTTTGATGATTCAAATGACAAAACCCCCTTTCTATATATAGGAGTCTAAGGAGTCACAATATAACCCAGCCGACCTAACAATAATAATATAAAGGCACAAAAATAACAATAGAGGGATTCTATGGGACACAGTGATAACAATATGGGGACAATAGGGGCACAACAATATTAATAAGGGATATAGATACAATAGTAATGGGGTAATCACTAGTATTATAGGGACCTAACAACGATCTTTTCCATATTCCTCTTTCTCTTAGAGATAATCATGAGAAGGATGAATTTCCATATCTGGGAAATGATCTTAATACATTGTTTAGTACAGATGAAAGGAAAGGTGGTAGGCGGTGCTACCTCTGGTATCCTATACAATTTCTAAACAAAAGTAATAATAACATAACAAGGTACGGATTCATATACAAAATGGTGCTTCCATAGGTATGGTTGACCTAATAAAACATCACGAACTTCTAGAGGAGAAAAATCGCAAAAGAGCTCATCTTTCCTTGGTGGAGCCACCCAATGGTGTATGGTTGTGGGGGAGATGTTTTTTGCAGCTTCAATCTCTTAATGACCTTAGCTAATATCAGGTTCTTCTGGCTCCCACTTTTAAGAATGAACTACACCAATGAATCCTTTACCCACATCTATGAGTGGAAGAGGCACTCCCACTCCTTTGGATCCTAAGGCTCTACCTTTTAGAGCTTGGCAGTGGCTACTGTTGTAATGGGTTCTGTATCAATGATATATTTCCTATTTTCAGTTCCCTTATTGGGTTCTAGCTTAGAATCAGAGCACACATCCATCTCTAAGTCTTTTAGCTCGGCCACTAGTGCCTACTTTGCGCGACATGTGTTTGTGTTGTGAGTGGGAGTTTTATGGAACTCTCACCATTTGTCATTGTCCTTCTTAACCTTCTCATTATTACTCGTTTGCAGCTTCGAGGATTTATCCTGAGGGGGTCACATCTTAGCTCTACGCTTTTCTCTATGGCTTGGGCACACCTTTCCTATGATTTGGGTTTGCATATCTAAATTCTTGCTTCTTCTGCTTGATTTTCTACTTGATCTTAGCAACATATCGGTATGTTGCACCAAGAGAGGAGATGTCTCGGAACTACAATTCCTCTTGAATGTATTTGTGGAAAAAACTGCGGTACTTGAGCACCAGATGTTGCTCAGAATATTTGATACCCAATTTCATGTACAAGGTATGGAAAAGAGACATCAGCTCATGCACATCTTGATCCCTTTGCTTCTGTAGTATAGTCCATTGTATGTACTTGTCTTCATAGCTCCTGACAAGGTAATATTGTTCCCTGATGGTGTCTCGGAAATAATTCTAAGTTGTTTCAACTAAAAGTAGTGAGGTTTCCCTTTCACCCCTCTACTCACAGTAGGTTTCGCACCAGTCCTTGACATGGGGGGTGGCTTTGAGGAGTACAAAAGTAATATTTTCCCTATGGGAAAAATCATGAACTGAAAAATATTCTTCCAACAAATTTAACCATTTATCTATGGAAACTACATCTATTTGTCCTTCAAATATGGGAATTTCAAAGATGACTTGTACCTTAAAGGGAGTGGTACCTCTAGAATGGCTGTTGGATGAGGATGTGTCACCTGTTGGCATTCGCCAAAGGATTTGGGAAAATTTGTCCATCATCATGTTCTTCTATTGCTCGAGGGCTTCTTCGAGCATTATTTTTAAAGAATCTCCTTCTCCCTTGTATTATTTTCTTTCACCATGGGAGGTTGTCAGTGTCGATGAGGCTGGTCTTGCAAATGTTCAACCAGTTCAAGCCCTAACTTCTTATACCACGACCTCGTTGGGGATGTGCACATAAAGATAAAGAAAGATCAGATCACTTTGATACCGGTGATCCAGATTTATGAAGGAAATAAATGAAATACAAATATGGATAGAAACACATAGATACAAAAAAAAAGAACTTCAATTCATTAGTAACAAAGTACTGAAAACTATTACATGCAAAATGGAAATAAACTAGCTCAGGCAATGGTAACTTATCTTTGAGAAGAGATGTGGTGGCTACGAACTATGTTAAAATGAGTCTTAAGGGCCTTTTTCTTATTTAACAACAAAGGGAAACACTAAACAACAAAAACCCTAACCCTAGGAGATGGAACGCTAAGAGTTTGTGGGCCCCGTTGGGGTTAGTTGGACAACCAACTTCCCAGGGTCGTAACTTCGTCATATGATCTTTGTTTGGCGTGTATGATACCATGTTATAATGATCTGTATGAGTCCTACAATATCTATATTATGACCATAGTTGTAGGGGCCTATTGCAAACCTCAAAAAAATGTCATTTACGGGGTGAAAATAGCTCCAGAAGTTCAAGACCAAAAAAACTACTAAAATAGTAAATTGTGCTATAATCAAGGAAATGAATGAAATTGGCTGGAGGTCTAGGTGGAATAGGAAGGTGGTCGCCAATATCCACTTGGATTAGTAAAGAAAAAAAATATTAACAACCATAAATATTTACAACTATGAAAATATTCAACTTCTATTTCTAACCTTTCATCCATTATTCAATTTCGTAAAACAAAAAAAACGTTTTCAGAAAAAATGATTGTTACTTGCCAATATTCTTGGAAACCATGGCCACTCCATAGAATATTCTTTAATTATAGGTTTTTTATTAGCTATGGGAATCATTTTAAGAGTGGTTTGTCATCTTGACAACAAACACCTGGGTGGTTTATCAACCTCCTTTGGGAAGTGCCCCATGGCATATGACCAACAAATTTAGTTATTATTTCACAATCATAATCACATTATTTTTAATAATAATAGTTTCAACTATTAGTCATTTATGTAATTCCAAGTGCTAATCATAATGTTTTAACTACCAATCATTTATCACAATACCTATCCAAGTTCTTAGAGAGCGCATAGTTCTTCAATTACAAAATTAATCAAAGTAGTCATAACTACACAAAGTGCATATTCTCTTAGCCCTTCCTAAAAAAACCATAAGTATAGTATCATGAATTCCTAGAAATAGAATAGAGGCCACCCTTGGGCTAAATGTCCAGTAGTTCCTCCCTAAGTGTTATCCTATTTTCCTTCTAGGAGACTAATTAGAGATATTTCACATATTTACACCTCATCAACCGAAGCAGTGTCCTACTAGTTCTGAGAAAAAGTCCAATCTTTATCTCCCACTAGCACCATTTTAAGTACCTTTATCTCTCATAGTCCTTTTCATACATATTCCACCCATGCCATTTATCTCTAGTCATGCTATATTTTGGTGGTCATATCAGCCAAATAGGGTCATCCCTCTTAGCAAAATGGAGGATTTTTGTTTTCTTGTCCTTTATGGGACCATAAATGATTTTAGTTGTTTCATGGCAGTTATGAGCCTAACCTCTCATGTGATAGCTCCTCTGAATTTCCAAATTAAGTAAAACGCTTTCATTCTAACAAAAAAATAAATATTTGCATTCTCTTAAATAATGTTTACTTTTTACTTTTTAGCTTTACATGTCATCTTAGAAAATCGTAAAGTCATTTTAAAACTAATTTACCAGTTTTCCTTGACATTATTTATCAATGTGCCTTTTGAAAAAAAAAAAGTTTCAATTCAATTTTCACTATCATGAAATGTTTTCTTCAAGCATTTTCCAATTACAAAGCTATGTTTCGTACTAGCTCATGATTCCTTGAAAAGTTTCAGCACCTAATACTTGAGCGTCCTCACATTGTTTGCCTTCAATCAGGGTGTCCCCCAAAATCCAACAATTCACAAGAATCATGACTAACATCTCTTGTCACACATGTGGTGTTCATTTCAAGTTTCCCACATAATAATCAAGCATACATTTTAGATAAAAAACATTGTATCTTTTATGCACAGATATTGTATGTCACGTTTACGTAACGGTCAACAAGACCTTCACATTCTCAATTGTAAATCACAATGTAACCTTTTTACCTTTTACTGGTTCTTATTCTTTGCGATGCCAAATTTTTTTTCACATCATTATGTTTCCATTATGTTATCCCTACTTAGGAAGATTAGTCACAACCATCATAAAACCACACCATTCAAAAAATCATGTCATTCAGAAAATATCTTGGCAACTATACTCAAGGTGCATTTCAATTTCACATACACCAATGTTTCTCAATACTTCGATAAGGTAGGATAATATTAGTCCTATCAATTTTTCAATTACATAAACACTTTCCATGCATTAATAGTAAGCACATGAAAATAACAAAAAGAAGCATCCTTGAGAAAATACATATAAGGAAATTAGAATGAAATTTCCACGCAAATGTGTTTTATAAAAAAAATTAAGGGAAATAAGTCCTTATAATAGATATAGACATTTTCATCCAAAAGTTATCATCCACCATAGTTCTAATCTATGCAAAATGATATATCATTTTTATGCACATGTGCCCAATCATGAGTCATTACACAACATTACTAACCGAACTTCAATCACATAGACTTTTATGATAAAAGAAATCAGAAATTCTAATGGATTCAAAATTCCAGCCAGATTCATTTGAGCTATGGAAAAGAAGTCACCACAACCTCTATAACATAATGAAACTTATTGATTATATTTAATATGTAGTGTCACCCACAATATTCACATAGACTAGATGAATTTCCAAAGAATGAAAATGAAATATCTTGTTATATGTATGATGCATACAAGCTCATTCATACTAACACCATCACTAAATCATCAAGTTGTAGAATTACATTTACATGTTTGAATTTTGGGTAGTCAATGTAATAAACAAAACCTATTTATTACTAGTTTTATTATAAAATTTGTAGAACATGCATAACGTATTTCATTGCATGCATTCCTATTATTGGATAATACGTTACTAAGCTATCAAATAATATTTTCTACCCTGATCACACAAGTTATCATTTACACATGGTCATATAAAAGGCCAAAACCCTTTTCCTTTTCCTTTATTATTGACATAACATTGCACTTCTCTTAAATCAATCACTTTTATAAGGCACTAATATTATCATGATCTAAGTACTTTATGATGTTCAATAATTTACTATCATGCATATGCATGTTTAAAAAAATATCCTCCTTCATAGCCATCATAGTTTCTTGCATACTATCTTAATATGCACAAAAGCATATACCACACTTTAATCATACAAGGATTCTAATTGACCATTACTAACTAAGGGCTCAACAAATGCTGGTAGCATTTTTAGAAGCTAATAACAAACAAAAATTTGAATAACATATTGCCACCACTGATCCAATATTATGAGTATGAAATAGGACATCAAATTGTTTGCAACTTTAAAATTAATCGTCAACCAAAAAACTAATGATGCATATTCCAATAACTTACTGCAATGTGCCTCCAAGGATAAGCCTAATAGTTTGTCAATAGACTGCATACAATTTGTTAGTGTTGCAATTTCTAAAAATGACACCATTAAGTTCTTAAAAAAACATATGGTATCATGCCTTACTAATTCATAGGAGGATAGTGCAATTTACTAAATAGACAATGTCACCAAATTCATTGTAAATTCAATCGACATTCAAGATAATTCCACAACAAGATATAATCAATTGTTAGCCACTACGATCATACGAAGAATCATATTATTTAATGAGACCTACCATGTGACTCTTTTCTTATTGTCAACACTCAATAGGGCTCTTTAATGTCTTTTAAACATTCTTGCATGTTATCAACAAATCCAAAGACAACCGATGCCTTCCTACACTTTCACTATCACAGTGTTTCCTTGATTCACAAGCAATGCATGAATTCACTATTTCCCAAAATATATAAGCAATGTGTTGCAATTCGAAGCATAGTCCTTTAATGCATCCTTAAACATCATCATAAGAGTATGCATAAAGGCTAGTAGTAAATTCACACTATCACTATTTACTATGTGTGTTCAAGATTGTCCATAGTTCAATTATATTAAAATGAAATAGAATTTTCAAACTATCTTTCATCAACATCATGACCCATTTCCATCATTATTGTTATGCATTTCATATTAAATGCAATCTATGTAATAGCCCCTGGTTGATTTCTTATGTAAATAAAAACAAGACCAAGGTCATGGGACACATATTCCAAGCTAAATGTTCCGAAAAACATAGTGATGGGTATCACTAGTGAATTATTTAAGGCTATGGAAATTGGAAAAGTCAAAGTGGAAATAAATGGAATTTTATTTATGAAATAAAGGAAAATAGGAGAAAAGGAAGGTGAAAGTACACAAAATTGAATGAGGAGGAAATTGAAGGAAAAATAGAGGAAAATGAAGAAAATGGAGGCCTCAATGATAAAAAGGCTTCTAAGGATCATTTGACATCTTTTTTTTCAGTTCTATCTTAGAGCTCTCTTCTATTCTCTCACTCCCTCATACTATTACACACTTAGAGCATTCTTGGATCATGCTTGGAGCACTCTAGTTTTCACTTGGATTGGAGAAGGAAGACAAAGGAAAGTGGGAAAGTGCAAGGGGATAGGTGGATCAACAACTACAACTGGGTTTCTTTGTAGGCAATTCGTTGCATGTGTGATTTCCTTGCTGATTTATGGACGCATGGTATATATGCATGTGATTACCTGGTTATGACTATATGGATTAGCCATGGTGTTGTGGGTTTTTCCACTTGATAGTTTTTTGGTTGGTGCTTATAATTCCTTATGGATGTGGATTGGAACAAATGCTCTAGATGCCCTCGAACAACTTAGGTTGAGTTTCTAGTCCTAGAGCCTAGGTTTGACAAACACTCTGGAGCCCTTGGTGGAAAAACGCTCTAGAGCCCTCAAAGGTTGTGGGTTGAGTTACTAGTTCCTGGAGCCCTAGACAACTTAGGTAGAGACTGATCTAGTTGGTGTTAGTGATGTATGATCGTGAGGTGGAATCACTAATTTAGGGTTGAGTTGGTTTGTCCTTTGGATGCCCTAGTTTGGTTTGTCTTGGGGTTCCATGAGATTCCACATTCATACTTGGAATATGACACAAGGGTGATTGGTCTAAAGAGAGATTTGGTGCAGCCCAATCTATGGTCGGGAGGAACATGGAAGTCCATAACTTTGTTGGTGTCTTCCTTTGTTAATAGGTCTTACTATTCTATCATGATTCATCTATATTTGTTGGAAATGTGTTGGTGATATTATGGCTAGGTGGCCATGGTTTCTATACTAACTATTTTATGATTATATGATGTTCATATGATGTGTATATTCAATGGATTTTGTCATAAATTGTTTAGCTATTGATCAGTTGACAAATGTAGGGACTGTTAGTGTTAGTCTTTGCAGCCTTCCTCCAGTGATCAAATATGCTCTTACAAAGTGGTCTCAAAGTGTCAAGGTCAAATTTTGTGATTTCAGTGAGTCTTCAAGCAAAATTTGGTCACTAGGCATTAGGTCTAGGGTTTGCTTTTACTCCTGTCAAAGTTGTCCAAATGTCGGTCCATGTCACCGTTCAGCTGAGTGTACCATAATTCAGAGGGTTTTCATTATCATGTCAAGTTCCACTGGGTCATTTTACACCTTGTTCATGCTTCAGTTGCGCCTAGGCAAGGTCATTTCCCTCTCCTAGGGTTTTGAAGGCAATTTCTCTTCGACAGCCAAATCATTGGCAAAAATTGTATCCTGATGTTCATACACCTTCCCCTATCCTTAAAGTACCTTATCAAACACTTCCCATCAATGAGATCCCCCAAATTCCTCATTTTCGCACAAACCCTAGTTTCTTGCTACAACTTGGCAATTTTCTAGGTTGGGCTTGTGTTTTGCCCTTTTGGACCCCTTCCCCTCACTCAATCTCTGAGATTACACTTTCCCCTACTTCCTAACATCCCTCCCTACTTCCCAAAATTTCCTCAAGAATTTAGAAGCTCTCTATCCCCTTCATTTCGCTTCATTTCGACAAATCCCTTGTTCCACACATCGGGATAGGTTTCACTAAAATGATGTTTATGAGCAATAAAAGATGAATTTGGGAAACCTAAGAGATATTTTTATCCAAAAAATGCCAAGGAAGAAAAACCTCCTTCACTTTTTACACAGGTGTCATGGTTTTGGAGAAATGTCAAAAATATAGTTGCCTTGGAAGAATTGATGCACCTCTGAAGTGACCTTGGGAAAATCACGTTTTCTCCTAGCTTTGTTGTCCAAATGACTTGCTTGATGAGTCAAATGATAACTAGATGCAAATTTCTTTCCAATGAGCTATCATGAGCTCAATTTGGAGTTGCGGAAGGTATTCAAAAGTTGACTGCAACAGCACTCTTCCTTGAGGCAGCCTCATTTGGCACATTTTGACCAGTCTTGGAAGATTTGACTTTTTACAGGGCAAATGAACTCCAAATTGAAAAATTCCGGTTGGGTTGGAAAGTAGACTCAAATAAATTTCCAAAGAACTATCCTGCACCCAATTTTGACACTGGGAAGGCCTCCAAAGGTCACCTAGAAAAATGCGCGGTGCACAGAGGAAGCGCGGCGCACTGGGAGAGATTTTCCAGTGTAAATTTACACTGGCGCGGTGCACATAGAGAGCGTGGCGCATAGGGCTAAAAGGCCTGAAATTGTGCCAAATTGCCTCAAGTTACCTATGAAGCCCATAAAATTGTAAGGTAGGCTCTATAACATCACTTGTTCATCAAATTTTATGAGTGATATGTTGGTTATATGCCTATGATTGAATGCAACAAATTTCATAAGGTCAACCACAAGAAGACACCAAAAAACCATTCTTGCTAGGGTTGTATAATCATGATGTTGATGCCAAGGCTCGATTTTCCCTTCCTTACCATTTTTCCTTATCCCCCATGACATTTTTCCTATTATCACTACACTAAAACACTAGCAAAACCTATTCCCTTTCCCCTCCCCCTATTAGTCAATACAAACCCTAAAACCCTACCTTGCCAAATACCCAAAACCCCCTACATGTCCCTAAACAAAATTCTCCTATAACCCTATTCCCATTATATTATCCCCCTCCTAATACTCCCTTGTTTCATTGTCCCCTTGGTGGCAGATTATCAAACAACCTAGCTTTCACCATCATCAAAAGGCAGCCTAAGTACAGTTCATAAATAGCAGTCCTCTTGTCCTCAAGGTATTTTATATAACAGTCATGGCATCTGAGCATTCATTGGACTATGAGGTTATGAGTGCCATGAGACTGCTAGTGTGCCGGAATTCATCACCTATTAGAAAGGCAGTAGGCATTTGTTTGCAGCAGCAAAGCGAGTGTTATCTCCACCCGGGGTGGAAGGGGCCTCGCTTCCTACATCGACAACACAGGTACAGGACAAGGACAAGAAACCCATGCATGATGAAGGGCTATCAGGTGAACAAGAGGCTGATTTCATCCTCATTCAGGATGATAATGCTGATGTGGAGAGTGCCCAACTTAGGATGACTATTCAGGAGAAAAACACGGAGATCCAAGACTTGTCACTCAATGTGGAGAGGGCCAAATGGATCATCAAGTATTTGGAGCAGAGAAACAAGTAGCTTGAGGACCAGCATGAGATCATGGAGATGCAAAACATCCATGAAGACCAGTAGGCTGCCCAAAGTAGCCTAAATGAGAAGACACCTATTCAGCAGGAGATAGAGGCTGATTGAGAGATTTGGCTCGAGAGGATCCACATCCACTTAGAGAAGCTGTTGGCGAAAGCAAACAAGGACAGGGACATGCTCAGGAACATGAAAAACCACTATTGGGCACGTAACAAGGTTTGCAAGGCACGAATAAGGAATTTGAAGGCAAACCTAAAGAAGGCATCAAAAAGGCAAAAGAGGCAAAAAGAGCATGATCGACTCCAGATATTGGCCGAGGCAATCCTTGGCCCACCATAACACTTAATGAAGAAGCTCTAGACCAAATTTCAAGAAATTTGGAGCACATTTTGAAATTTTGAAATTTTTTGTGCAAAAAACAGGGTTTTTCTCCCTGTGTGCCGCGCCACTGGCGCGACGCTAAAATTCTAGAGCTCCAAATGAGGAATGGCTTGTAGTTTTGGATTCAGCATGGAAAATTACGACTACTGGTGTCCAGGCAAGAAATTTGGGCAAGATCTGGGTCTCCTAAAGGTCAAAAAACACCCAAAAATGGCCTCTCTGCCACTTTTTTGACACACAGAAAGCAGTCTTGGGAGAATGGAGATTTGGAGGGGAAAATGAGAACCAAATTTGAAAATTCTAGTTGGGTTAGAAAGTAGACAGGACAGGCTTTCCAGAAAGCCCACTTGGGCACATTTTGGACACCTGCAAGTGCCCCAAAACAGGCCCCAAAGTAGCACGGCGCACAAAGAAAAGGGCGCGACGCACAGAGGAAAAAATTGCCAATTTGCTTCCATTTCGTGAAATTTCGATTCGCGACTTCTCCAAGTGGGCCTACTCATCTACACTTCAGTTTTTTGGCACGAAAGGTGGCATTTAAAGAGTTTTTTCTCCATATTGGCTTCTATCCATGTGGCGAAGGAAGGCAAACGGTCACCCAAGCCAAATGTCATGTTTGTAGCGCTGCATCTGTAGCTGATGGTTGGTTCTCCATCTCCATTTTGCAATGATTCGAGTAAATCCACAACCCTTGGGCATCCTATCTCTTCCTCACACATTCTATATATTGTATGAAAGTTATTTGCAAAGGGTTGGTTGGCTTGTAACTTCTAGGAGACTGTGGGAAAGAAACTTTGTTTCTGCATTGTATATTTTGACAGAGAATTAATGAAAGGCATCAGCTCTGTTTCATGAGATTCTTGTGGTTGTGAGTGTAGCAAATGTGTCTCTTATGTTTTCATATGTATTTCGTTATGTCTCATAATTCATTTCATGTTCATTTCCAGTGAAATTTTCTGAGTGAGATTAGGTAGAATTCAATTTTATTGCTCTGCCTGTGGGAAAATTTCATGTTCAGTGTTTTTCTTCTATTGAAAAGGATTCATGTAACCATGCCCTTTTCACTCTCTTCAGCAATCTACTCATTCTGCGTTACTTCAAACTAAATTTCTACATTTTCCACCTGCCTTGCCTCACGGAATAATCTGTGCCTTTGTATTAAATTCTCTATTCTTTGCTGACTGTTGGTCCCATACCATCCCAGAAGCTCAGTCATTCATGAAAATTGTTTCTTGTATCCATTTTCACTTACTAGCCTAAGATAAATATTTCACTGTAAGTCATCTCAGATTGTTCTTACTTATCTATTCATTGAGCGTGACTTGGAGAGAGCCCTCTCCTGTTCTGGTAGGGCTAGCTACCAGACTGAGCGTGGTTTGTGGTTACCTTGAATTTTGCCTTCCTTCAGCCTAAGGCAGATTTAGGTGTTAACAGGGACTAGTAATGGTTATTGCAGCTATGTGGAGTAGGAATAAGGTGTTCTTGGTGATTCTGAGATGAATCTCAGACTTTTATGATTAGATATGCATTGATGACCTATATCTTACATGCTTTCCATGCCTTTAACTAAATGTTTTCTATGTTCTAGGCAATCTAGGTCACATTTTTCCTTCATGTTTGTATGTTTATCTTTGTTGTCATGTCATTAATGATTTTGAGAAAGTTTAGGAAGTTCTAGGTAGTGGTATAGAGGCTAACTTAGAATTTAGGGTCAGATCTCAGGTTCACACTCACACACGCTTTTGTATGTGGTTGGAGGCTTATAACCACATGGAGTCCTTATAATGCATGCAGTTGGGGGTTAAAGTGTGTCAAAATGAGATTCAACTCAGGGTTTAGTCACCTGGGATGGTTCTTTGGCCCATGAGTCTCGTGTAACACTGAGGGATAAGGTGAGTTGTCCATTTGTGGTGATTTTGTCAGCCCCACTTCCTTAAGTGGATCTAGGGGGTAGGGTCATGTCATAGTAGCTCTCCATCTCATGTTTACGCTAGGAGGCTAGTGAATTGGGTAAATGTGGGAGGGGTGGTTACAGAGTGGTATGAGATCTCCTAGGTTCAAAACTTTGGCTAGATGGTAAGAATGTGTTTTTCATGCATACATGTTAGTGTCTATGTGTTATTTATGCTCGAAATTTCTTCATGGTTATGGTTGTTGTGCATGAGGTCATTGTATGCAGTTGGTTTTATTAAGAATGATGTCGATATGATTATTTATATACATGTTTCATGCTAATCTGGATTGATTTTGCAGATGAGATAGTCTCCCCTAAACTTCACTGAGGTATGTTGATCATGTTTATATTTGGTTTATCGTACATGGTATGCTTGTGAGATGTAGAGGATCCATATGACAACCAAAATGGTGGACTACAGCTCACATGATTCTTCCTACAGATCAGATGAATAACATGGTGATGAGTACTCATGTAACATAGCATATACATTGAGGAGGTTGAAATCAGAGCTCAGAAGTTGTAAGGTAGATAATGATAGGATCCTTCATTCAAAGGAAAGAGTTGCTAAGGCATAAGAAAAGCAAGTACAGGTTAATGCATTCATCCTTCAGAGCCTATCAGATTTGTAGATATATGGACCACTTAGGATCAGTCATGGATAAGAGGAAAGGACTATTGAGGCATATGGAAGAAGGTCTCCATCTGGATACATGTTTGAAAATGATGACAAGTCATAGATGGTAGGTTTATGGATACACCTAACGGGAGGGGTAATGACTGTGGGTTCTATTCTAGTTCTGGTTCAGAGAGACAACATTTCCATCATTGTCACCATCCATATAGGAGGAGTGAGAAGAAATACTTTCCAGAGGAGTTTAAGAGAACAAAGCCTCCTACATTTGATCAAGAAATTAAGAAGTCATAAGATGCAGAAGCTTGGTTATTTGGGATGAATACATTTTTCATATTGTATGATTATTCAAAAATATGAAAGTCAAGATAGCTACTATCAGTCTTAAAGGGAAAATAGGCATTTGGTGGGAAGATGTAAAGAATTTTAGAGGCATTCGATAAGATGAGTTGAATTAGAGTGCGTTCGAGAGACTTTTCAGGAAGAAGTATGTATCTAAAAGATACTATGATGATAGGGCAAATGAATTCTATGAGTTGAAGATAGGATCTATGATCGATGAGGAGTATACTAGCAGATTATTTGAGTTGTTGAGATATGTGCCTTATCTCAATGAGGAGAAAGAAAACATTGATAAATTCATTAGTGGGTTGTCAATGTCATTCAAAGACAATATTTTGTTTGATGAGCCTAGATCATTGGAGGAATCCATCAGGAAGTTGAAGCATTGTTTTAAGAAATCGAAGTGTGAGATTGAGTCTAAGCACGGTTGGTGATCTAAATGTGTAAAATTGAAGCTTTTTAACAATTTGGAAGTTAAATTTATATGTGTTTTGGGTAGAGGATAAAATTACTAAACACATAATAAAGTAAATATAAACCAAATTTTACAGCCAAACAGAGTCAAAACTAGCATATCTGAAACACATAACACAAGCATGATAAAGGAGTTCACCCCTCTCTTGGGATACCGATCCTAGTCCATCTTTCAATGCAAGGATTATTTCATTAAAAAAGATAAAACGTGTGTTTAAATGATTTCCATAGCTCAAATAGCATAACTAATATCTTGAATGGATCCATCACTATCAAATACCCCTATTTTGGTTCTTTCTGCACCTCATCTGGCCAAAAACTGAGAAAGTTATGCTTGTTTCTTCCTTTTCCCAAATTCTATAGCTAACCATCCTACAATTCAACCACACCCTAACTCGAGCACCCAAAATGCAGAACCGGTGCAAAAAACCTGACACTATTCATGCTCGTTGGGTGAATTTGTAGGACCATTAAGGTGCCATTAAACCCCTAGTCCCGAAAATCCTGGTCACGTGGTGTCATGCGACAACACAGGGGGGTGAAATTTAGGGGCTCTATCTAGCCCTTTCTTCATGTGAGCCGTTGGTTCTATGTTGTCTCATGTGACCATTGTTCTCCCCCGAGGGCTTGGTCCCTTTGAACTCCATGTTGTCGGTCTTAGTGTGGGGTCATACGACCCTCGGGATGGCCCCCTCCATTTCTGCTCTAGGTTATGCGATTAGCTCTGTCTGTGAATAGGCTTGGAATTTGTCTGTGGACCATGAGGGCTAGGCTAGGCCCTAGCCCTTGGCTCCCTAGCTGCAGAGATGTGGCGCAGGGGTGGACATGGGCTAGGACTTAGACCGACCCCTCCCCCATTTGCGTCAACAATGAAATTCAAATATCTTTTTTTGCGCTATGTTTAATAAGTAACATCTTCGATGCATTGGCATGGGCCTTGGTTAATTGTTATGAGGCCTCAATTTCAAATCTTGGGGGTGTTGTTGGGCCTCCAGACAAATTTTGGCATCCATGAGTAGGCCACGTGGCAGCCACTAGTTGGCCCATGTGGCACTCTATCATTGGACCACATCAACAAAACCATTAACCAATGACAAATAACCACGCTTTAACCAATCATACTGTGCCAAGTTTCAACCATTCATTGTCCAATGATGAACCCAGTAAAATGCCTAGTCAGCTTATAGACTGCTGACTAGGTGTACCTGCAAGTCTTTTTCCAAAATTTTAGTTGTTTCCCAAATTGATCAGAATGCGATTCTGGGAGCATCCGATGTCATATTTGAGTGAAACAAGTTGCTTTGGATTTAGATCGTCGATATATATCTAACCATATAGATTTCGAGCTCTTTCACACACTTTCCATTTTGAGCATTATTTTGATCCACCATAATCACACCTCCCCATTGGAAACTTTTGGACCTCCTAAATTTGTTTATCAATGAACAAATAGATGAGGGTACAACTCCCTCATCCTTCCAATCTCAATCCACTGAACTTTGCTTGAATTTTACATTTTGAGATTTTCATGAAAATACATCATTTTCCCCAATTTTGGAGTCCTTGTCTTGTTGTCATAGATGAAATCTTACTGAAATTTCCTAAAATATCCAGAACAACAAAATTCCTTTGGAGGAATAAACACATTCCCTCCTCAGTCTCCAATCAAAGGAAACTTAGACAATCTCAAATTCTTCTCACCTTGAACATTGTCATCATGATGATGCTTACCATGTCTAGCCTTAAACTTGGCTCAACTCTTGACCAAATGGGATCACCATCGCCGTGCACCATTCCTTTTCAAAGGAAACACATTAAGAAACCCACAATAATAATTTTTGGAATCAATGTCCTCTTTGCCAATTTTCTTTTTCATTTTCTCTTTGACACTTGCACTCTCTAATACTGGCATCTTGTTCACACAAATTTTCAATAATGATGCATGTTGTTGCAAATTTACTTCATTTTGTTTACCTGTTTTAGGAGGAAACATGTTAGATTCCTGAAACATCTTATCACATGAATTAGAAACATCAATGAAATCAGATTTCAAACTTGATTCATATCCTTGAAAAGCTTTAGATTCTTCAAGACCTTCATGTTTGATCAATAACAATGAAAATTTTTTACTACCATTAACAATCCTCTTCATTTGTCCTACATGTACAAGAGATGCATTCAACTTCTTTCTATCTTCTCTAACAACGTACTCAATCCCATTCTTGAAAAAATTAATTTTTTTCTTATGGCGATTAAAAATAGCTCTCCTATCATATAGATATGAGCTTCCCAAAACAATACCACATATATTAATTTGAATTACATCAAGCTCTACCCCATCTAGAAAGTTTGCAATGATTGCAAATCTAAGTATGCATTTCTTTGTCACCTGTAATTTTGCATTCTCACATACCCAACCTAAAGGATATGGTTTAGGATGAGGATTCATTTCTAAATTCAACTTCTTGACAATGTATTATGAGAAAAGATTTTCTTGTGAACTGCTATAAAAAAATGTATCTATCTTGGTATGTTTTGAAATAAGTCTAATATGGAAAAGCTCTATTCTTGTTTTTTCATCTTGAGTTTCATTGAGACAATTTGTAGAACTAGTACTTGCAATTTCCTTACATTTCAAACCCATGGCTGTGATATTTGTTTCATCTACAAAATCTAAACCTAAAGCATATTATGTAGTTGCAGTTGTCTTCTCGTTTTCCTTGTTCTTAAACTTTTTGGGTCTCATTTCTGGATGAAGTTTCCAATAATGATCTTCATCATGGACCTCTTTGCAACAATGTTTACATGTAAGTTTTTATTTATCCATATTGATGGCAGAATTCTTCTTCCCCTTTCCTTTGAACTTACATTCTCCTTGTTCTTTAGACTCAAAGGAACGATCACTAGTTTCTTCAAAAAGAAAATCCCTCTTGCCTCTAAATGAGTTTCCTGAACACAAAATTCATATAGTTTTGTAGGGTTAAACACGAGAATCGTATGTCTCAAATAACTATGCAATCCTCCAATATATTTGAGAAAATTATCTTACGAGGAAAAATATATACCCAAAATCAAAGATCTTTTCCTAAATTCTTGAGTATAAGGTTGCACATTTTTCCCTTTAGCTTGCCTAAATTTGTGCCAATCCATAATAGCTTTTTGCATGTATGCTAATGGATAGAACTGCCTTCTTGTTGCAACAACAAAATCATTCTAAGAGGATAAAACCCTACCATGTTTCTTCATGTCCTCTTGAGTTTTAGTTTCCCACCAGATTAGTGTTGCACCTTGTAATCTAACAGAAGTAAGTAGAATCTTGGTTTCATCATCTTTGATTCTTTGTATCCTATAGTACACTTCAATCTGATGAATCCAATTGTCTAATATTTCTGCATTTACATCTCCATTGTACATAAGATATTCAAACTAAATGTCATGCTTAAGTAAAGAAATTCTACCATGACCTCTTGGGGAACTTGGAGGTGTTTTTGAAAGGGTAGTAGTTGTAGTAGAAGAAGATGAGGCTGAAGGTAAAGATGAGGATGATGATGACGAAGGTGAAGGTGATGGTTTGTCACCATTCCCTCTATTCCCTTTTGGAGGTTTGTCTCCTTTTCCTCCATGATATTTCAAGCTCTCTCCATACATTCTGGAATTCATCTCCTCATACAGAACCTTAACCATATCTAACATCTCAAGGAATGCTTTTTCTGAAAGTCTTCCCATCTTCAAACATCTCTTCAGGACCTTCTTCATGTGCCATGACTATTAAGGCCTGAGGTGTTTTTGTTTGGCTTGAAACAATTTGAGATCTTGGCTCCATAACTTCTCCTTCTCATATTTTTAGCTTCAACCTTGTAAGCATCAGAAAAACACTTGCAAACAAATCAAATCTTCACTATAAGTTATTGATTTGATACCAGAAATTATCTGACATGTGTAAATTTGAACATTTTTAATAATTTGCAAGTTAAATTTATATGTGTTTTGGGTAGAGGGTCAAATTACTAAACACATAAACAAGTAAATTTAAACCCAATTATACATCCAAAAGGAGACAAAACAACAATATCTAAAACACATAAGACAAGCATGACAAAGGAGATCACCCCTCTCTTGGGATACATCTCTTAGTCCAACTTCCAATGCAGGGCCTCTTTTACTAAAAATGCTCAAAAGTGTGTTAACATGCTTTACGCAATGCAAATAGAAGAATTAATTTCTCCAATGGATCCAACATTGTCAAAAACCCCTATTTTGGTTCTTTCTATGCATCATTTGGCTAAAAACTACGAAATTTATGATTGTTTCTTCCTTTTCCCAAATTCTGTAGCTAACCATCCTACAATTCGGCCTCAGCCTGACTCGAGCATCCCAAATATGGAACCTACGCACAAAACCCAGTATTATTCCCACTCAGTGGGAAAATTTTTAGGATCGTTAAGGGTGCCATTAAGCCCCAAGTCTTAAAAGTCCTAGTCACGTGGCGCCAATGTGACCGCATAAGGGGCCAAAATTTAGGGGTTCTATCTAGTCCCTATTTGCATGTGTGCCCTTGGTTCTATGTTGCCTCATGTGACCATGGTTTGGTCCCAAGGGGTTGGCGCCTCTAAAATCCATGTTGTTGGTCTCATTATTGGATCACACGACTGTGGGGCTGGCCCCTTCCATTTTTTCTCTCAATTATGCAATTAGCTCCATCTGTGAATAGAGTTGGGTTATGGGCATGGACGGTGAGGGATGAGATAGGCCCTAGCCCTTGAGCCCCCACCCATGGTCCTATGGTGTATGGGTGGCTAGGGGCTAGGGATTAGCACAACCCGTCTCCCATATGCGCCAACAATGAAATTCAAATATCATTTTTTGCACTATGTTTAATAAGAAACATCTTCGACATGTTGGCATGGGCATTGGTTAATTGGTACGAGCTCTCAATTTCGAATCTCGAGGGTGTTGTTTGGCCTCCAAACAAATTTTGGCCGCCATGAGGAGGTTGCGTGGCACTCTCTCATTGGACCACCTCAAAAAAACCATTAACCAGTTAAAACTAACCACACTTCAACCAATCACACTGTACCAAGTGTAGACCATTCATTGGCCAATGAAGAACCAAGTCAAATGCCTAGTCAATGTATAGACTGCTAACTAGGTGTACCTACAACTTGTTTTCCAAAATTTTTAATTGTTTACCAAATCGATCAGTACAAGATTCTGGGAGCATCTGATGTTAGATTTGAGTGAAACAAGTTATGTTGGATTTAGATCACCAAGATCTATCCAACCATATAGGATTCGAGCTCTATTGCACACTTTCAATTTTGAGCATTATTTTCATCCACCAAATTAGTTGAAAAGGTAATGAGAAGAATAAATGAAAGTGGGATAAGGAGAGAGGAAAAACTTTGGATACAAATAGAAAGGATAATGCAACACCATACATGAAGTTCAATGCAACTAACAAAGGACAAGGATTTTAGACAGAGGAGCATAACAAGGGTGATGGCAGGAAGCCTTTGGAGTGTTGGACATATGGCAAGGATCATCGCAGGAGAGATTTTCCACAACATCAAGATGCTAGAACTTAGATTTATAGTTCTCAGGAGGCACAAATAATTGGGAATGTTAGACAGAGTATTCCTTAAATTTATGCAACATTGGATCATACGCAGACTGATCATCAAACATTTATTATCGAGATGGAAGATAATCTTTATGATCAAGTTGTTTCTATTTTGATTGATACTGGATATAGCTATAGTTATACTAGTCTTGACCTAGTGGATAAGTGTGGTTTGAATAAATAAGTGCATGCAAATTCTTGGTTGGTATAGTTGGCTATAGGTACGAAGAGAGGAGTTCATCATTGGGTAAGATCTTGTGCATTTAAGATGAATTATATGTCTACATCAACGCATCTAAATGTGCTTCCGTTGGGATGATACAATATGTTGTTGGGTATGGTTTGGTTGTACATTCATATGAATAAGGTAAATTTCCATGATAAGGCTATTGAGTGCTTGGATCACGATGGAGAGAAGAGAATCTTGCCGGGTAAGAAGAAGCCTACATCAGTGAGGATGGCTAGAACTGTGGTGGAAGAGAGCAGTAGTAGGAAATTATGCCTATTGTTCTCAATTCGTATTTCTAACAATCAAGGTAATTATGTTGATGATGTAGAATTATTAAATAGGTACTCAATTTTGGATCACTTTTAGGATGTGTTTCCAACAAATATATCAGAGTTACCACCTCATAGAGAAGTGGAGTTTTTTATTGAGTTGATGCCAAGAGAAGCACCAACATCTAAGGAATCTTACAAAATCATCACTGTGGAGTTGGTGGAACTAAAGTTGCAGTTGAAGGAAATGTTTGATAAGGGATACATTAGGCCAACTGTGTCGGCTTGGGTGCATTGGTATTTTTTTTGAAGAAGAAGGACGCTACTCTAAAGTTGTGTGTTGATTACAGACAATTAAACATGGTGACAATTAAGAACAAGTACCCTTTTCCATGGATTGATGACTTGTTTGATCAGTTGAAGGGAGTAGTAGCGTTCTCGAAGATTGATATGAGATTAGGATATCATCTGGTACACATCAAAGAAGAGGACATCTACAAGAATTCTTTCCAAACTAGGTATGGGCATAATGAGTTTGTTGTGGCTCCTTTTGGTATGACTAATTCTCCAGCTACTTTCACGTGTTGGATGAATAATGTGTTGCATCCTTATCTAGACAATTTTGTGATAGTATTCATTGATGACATATTGATATATTATATGAATGAGGAAGAACATGCATAACATCTAGCAGAAGTGTTGAGATTTCTAAGAGTGCATTAGTTGTATTCCAAGTTGAGTACGTGCATTTTCTTTTAGACAAAAGTTCATTATTTGGGGCATGTGGTTTCCAAGGAAGGTATAGTAGTGGACCCGAAAAATATCAGAGCTATCATGAAGTGGTAAACTCTTAGTAATATGGATGAGGTCAGATAATTCATGGAATTATAAGGTCACTATAGGAGCTTCATCAGGAACTTCTCACGTGTTTCCTATCCTATTACATCATTGAAGAGAAAAGGAAAGAAATTTGAATGGATAGAGGAATGTGTAATAAGTTTTGAACAGTTGAAGCAGTTGCTTACAAATTCTCTAATTCTAAAGATTGCAGATCTAAATAAAGAGTTTGTGGTATGCACATATGCTTGCATGAGAGGGCTTGGTGGAGTTCTCATGTAGGAAGGATAGGTAGTATGCTACAAGTCAAGGAAATTTAATGAGGACAAGAAAAATTATGTGCCGCATGACCTTGAGTTGATTGAAATCATTCATGCATTGAAGATGTGGAGACACTATATTCTTGGAAGGAGGTTCATTTTGATGAGTGATGATAGTGGGTTGAGGTACTTGTTTGACCAACCTAATATGAATGCCATTAAATATAGGTGGTTAGCTATGTTTAGTGAGTTTGACTTCAAGATTAGGTACATTAAGGGTAAGGAGAACATGGTTGCAGATGTTGTTAGCAGAAGAGTGCAGGTAAATCACATAGAAACTATGAGATCATATGGGATAGAATTAAAGGAGCGGATCTTGTAGGTGGGACAATAGGATGACAGGTGCCAACAACTTAAACACAGTTTACCACAATAGGGTATAGGTGAACAGGATGTGTATTATCATCACATGACATATGTTTCGTTAGATTTAGAGATATGATCTATGTGTCGGACAACATTGAGCTCAAGAAGCTTATCTTGAGGGAATTTCATGCTAAGACGTATTTGCGTCACCCGAGATATCATAAGACATTGATAGTAGGGAAGAAGTTTAAACATTGGACAAAATTGAAGAAGGAAGTCACTACTTTTGTGGCTAGATATTTGGATTATCAACAAGTAAAAGAAGAGTGTAAGCATCCAGGTTGTTTACTAGAGTCGATTCCAATTCCAAAGTAGAAATGGGAGGAAATTTCCATGGACTTCATTACAGGTTTTACAAGGACATCTAGAAAACATGATTCTATTATGGTTGTGCTGGAGAGGTTGACTAATGTAGCTCACTTCATTTCAGTGAATTCTACGAATTTAGCTAGTAAGGTAGCATAATTATTCCTTAGAGAGATAGTGAGGTTACATGGTATTCCTAGAAAAATTGTGTCAGACGGAGATGCCAAGTTCACTTCAAGGTTTTGGAAAGAATTGTTTGCCGGTTTTGGGATAGAGTTGGCCTTTAGTACAACTTATCATCCACAGACAAATGGATAGACAAAGAGGTTCAACAAGATTCTTGAGTATGTGTTGAGAATGTATGTCATGCATCGAAAAAGGAATTCAAAAGATTATCTACCACTGGTTTATTTTTCTTATAAAAATGGGTATCAAGAGTTGTTAAATATGAGTCCATTTGCGACACTTTATGGGCAGGTTATAATACACCCGTCAACTAGAGTGATCCGGTGAATAGGGTGTTGATTGGACCAGACATGTTGGAAAAGAAGGAATAGGAAATGCAGGTTATCAAGAAGAATATAAAGGAACCACAAGATAGACATAAGAGTTATGTAGATCAACACAAGGTGTTGAAGTAGTTTCAGGTTGGGGAACATGTCTACTTGCATATTAAGCCCAAGAAGAGATCCTTGAGGATGGGGTGATGTGCCAAGCTAACACCTTTGTATTGTGGGAATTTCGATACCCTTAAGAGGATTGGACCAGTGGCTCACCGACTTGCACTACCTCCAACAGTGAGTGTTTCCCATGTGTCATTTCTTAAGATGTGAAATATCTTGATCATGTGATTGACTCGTCTATATTGCAAGTGCATCCAGAAGGTGAATTCCAGTAGGAACCTCAGTGCATTTTGCATTGAAATATGCTCATGCTCCGGAATTGAAAAATCGAGAAAGTTAAAGTGTAGTAGAAGAACTTTGGGCCCGATGAAGCGACATGGGACATGGATGATTAGATGTAGCCTATGTCTCCTTCTCTATTCACTGGTTGAGAAGATGTGCCTTGATATAAGTTTTGATGTTGTATTTTGGTTAGGTCCGTATGTGTATATGTATGTAAATATTGCATCAAGCCGTGTTACAAAGCTCCAATAAGTGGTATGGTGTTCATGATATGTTGGTTACGTTGTCAGTAGTATGTTATGATGTAAATGCTACATCGAGCTATTTTATAAATCTCCATGGGAAACATGTGTTTTGTTGGTTCATAAGTGTGATTGAACACTAAGGATGGTGTTCCGTAATGGGGAGGGGTTTATAACAACCCCTGGTTGATTTTCTAAGTAAATAAAAATAAGAAAAAGGTCATGGGACACATATTCCAAGTTGACTTTTGGGAAAACCATAGTGATGGGTATCACTGGTAATTTATTTATGGTTATGGAAATTGAAAAAGGCATTGGAAAAGAAAAAGTGGCAATAAATGAAATTTATTTATGAAATAAAGGAAAATGGGAGAAAAGGAAGGTGAAAGTTCACAAAATTGCATGAGGAGGATCTTGAAGGAAAACTAAAGGAAAATGAAGAAAATAGAGGCCTTAATGATAAAAAGGCTTATGAGGATCAGTTCACAACATGGTTTTTGTTAGTTTTAGCTTGGAGCTCTTATATTCTCTCATTGCCTCATAATATTTAACACCTAGAGAATTCTTATAGCATGCTTGGAGAACTCCAGTTTTCACTTGGATTGGAGAAGGAAGGAAAAGGAAAGTGGGAAAGGTCAAGGGAACATGTGGATCAACAACTATAGATGGATTGCTTTGCAGGTAACATATTGCATGTGTGATTTACTTGTTAATTTATAGATGCATGGTATATTCATGTGATTATCTACTTATGATATGTCATTGGAATGGAGGATTTTCGGGATTGATAGTGGTTTTAACGTTGATTTTCCATTCCCTGGATAACCTTGGTGTTGTGGTTTTTTCCACTTGATATTTTTCTGGTTGGTGCTCATAATTCCTTATGTTTGTGGGTTGGAACAAATGTCTTGGTAGTCCTGGAACAACTGGGGTTGAGTTACTAGTCCTAGAGCCTAGGTTGGACAAATGCTCTAGAGCCCTGGAAAACTTACAAGGTAGAGACCGATCTGGTTGGTGTTAGTTATGTCCGACCATGGGGTGGAATCAATGGTTGAGGGTTGAGGTGGTTTAGCCTCTGGAAGCCCTGTTTTGGGTTGTCTTGGTTTGTTCCATGAGATCCCACATTCATGCTTGGAACATGATGCGAGGGTGGTTGGATGAAAGAGAGATTTGGTTCAGCCCAATCAATGGCTGGGTGGTACATGGAATTCCGTGAATTGGTTGGTATCTTAATTTTTGAATAAGGGTTATTCTTCTATCATGATTCATGTATATTTATTGGAAATGTGTTGGTCATATTATGTCTAGGTTGCCATGGTTAATTAGTTGATAAATGTATGGACTAATAAGTTTTATTGCAACTATGTGGGGAGGGCATCTGGCCTTCTCGATGATTCTCAAATGAACCTCATATTTTTATGACAAATATGAATTCATGACTTGCAACTTACATGTTTTCGATGTGTTTGACAAAATATCTATTATGCCCTAGGTTGTCTCAGTCAAGTTCTTCCTTCAAGTTTGTATGTTTAGCCTTGTTTTCATGTTATTAATGATTTTGAGAAATTTTAGGAACTTATTGGCAGTGTTCTGGAGGTTGACTTGGAATTTAGGCTCAGATCTCAGGATCACACCCTATGAAGTAGACAATTTGGGTCACAACCACAGCTAATAAGGTCTGTGCATGCAGTGGGAGGCCTATAACCACTTGGAGGCCTTGTCATGCATGCATTTGGGGGTTAAAGTGTGTGAAAAGGTGCCCCAACTTAGGGTTTGATCATTTGGGGTGCTTCTTTGGCCCCCAAGTGTCATGTAGACTTGATGGATGAGGTGCTTTGTCAGTTTGTGGTCAATTTGTTTGGCCCCACGCCCTTAAGTGGATTTAGAAGGCCTTGTCGTGCATGTGATTGGGGGTTAAAGTGTTTGAAAATGTGCCCCAACTTTGGGTTTTGTCATTTGGGGTAGTTCTTTGGGCCGCAAGTGTCCTGTAGACTTGAAGGATGAGGTGCTTTATTAGTTTGTGGTCATTTTTTTCAGCCCCACTTCCTCAAGTGGATATAGGAGGCCGGCTCATGTTGTAGTAGCCCTCCATCTCATGTTTACCCTGATAGGCAGATGAAATTGGGTAAATGTGGTAGGGGTGGTTACAATCTATTGCATACATTGCAATGTAATTTTTTTAGTATCATACCTGACCTTCATCCAATAGCATCATACTTCTACTCTTTCTCATTCTTACAGAACCCAAGAGGTGCCAGTATTGCAACCTTTGTTCTGATACCACTTGTAACATCACTTGATATACCTTGTACAAAATACACAAGATTAATAATTCTTACAAGTTTTACCGGCATGTAAATTCCATGAATGACGTATCACATACCCTTTAACTAATAATAAAATGATATAATCACGATCACTAAGTGAAGTAACCATAGAAAGGGAATAGAAAATTGTGCAAAGAAATAATCATCAGTGCAAATTATTACCACAATGTAGTGTGCTCTGTCTTTGGATCTTTAAAATTGTTTATTTAATGAGGACTTATGTTGAATGATTTATTTTCCAATGTCATGCAAGGTAACAATATCATAAATATGACCAAATAGAAAATCACATAAGTGAACACCAATATTACCCTGTAAACCCTGAAGGGAAAAAATAACAAACTTTTATTTTATTGGATGTTTGGTGAGGACGTTTACATCTCACTCAATGGAAACAAGGGAGTCCACCCCTTTTCCATTGTTGAGATTTTACCAAAGAAACATAGCCTCTTATTTAGTCATAATTAATTAGAGGCCATTAAATTAGAGATGTTGTCATGTTTTTCAAACACATTACCCAACAATTTTTTAGCAGAATGTCTTGATGTCATGGTTGTTTACCACAGTTACCTTCTTTCCCTTCTTACAACACCATTGTGAAATAACCAATCTTAGTAAATAAAGTTTCCCTTTGCAACTTACACTTGGCAATTTTTCAGTTCTTCGTGAAAGTCATGATTCTTCATTGCAAACACTATTGCTAGAAAACACTCTTCCTATAATATCTAAAATATCCATTTGTGCAAGCCCAAAATATTATGGTACATGTTCGCATGAAAGCACTTTCTTGTGCATGCATACATAAAAGTAAAAGTCATCTCCAAAACTAATCTTTTACTTTTACATGCATCATCAAGTACATAACCGTAATTATTTAACAAGTATATCTTATAACTATTTGTAACACCCCTAGATAATTACTCTTGACCTTTTATTATTTAATCGTGATTATAAAAATTAAAAGTCTAAAGAGATTGGTTAATGTAAATATTTTGTATTTTTCTGATTAATGAAAAATAAATTATTGTTTTATTATTAACTTTCATGAAAATGTGTTAAGGGTTGTTTGGTGGAACTTAACTCCTAATTGTTAGGGAATAGTTGGAATTGGTTATGCTCCAAGAAAGGGAAAGAGACAAAAGAAGGACATGTTTTTCCTTTTGTGAGGCGATTGATGGAAGAAGGAAAGATAGACTAGGAAAAAAAATACGGATGGAGATAAATGCCATAATGTTGGTTGTGTGTAAGAAGACTGTGAGAGAGAAAGATAGTATTTCTTGAATATAATCAGTGGTAGCAAAATATTTATTGTAACCCAAGAGAAATAATCAGGACGTTGCTTAAAGGTAGAGGGATAATACCCTATAAATAATTCCTGGAATTGTTCCCTAAAAAACACGAGTCGAGCTAATGGGTAGCTAGTTGTAGAAGTCAACTTATGATTGGGAGGACTGTGAAATAAGTTATAACATTTCTAGGAAATACTAGATAAGTATTTGTTAGTTAAAGGTATTGTCTAAAAAAATTTTGGCTTAATAGAGAATAAAGTGGAGATAGGTGTTGAACTGGTCCTTGTGAAATTATTCAAAAAATTTATATATATAAAAAAATTGTGTTGTGTGTATGATGGACTCTGTGGATGAATGTTAGATGATCCAAAAATACAATTTTATCATAGGTTATAAAATTAGAATAAAATAATTATTAATTTAAGATATTAAATTAATAATTATTATTCTAGAATGTTTAATTATTTAATGGAGACTTTTAGAATTAGCATATTGTTATAACTAGATATGACTCTCCAAATGTGTCGTATCTTAGGCTCTATTTTAGGAGATTAGTTATCTAGTTGGTTTGAATAGCCTTTATAGTAAATGGACACTTGTTATTTAATAAGTGATCCATAATTAGAGGTAGTTAAGGCATGGAGCTTATAAATAGCTCATTGCAAGAGTGTTTTGTGTTGTTTGGGTGTAAACTCTTGCAAAATCAAATTATGTAATTATTTTTTTCTGATTAATAAAATTACGTGTCTGAGGACATTTCTGCCATTATTGTGGTATCAGAGCTCCAGTAATGCTGCAGTGGATATGAAGAGGAGATTCCAGCTCCACAAGTTTGTGGAAGACTCCCTTGAATTGATCAGCAAATGATTGGTATGAATTTGTCTAGTTTTATGTTCAAATGAAAAAAGAAAAAAAATTATTTTAATGATTTTAGATTTTTTTAAATCTGAAAATCAATGTAAAAATTTCTGCTACACAAGTATTTATTCCTCACTGGTTTCTTAAGTTTGTTGTTTGAACACAATCTGCCACGCGAGGAATTGTGAATTGTGGGGTATTGTTTTGTGTTTTTTCCATCATAAATCTTAATATTTTTATTGCTGGATCGAGCAAAGTTGAAACCTCCGTTGGCGTCACTGGATAGATTGTGTGGATAGCCCGTGTAATGATCTCAGGCAATCTCAAAATCAGAGTTTTCATCTAGCAGTTGGAACCATAGTACATTGGCATGATCACCTCCAAGTATTCTTGGGTCATAAAAATCTGCTGGCAACGCTGATTCAATAACTGTTGTGTCCCTTTGTGAATTCTAAAACTTTGCAGCTTTTTCTAGAACACTTCCCAATTCAGTGATGGTTGTTGGCGAACTTGTCTCGGCACTATGATCGGGCAAAAAAATTGTGTTGTTGGCATCCAACATTAAAAGGAGAAAACGTTTTCATGCACAGTCAAGCTCACAAATTGACAGGCGAAGCATTTTTTTTAGTCTATGGTCAAAATCATCAGATTGACAAAGGAATTTTAGCAGAATGTCCCTGGAACCCACGACGAATAGAATCTTTTGAAACTGGAAGTGAAATCTTTAGATGTTTTATCTGCTTTGACAAGGTAAAATTCAGCATTATTTGCAAAATTTTCCAGAACGTTTCAAATTATTCGGTACATAAAAGCAAAATCAACAAATTCCTGCAGTTTGTACATGAAATCACTGGAGATGTGGTCCATTACATTTTAACAAAAAGAATAAAAAAACCAGAAGTGTGATCGATGTTCATAGATCGGAAGCTGATCGGCGTTCTTCGGTGTTGTGGCCTTTTAGGCGTGCTGAATTTTTATCTTCATGCAATATGCGGTGTTTGGCTGAAGCAACGGATCTCTAAGTTGTTGTCTTGATTTTTTTTTACCTTCCCCTGTTCAAGCTTTATTTGCGCTTCTCAACGATAGTTTATTTGATGTATCAACATAAAATAGCCGATTTTGTCATGAGTGGTATGGTGTTAAACAAAAGAAAGTTTAAAGTTAAATTGTAAAGTGAAGAAGCGGAGCGATAAGGTTTTTTAATATTGTATTTTGGAGAGATATGGAGTTTTTTAATTTATTGTTTGAAGAGTAATAATGGGATTTGTAAATTTTTGGATTTTAATTGTAATATTTGTGGAGCAATAAGGTGATTGTAATTTTTTGGAGCAATAAGGAGTTTTATTTTTGTAATTTTTTGAAGGAGATAAGTGTAACTCAAAGTAATTTTACTTTGAGGGGGGGTAACTTTTTTTACCAGATTGTGCAAAAGCACCATTGTAAAAGTCAAATTTTGAAAGTTTCCTTGTAAAAATTTGAGATATTGACTAGAGCCAAGTGCAAAGCTCAGTCAATTTTCTCCTGGTTTGACGACTATTCGAGGGTCAAGGCCAAGCCCCGATAGATCATGTTTTTTACGTCGTGTGTTGCTATTGTGTTGCACATCTTGAGTTTTTTGGAGCTTGATTCGTGGTGTGAAGTCTTAACGCTACAATGTCTAAGTTGATTAATTTGTTTTCGGATTCCGACAAACTTGAAGGCACCAAATGTTATAAAACATGGCATCGTCTCATCGAAAGCACACTCATTTACAATGAATTATGGCAGGGAATATGTGATGGAGATGTTAAGCCGAATAAACCCACAGATGCAGCTGCACTAGCAAAATGGGAAATCAAGAATGCTAAAGCCTTAGCTCTTATTAAATCGTCTATGAATGATGAAATGTATGTCCATATAGAAAATGCTATAGATGCATGGTCTGCCTTGAAAAATTTTAAAGACCTCTTTGATACTCAGCCTGAATCAAAGAAAGTTGATCTACAATTAAAATTGTTGCAACAAAAATTAACTGAAGGCGGTGATATTCTTGAATATATCTCAAGACTTAAGAATATTAGGCAGGAAATTATTTATTTTGGTTTTCCCGCAATTGATGATAGCTTTATGGTCACAATTGTAATTGCTGGACTTCCTTCTTCCTACACACATTTTTTAGAGACTCTACAAGTAACTGGGAAATTAGAGAAACTAAAGTTTGATGAGCTTTGTGAAATGTTGAGTCAACATGATAAAACTTTTGGGAAGAAGAAGAAAGATGGTGAAGATGTTTTTCTCACAGAGGCCAGCAGTAGTAAATCATCAGCAGATAGTTCTTGAGGCAGGGGCAGATGGAATCAGAATCAAGCAGCACATAATCGAGGTCGAAGCCAAAGCAGAGGAAACAATTTTAACAGAGGAGGAAGAAATAATTTTCAAGGTAGAGGAAACAACAAAGGAAGAGGCAATTTTCAAGGACAAGGATATAATAATCAAGGTAGAGGACAATCTCAAAATAGAAGTCAAAGCAGAGGCAGAGGACAATCTTCTGGAAGAGGAAGAGACTTAAGTCAAATTGTGTGTCGCAGATGTAACAAAGTTGGCCATTATGCTGAAGATTGTCGAACTTCACTTAATAAAATTCCCAAGTTTCAGCAGCATTCAGCGCAATTTGCAAATGATCAAGATGATGATAACTCAGAATATGTTTTTACTTCCTCACCAGCATCACAACTTTCATCCCATCTTAGAAGTGACTATGAAGATGCCTGGATCTTGGATTCCGGGGCAACTCAGCACATGACTTGTCGACGTGATTTTTTCTGGAATTTTCAAGATTGCCAACTTAATTCCATTTTTCTTGCTGATGATACAAAACATACTCCTTATGGAAAAGGAGTAGTAAAAGTTTTTCTCCCTGGAATTGGAGAAAAAATGATTTCCAATGTATGGTATGTACCCAGTTTTAAGAAAAATTTGCTCTCTTTAGTCACGATTCGACAAGCAGGACATCAGGTGATTATGGAAGATGGTTTAGTGAAGATTAATTTAGTGAAACAGAACTTGAAAACAGTCATGACAGGTTATGAAGATGGAAAACTGTTACGGATGAAAGGGACAGTTATTCCAAGGCATTCTGATTTTGCGGGGACAGTGACTACAGGTATTTCACCTATAAGACTATGGCATGTAAGATATGGCCATTTGAATTTTGAGAGTCTTTCTCAATTGCAGAAACAAGGAATGGTTAAAGGACTTCCCACATTCAAAAGGGAAAATGCAAAATGTGAAGCTTGCATTTATGGCAAACAAAGTCGAGAACATTTTCCAACAAGTTCATGGCGTGCAAACAGGCGGCTACAAATAGTTCACAGTGATGTTTGTGGACCACTACAAACTTCCTTTGGTGGATGCAAATATTTCTTACTATTCATTGATGATTTCAGTAGAATGACTTGGGTTTACTTTTTGAAGAACAAGTCAGAAGCATTTGATAAATTTAAAATTTTTTGCCAACTTGTTGAAAATGAAGTCAAAGAAAAGATAGGTACTCTCAGGACAGATAATGGGGGAGAATTCACTTCAAACGAATTCAAAACTTATTGCAATGAAAATGGCATAAGACGACATCTTACAAATGTTTACACTCCACAGCAAAATGGAGTAGTCGAAAGAATGAATCGCACCTTGTTAGGAATGGCGAGAGCCATGTTAACTTTCAAGAGGTTAAGTCCAACATATTGGGCAGAAGCAATACATACAGCTGTCTACTTAAGAAACAGATCTTCAACTACTTCTTTAGACGGAATCACACCTTATGAAGCTTGGTTTGGTTTCAAACCTCGAGTTAAACATCTTAGAGTTTTTGGGTCAGTTTGTTATGCCTTAGTTCCGAAAGAAAAACGAACTAAGCTTGACTCAAGAAGTTTAAAATGCATAATGATTGGCTATTCTGATGAGAAGAAAGGGTATCGTCTTTTGACCAATGGAAAATTCATTGTGAGCAGGGATGTCATTTTTTATGAAACTAAGAGTAAAAGTGCTGAAGAAATTGAAAATCTTCTTCACAAGTTAGAAACTAAGGGAAGTAAAAGAAATGGAAAAATGCAAAGTCAATCAACTTCACCAAATTGGTATGAACTTGATTTTCCTTCCTCTGAAGATGAGTCATCCAGTCCATCTACATCAACAATATCATCTGGGTCTTCTAGCAGTTCATCCGCATCTCCAAGCAGCAGCAATTCTTCTGATAGTGATTCTCCACATTCTTCACCTGAAAGACGAACATCAGTTTATATTAATCCTCTTTACAATGATGGAGACTTTACAGAAGCGCAAACAAGTGAGCACCAACTTCCGAAATGGGCAGTTCAACTTTTGAAAGATGTAAAGCCTGATGAACAGAATAAAACAGGCACCAAAAGGACACTTCTGCCAACAGGGCACATAGAAGTGAAGGCAATTTTGCCTTGATAGCAAATGATTTTACTGAACCTTCCACATACAAAGAAGCAGTAAAACATAAAGAATGGCAACAGGCTATGGTTGAAGAATATCAAGCAGTAATTGATAACAACACTTGGAAACTTGTTGATTGTCCAACAAATGTTAAACCCATAGGATGCAAATGGGTTTACAGAATTAAGTATAATCAAAAGGGAGAACTTGAAAAGTATAAAGCACAACTTGTTGCAAAAGGTTTTGCGCAGCAGGAAGGCATTGATTATGAGGAAACTTTTGCTCCTACAGCTAAATGGAACACCATCCGATTAACACTTGCATTGGCCGCTCAGAAAGGATGGAAAGTTCATCAAATGGATGTGAAAAGTGCTTTTCTCAATGGAGATTTACAGGAGGAAGTGTATATGACCCAACCGCCAGGTTTTGAAATTAAAGGACAAGAACATAAAGTCTGCAAATTGATTAAGGCTTTATATGGATTAAAACAAGCTCCCTGAGGTTGGTATGCAAAGATGGATGACTACCTTAAGAAAGTTGGTTTTCAACGAAGTGAATCTAATGATACTTTGTATGTGCGACAACAGGGAAAATATCTGGTAATTCTTGTTATGTATGTAGATGATTTGATCATTATTGGCAACCATGATGATCATATTGCACAGGTGAAAAAGGAGTTACAAGCAGGTTTTAAGATGACAGATTTGGGATTACTTCACTACTATCTTGGAGTTGAAGTCTTCCAACATCCACATCATATTTTAATTTCTCAGAGTAAGTATACAGCAGAGGTTATTCAGCGATTTGGCATGCAGGATTGCAAGCCCGTTCTTACCCCCATGGAGCAAAACTTGAAACTTTAAAAAATTTAAGGGGGGGAAAGGTGGACAGTACAACTTACAGACAATTGATTGGCAACTTGATTTATTTGAAAAATACTCGTCGTGATCTATCTTATGCAGTCAGTATTCTTTCACGTTTTATGCAGGAACCACGAGACAGCCACTGGAATGCAGCCAAAAGAGTTCTTCGATATATCCAAGGAACAAAATATTTTGGTCTTCTTTACACAAAGACTAAAAATTTTGTACTTGGTGGATATTCTTATGCCGACTTTGTTGGGAGTATTGATGATCGAGCATCAACATTAGGTTATTTAATGAATATGGGGTCAACAGCAGTATCTTGGATTTGTAAGAAACAAGCTACAGTGGCCACTTCTTCAGCAGAAGCAGAGTACATTTCAGCATGGGAAGCAGCATGTGAAATTGTTTGGTTGCACTGAATTTTGCAGGACTTGGGCATTTCTCAGGCAGAAGCTACATCATTATTCATTGACAGCCAGTCAGCCATCAAACTTGCCAAGAACCCAGTTTTTCATTCAAAGACAAAGCATGTGGACACCAAGTATCATCACATCAGGTCTCTCATTGCCAAAGATGTCCTCAAACCAGTTTATTGTCCTTTCGAAGATCAGATCTCCGACATTTTCACGAAACCGCTTGGCAGAATAAAATTTACTAAGTTTAGCGATGAACTTGGTATCTGTTGTAATGTATCTTTGGATCATAGGGGGGAATGTTAGATGATCCAAAAATACAATTTTATCATAGGTTATACAATTAGAATAAAATAATTATTAATTTAAGATATTAAATTAATAATTATTATTCTAGAATGTTTAATTATTTAATGGAGACTTTTAGAATTAGCATATTGTTGTAACTAGATATGACTCTCCAAATTTGTCGTATCTTAGGCTCTATTTGAGGAGATTAGTTAGCTAGTTGGTTTGAATAGCATTTATTGTAAATGGACACTTGTTATTTAATAAGTGATCCATAATTAGAGGTAGTTAGGACATGGAGCTTATAAATAGCTCATTGCAAGAGTGTTTGTGTTGTTCGGGTGTAAACTCTTGCAAAATCAAATTATGTAATTATTTTTTTCTGATTAATAAAATTACGTGTCTGAGGACACTTCTGCCATTATTGAATATTATTTTTAATGCTAACCTACAACAGGTTCAGTGGTAAGCACACTTTTTGAGCCTGTTGAGGCATATTAATTACCTATCATTTAATTGTCAAACCAGGGATTTCGTAAAACTTGCAAAGCGTGCATGCACGGTATATACTAGAAATTAGCTTTCAATTTAGATCAATCTAACTATGAAACCAAATAACGACCAACCGAATTCACCTATTCTAATTCAACAATCAATTCAAAAGAAATTATAGTACAATTATAGTTCAGTGCACGGAATTGAAATCGTAATCTATCACACTTGTAGGAATTGAAATCTTAATCTACCACACTTACAGGAATTGAAATCTTAATCTACCACACTTACAAGAATGAAATCTGAATCTACCACACTTGCAGGAATTGAAATTGCATGAAATGGAATCTTCTCTAAGGGATAATGTGTGAATTATCAAATCAGGGTCCTATGAAATGAATAATCAAAACCACATGACATGAAATGAAAGAAAAAAAATCATTGTTAACCTATCACGTAGGAAAAGATATGAAAGAAAATAAAAACAATCACTCTTAACCTCTCACACAGGAAAAGATATGAAAGCAATAAATCTTAATCAATGAAAGAAATAAATCTTAATCTATGAAAAACAATAAATCTCACACATTGTAGGTGGCCAATCGAAAAGTATGAGAGATGGCAAGTTTTGAGGCTCCCAATGCAAGCATTACCAGAAAGAGGTGAACATCACTCATGAGCATGGTGCTAAATCTAAATTCCATTCATGATTAATCTTAACTTGGACACCTGAGTATCTCCAACTTTTCACATGCCTTTGAAAGGAGAAGGCTCTCCTATTTATACAAGAGCATAAGAAGCTACTTCATTAATGGAGGTCCATTATTTTCTCCCTATATCCCTAGAAAATCTCATAGAGTTACAACTCAAATTGGTAATGATGAGACACATATCCTCCTTGACCTTTATCCAAATTTTCTTCCAATTCTTGAAGGGAATTCACATTTGTGCATTAGAGGCAACATAAGGGTTAGAAGCTTCCAAATGACCTACACATGTCATGAAACTCAATCCACTTTTAAGTATTAGTAAGTATATGTCATTTTTCTAAGTTTTAACCATAAATTAACTTAAAATACTAGAAATCATTGGTTTTTGGAAAACACAAATGGAACCCATATAATTATGAAAATGGAGGCTAATGAAATATTATATGGTCATGGAGTTGTGACATGTGATGATCTGATATTCAACCTATGAGTGACATCAGTTAAAGATTTATTGTTTAAAGGTATTACAGACTCATGTGTTGGTGTGTGTGTTCTGTGTTATTGAAGCAACGGATCGATCAGATTGCCAATACACAGACAATAAAATGGAAAGACAACAAAGAAATGCAGTAAGAAAACACAAAGACACAAACAATTTTTAATAAGGAGTTCACCCTATTTTCCTTGGGCTACGTCTCCGGTCCAGCTTTCAGTGGTGGCCTTGTTTTATTGTGCCTTTAAGCAGAGAATTACAATGCAGGGACTCAATGTGAGTTCTCCTGAAGTAGGTATGCTTGGCAGGGTGGTTCTTGGATTCCCCAAGCCACTGGAGTACACAGACTCTTCTTCTTCCTACCAACTTTGTGACCTTCTGGTCCACAGTGGTAAGAGCCCAATGCGGTGCTTAGCCCAGGTAGATCCTCTATGGGATGGCTCGAATTCCCCAACCCTCTAGTGCTCGATGTTATCTCTGGTCAGCTTGGCCCTCTATCCCTTCCTGCTTTTCTCTTGCTTTACTGCCTTCTTCTCTGTGTATTTCATCCTCCTCTCAGGATTTTGGTCTTTCCTCATCTCTCAGACTTCACTGTCTATTCTGTTTCGTTGTTCATGGTTTTTAGCCATTCGAACTCATACCGGTTCGGTTCCTCTTCTGCCACTGTCGATTCACCTTCTGCAGCTGCGCTTGGAGTTCCCTGTTCGGCGTCAGCATGAACGCTCAGGGAGTGGCCACGTGTCCTCCTCTAAACGGTGCCAGCCTACTTCGTTGGTTCATTTCTTTAGTTACGTCATGGATGCATTCTTCCTCCACTGTGGCAGTCAAACGGATTCCAAATCTTCACAAATCGCGGCATAATCCTTCATCGATTCCGCTTCCTCCATCAGGTTTGATCTCAGTCGTCCGATCTGGGGGCCTCCAGATCCGACGCCATACGCACGTCCCACGCGGTTGACTTGCTCGACCGATAACGCGCGATCAACGACAGTTTTCTCTCACCTTCACTCGCCACGCGTCGATCATTGAGTGGGATCACTCCACCCTCGTCCAAAACCGTTTACCGTTTGAGGGCACCCCGATCAATACCGCCGGTTTCTAGAGTATGGGTCCCGCCTTGTACGTTTAGCGCTTTTGCCTTTTCGCCCGCGGTTCTCCGGTTCCCAACGTGACCAAGTGCTCAGGCTTCCCCCATTATGGCCCTGTTTGCCCAGCGATGCGCGATTCGCGCATCCAAATCCATCTCTATTTCCTAATCCGGGCCTCCTAGGAGCTTATTCGACCTGCCGCGTAGTCTCCATGGGCCTTAGTCAGCGCGCTTTGGCAGAGGTCCTCGTCGTTCCACGCTGGCTGCCATTGTCACTAGTTTAGGGGTGTTTTTTATCACAGTTCTAAATTCTTTGAGATTTGTCCCAACCTAACACAGTAATGGTTCTTTGACGGTTCTTGATGGATCCGATTCGGATCACGACCTTCCCACTGAAAAAGCTTTTGGACCACCAAAAGTTGGTTTCCTTTCAAGCATCGACTAAGTGAGGATACTGCTATCTCACTTGTCCAATCTCAATCCACTTTGCACTACTTGGCTTCGAACCTTTGAGTCCAATTCTGAGGTACTCACCATTGCCCCTATGCGTTGTCCTTACCTTCCTGTCCAACATTGTGTCTTCCCACAATTCATTAAGATATTCAGGTTGCAGGTCGTTAATAGAAGGCAATTGACTTTGCTCTTCAGGGTCCTCAATCATTGAAGGTTCAAACAATCTCAAGCAATCTGCATTTTGACTGAGTAGATGTGCATGTAAGCTGGTAGATCAAGGCGAAAAGCATTTTCACCAATCCTTTCAAGTATCTTGAAGGGTCCATACCTGATAGGATTTAGCCTTTTACCTTCACCTTGCATCCTATCCTTGCTGATATACAACCAGACCTGGTCTCCAACTTGAAAACTATCCTCCCTCCGATGCTTATCATGCCTAGCCTTATACTTGGCCTGGCTCTTTTCCAGCTATTCCTATACTGCCTGGTGGATCTCCTAGATCTGCTCAATGAACCTAGTTGCCTTGTCCACATCACTGTGTCCATCAACCATGGTATCTTTACCAAAGACAAAATCCAAAGGTGACCTTGGTGTGAAACCAAAATAGGTCTCAAAAGGAGATCTCTGTGTAGAAGAGTGTTTGGCCCTGTTGTAAGCATGTTGCACATAACACAAATGTTCATCCCAAAGCTTAGGATGTTTGTTGCAATATCCTCAGAGTAACTAGATCACTATCTTGTTAACTACTTCTGTCTAGCCATTGGTTTGTGGATGAAAGGTTGTGCTTTTCTTCAGTTTGGTGTCCATCAGTTCCCACAGACTCGACCAAAACTTCCCCACAAATCAGGTGTCTCGATCAGATACAATGGAAGTGGGTAATCCAAAATGAACCCATACATGTTCAAAGAATAACTTTGCAGTCTGTTCAGCTGTAATATGTTTATTACAAGGTATCAAAATACACATTTTGCTGAACCGATCCACAACCACATATAGATAATCATGACCTTTCCTAGATTTAGGCAGTCCTCCAACAAAATCCATGGAAACACTTTCCCAAGGGTGAGAAGGAACTGGTAAAGGAGTGTACAAGCCTAGTTTTCTATTGCTGGGCTTGCTTTTTGCACACATAGTACACCCTCTTACATATCTAGAAACTGTCTCATTCATTTTCGGCCAATAACAGAACCTTTGTAGCTGTGCAACTGTTTTACTTACCCCAAAATGACCTGATATCAGAGAAGTGTGTGCCTCCCTAATTATCTTTATTCTCTCTGTTTGTGGAATGCAGAGTTTCCCACAATGGTATAAGAGTCGGTCCTTTATGTGATAGTCCAATTCTTCTACTCTTTTGCCTTGACTCAAAGTTGCATATACATCTTTAAAATCCATATCCTGAGCATATTGTTCTATATAGCTTTCATGTAGTACAGAGTTATGCTTAAGTATGGTGGATGCATTTAAAATAGGTTTAGATAACATGTTTGCAACCTTGTTATGTATGCCCTTTTTATATCTGATGACTAAATGAAACTATTGTAGACAACCCATCCATCTGTAATGTCTTCATTGTTGCAGCTTAGTTTGGGAGTGTAGATATTGAAGCGGTTGATGATCAGTATGTATTACTGTCTCTTTGCCCATTAAATAATGTTTCCACTTTTTCACACTCTAAAACAATGCATACAATTCTTTACCATATGTAGGATAGTTTACTACTGCAGAATTAAAAGTCTCAAAATGATAACATATGGGTTTACCGTGCTGTGTCAACACTGCTCCCATGGCATAGTCACTGGCATCAGTTTGGATTTCAAACGGTCTTTGCAAATTTGGCAGTGCTAGTACATGTTTTGTACTTATTTTGTCTTTCAAGGTGTCGAAGGCTTTCTGATGTTTGCCTCCCCACTGAAACACCTTGTTCAATCCTGTTAAAGCATGCAAGGGAGCTGCAATTGAGGAAACATTAGAAATGAACTTCCTCCAATATTGTGCTGCTCCTAAGAAGCTTCTCACTTCTATAGCAAACTTGGGTTTAGGCCAGTTTACAATGACTGTCACTTTAGAGGGATCTATTTTTAGTTCACCACCCCCTACTATATGACCCAAGCAGTTTAGAGATGTTTTGCCAAATTCACATTTTGAGAGTTTAACATAAAGTTTTTCTCTTTTCAAAACATCTAATGTCTGCTTAACATGCTTTAAATGTTCTTCCCACGTTTTACTAAAAATCAGAATGTCATCCAGGTACACAATAACAAAATCATCAAGAAAAGGTCTGACTACATCATTCATTAATCTCATGAAAGTAGCAGGAGAATTGTTCAAGCCAAAAGGCATAACTAGCCACTCATACAATCGCTGCTTTGTTTTGAAAGCAGTCTTCCATGCATCTTGCTCTGCAACTTTGACCTGATGGTATCCATTGTGCAAATCCAGCTTGGTGAAATAAACAACTTCTTTTAATTGATCTAAGAGATCATCTATGCGAGGAAGGGGATAACGATTCTTGATTGTTATCTTATTCAGTGCTCGGTAATCAATGCACATTCACCACGAGCCATCTTTCTTTCTCACAAAAACGATTGGTGACCCACATGGTGATGTGCTAGGCCTAATGAAGCCCTTCTCGAGCAACTCCTGCACCTGCTGCTTGATTTTAGCATTCTCTAAAGCAGACAACCTGTACATCCCAATGTTAGGTTCTGCAACATCTTGCTGCAAAATAATATCATGTACTATTCCCTTTTTGGGTGGCAGACCTTTAGGTTCTTGAAACAAGACATCATACTCTGAAACAACCTTTTCTATATCAGCTTGTTGTTCAGCATTACAGCCTTCAAATACATTGGTTTTATCTGGTTTCTTTTCCTTTACAACCATCAGTAAGAATTGTTTGCATGAATTAATCATTCTTGTCATCTGCCCTGAGTTTATGAGAGTATAGTTATTCTTGAGCTTATGAGCTCTTACAAATTATTCGATTCCATCTTTAACAAGCAGATACTTGTTTTCAGCTCTATAGAAAATAGCCTTTCTATCATACAAGTAAGGACTTCCTAAAACAATTCCACATATATCCAAAGGAATTATGTCTAACTCAACCTCATCTACAAATGTTGACCCAAACGAAAACTTGAGTTTGCATTGTCTAGTCACTTGTAGTTGTGCTTTATCATTCAACCATCCTAATGGGTATGGTTTCTTGTGAGGTGTAGTTGCTAATCCCAATTTCTTTACAATTGCTTCAGAAATCAAATTTACTTGGGAGCCACTATCAAACAAAGTATCAATTTTTTGATGTTTGGAAATAACTCGAATATGGAAAAGCTCATGTCTTTTTCTCTCATGTTCTTCATCAATAATAGTTTGAGTAGAAATACTAGTAGATGCTTCAGAATTCTTACCTTTTATACCTGTGGCTACCATAGTTGTTTCATCTCCCGATTCTGACCCCAAATCTTTCTGAATAGCTACAACTGTCTTCTTCTTCTTGCCCTTGGACTTCTTAGGTCTCAGCTCTGGATGCAGAATCCAATAGTGCTCATCATCATGCCCCTCCTTTTTACAATGAGTGCATGAGGCTTTGCCTTTTTGTGCAGTGTTAGCCTTCCTTGCTTTCCACTTCTATTTTCTTTTCTCCTTGCTCTTGCTTACAGTGGGTTGGGATGGTCCCCCAACCTCTGTATTTCCATTCTTTCCTCTAGCTACTAGATGAGTAGCTTGTACAGATACCTAATCTATACTAGTGGGATTAAACATGAGGATGGTATGCCTCATGTAGCTGTGTAGACCACCAATGTACTTCAAAAGAGTCTCTGGTGAGTCTAATGAGATACCCAACATCAATGCTCTCTTTCTAAATTCTTGAGTATACCCTTGCACACTTTGCCCTTTCAACTGTCGAAGATTTTTCCAATTCATCATGGCTTGTTGCATGTAGGCAAACGGATAGAACTGCTTCTTGATTGCAGAAACAAATTCACTCCAGACAGAGATGGTCTTGCCATGTTTCTTCATATCAGCTTGGGTTCTGCCTTCCCACCAAACCAAGGCAGTGCCTCCTAGGCGTAGGCTTGCCAGCTGAATTTTACTCTTGTCTGAGTTGATGTTTTGCACTCTGCAATACACATCAATTTGTCTAATCCAATTGTCCAACTTCTCAGCATTTAGCTCTCCATCATATATAGGCAAATCAAATTTAACATCTAGCTTAATCAAAGATGCTTTCTTATTATGCACAGGGCTATTAGGAGGTGTGAGAAAGCTTTCCTCTTTCCCTTTTCCTTTGGAGTGGTCATGAGACTCATCTTCTTCTTTATCTTGTTTAGAACCTGATGAATCCTCATCCTTGTGCTTTCTAAAGTCCCTATACATTTCTTCTACCATAGACTTTATAGCTAGGAAACTCTCTATGAATTGAGGGTCTGGCCCCATAGAACCTTCCTCTGACATTGTCTTCCGAGGATAGACTCTCCCAATCTCAGGATTAGTTTCCACCAACTCTCCTTCTCCTAATTTGAGCTTTGATCTAGTGAGCATTCAACAGCTAAACCAACACAAGCTTGTCTAACCTTACAGCCTAGAGCTCTAATACCACTTGATTTGATATTCACCCTATGAGTGACATCAGTTAAAGATTTATTGTTTAAAGGTATTACAGACTCATGTGCTGGTGTGTGTGTTCTGTGTTATTGAAGCAACGGATCGATCAGATTGCCAATACACAGACAATAAAATGGAAAGACAACAAAGAAATGCAGTAAGCAAACACAAAGACACAACAAATTTTTAATAAGGAGTTCACCCTATTTTCCTTGGGCTACGTCTCCGGTCCAGCTTTCAGTGGTGGCCTTGTTTTATTATGCCTTTAAGCAGAGAATTACAATGCAGGGACTCAATGTGAGTTCTCCTAAAGCAGGTATGCTTGGTAGGGTGGTTCTTGGATTTCCCAAGCCACTGGAGTACACATACTCTTCTTCTTCCTACCAGCTTTGTGACCTTCTGGTCTACAGTGGCAAGAGCCCAATGTGGTGCTCAGCCCGGGCAGATCCTCTATGGGATGGCTCAAATTCCCCAAGCCTCTGGTGCTCGATGCTGCCGCTGGTCAGCTTGGCCCTCTATCCCTTCCTGCTTTTCTCTTGCTTTACTGCCTTCTTCTCTATATATTTCGTCCTCCTCTCAGGATTCTGGTCTTTCCTCATCTTTCGGACTTCACTATCTATTATGTTTTGCTATTCATGGTTTTTAGCCATTCGAACTCATACTGGTTCGATTCCTCTTCTGCAACTATCAATTCACCTTCTGGAGCTATGCTTGGATTTCCCTGGTTGGCATCAGCATGAACGCTCAGGGAGTGGCCACGTGTTCTCCTCTAAACGGCGCCAACCTGCTTCGTCGGTTCATTTCTTTAGTTACGTCATGGATGCATTCTTCCTCCACTGTGGCAGTCAAATGGATTCCAAATCTTCACAAATAGTGGCATAATCCTTCGTCGATTTCACTTCCTCCATCGGTTTTGATCTTAGCCATCCGATCTGGGGGCCTCCAAATCCGATGCCTTACGCACGTCCCGCGCGGTTGACTTGCTCGACTGATAACTCGCGATCAACGGTGGTTTTCTCTCACCTTCGCTCACCACGCATCAATCTTTGAGTGGGATCGCTCCGCCCTCATCCAAAACCATTTACCATTTGAGGGTGCCCTGATCAATACCACCGGTTTTCAGAACGCGGGTCTCGCCTTGTATGTTTAGTGCTTTTGCCTTTTCGCCCGCAGTTCTTCAGTTCCTGACGTGACCAAGTGCTCGGGCTTCCCCCATTATGGCCTTGTTTGCTAGGTGCTAATCGCGCATCAAAATACACCTTTGTTTCTCGATCTGGGCCTCCCAGGAGCTGATTCGACCTCCCGCACAGTCTCCATGGGCTTCGGTCAGCGCGCTTTGACTGAGGTCCTCATCGTTCCACACTGGATACCATTGCCACTAGTTCAGGGGTGTTTTTGATCACGGTTCTGAATTCTTTGAGATTTGTCCCCACCTGACACAGTCATGGTTCTTTGACGGTTCTTGATGGATCCAATTCGGATCATGTGAGTGAAATGGTAGAGATAAAGTTGAAAGTGGATGATATTTTGAATACATTTTGGAGGCTCTACATAGGCTGCTAAGGAAGGAAAGGTAAGGTACATTATAGAGACCTTGGAAACAAATAATTACATGTAAAAAAATTTTGTTAAACAAAAAGGGAAGGGAGTTCTATTAATTCCACTAGTTCAGATTCTCGTTTTTAGTGAGTGAGATGAAGAAACTATGAACAATAATATAGATATATGTATATATATATATATATATATATATATATATATATATATATATATATATATATATATATATATATATATATATATATATATATATATATATACACACGCACACACACACATATGTTTATGTGTGTGTGTAATAAAGAATACATGCATAACTGGATGTAAGCCTATCTATGTGTATGGCCAGGCTGAAAAGACACCATCATCATACTAAAATCAAATTTTTTTTTTTAAACAATGGTTTTTCTTGAATATAATTAAATTATATAAAAGACATTCGAAAGCCATGTTACAAGTCTTAACTCGAACATAAACCTTGTATGGCTAAATGGTCGTAGTTATAAAAAATATAATACATCAATATTTCTGAAGCTAAGTTTAAAGGTTTCATAAGCATGTATGTATGTGAGGGTATAAACCCTGGGTCATATAGCTCCAAGAGTGGGTCTTCGCGTCACAGTCAAGCACCCTAGAGAAAACTAAGATAAAATTAAATAAGAAAATGGATGGAATCAGTCAAGAAGTAATTTTCAAGCAATGATGTTAACCATTATCATAACAGTTGTGTTTCCAAAGATGGGTCTAACATGAAAATCCTCCAAAAAAAAAAGGAGTTTATTAAAAAAATTGACGTAGCTATTTGAGGGGAAAAAATGCTTTTGATTCAAATTACATTGGTATTGTAAGAAAAAAATTACTAGTATGTGAAGAATCTAGGGTCACCCCATCGTCCTTGTGACCACAATAAAGACACAACATTAACGGTAAAACCTCAAATTACTAGAAATTTGGTGGCGAGATGGAAACAATATAGGGTAAAAAGGGAAAGAGAATACACTAACTGATATGTGAATGCAGTAAGACCGTGATTGCTTCCACTAATTGCATAAGAGTTTTCCTCGTGGTCTATCTTTTTTAGTCCCGAAAACCGTTAGTTAATGGATGCCTGAAATCATAACTTGAATAAAATTAAACTCATATTTTTCATGAGTAATGAAGGCATCGACTAAAAAATAATTACCATCATAACCAGTGGTTGTGAGTCCCCTCATGAGAGAAAAGAAAGAAATAAAAATTTAAATTGAGGTGAGAAAGATAAGCACCAAGCATTGTCATAGCGTTGTCACAATGGAAACAAAGGAGCCAAATTAGTGCAGTAATCCACTGAGCACCATCATCCATGAAAATACTACATATACAAGTGTTACTGATGGGGTAGGGTTGTAGATCTTGTGCTAGGAGAGAGAGAGAGGAAACAAGACCAGTGCGACACCATGGTTGAGGGTTGGTACACCATAACTAAGCCTAAAATAACACTACTATTGATACAAACCCTAGTGCATGTGGATGGTTGATTCCATGATACCTCACGAGCACAAAAATCCATGATATGACTTATAACGTTTACCCATGCACGAAACCACACTGCCACACAACTATCACCTTCTAGGATTTTTGAAATATTACTCATGATAAACCATAAGTTGCAATGTAAACCCCGAATATGATATATCATAATAACCCTTTCCATGACAAGCATGGTGCATAAGTTATTGTAAAGTTTTTATATGAAGGGTTAGAAATAACAATTAGTGCTCACTATGATTCGAGAGCTATAGGACTATTACTATGGTAATAGAACTATAGTATTCAAAGATGACCTTGAGGTCCTCATAACTTCTCAACAAAATCTGTTATGAAAAGTGTGACTCCATAAGGGAAATTCCAGTGGAGTACTTGTAATTTGGAGTAATAATATACATTATTAGTCCCTGCCTTCATCAGGACTATAGCGATCGATAGATCGTTGACCCCTCATTAATTCATTCATTGACCATGTTTTTTTTTGAGTTATGATCGTTTAACCAATGTTTTAGAATGACAATTTCCGTCTATCAAAATTTTAACGAAGGTTTTTGGCTGGGGAAGAAAGGACCTCTTATTGCAAGCTTCGCTTATACCAATGTAGAAATGTGGTGACCAGTTATATTTTATCCAAAGTCTAGAAAATTGTGGTGACAAACATGAAACTTAGGCGCTGGGAACATCTATGTTGGCATTTTATGCAAAGTTTATTATATAGCTGCCACCTCTCACCTCTGAGGCAGCTGCCTACCACCGTCTGCCACCTCTCAGGTAGCTGGCTACCACCGCCTCTCAACTTCTTGCCACCAAACACAATATGAAATTAGTATTTACCATCTGCAGAGGAAGGTTTCTGGTGAGACTATTGTTGGATAGGCTTACCTTTGTCAAATTACTGTATTTTCAAAAACTGCCAGATTGTTCCAGATGTTTCAGTTTCGAGCTAGTTTCAGGAGCAAAGAGTTTCAGTTTCAGGTGTCAAGGGCGGAGATTGAGTTTCAGCCAAGGAGGGTGGAGGTAATTTCTGCTTGTTTACCTATTCTGATGCTTTGACCTCTGCCTTGTATGCTTATTGCGGCACTCGCATATAAGCTACTAGCAAGCGAGGTGGTTCTTGCTGGCGGGCTTACTTGCTGCATGCTATGTTATTTTCAGCACTTTTGCAAATTTTCCATTTGACAATGGCAGTCAGCTAATACATGGATGTTAAATAATTGATTGAATGGTCATTCATGCCCAGCTAACATTCCTAAAAATATTAGATACCTTGCCTGTTGATAGATGACTATTGTGAAAGTTGTCGTGGCAGAACTTTAAACAATGGACAACCTTTCAAGAGGGTATCAGCATGTCCTGGCATGTATCGCGTTGCTCGTAATAGTTTCTCAGGGAGCTCGTCATTGTCAATTTCAGCAAGCTTACCTGCAATATCACATACACAAAATAAACATGAAGCATATTCATTTAAATCCTTTTTCAAAGTCTCTGTGAGTACAGATTATTGAATATTGCAAAAACGTTTATTGTCCTACCAAAAACCTGCTTCATTTTCCAAACAACCACTCCATCTCTACATAAATTTCCTACATAGTTCCTACCACAAATGGACAAGGAAGGAATTATGATGCTTACTTACGTTGATATGCAATTCGAGTAGTAGACAATGCAAATGATGCTGCAATATGAGAAGTTTCTTAGCTGGTTCTTGTTATTTCAATACTGCTGGGTGGTCTCTCGGGCTTCTGGACCTCATCTCGTTGGGTTTATATATATTAGAATGTGATGTACCTATGATATAATTTTCTCTTCCATAAACATACAGCTCCATAAAAATAGAATTGTAACAAAGACATTATCAAACATAGATTTGTAACAAAGACATTACCTGTGTTTTCTTTCTTTTTAAATTTGGAGCTGCACTTAATGTCATGTCTGAAAGAAAAATTCATTCTGACAGAGACATTACCTACATTAGAATTGTGACAGCAGACATTGCTGGTAATTTCTTTTCATTTTGAATTTGGAGCTATGCTTACTATCATGTCTCACAGGAGTTGCTCTTGCCGTCATGTGTAATAGGGTTGGAGATGCGCTAGATGTCATGTCGTCTCGCATTACTTGCGAGAAATGGTAGAGGTTTCAGGTATGTTGCTCACACCCACCCATCTGAACCAAAGAAGCAAAAGCATCAATCTGAAAGAATCGACAAGACTAAAAGGAGAGGGATAAAAACCTACCTGACATCAATATGGAAACCGATATTTTTTTCTAGTTGTTTTTGGGTATCATGTTTCATAGGTTCTGTTATTGCAAAGAATGTTAAGAATGTTATGCCCAAGAAGAAGTCCTTGTGATTTTGAATTTTTATTAATTATCCCCTTTTTATGATTTTAAATTTCTGTTAGTTAGACGGAGGTTTGATACAAGCATATGTAAATTCTAGAGTCCATAGTCTAGTATGGCATAGACTGATTCTAGTATGACATAGACTATCTGCTATGGAAGACCCGCCTAGTGAGCCCTACTGGTCATTGCTATTGAAAATATTCAAATGCACATTATGAACATTTTTCTAACTGTCCACTGGGTGCACTTATATCAACCCCTCCCTTGTAAATGATAAAATTAAAAAGTTGATAGAATTAAAAACCCATTACTGTAAATTGTGCATGCCTTGAGATAAGTTATCTGTTAGGCATTGTAGTGTTATTGTTTCAGCGATCAAATCCCAAATCCCAAATCCCAAATCACAATTTTGAGTGTTTTCTGAAAAAAAAATAGCCAAGATTTATGTTGGCCTACTTACCATTTTCCAGAGCTAATGTTTGAGAGTTGTTTAGCAAAGGGAAGGAAGTCACATGCACCCAAAAAATTAGCATACAATAAGCAAAACTATTGTTGAAAGAGAAGCTAAAGAACAAAGAAACTAGAGGTAAAGTACAAAGGATCAAATTGTCTGATGTTATGGCCATACCCCTGTAGCTGCCGATGCTTTAGGTGAAAGGACTCTGCAACACAGAGAGAAATGAGAACCCTCAAAGCATTGTTCACCAAACTCAATGTAGCCCCTGTGGTTCCTAAGCAGTCTTAAAACCAACTTTAAGGTTATAAGGCTTTGTTAATGACAAAAAGAATTACCAAACCATTTTAAGTTTCACACAGTAGAACACAACAGTCGTTTTCCAGGGGAATACACAATAAATTATGAAGTGCAGTGCCTCATTTTGAAAGTCTAATTCACCAGTTTCTTAATACCAGTAGAACACCATCTTACTTCAGGGTAAATCACCACTCCGTTGTTGAACCTTTGTAGTACAATTTACAAATATAATGCTAGGTTGGTCGAAATTACTAGTTTCATAGTTAACGCTAGATTCAAAAATAGAGAATACCTTGTCTAATTCTGGGATCATGCTGGTAAGTTCATTTTTAATGCTAGATTCATAAATATATTCATCACCAGATACTGATGTTTTTGATTGAGTCTCATAACCACCCCACCCGAATCAAAACCCATAAGAAAATGCATAGGAGGCAGAGCACTCATAAGATAAGCACTAGGCGTTGGTTATTCAAGGACATCTGGATTTACCTAGAGCGTTTCCTAATAGATAGGCAAGTGTACTACATGCAATAGATTTCGAATACGGTGGCATGATTCATGTAGAAATAGTTGGGGCTCACAATAGAATACATCTGCAGAATTTATTGATTCACAATCTCGATTGCCCACGGATGAAACCGGTGCCACAACTCGCTGAATCGCTAAAATCTAAAAGGTTATTTTTCAAATTAAAAATGTAACATTGATGAGCCTCCGGTCATAAAATGAAAAAACAAGGTAATTCCACCGTGGTTAAGAGCCTCGCGCTCTACTAATTGAGCTAGATGGGCTGGTACCAGTGTCAGCAATTCTTTTTAGAACTCCAAGGAAACGTACACCATTACATTTAACGTTTCTATTAAAACAACATCATATCTTTATTTAAAAATAATAATAAATAGAATTGATTTACAAACTTAATATTTACTTGTTTTTCACATATGTAAGTGTTGTTGCACATTACTTTGAAATATATATAATCTGTCATAATATACAAAAACTACATACAATATATTCTTGGACCTCGACTTTGGATAAATATAAATTGTCACAATATTTCACAGTTGGATGAACCAAACTTTCCTTTACGTCTGAAACTTTCGTTAAAATTTAGATGAATAACGATGGCTATATAATCTGTCATAATATACAAAAACTACATACAATATATTCTTGGACCTCGACTTTGGATAAATATAAATCGACTTTGGATAAATATAAATTGTCACAATATTTCACAGTTGGATGAACCAAACTTTCCTTTACGTCTGAAACTTTCGTTAAAATTTAGATGAATAACGTTGGCTACTATAAAACCTTGGTTAAACAATAATAAAGCCAAAAAAAAATTGGTCAACGACTCAATTAATTGTTGGTCAACTATCTTTGCAAAAACCCCGGCAGGGACTATCGCTACGTAGTTGCCCCCTTGTTACATTGATGAGATAACTTATAAATTTACAAATGCATAAGTTGGTTTGAAAGAAAACAAAAACATGACCTAAATAATATAGTAAAGATATTGGCATTAGAAGATTATGAGTTAAAGGGACAATGAATTATAACTAGTTGTTCCCTTTTGAATGCTTTTTCTTAGTGGAAAGAGTATCTGAATTCTTATATTTTCCAGACTGAATATATATATATCTATATCTATATCTATATATATATATATATATATATATCTATATATATATATATATATATATATATATATATATATATATATATATATCTATATATATATATATATATATATATATATATATATATATATATATATATATATATATATATATATATATATATATATATCGACTTTAATGTGATAGGAAGCTCTAGAATTGCAAGTAGTTTTATATTAAAAAAATTGTCCAATTGCAATGATATTAATTATTGGATAGTTCTTTATTAAGACAGGGATGTTACAGGTGGTATGAGAGCTAAGGCTGAAAACTAATGACTTTTTTTATCATGTTTCCATAATTATCTAATAGTAAAATTTGTTGACCTTGTTGATCCAGGTGGATATTGGTGGCCACCCGCCTATTACACTTGGGCCCCCACCATTGTTTCTTTTAGTTTTTCAGTTTCCTTAATTGTAGCACAATTTACTATTTTTGGCAGTTTTTCGGGTCCTAAACTTCTAGAGCCATTTTGAGGCCCTAAATTATGTTTTTTGGGAAAATCATTGATGATAAATAATTTCTTTTATTTTAGAATTTACTGTCATTATTTTTATTCCTTGGATATATCTTTCTAACAAAGTATCATATGCGTCAAATGAAGATCGTATGCCAAAGTTATGACCCACAGAAGTTGATGTACCAATTTACGCGAACAGGGCCATAGTTTGGTGTTTCATCTCCTAGGGTTAGGTTTTTGATTGTTTGGGGTTTTCCAATGCTTCTCAATAATAAATAGGCCCTCAAGCCTCATTGTAACACAGTTCATAGGCATGTAGCTGCACATATCTTCTCAGAGATAAGCTACCATCACCCGAGCTAGTTTATTTCCATTCTGTATGTAAGCATATTTCAGTTCCTTGATATTCATGAAATTAAGTTTTATTCTAATTCATCTTTGTGTTTATGGTTATATCTGTAATTTGTTTTGTTCTTGATTACATCCAGATCAGTGGTATCAGAGCGGTCTTCTCTTTCTCGATTCTTCTTTGCATGTCCCCAACAAGATTGGGGTATAAGGAATTAGGGCTCAATCTGGTTGAACCTTTGCAAGATCAGCCTTGCAAATCCCAATGGTTGCCCATGGGGGAAGAAAAGAAAGATGAGGGAGAAGGGGATCTTATCATAATATTTCTCAAGGAGGCGCTCGAGAAACAAAGGAACCCAAAGATGGATAACTTTTCCCAGATCCTTCAATGAATGCTCATCGGCAGCACATCCACATCCAGTAGCCACTCCTTTTAGGGTACAAGTAAACTTTAACATTCCCATATTTGAGGGCTAAATAGATGTAGATGCATATGATAAATGGTTAAATTTGCTAGAAGTATATTTTTCTATTCATGGTTTTTCCAGCTCGGAAAATATTACTTTTTCTCTTCTCAAAGCCACCCCCCACGTCAAGGAAGGGTGGGAAACCTACTTTGAGTAGAAGGATGAAAGTATGTTGTCATTGTTTTCAGCCACACCCACTTGGAATTCGTTTCAAGGTGTTATCAACGAGCAGTACTATCATGTCAAGAGCTATGAGGATAAATACATAAAGTGGACCACCTTGCAGCAGGGAAGGGACCAAGACATGTCAAAGTTTACCAATGTTTTTCATACCCTTTGCATGAAGTTGGATATCAAGGATTCTGAGAAACATTTGGTACTCAAGTACCGCAACTGCCTACACAGGTACATCCAGGCTGAGATGGAGTTCCTGGACATCGCCTCACTCAGCATGGCATACCAATATACTATCAAGATCGAGCAGAAGCTTAAACAGAAAAATAAATACTTTGGATATACAAATCTGAAGCAAGGGAAAGGTGCCCCCAAACTACAAAGCAAGGGAAAAAGCCAAGGCGGGGTGACCTAGGACAACCCTCCAAATCTGCAAGCAAAGAAAAACACCGCAAAGCTCAAGAAGGACATGGGAAATTTGGGTGAGTTTCATAAGAGCTCCACTCATAACACAAGTGAGTGTCGGGCCAAGCAATCACAGGTGGCTAAGCTAAAGGCTTTTGAATCATATGCATGTTCCGACTCTGAGTTAGAACCCGACAAAGGGAATGCCAAAGGGGAGAAGATTATCGATGCGAAGCTCAACACCACAGTTTCCACCACGAAGATTTAGAAGGAGGAACTCGAAGATCCAGAGGAGGAGGAGTGCCTATTCCACTCCTAGATGTGGGTAAAGGGTTCCTCGCTACAGTTCATTGTCAAAAACAGGATCCAAAAGAACCTCACTTCAGTAGAGGTCGTGAAGTGACTAGGATTACAAACCATAACACAACCACAATTGTACACCATCAGGTGGTTTCACCAAGGACAGGATCTTCGCGTCAGCCAATAGTGTTGCCTTCCATGCATCATCAATCCCTTCACAGATGAGGTATTATGTGACGTTTCTCCTCTTGATATTGTGATGTATTATTAGGGCAAGCATACTTGTGGAAGCGACAAGCTATGTATGAGTCAATGTCTTGTGTTGTTATTGTTACCTTGGGAAATAAGTTGTATAGGATACTGGAGGTAGCACCACCTATCGCCATCTCTTTGGTTACTACAAAAAATTTCAGTAAGCTCATTTCCAAAAGTAGGATTTTTTTTCCTGATGATATGCCCTCAGGGAAAGACGAAGACGGTGGTCACAACCTCTAGAAAAGGCCCCTCCACATGACAACAATAGATGGACAAGGTCGTGGAAGAGTATAAGGACATCTTCGCCTTCCCCGCAGGGGTGCCTCTACACTATTCAGTCAAGCACTCCATCGATATGAGCTCAGGTGCGTCATTGCCTAATGGACCAATCTATTGGCGCTCTATTCTGAAGAACGACGAAATCAAGAGGCAGATTCAGGATTTCTTGTAGAAAGGTCACATCTAGCTGGGTTCATCACCCTGTGGGAGCCCGATCATGTTGCTACAGAAAAAGGATGGGACTTGGAAACTCTGTATTGACTATCTTGCGCTGAGAAAGATCACTTTCTGGAATAGGTACTCGATCCCATGGATATATGACCTTCTGGAACAAATCAAGGGGGGAAAATATTTCAGTGAGATTGACTTGAAGTCCAAATATCACTATGTACCAATCAAACCCTCCGATGTCTGGAATATTTCCTTTAAAGCGAAGGAGGGCCTTTCTAAATGACTGGTTATGCCTTTCAGGTTGACAAATTCTCCTACAACCTTCATGAGGTTGATGGATGACATCTTTTGGCCATTCACCTACACATTTGTAGTGGTATACTTGGATGACATCCTGATCTTCAGCTAGAATTGGGAAGAGAACCTCCATCACATCTAACATGTTCTCCAAACACCGCGGCAACAAAATTTGTGTGCCAATTTGGAGAAATGCACTTTTGGCATTACCAAGGTTGAATATTTTGGATACATTATTGTTGAATGGGGGTTACATGTGGATCCAACCAGGATCCAAGTCATTCACAATTGGCCAACCCCAACCACTCTAAGAGAGCTCCATAACATTTTGGGTGTTGCCAATTTCTACTGTAGGTTTGCGTTGGGGTTCTCTCATATCACTTGGCCCTTGAGTCAAGTCACCAAGGGAGGAGCGAAAGAAAAAATATTGTTGACTGAATCTCAATAGAAGGCATTTGTAGAGTTGAAACATTGCCTCTACTCTGCACCAGTGCTCACATTACTAGAATTGTAACAAACACTTGAGATCGAGATAGATGCCTCTGACTATGTGTTGTAGCGGTTGCAACACCCACCAAATTTTTTGCCTGCGTCCAATTTCAAAGCCTTTCTTGGCTTTTACTTGATGATTTCAAACACTTGGACTCATCCCATGAGCTCATGTCAAGTCTTTACACCCTCCTCACTTCACCGTTCACCAGACGAATTTTAACATGTTGGTTGCAATGCCATGCTTGCAGTCATGTTCTGGCTATGTTCAAGGTTTGTCTTCCTATGTGCAAGTTGTATTCATTATGTAAGCATATGTCGCACTCACACACGAAGTTGTATGCAATCTCACACAAGTGTCATCATTGTCATTCAATGATCTATCTTAAGTGTCACACTTGTCGCTCGTACCTTTTGGTCAGTCACATTGAGCATATGTTGTCTTGTTGGTTGTCAAGTCATGTTGAGTGTGTGTTCACAAGGTCATGTATACATGAGTTCACTCACTCACACACTTCACCATTTTTGTGAATATCAGTCAACCGAACCACCCTCCATCAACCAGACCTCCACCAAACTGCACTACATAGTCTCAGCCCTTAGTGACAAAGTACTGATGCACAAAATTACACAGAGCTTGAGGCTACCTCCCAAGCAGTCTGCACTACACAATCCTAGAATTGACCTGGCTTACTATCACCGCGAATAGCGCAGAAATTTCCCACGAAGCTATCTCAATATGCACTTCCCACAAGCCTATCCATCAAGCCTCCCACTGGTCAACTAGAGAATTTGACTTGGTAGTTACCCCAGGCTTCACTCCCAAAAATTGTGTAGAAGCTCTCATCATGCCTACTTCTGCTACCTGAAGAAATTGCGCAGAAAAAAGGGACATGCACCGACTATGTGTCACTGCAATGTCTCTAAATATTACACATTTTTGTGCAGACACGGTGCTCCTCCTGAAAATTGCGCAGTTTTCTTACACTGTCCACCACCTGCCTGACACCCCGCTCAGCCCAGAAAATGTGCAGACATGTCCTGCATGACTGCCTCTCAGTTCTACACAGTTTTTGCCACAAAGCTAATGTAGCCCGCTCCTAGCCTCCTCTAAAAATATACACAGTTTTAACTGCCAGTTCTCCCTGCTGCCCACACTGCCTTCCTAGGAAAAATTGTGTAGTTCTGCCTCCCAGCTAAGACAGATCCCGTAGAATTTCAGTCCTATCTCGAACTGCTCAACCCAGCCTCTCAATGACCTCTATGCAGTTTCAGAGTCATGTCTTCCATCCTGGTCACTTGCACCTGAAAATGAAATATGTTGCATCATGGTAGACTAGGGGATTTCTGGATTTGATGTTCTCTCGTCATGAGTGATTGCAAATACAGGTACATGGATGAGACATAGCATGACGACGAATGGTATGAAGAAGGAGCGCATGTTAGGAGACTTGTTAGTGAACAGATGAACACATGAAGAATGCTAAGCACCAACGAGGAGGATACATGCACATGTGACATCAAGCGAACACTAAGACCATCGAAGACTCCACACACCTTGTCATGCGAAGGTGAAGCTATGATACACCAAGAGCATGCTCATCATTCAACAGCATTGTAGCTCGACATGGACACCACCATTAGCGTGAACATACTAGCACTGTCATGTCAAGTAATTTCATGAGTCGTCTCAGCCACATCACTACTATGGGCCATACTGTTGTAATCAATGTAATCTAATGTGGAAGTCCAAGAGACTGACATACGAAGTTGAAGAGTCATTTCAATTGAAGAGACATATAAGTCAAATAGTCATGAGGGAAGTTGAAGAGTCACAAGGGTGAAGCTCACCCTTGGCTATATATACCCCTCACTTGTACATGAAAGGGACTTTTCGCCTTGGCTCCTCCCACATAGCCTTGAGAATCTGTAGTCTTTTCTTTGAGGAGTGAGCAATGGCTCCAATGGCCCACTATCGGGGTTAGTGATGTATGGTGTATGGATGTGTCTTGAAACTTTCGCTTAATTTAGAGCCTGTTAATAGGCCAACACATTTTCACACATGTATTCTATTCGTTTGTAAGACTATTCTTTGGACGCTTGTATTGAATGTTACTTTAACATGTATTAAGACAATTGAACTATTTCAGTTGTTTTAGTGCATATGCTTTTGGAAATGTGTTGTATCAGTTGTTAATGTTGTCTCACCTGTGTGGACTATTTTTCTGAACACTCAACATATTCATTCTTGTAAACTTGTTATAACGACTGTCGCACTCATGTAGACTATTCCGCTGAGTGTTGTACGTGCTATCTATTCACTTTGTGTTTGTGACTTCTGCATCCACGTGGAATAATCTACCAGAAGGTGCACATGTCCTCCTCTATTGTGTGTCTCTAATAGAGTTGGTACTATTCCCTTTCAACTTGAGACTCACTCTCACCCTCTCCCTGTGTAGTGAAATAAATTAGAAACGAGTTACACTAAGCCCTTACCATGCACACAAACCTCGTTGTGTGAAGACTAAGTATACCACTCTAATGTGCTAAAAAGAAAGAGCTAAGGCATATCTTTAAGATAATGGCAACCAAGCCATCATACTAGATGGGACACCTACACCAAACGGTGTGAGGTATAGCTGGGACTTTATACTGGGGAGATCCCTTGAATGTTGGTGGGTCCAACACCGTTAACATTTCTAGCACTACAGAGAGGCCTGCCACTTGTTTATGGTTGAATGTCCTTTCACCCCCACTCATCAATCATATAGTCAAGGCAGTAACTCGCACTCCCTCTCACCTACGTACAACTCTGAAGTGGTTACTCCTCACCTCCTAAACGTGAACATGAAATTTCGTATCAACACCTCCTGTCTGTCCATGCCATCATTCGTAATTTTTCTAAAGAAGTCACTGATCCTAGGAATACAATATCTTCCATATGAATCAAAGAAGCCAAATACCACTCCCACAGGGGTTGCTATCTCATCAGTGGAAGGAGCAATTCTTTCCATGCTCGAAGGTCTGGTAGAAGTTGTTGAGAATAGAGATGAAACTCCAGTCTTTCGATAGGGAGAACAAGGCACCCTTGTGATCTTGGGATCAACCTCTAGTACAACAGACAATGGGGAAGGAAGCGGATGATGTGGAAGCAAAGATGGACCAACAGATTTAGAGACACAACCATCAGATTCTAAAGAAGAGGAGGAGGACGAAGAAGAAGAAGACATGGTAGACCAAAAATTGGAATGGATGACTCAGGGACCATTGGCTCTCCCAAGTGCTTTGCACAGGATGCCAAAGCATTTGGAGAGGATGTTGAAAAAGTATGACCCTTATAGAATAGTGAAGGCAGAAGATCACTTGGACAACTTCTACCTGTAATTACAGACACTTGAGGTATGACATGACCACGTTGCATGCAGATTGTTTCCATGTACCTTGGATGGTCGAGCAGCGGTATGGTATCACATCATTCTTGTCAATTCCATCCATAACTAGGGTATGCTCAAAATAATGTTTTTGGAAAAAAATTCTAATGACAATACCCCTGCCATGTTGCTCAAAGAGTTGGCCAGTATGATGATGTAGTCAAAAGAGAAAGTGAAATATCTTAATCATAGGTTTTTAGACTTATTGAACAAGTTTCCAGTAGACACAAAACCTCATGAATCCATCACTGTCCACTATTACATGTCTACATTTCCAACCAGTATTGCACAGTTCATCAAGCGAGGTGTGAAACCAACATTACTTAAAAATTGCAAAGCGTAAATCGCTGTGGAAAAGGACCTGCATGCGATTGGAGTCATCAAGGATGATGAACCAACAAAAGACTCCAAATATGTGAGCAGGAAGCCCCAGGTTGCTGCAAGTAAGGGGAAAGACAAAGAAGCAAGTGAAATTGAAACCCTTAATCATCTTTTCAAGAACTTGATAGCAATGATGTTTGAGCTGAAGCAACGATTGGTCGAGACATCTGCTAGCAGTTGGCTTCCCAAAAAGTAGAAGAGGAGCATGTCATCAGGTTGTAACAACTTCCTGGCCAAAACTGCGCAGAGCTTCAATTCAATGTTCTAGAGGGAAATGTCCATGAACCCCAAGTTTTTGTCATTCCATGAAGACCGTCACCCAGAAGGGACTTTTCTAGAATTGAAACAAGTTGTGGGCTCGATATGTTTCAGTATGACAAGCGTGGTAAACAATGTGCAGTCTCAACCAAAAGATGAAGATGATGAGGAAGATGCTGCATCTGATGAGGCACTAAGAACTGGGTAGGTGATTAGCATGTATCAATGCTCACACGCAACACAAAAAATGAACATCGAGAAGAAAACCCCAAATAAAAGTGGTCGATACAATCTCAGAAGTCAAGGGGATCACCCTACTATTGAGGAGATGCAAGAAACATTGAAACTGTTGATGAGGAAGGTTGATCCAGCAACGTTCCCAAAGCAGAAAGCTCAAAGCGAGCATGGGAAGACAACTACAAAAAAGAGTACATCCATGAGCAGTAAGCTTCAGAACACTTTGTCAGACAGTACAAACACGAGTCTAACCTCGGACACCTCGATGAGTTTATCCTCTCTTGACTACAATATTGTTGAAGATATGAAGAAAAATCGTGCAAACATCTCTTTGTTCGAGCTAGCTAATCTCAAGGGTTAGCACGATATTTTATGCATGCATTGGGGTAGAAAACCATAGAAAGTGCAACCTCTACCAGTAAGGGAGCAATCACACCTCCCGGTTAACTCACAAATATTCTCAACACACTCCGGATGGAGGAAGAAAACTCTGTTTGCCCTCCATTCTTGCTCTCAATTGAAATTCTTAAATGCAATGTTCACAACTGTTTGGTTGACTCTAGTGCATCAACTAATGTCATGCCACTCTCCATTGCCAAGAAGATTAAAGTGCAATGGAGCAAAACATCTGCACAGATCATCCAACTAGATCGAGCATGCATACCTGCCATTGGTGAACTTCGGGATGTGTTCATTTGATTATCTCATGAAGACCGAGTTCACAAGTGTTAGGTCCCTATAATACTAGTGACTACCCCATTACTATTGTAGTTATATCCCCTATTAATATTGTTGTGCCCCTATTGTCCCCATATTGTTATTACTGTGCCCCATAGAGTCCCTCTATTGTTATTTTTGTTCCTTTATATTATTATTGTTAGGTCGGCTGGGTTATATTGTGACCCCTTAGACTCCTATATATAGAAAGGAGGTTTTGTCATTTGAATCATCAAAGAATCATTCATTTGTGTAATGTAAAGGAGGTTGCCCCCTTGAAGAGGCTGAATTCTAAGGCGTTGATCTATCTCTTCTATCTTTTTGTGAGCTAGTTTCATAACATTTGGTATCAGAGCATTGGATTCTAGGGTTTCGCTTCTCCAAATAGGTCATCATGGCATTCGTGCTATAACATTTTTTCTGCGATTTTTCAGAAGCAAAAAAAAACCCATTTGAGACGAAATCGCACTGAACCTTGGGTCTGAATTTCAGAGCTTTTCTTGCTATATTTGCGGAGATATGATTTGTGGAAGTTGGTCTTTTTGCAAACTCTTGAATTACATTCCAAACAGGTGACCTGGGGAAAATCGTCATAAATTTATCTCTAAGCATTGGATTGAAGCTTCATGAGAGGGTACAGAAAGAGGATGGAATATAGTTTCTTGTATATAAATTTCAGAGCCAAAGGTGGAAACAGGGACACGTGGCATGTCCTACAAGTTCGCTCTCCTGAACTAGTTTATAATCAGGTCACTGTGGGAGATTTGGCATAAATCTTCCTTGGAGAATCCAATTTGGATCAGACTGGTGGCATTGGAAAGAGGACATAGAGGGCAACTACAGGTTGCAATTTTAGAAATGGATGATCCAAAATTACAGAGACACATCAGAGGCAATATCAAGCTCCTACAAAGTGAAAAAAGTTGTGTAGATTTTTTTAAATTTTTGCTTAAGCTTGGTTTGAAAATTATTTTGAAGGAATTCAAAGGCCATAGTAGAGAATTATTATTGGTAACTGATGCCCCGAAGAAAGAAAATGCAAACACCTAGTAAGCAACTGGAAAGCTCTAGCATGAATCATGAAGAATAGGAAGAAATGATACATGATATATCAAAATTACAAGACCAAGTGCAACAAATGTCACTCTCACAAAAGCTAACGAAAGCTAAGATAAATGGCATGGAATATAAGATAAAGGGCATGGAAGCTACGATGAATGGCATGGAAGCTAAGATGGATGATTTGAAGATAGATTTGAAGACAGATTTGAAGAAAGACATGGCATATTTGAAGACAGATTTGAAGACAGACATGGTAGATTTGAAGACAGATTTGACAAATTTTCTACAAGAAATACTTACAAATGGTGAAATGGTAGTAAATGAAACTCATGATGCGAATAAAAGAAATTTTAATCATGATTTCATAGACTCTAATGTTTGATCGAAGACCCACCATATTCCAAAAATCGATATGAGGAAGTTTGATGGCAAGGATCCCGCAACATGGATATTATAGATGGAGCAATTTTTCAATCACAATAATGTGCAAAACACACAAAAGGTACGTATTGCAACTTTATATTTGGAACCAAATCAGTTTGTATGGTATCAATGACTTTGCTCTCGTAAAAAAATTATCACTTGGGAAATTTTTACGGAAGAATTGATAGCACATTATGAGGATACAAAAAGAAACACATTTTTTAGCCAATTGATAAGTCTCAAACAAAAGGGTTCAATAATGGAGCACATTGAAGAGTTCCAAAAATTGAACATAAGGGTAAAAAATATTCTAGAGGAGCATAGGATTGATGTGTACATAGGGACTCTAAAGGATAATATCCAACATGATGTTCACCTTTGGGAACTTGATTTATTAGAGAAGGCATTCAGGTTAGCAAGAAAAATGGAAAGCAAAATTATGGAAACCAGGAAGCATACCACTCACAACTATAAAGATGGAAGTGTTGTTGCCCCTAGTATTCCACAACCTATAAGGCTAACACCACAAAAATTGGAAGAAAAAAGAGAAAAAGGGCTTTGTTACAGTAGTGATAGCAAATACACTAAAGGTCATAAGTGTGCTGAGAAGAAATTATTCTACATAGATTGTGAAGAGGAAGAAGAAAAGGAGCAAGAAAGGTCAAAAGAAGAAGATATACTCCAGGAACAAAGCCTAGATAAAGAAGAAATGAATCCGACCATATCTTGTAATGCATTGGCAGGAATTACCACTCCTCACACCATCAAGATAGAAGGACAAATCAAGAAGAAAAAGGTAATAGTGTTGATTGATTTAGGAGGTACCCACAATTTTATTCATTGTAAGGTAGCAAAAGAATTGAATTTCTTCCTATATCTAGCACCAGAGTGTCAAGTGATGGTTGCAAATGGAGGAACAATAAATTGCTCTGGAAGTGCCATAATATCAAGCTATCCATGGGAGAATATGTATTGACTAGCCCAATGCTTTCCATTCCAATGGGAGGTGCTAATGTTGTACTAGGAGTCCAATGGATACAATCCTTGGGTACAATAGCTTTTAATTTTCAAGAATGTTTCATGAAATTTTCTGTGGAAGGAAAGGAAATTGAATTAATGGGTATTGTAGGGAAACCGAGAAAGGAACAAAGCTTCTAAAAAAGGAACAAAGAGGTGTAATTTCACAATTATGTTTGCTAGATGTTTCCACATTGAAATCGTCTATTTCTCCATATCTCCAAAAAGTCTTGGACAATCATTCCAAGGTATTTGAGACTCCCAAAGGTCTCCCACCTATTCGTGATCATGATCATGCTATTCATCTGATTCCAGGAAGTGTTCCTCCAAACATCAGGCCGTACAGATATCCCTGTGCCTAAAACAGTGAAATTGAATGTATGGTTGCAGAAATGCTAGAGGCTGGTATAATTCAACCTAGTCAAAGTTCTTTCTCTGCTCCAGTAGTATTGGTGCACAAGAAGGATGGATCATGGTGCATGTGTCTAGATTATAGGGAGCTCAACAAGCTCACTATTAAAGATAAGTTTCCCATTCCTGTCATTGATGAATTACTGGATGAATTGCATGGATCAATTTACTTCACCAAGTTGGATCTTCATTCAGGATATCATCAAATCAAAATGAAGACTGAAGACATTTCGAAAACAACATTTAGAACTCATGAGGGTCATTATGAATTTTTGGTCATGCCTTTTGGCCTTACCAATGCACCTTCAACATTTCAAGGTTTGATGAATTCCATTTTCAAACCCTTCCTTAGAAAATTTGTGTTAGTATTTTTTGATGATTTACTAATCTACAGCAAGTCTTGGAATGATCATGTTGAACATGTTGACAGGGTGATACAACTATTGGAGGAGAAACAATTATATGCAAAAAGATCCAAATGTTTCTTTGGAGTACAAGAGGCGGAATATCTGGGTCATATTATATCTCATGGAGTTAAGTTAGACCCTAGCAAAATTAAATCCATTAAGGAATGGAAAATCCCCACATCGATAAAGCATATGCGAGGATTTCTCGGGTTGATAGGGTATTATCGTAAGTTTGTTAAAAATTATGGGAGAATAGCAGCACCTCTAACAACATTATTTAAGAAAGATGCATTTTCATGGACTCCAGAAGCAACAAAGGCCTTCAAACATCTTAAAGAGGAAATGTGCCAAGCACCGGTCTTAGCTACACCGGACTTCACAAAAACCTTTATTGTGGAATGTGATGCTTTAGGAAATGGAATTGGTGCTGTTTTAATGCAAGATGAAAGACCCATAGCTTTTGAAAGTCGTCCAATCAAGGGAAAGTTTTTACACAAAGCCATTTATGAAGAGGAAATGTTGGCAATACTACATGCACTTAAGAAATGGCGACCCTACCTAATGGGCAGACACTTCAAGGTAAAAACGGATCATGATAGCCTTAAATACTTTTTAGAACAAAGATTATCCTCTGAAGAGCAACAAAAGTGGGTCACAAAGATGTTGGGTTATGACTTTGAAATCATCCACAAAAAAGGGAAGCAAAATGTGGTGGCAGATGCACTCTCAAAAGTTACAACAAGATTCCAGTACATCTAATAAATTTAGCTAGCAAAATGATTCATTATGGTACAAAGATCATTTATACCTCTGTAAGAATTCCCAACTCAAACAAAAGATTCTTATGGAATTGCACACTTCTCCCTTAGGAGGGCACTTAGGATTTTTAAAAACATACCATAGGGTTAAGAAGGAATTTTCTTGGGATGGCCTTAAATCGGATATTCAAAAGTTTGTGGCAGAATGTTTGGTTTGCCAACAAAATAAAGTTGAAACAATTAAGACCCCGGGTCTATTACAACCTTTATCCATTCCAAGCCAATGTTGGGAGGAGGTTTCAATGGATTTTATCACAGGTTTACCCAAGTCTGAGGGAAAGAGTGTCATCATGGTGGTAGTTGATAGACTTACCTAGTATGCACACTTTTGTGTATTATCACATCCATTTAAAGCCAGTACAGTTTCTACTACATTTTTGGTCATGCCTTTTGGCCTTACCAATGCACCTTCTACATTTCAAGGTTTGATGAATTCCATTTTCAAACCCTTCCTTCGAAAATTTGTGTTAGTATTTTTTGATGATATACTAATATATAGCAAGTCTTAGAAGGATCATGTTGAACATGTTGATAGGGTGCTAAAACTATTGGAAGAGAAACATTTGAACATTTGATTCCAATCAAAGAAGGGGTCAAGCCATTTCAGCAGAAGCTGAGAAAAGTACATCTGTCACTTGAACCCCTCACCTAGAGAGAATTGACTAAGATGTTGGATGCATGGATCATTTATAGATTTCGTAATTCCATGTGGGTTTCTAACTTAGCTCATATATGTAAGACATCTGGGGAGATCCGCTTATGCGTTGATTTCTGAAACTTGAACCGTGCCATGGACAAAGACAGCTACCCCTTGCCGTCAATGGAGTATATTTTACAAACATTTTCTGGAGTAGAAATGTTTACCTTGCTCGATGTTTTTTTGGAATACAACCAGGTTCTGGTAGCGGAATCTAATAGACTAAAAACTACCTTCCGTACCAAGTGGGGTACATTTTCCTACAGGAGAATTCCATTTGGGCTTATGAATGTAGGCACAACCTTTCAACATGCCATGGACATCACCTTTCATGGACTTATTGGACAAAGCGTAGTGGTATACCTTGATGACATGATTGTATTTTCTAGAAAATGGTCAGACCACATACGCTGTCTAAAGGACATATTCGAGCGATGCCGAAAATACAGGATATCGTTAAATCCCAAGAAAAGTGTATTTGTAGTGTCTAAGGGGAACCTCCTATGGCACATCATTGCTAGAAATCATTGCAGGTTGGTCCAAACCGAGTTAGGACGATTACACAGATTCCTCACCTAGCCAACAAGAAATCCATGTAGTCCTTCTTGGGAAAGATAAAATTCGTCTGGAAGTTCATCTCAGATTATGCACAAATATTCAAAACTATGCAAGACATGATAAACAAGAATGGAGTATACACCTGGGGTAAGAAGGAAAATAATGCATTCACTCATATCAAGCAGGGTATAGTAGGTGCACTTGCAGTTTACAACCCAGACATTAACATAGATTTATTTCTATACACCTTCACCTCTAAGAATTTTCTTGTTACAGTACTCACTGAGAAGCATGAGTTGAATAATGAACATCCCATCTCCTTCACGAGCACAAGCATGAAGGGACCCTAAATTAACTATCCCATCATCAAAAAACAAGCATACGCATTATACAAGGCAGTGAAACACTTTAGACCCTACTTGCTGAAGAACCATTGCATAGTCTTTGTGCCACTCCCAAGTGTCAACTCACTGCTTGTACATCAAGAGCTGGGTGAAAGACGTATGAACTAGATGACAGGATTGCAAAAATATTACATTGGCATCAAGCCAGTTCACACTGTCAAGGGTCATGGTCTCTGCAGACTCACAGCTGAAGCAGTCCATGCAAAGGAAGAAGAAGAAGAGATAGCTAGTTGTGAGTAAGAAATTAAGATATATGATGTAGACCGAGCACCACCCACTTCATGCGGAAAATATTGGTATGAAGATGTGCACCATTACCTTGAGCATGGCACCATACCCTATAAATTCTCCATGACACAGAAGAGGGCACTTCACCTCAAAGATTTACCTTATCAGTTGGTGCACGGAGTGCTTTACAGAAAACATAGTAACAATTTTTTTCTCAGATGTCTGGAGGCACATGACTCAGAGAAGGTCTTGCATGATCTGCATGATGGACCAGCCAAGGGCCACTTTGTTCGAAATACCACTATGCACAAAGTCATCCCAGGTAGTTTCTACTAGCCCACATTATTCAAGTATGCACATGCTTATGCTCACAAGTGCTCGGTCTATCGGCGATGCACCTATAGAACACGAAGGTCAGTAACCCCAGTGCACCCTGTTGTAGTGAATGTACCATTTCAACAGTGGGGCCTAGACATCATTGGGGAAATCTTCCCACATTCATCGAAACAACACCACTACATCTTGACAACTATAAATTACTTCACGCGGTGGACAGAAGCAGTTCTGCTTAAGCAAGTGAATGACCAGGAAGTCATCAGCTTCCTCCAACAAAACATCATCTCACGATTTGGCATTCTGGTATCACTTATTTTTGAAAATGCAACTTAATTTTCATCTTTAAATATTTATGATTTTTCATTGCAATATGGTATCGTGCTTAAACACTCATCTAACTACTACCTGCAGGGAAATGGTCTCGCAAAATCTACAAATAAAAACCTTATCTGCATTATCAAGAAGACCATTTACTCTGAACAATGTAACTAGCACTCCACTTTGATGAATGCTTTATGGGATGACCGTGTAACACCCAAAACCTCTCTGAACACTTCGCCATACTTCTCATTTTATGGGAAAGAATCCATCCTTCTGCCAAACATCTACTTGCTTGCGCTTTAATTGTCCCAAGTATCCAATGGCAAACATTGTCTGTGAGTTTAGCTTAGGATGGATACACTTCACAAGTTGCAGGAAGAAAGGATGAAAGGAAAGGAAAAATTCACACTCCACCAGAAATGTATCAAGAGATGGTTCAACAAGAAGTCTGCAGGGAATGCTAACTTCGATGTGGGTGACCTAGTCTTGAAATAGGACAAACCCCATGAAGACAAAGGAAAACATACGAAGTTGAAATCCCTATGGATTGGTCTATGTACTGTTTAGGAAAATCTTGGCTAACACACGTACCATCTACAATCACTTGATGGGGGGATTGACAACCTTCCCGTTAATGGCCATGATTTAAAGCACTACTTTCAGTAATATGGGGTCGCGCCATGTACATAGTTTGTTTACTGCTTGTGGTCTTTTTTCTTTACTTTTGTATTTTTTCTTTGCTTTGTTTTGTTTGATTAATATCATTCTATTATTGGTTTTGTCAATAAGTGCTTCCCTTTTCTGAGTTCTGGATTTTGAATGAGTATGTGGATGAGATGCAAAGAGTCTTGTGACACTGCAACACTTGGCCAGTCTTGTGTTCATCTTCTCTGTGCTTGGTTCTAACCTTTCGGCGATGAAGTCTTGATGGAAAATATGATCCATCTGCAAGGGAAGCTTTGGTCAAACCATGAACCTGTGTCAACACTGGGAAACCTTATACCTGCACCCAATCTTCTGCTCTGTGTGTTCAAGCTCATCCAACTAGTAGAAACGAGGAAGGGGAAAATATAAATGAGAAAATTTAAATCAGAGGTCTTACATTCTTCTATTAAGTAAAAACCTCTTCTGATCTCAATAATTCAGGATCCCTCTTCTTCCCCAAAAAACAAAGAAGCTCTTATGCATAGTCCTCTTTTAAAAAATTATAAAGGCGAAATAAGAGAAAGGATTCCTGTGCACAGAGGTGAATCATTCAACTCCACTGGGGTAATGACCAGGCTCACTGGTAGTGGAGCAATGCATGCATTCTTGCATGACTATGTCGTGGTACTATCAAGGCCTGCTAGCAGTGGAGCAAAACCAAAGATGAAAACTTATACTCTAAAATTTTTAAACTCGCGAGCCAAACTACCCTTCTCGATTTTGAAACAATGTGATCAAGCTAGAACTTGTTGTTGAGTTTGACTGAGTTGGAAAAAGGTGAACCATGTCTATCCATGGGGCAAGTAGGGAAACCGAACTAACATGCACAATGATTCAATACTCCCTAATAGGCCAAGGCCCTGTGCTATTAATGGATCGAAACAGAGAAGCTCATATTCAACTAGTGTGTCGCCATGTGCTGTAGAGGTTGCAACACCCTCCAAAATTTTGGCCTACATCCAATTTCGGAGCCTTCCTTGGTTTATCCTTGATGATTGCAAACACTCGGGCTCATCCCATGAGCTCGTGTCGAGTCTTTACACCCTCCTTTCTTGACCATTCACTGATTGTCTTTTAGCATGTTGGATGCAATGTCATGATTGCAATTATGTTCTAGCTATGTTCAAGGTCTGTCTTCATGTATACAAGTTGTATTCTGTATGTAAGCATCTGTCACACTCACCCACGAAGTTATATGCAATGTCATGCACATGTCATAACGGTTGTTCAACGATATATCTCAAGTGTCGCACTTATCACTTGTACCCTTTGGTCAATCACACTGAGCATATGTTGTATTGTTGGTTTGATATGTCTTGTTGTTAAGTAATGTTGAGTGTGTGTTCGGAAGGTCATGTCTACATGAATTCACTCACTCATACACTTCACCATTTTGCTGAAGATCTATCGACTGGACCACCCTCCATCAGCCGGACCTCCACTGAGCTACACTGCCCAGTCTCAGCCCTCAGCGACCAAGCACTACTACCCAGAATTGCATAGAGCTTGAGGCTGCCTCCCAAGCAGCCTACACTGCACAATCCTGGAATCGACCTAGCTGACTGGCACCCACTAAAATGTAGAAGTTTCCCAAGATGCTATCTCAATCTGCATTGCCTGCAAGCCTATCTCTCAAGCCTCCCACTAGTCAATCAGAGAATTGGACTAGGCAGTGACCTCGAGCTTCACTCCTCCAAAAAATTGCGTAGATGTTGTCATCATGCCTACCTCTACTAACTAAAGAAATTACGTAGACAAGAGGGATAGGAATCCACCACCTGCCACTACATTGTTTCTCTAAATTTCACAGTTTTTTCTGTCAGTCCCCCTAACAGTCGGCCTACTACTCCTCCTGAAAATTGTGTAGTTTTCTTGGACTGTCACCAACTGCCGGACACCCCACTCAACACAGAAACTGCACAGACATGTGCTGCATGACTACTTCCCAGTTCTGCCCAGTTTTGGCTAGCAGGATCTCATAGTCTGCTCCCCACCTCCTCTAAAAATTTGTGCAGTTTTCACTACAAGTGCTCCCCACTGCCCGCATTGCCTTCCCAACAAAAATTGCACATTTCTACCTCCGAGCCCAACCTGATCCCGAAGAATGTCACTATTGTTCTGGACTCCTCAACCCAACCTTTTAGTGACCTCTGTGCAGTTTTTCTTAACAATGCCCTGAAGCCCCACATCCCGGCCTAAAATGTGCTTTGTGTAGTTTCAGATCCTTATCCTCTCTCCCATTCACTTGCACCTGAAAATGAAAGATGATTCATGGTAGACTAGGGTATTTATGGATTTGATGTCATCTCGTCATTAGTGATTACATATATAGGTACATGGATGAGACATGGCGCGATGATGAACAATATGAATGAGGAGCACATGCTAGGAGACTTGTTCGTGAATGGATGAACACATGAGGCATTCCAAGCACCAACGAAGGGGATACATGCAAATACAACATCAAGGAGGCACCAAGACCATTGAATAATCCACGCACCTTGTCATGTGTAGGTGAAGCTATGATACACCAAGATCACACTCATCATTTAGTTGCACTGCAGCTCGACATGGACACCATCATCAGCATCAACATACCAACACTGTCATGTCAAGTCATGTCATGATTCATCTCGGCCACATCACTATTATGGGCCATACTACTGTAATCAATGTAATGTAATGTGGAAGTCCAAGAGACCCAAATATGAAGTTTAAGAGTCATGTCAGTTGAAGAGTCATGTAAGTCAAACAGTCACAAGGGAAGTCAAAGAGTCACAACGGTCAAGTTCACCCTTTGCTATATATACCCCTCATTTGTACATGCAAAGGACTTTTCACCTTGGCTCCTCCCACATATCCTTGAGAGTCTGTAGTATTTTCTTTGAGGAGCGAGTAGTGGCTCCAATGCCCCACTATCAGGGTTAGTGATGTATGGTGTACAGATGTGTCTTGGAACTTTCACTTAATTCAAAAGCTTGTTAATAGGCCAAGATGTTTTCACACATGTATTGTACTCGTCTTTAAGACTATTCTTTGGATGCTTGTAATGAATGTTTCTTTAAACTTTATTAAGAGAGTTGAACTATTTCAATTGTTTTAGATCATATGTTGTTGGAAATGTGGTGTATCAGTTGTTAACGTTGTCTCTCCCATGTGGGCTATTTTGCTGGACACTCGTCAGATTCATTCCTGTAAACTTGTTATAATGATCGTCGGACTCGTCTGGACTATTCCACTAGGTGTTGCATATGCTATTTGTTCACTTTGTTTTGTTACTGCTGCATCCGTGTGGACTACTCTGCCAAAAGTTGTGCATGTCATGTTGTGTTGTGTATCTCTAATAGAGTTGGGACTATTCCCTTTTGACTTGAGACTCACTCTCATACTCTCCTTTTGCAGTGAAATAACTTAGACACAAGTTACACTAAGCACTCACCAAACACACGAAGCTCAGTGTTCGAAGACTATGTATACCGCTGTCATGTGCTGACAAGTAAGAGCTAAGGCATATCTTTAAGATACTGGAAATCAGGCCATCATACGAGATGGGACTCCTACGCCAAACGATTTGAGGTCTACTTGGGACTTCATACTGGGAAGATCACCTAAATGTTGGTGGGTCCAGCACCATCAACACTATGCTATTGGAGTAGTCCTTACTCAGCAAGGGCATCTAGTGGCATGTCACAGTGAGACACTTTCAGACACAGTCCAAAAGTATCCCAGTTATGACAAAGAGGTTTATTCCATTGTGCATGCCTTTCAACAATGGAGGCTTTACATTTTGGGGAAGGAAATGGTCATCCACACAGACCAACGGCCCTTTTAGTTCATACAAACCCAAAGGAAGTTGTAGAATGGTCACCATAATGATTGGTCCACATACATGCAACAGTTCCATTTGTATATCAAGTACAAGAAGGGCAACAACAATAATGTTGCAGACTACCTTAACTGATCACCAATCATGATTTTAACCACCATGCTCAACTCTTGTGGGCATGAGACTTCTGATTGGCCACTTCTCTACAAAAGAGACCCAAAATTCGACCACACATACTTTCACCTCCATGATCAGTAAGATCCATATTTTCACCTCCATTATGCACTGTTATGCCACCTGGGACACCTTTGTGTTCCTTCAAGTGAGCGTGCCAAGATGATCTGGGAAGAGCACTAGAGTTATGTCATTAGGCATCTTAGGGTCGAGAAAATAGTGGTAGTATTTCATAAGTATTTCGATTTGTTGAATATTCAACATGATGTTGGGAAGTACATCAGATCCTACACTTCCTATGTCATTGCCAAACTGACCATCAAGAAGCAAGGTCTCTATACTCCACTGCCTACCCCTATTCGACCTTGGGAATCCATCTCGATGTATTACATGTTAGGCCTTCCTTCTCCTAAGCATGGAAACGACTGTGTTTTTGTGGTCATCAACAAATTCTCGAAGATGGCCATTACGGCGACTTGCAAGAAGAATATCAAAATAAAAGCCATTGCTAAAATTTCTTTTAACAAGTGTTGGTAAACTTTGGGATCCCATAGTCTATCATCTCAGATCGGGACAATAGGTTCCTCGGTACATTTTGGTCCAGTTTCTAGTCGATGTTGGAAACCAAGCTCACTAAGTCCACAACTTTTCATCCCCAAACTGATCGCTAGACAAAGGTCGTCAATAGGTTGATCGTACACATTCTACGCATGTACAACTCAAAGCATCCACACACATGGGATGAGATCCTTGCATATGTCCAGCACAACTATAACCAGGCTCTCCACAAGTCGACTGGCCACAACCATTTTTAGTTGGGCTTGGGATTCCAGCCACTATGTCCCATTAATGTGGCCATACCATTTGCAGCTACTCAGGCAAATTTAGCTCATGTCTAGTCTGAAGGCGACAACGAAAACAAATTCATTGAGCACACTCAACACATTTTCCAATAGGTCCATCACATTATGGAGAAATCAAATGCCAAGTACAAGCAGCGACATGATCAACATTGGGTGCCACACAAGTTTCATGTGGGCAACAAAGTCTTGTTGCATTTGTAGAAGGAATTCCTTACCTGAGCCTATCGGAAACTCAAACCACTTGGATATGATCCTTACGCCATTACCAAGGCTATGAGAGACAATGCATTTGAGCTAAACAATCCCCTATTCCTTGGCCTGCACCTAGTGTTCAATGTGGACCTTCTTCGATCATACTTCCCACCATTACTAAACACATTAGACATTGTAGAAAAACTCACACCTATAGAGTTAAATACAGAATACATCAAGAAAGACACAACTGATTACATAATGGACACACAGATCAAGAAAACTCGACAGTAAAGGACCCAACTATAACGAGTTGGAAAATTAGGCCAACGCCTTCACTAGGGCAAGTGACTCACCATGGACCAAGTTCAGCAAAAGTTTCATCATCTCATGGAGGAACTCAATGCAATGGGCATCATTTATACCTAAGGGGGGAGGAATGATCCATGTGGATATTGGTGGCCACCCACCTATTCCACTTGGACCCCCACCATTGTTTCTTTTAGTTTTTTAGTTTCCTTAATTGTAACACATTTTACTATTTCTGGAAGTTTTTCGGGTCTTGAACATCAGAGTTGTTTTGAGGTCCTAAACGACTTTTTTGGGAAAATAATTGACAATGAGTGTGATTTTTCAGCTCATTACATGCTATCGTTGTTTGTATTCCTCAAATATATCTTTCTAACGAGGTATCATATGCATCAAATGAAGATCGTATGCCAAAGTTACGACCCCGAGAAGTTGATGTACCAATTTACCCCAATGGGGCCCATAGTTTGGTGTTTCATCTCCTAGGGTTAGGTTTTTTGATGTTTGGTTTTTTCCATTGATTATCAATAATAAATAGGCCCTCAAGCCTCATTGTAACATAGTTGAGAGGCTTGTACCCACCACATCTCTTCTTAAAGATAAGCTACCATCGTCCGAGCTAGTTTATTTCCATTATGTATGTAAGCATATTTCAGTTCTTTGATGTTCATGAAATGAAGTTCTATTCTGCTACATCTCTGTTTTTGTGGTTTATATTTAATTTATTGCATTCTTCTTTAAATTCAGATCACTTGCAGAGTTAAGTAGAGGAAGGGTGAATAAAAAGAATGCATGATGGCAGGACCTCATGAGGAAGCTCACATTGGTCAAGATGAGATTCATGTATATATGGGGCAACAAGTCTAATTCCTTATTAGAGAGCTATTATAAATGATGAAAAATGTCAAAAATGAAATATAAAACCTCTATACTTATCACGAACGATTATTAAAATCAACTACAGAGCAAGAACAAATAACCATGAATTTTACAAATAAAAAAATCTCCAAAACTGTGGAGGAAACGAAAGAAGGACAAAATAAGGAAGAAACCCTTAAACGAAAGGAAATGGAAGAGGAAGGGGAAAGTCAAAAAAGAAGAGTTGAAGAAGAGGAATATAGTTCATCCAAAATTCACATGAAGCTTGAAAAGAAACCCAAAGTGGAATTACATGGGGAATTTCGAAAAATCAGACCCCCAATGTATGATGGGGAATCAAATCACCGAATTGAATGTCAAGTTGGCCACTTACCAATTACAGGAAAAATCATCCATGTGGTGGGAAGAAGTACGAACAGTTCATAATTTGGAGGAAAATGAGGTTAATTGGGAGGAATTTTAGTGATTATTCAGAGGGAAATATCTAACATAATGAGACTTTGATGTTAGGGAAAAATATTTTTATGATTTCAAACTAGGAAATATGTCTATGGATGAATTGATAACTAAATTTACACATATGTTACGTTATGTGCCTTACATAAAGGAAGAGAAAGAAAAAATTAATTGGTTATTAAGTTGTCTTCCACTCTCCTTCAAGGAGAGAATTGAGTATGATAACCCCAAGAATATGGATAAGTTTATTCGAAAATAAAGGATATGATATTAGTAAGCCAAATAGAAGAATGCTAACTCCAAATTCTGGATTAACAAAAATAAACAATGAATAATGAAAAGAAGTAAAGGGGGGGGGGGATAGTGGATAGTTTAAGAAGAGTAGTAAAGGAAGGAAAAATTTTGATTCTAACAAAAATAATAGATAATACCAAATATCACAAGGAAAAACCCAAATTTGGTCTAAGAAAATAAAACCTAGTAAAGAACTAAATGAGAAAGTGAGGGAGCCATTAAAATGTTGGGGTTGCATTGAACCCCACATTTTACGAAGTTTCCCTTATAATACAAAATCAGTACAGCACCTTCAAAACATATAGGAGGCTTCCACAATCAATGATGTAGGCAGAAACATTCCATGCTAGTGCAACATTGGAGGAGCCACATCCAGAACACCACTTCACCATGGTATAAATAGAAGGTACTATCTTTGACCGACCTATTTCTGTATTAATTGATCCTAGTTCAATCGTAAGTTATATTAGTCCTGAAGTTGTAGAAGGTTGTAATCTAGTGGAAAAACAAATTAAAAATCCCTGGCTAGTTCAACTAGCTATGAATGTAAAGAAAAGGGCCACTATTTTGGTAAAACCATACTCAATTACGTTTAATGGAAAACATAATACAGTCAACATAAATTTACTTCCATTAGGCTCCTATGGCATCCAGATGGGCATGGACTGGCTCAAAATTCATAGAGCACTTGTTAATTGTCTTGAGAAAATAGTTACCTATGTGAATGATAGTGGATACGTTCAAGTTATAAGAGGCATGCTAAGATCTTTTTCAATATGTCAAATATCAACATTACAATTGAAAAAATAAACCAAAAAAGGGTGTCAATTTTTTTTCATCGAGATAGAAAATCAATCTCAGATCAAGACAACTAAGTTGCTAGAAGAATTGGAAGTGTTGAGAAAATTTCAGGATGTATTTTCAAATGAGATCCTAGGACTGCCTCCCAAGATGGAGATTGATCTTTTCATAGAATTGGTGCATAGAGTAGCACCAGTACCTAAAGGCCCTTAACAAATGATTTTACTAGAACACACAAAAATGAAAATTCAATTACAGGAATTATTGAGAAAAAGGTATATTAGGCCCAGTGTAACCCCATGGGGTGCCCCAGTTATTTTTGTTAAAAAGAAGGATGGAACATACAAACTATGCATATATTATCACCATTTGAATAAGTTAACAGACAAAAATAAATACCCTTTACCCTGTATTGATGATATTTTTGACCGAGTTAAGGGGGCGATGGTCTTTTCAAGATAGATCTCCGGTCTGGGTATCATCAACCAAGGATCAAGGAAGAAGATATATTGAAACAACATTTCAAACATGATCTGGCCACTATGAATTCACAGTGTTACCGTTTGGGCTTACAAACACACCTTCCACATTTATGTGTTTAATGAACAATGTGTTCAACAAGTTGTCGAATAAGATCATGTTAATTTTTATAGATAATATAATGGTGTACTTAAAAACGTTGGAGTAGCACAAACAACATTTAGATATAGTATTATGAACCCTATAGGAAAACCAATTTTATGTAAAATTCAATAAATGTGAATTCCTTTAGGACAAGATACAATATTTGGGTCACATGATTTCAAAGGAAGGTGTAGCAGTGGATCTAGAAAATCTAAAGGTCATTCTTGACTGACTGGTACCAAGGGATGTGGCTAACATAAGACCTCTCATGGAGATAACCAGTTACTACTATAGGTTTATAGATGACATTTCTAAGTTGCCACACCCCATAATGTTTTTATAGAGGAAAGGGGTAAAATCCTTATCGACACAATTGTGCTAGGTAATATTTGAAAAGTTGAAACACTTACTTACAATTGATCCATTGCTCAAAATAATAGAACTAAACAAACATTTCAAGGTATGTACAAATGCATGTCTTGAAGACTTGGGGGATGTGCTTATTTAGGAAGAGAATGTTTTGACTTACGAGTCATGAAAATTGAAAGAACATGAAAATAAATATGCATTTTATGACTTAGAGTTGGCAGAAGTCATTCATGCACTAAAAATGTGGAGGAATTACCTGATTGGAAAGAAAATTACCTTGATCATGGATCATGTGAGTCTAAAATTATTTTTCAGTCAACCTGAGATGAATGCCATGCAAGCTAGGTGGATGGATTTCCTGAGCGAATATGACTTCAACATTGAACATATAAAAGGTAAATAAAATAAGGTGACAGATGCCTTAAGTTGGAGTTTAAAATAAGTATATGAGGTTTCAATTAGCCAAAGTGAAGTATATATGGTAGAATTGGTAAAAGAAACAAAATTAATCGATCATAAGTACAACTAGATATATAAAAGTCTAAAAACTAAATTAGATTTAGAGAAGTGGGATGGTTATGAAATCAGTAAAAAAAATTTGTTAATGTACAAAACTAGACTTTATATACCAAATCAATAAGAAATCAAGCATTTGATAATGAACGACTATCATAAGAAAGCTTTGGAAGATCACCTGGGGTACCAAAAACTAGTTATGACCCTCAAAAAAGAGTTTTTCTCACCCAAAATGAAAGAAGAATTTTTTGAATATCTAGCTAGCTTCTAGGAATGTTGGCAAGTAAAGAAAAATAATTAACACCTAGAAGGCCTATTGAAACCCTTACCTATATCAAAGTGCAAGTGGGAGGTAATATCCCTTGATTTCGTCACAGGAGTACCCTCGAACACGAAAACAACATGACTCTGAAATGATAGTGGTTCATAAGTTGAAAAAGCATGCTCATTTCATTCCATTGCAGGCTACATATAAGGCTACACAAGTGGTTGATGTGTTTATGAAGGATATTTTTAAATTGCATGGGATACCCAAGATAGTTATATCAAACAAAGATCCAAAGTTTATTTCAAACTTTTCGAGGTCATTGTTTACTCGATTAGGCACATAGTTAAACTTCAGTACCGCATACCATCCATAGAAAGATGGGTAGAATGAAAAAGTAAACCAGATTCTTGAAGATATGTTGCATATGTATTGTATGAATCAACCCACTAAGTGGGAGGACTACCTACAATTCGTAGAATTTTCTTACAATAATGGTTATCAAGCCTCACTAAAACTGATCCCCTTTGAAGCTCTGTATGGGAGAAAATCCCATGTACCCATAAGATGGAGTCATTGAAGAAAAATTGGTACTAGGACCTGACTTACTACAAGATATGGAGTAAATGGTAAATCAAATTAGATAAAACTTGAAGAAAGCATAGGAAGGGGTAGCGGTGTATCCCAAAAATCTAAAGGTAATTCTTGATTGGCTAGTACCAAAGGATGTGGTTGATATAAGATCTTTTATGAGGATAACAGGTTACAACGATAGGTTTATAGATGGATTTTATAAGTTTTCACATCCCATAACTTTCGTATAGAGGAGAGGGGTAAAATCCTTATCTACACAACTGTGCCAGGAAATATTTGGAAAGTTGAAACCCTTGCTTACAGTTGCGTCATTGCTCAAAACAATAGACCTAAATAAATATTTCAAAGTATGTAAATCTGCATGTCTTGAAGACTTGGGGACTGTTCTTATTTAGGAGGAGCATGTTGTTTCTTACAAGTCATGAAATTTGAAAGAATATGAAAAAAATATGCATTCTATGACTTAGAGTTCACAACAGTAATTCATGCACTAAAACTATGGATGCATTACTTGATTGGAATTAAAAATACCTTGATCATGGATCATGTGAGTCTGACATGATTTTTCAGTCAACTCGAGATGAATTCCAGGCAAACTAGGTGGATGGATTTCCTGAGCGAATATGAATTTGACATTAAATATATAAAAGTTAAAGAAAATAAGGTGTCATATGCCTTGAATTGGAGTTTAAAATAAGTATATGAGGTTTTAATTGTCCAAAGTGAAGAATATATGGTAGAACGGGTCAAAAGAACAACATTAATGGATCATAACTACAACCAAATATATATACAAGTCTGGAAACTAAATCTGATTTAGACATGTGGAATGGTTATGAAATTAAAGAAAATTGGTTGTTAATGTATAAAACCAGATTTTATATACCATATCGTGAAGAAATCAAGCATTTAATAATGGATGAGTATGATAAGAAACCTTTAGAAGGTCATCCCGGGTACCAAAAATTAGTTATGACCTTGAAAAAATAGTTTTTCTCACTGAAAATGAAAGAGGAAATTGTTTAATATCTAGCTAAATTTTAGGAATGTAAGAAAATAAATACAAATAATTAAGACCTAGCAGGCCTATTGAAACCCTTACCCATATCAAGGTGGAAGTGGGAGGTAATCGCCCTATATTTCATCATAGGATTACCCTCGAACATGAAAACAACATGTCTCCATATTGATAGTGAGTCATAAGTTGAAAAGGGCTGCTCATTTCATTCCCATGTAGGATACATATAAATTTGCACAAGTGGTTGATGTGTTTATGAAGGAGATTTTTAAATTGCATGGTATACCCAAGATAGTTATGTTAGACAATGATCCAAAGTTTACTTCATACTTTTGGAGGTCATTGTTTACTAGATTAGGCACATAGTTAAAGTTCAATACTACATACAATCCATAGAAATATTGGCACAATGAAAAAGTGAACCAGATCCTTGAAGATATGTTGCACATGTATTTTATGAATCAAACCAATAATTGGGAGGACTACCTACACTTGGTAGAATTTTCTTACAATAATGGTTATCAAGCCTCACTAAAACGGAGCCGCTTTGAAGCTCTGTATGGGAGAAAATACCATGTACCCCTAAATTGGAGTAAACTTGAACACAAACTAGTACCAAGACCTAACTTACTACAAGAAATGGAGCAAATAGTAAAGAAAATTAGACAAAACTTGAACAAAGCATAGGATAGAAAAAAAGATATGTGAATTTAAAATAACTCATAGGGAGTTCCAAGTGGGAGAGGATGTTTATATGAAAGTACAACCCTGAAATATTTTTCTAAAATTAGGGAGCTATTATAAATTGACTTCTCGGTATTGATACTGGCATGAGTTGGTCCAATAACCTATCAATTAGCTTTACCAGTTGATGTTAAGAGTCACAATGCATTTCATGTGTCTTTATTAAATAAATATATATCTGACCCTAATCATGTAACTAGTTGGAATGTTGTATAGGTCAAATCAGAAGGAGATTTCGAAGTTTAACCTATACAGATTTTGTATCGGAGGAAAAATGAAGAAAATATACCAACAAAATTACAAAGAAAAACATTTAATTATAATGCAAATACACTCATAATTTTTCATTATCAATAGCATATATTTATACATGTGGATATCTCAATCATTTCCTATAATCTCTCAAAAATCACTCCACAAATCTCCCATCAATCCTTCATAAATATTTCCACAAATATCTCATCAATCACTCATAAATCTCCCCACAAATATCTCACTAAAAATTAACAACTTTAATAATTTCAAATGTATCATTATTCCAACATTTCTCCCCCATAATGCTTATTTGGAAATATTCCAACATCATCTCTAATTGTCTTTGTCTTAAGTATTTTGAATTCCTTGGGTTGTCTTTGTCTTTAATCTTTAGGATTCTACTCCATCTTCAATCTTCTTCATCTTCATATGTATCTTTAGTTATCATTGAATTCATGTGCTGCATCATCTAGATCTTGAGTCAATATTTTGAACTGCATCATTTTTATATCAACGATTTGTTTCTCTTACCCCTGACCTTCTCATGGGTTTTTTTGTGACTTACCCTTAACCATTACAAATTATAATTGATTTCGGCTTATCACTAACCATCAAGTTGTTTCGGTTTAGCAAAAACCTACCTCTGACATTACAAAGTGGTTTTTAGATTATCACTAATGATTACAAGAACTATTCATCCTTTATTTGACTCAAGAAACAAATATTTGCTTAATAACAATTAACTTTTGTGGAGCCAACTGACTCATGAACTTCATGTGATAGATATTGTTGTACAATTGAATATTTGACTTTGTAGAAGCCTCTCAACATAAAAGAAAACCTTTTCCATTCATTTACATCAATCCAACCACATTGTATTTTTATATGGGGGTTTAATATATCCTTATTCCAACACTTATGATGATCATGACTTGTTTGACCACAAATATTGCAGGGATATAAATTCCAACATTTATCTTGTAGATGTCCTTTCCTTCCATAATTATTGCAATATTGTTCTTGCTTCTTCATTTGATTTGTTGTATTGCTAGATGATTCACTTGTTATCAACATCTCTTCTTTGAAAATTTGTTAGCTACATCACCCATGTGTCCTTATTTTTTTTTGGTAGGTAAGCACCCACAGGGGGATTTGAACCAGTGACCTATCGCAAGGAGTGCTTTAACAGTGCACCCATTCACCGTCAATCCAAAGCCCCGTGGGCATCACCTGTGTGTCCTTCATATCCAAGGCCTTCATATTTTGTTCTTACACTTATTTGTATAAGTTTTTGAATTCCTTAACCTACGTTTCCTAAACTTCTTCCATCATAGCACATTTTGTTAGGAAGTTTAGAACCAATTCCCATTGTATGGTTTTCAAAATTTCAAATTTCACCATCTTCAATGTGAGATTAATCAAGTTCAACATACAATTCACTTTTTGAACTATTGTCCTTAGATTCATAAGATACAAGAGAGAAATGGAAATTTTCTTTCTCAGCATCTCAATCACTATCAACTATGAGGTCACTTGTATCACAGGCTACATCACATTTTGCTTTCTCTTGACTTAATTGATTTACTTCTCTTTCAAGTGTTGACAATATATTTTATTTTTCCATTAATTCTTGTTGCAAAGATTCTATCAATTGATCTTTCTTATCATTAAGTTTTATAAGATCACTTATTTGTTCATCCAGTGAAAACAACCTTTCTTCTTGCTTATTTATGTGATCTCTAGTGGAATCAACATAGTCTTTAAAAAACTTGTTTCTTATGGAATTGTCTTGTTTATATTGTTTATTTAGCTTGTCAATTTGGTGAAGTGCATCATTGAGATCCTCTTGTAACATTTCTATTTCATAATTTTCATTTTGTATCCTTTTTCCTCCTTTTCCCATTTTGCCAGTGTTGATTGTTTCACGTTCACTTGATCGTGCTCCCTTGAACACGCTCGCTTGTTGAAGAAGAGGGTGTCGGGTTCAACTGATAATGCACCTGTATAAAAAAAAATAATATTTAGGTGTCGGTACCACCGAAAATGCACCTTATGACTCCAACTTTACTCAACTCAACTAGACTCTTTACATTAAAAAATACTCTCAACTTCAACTCAACTTGACTTTGACTTTAACCTTGACTCAACTTCTCAATTTTAACTCTCGCCTCAACTCTCTATCTTTAACTTTTATTAACATTCACTTTAGTTGTAAATATATACTTTTAAATTTGAATCATTTTATCACTCTCTCCAAATTTTGACTTGTTTCTAGTCATAAATCATCTCTTCCAACTCTAACTTTTTACTCCTTACATTCACTAACCTAAATTGCAACTTCAAAACTCACTATGTAAAAGACTAATTTCAATTCACTTTTACAATTTTTATTTTTCGATAATCATTAAATACAAAAGCTATGACTTCTAAAAATAATAATAAAGAACTACAAAGTTCCTTTACATTCCTTTCAAACGTGGACTATCTCCTTTTGCATAAAATATTGATTTTCTTTCCATATGTGAAATCAAGTGAGCATATGCATTTATCTTTTCCTTCACTTTTCATCATTCACTCCAAATGCCCATAAAACAATCTTAATTTAACATTGTCACTCCACTTTTCTTCGTTCACTCCAATGCACCATTAAAAAAAACTAATGCCCAGTTTAATAAACATTCTTTTGTGTAGGCCATGATCAATTTAATTTTTAATATTTAAAAAACTCCATACCATAATTTCTTTAATGTGGGACAAAAAACTTTCACCTGTTCACTCCATTGCAGTCACCATTCAGGCATTTCATTAGTATAAATAAAATTCATCCATTCCTCTTGTTATCACTCAGGTTGTCCCTGAAGGTTAAGAAAGGGATACGGCCGAGGTAACCACAAACCAACTTTGGACTGCAGGTTCTAGCCAACCTGCAATCAAAGAGGGCTCTCTCTTTTAGATTTAGCTTTGTTTGAAAGGATTTTAGGCTAGGTCTTGGGTCCAGAGGGTTTTTTGTTTTGTTTTGGTGGGAAAATTGACACTTTCAGGTAGAGAGGCAGAGTATAGTCTCAATGTTTCAAACCATTGGGCGTGGAGTCAAGGAGGGGAACTGCTGGTGCGTTCCTCAATAACAGTGAGGGAACATGGAGCAAGATAGCTGAGCTTGAAGAAATTTTCAGGTTTAAAGGATGAAATGAATGCTAAAGAAAGAGAGGCAGTTAAGAATCTCTCCAACAGATTAGCAGAGAAAGTAACAGGGTGATACCTAGGGGCAGTTAAGAATCCCTAGATAATTGGCCAACACAGGTGAATTGGGGTAAACATGAGCCAAAAGGAATTCAATATTCATAACCAATTCATTCAGAGGAAAACATCAAGAACAACAGAAATTGAGCATAGAGAGTATTTAAACTAATTCTAGGTTATTCTTTTTTCCTGCTATTTAGATAATGGCAAACACATAAACAGAGATAAGAGGCATTTATTGCTTCAGGCCACAGCACAAGAATTCCATCTTCAGTCTCCAAAGCATTTATCAATAACAGTCAGTTCGCTCTCCAAGCTTTCGACAATCTTTGATTACAGAAAAATTCAGGTATACACAGCGAGTCTCTAGTGAAGAATTCTCAATTTACCAACCCTTAAAACTATACAGAGGGTGGTATATATAGGGCAAAACTTTCTATCTACTGTTTTTATTACATCTTAACCTATCAGGTCATAAAAAATAATTTATTGACCTACTCCTATCTGAAATAAATGCATGAAAATTCTCAGGCTGTGCTGGGGGCGGCTGTAAAAAAAAATGAATAAATGATGTAGTCCTGGGTGCCTTGGTGCAATGTCTTCTGAAATAAATATGCATGGGTTTCTGCTTCCTTGCTGTCCTGGTGCTTTGAATGCCTTAATGGTGATTTGAAGGCAAGGATGGGCTGATGCTTATTGATTTGACTTTTTGGGGGCTTCATCAATGTTCAGGTGCTTCGAGCCCCTAAACAAATCTTTGCTGATACTCTTTGGCGTCTTTTCTTCCACTTATACTCTTTGACAAAATCTAGACTACTGATCTGATGTGCTGCGGGTCTAATCACCAGTAAATGGCCGTTGTTCGGCCTCTGTATCATCTGGAATTGTCTTCTGCTCCTTTTGGTATGCTCTGTGAAGAAAACAGATCATTTTTGCGCCTTTTCGGGCTTCCTGGGGCCGCATGATGAGAAGATTCCCTAAAGATTCCCTGAAGATTCTCCATTTCGGCCTAAAAAATCTTGCAATGAGCAATTTCTCATCAAAAACTGCCTCAGAATTGGGTTTCGGGGCTCCGAAGTGCGACTTTTGTGCCTTTGCGCCCAAAAAGTGTTGATGACATCAGCATGACGTCAGCATGATGTGACATTGTACGGCGGGTGACGTCAGCATGACATCAGCAAGGCGACGTGGCGGGATGACGTCAGCATGACATAATCACGTACGGACGATGACATGGCAGGTACGGTGGCAGGGACACGTGGCAGGAGGCCACGCAAGCAGGTGACTCATCGGGTGACTGGACAAAGGGGTGACGTGGGATGTGACGTCACGGGTGGTAAGCAGTTTTGTGGCACACCGCTTATGGGCAAAGGCGGTCTCGGGGGAGGGGGCTCTGCCACAGCCCAACGCTTGACGCATGGCGGGAGTACGGCGGGAATACCGCCCATCTCCCGGACGCTAAAGCTCGGGCGCTTTGGAGATGGGACGGCCCGCCAGTCGTAGATCTGCGGGGTTGTGGATCAGACGGCTGGCGGTAAAGGAAATACGGTGGGGAGATACAGTGGGGGAATATTCCAAGAATATTCCTTTTTTAATAATGCGCGCGGTGGGTTATGACTTAGGGAAAGCGGGTTTGGGGTTTTTTAAAATGGGCGCGATCAATATTTACAGTTGGGACTTAGGGTAAGGGGTAAAATATGGGTTAAAAGTGCGTGGGTTTAGGATTTTATGCACAAAACTTTGGTTTGGGGACGAAATAGGGAGTTTTGAGGGTTTTAGAGGGGTTTTAGGGCTAGGGAAGTGGTTACTAGCTGACCTGATGTCAGACTAGCTCCTTAATGACTCGGATGGGCTAAAGACAGCCCCAGATGGACTGTGATTTCTCGGACTTATAGGAAATATGGCTATATTGCCAGGGAGGGGTATTTACATAGGGGAGTTTTATATACATGATTTTAATAGGGGAAGGGGAAAATTGTTAGGGAGTTATATAATAAAGTTAATAGTTAATATGGAGATGAAAAGAGGGCGCTAACGTATGAGACCTTAGGCTTTGTTGGGGAAAAGAAGGCTCACAGATGATGAGTGAGAAGTCCTTGAGTGAAGCAGATTCTCACCAAGGCGAATGTCATGGAAATGATGAAACTGAGAGGCTCAAGCAGACCTTGACCCCTTGGGGGATGTTAGTAAGTGACTTGGGGGAAATGAGAAGAAGGGGAGGTTAGTGAGTTCTAGCTTGAGTAACTCCTTTGAATGCAAAACTGCCTGATAACTATGATCTGAAAGGATAAGGCATTGTGAGATACAAAACTAATCATCAATTATCATTCTGCCACCAAACAGCTACCTACCCAGCCTACTGTCCTAACATTTTTTCTTCTTTTTGTTTTGGGTGCACTTAGACTTGCAGACCCATGTTTGCAATTTTTTATTTTTTTTCTATCTAAATCTACACTTATTTCTGCCAGGGCCCAGATTAAACAGTTGGGTCCCTTTGATTCTCTACCTATCTGCAAATCTGCCAAGATTAGACTGTTTGGACATATATCATTCTCTATATTCTACAACAGGAAATTGAAACCTAGGGAGACTAGGATTAGACTGTGTGGACCTCCCTTTAAGAAATTCTTCAAAATTTGGAACAACTCATCAAAATGGAATGCAGTAGTGGCATTTGGATCAGCACACTTCATGGCTTCTTCTTTTGTCTCTTCTGGAAATATGGAACACTGTAGCTTGCAAAGTATGACATATTTGGCATGTAAAAATGTCAATCATGAAAGATGATACCCTGTTGCAACAGGAGGCTAACAGTGGCTCCACTTGGGGATGGCTTTTCCTTGTGAAAAGTCAAGAACAGCAGGTCAGACTGCCTTGATCTTCTGTTGTTGTTGTGGACCGGAAAACTTCTTTGTTCTGGCTGTTATAAATATGAAACTTTGAACTATGACCAACTCCTCCTCAACAGAGCTTTCTGTGAGCTGTACAGCAGCGCCTGCTTTCTTCTGCGCGCTTGATCTTTATGTACAATGCCTGATCAACTATGCTGATATAAACTGAAAGTTCTTGCTCTGTTTTGATGCTTTTGAGATTGAAGAATTTGCATCGGCTGCGTCCTTTCCAAATTTACTGTTATTCCTTAACAATCGGCCTGTTTACAAAAATTTAAACTGAGTGCTGATATATACAAATAATATTGTACAAAGATATTTACAGAACTTGCATTGTTTCAACAACAGGGATCGTGATAATGTTTCAACATCCTGCCATTCACAGGGCCTTCTTCAACAGTGCTGTCCTCCATAGATCTGAGAAAATAGGTGTTGTTTCCTTGAACAGCAAAAATTACAAATGGACCTTTCCATAGAAAGTCAAACTTGGCATGTTTGCCCTTGTCTTCTCTTCTTGAGTCCCACTTCAAAACTTTGTCACCAATACTGAAATCTTCAGCTTTAGCTCTCTTATCAAACATCTTTTTGAGCTTTTCTTGTAAGATTTGTGCTCTGTCATAGACTTATTCTCTGGTTTGCAGAAGGTGAATTGTCTGATTAATTCTTCTTTGAATGTCATTTGGTTAAGCCTGAATTTCCTATAACAACTTGATAGTAGGAATGCCCAGGGATGAAGGAAATCTAGCCTCCATGCCATATACTAGCTCATAAGGGATCATTCCAATTGATCTTTTGCTTGAAAGTCTGTCTGCCCATAGGGCGTTCACCAACTTTTTGTGCCAGTTTTTCTTGTTTTCTTCTAGCATTTTCTTTATGATGTTGATGAGGCTCTTGTTAGATGATTTGGCCAATCCATTACCTTGAGGGTAATATGCTGTAGAGTGGCCCAGGGTGATAAGAAACTTATGGCAGAAACTGATCATCTTTTTGGACTTAAAGGCAGCGGCATTGTCAGTGATGATTTTCTCAGGGCAGCCAAATCTGGAAAGGATGCTGCATTCAAGGAATTGGATAATGATGGTATCATTGGCTTGTCTACAGGGAATGGCTTCAACCCACTTGGTGAAATAATCGGTGGCTGTTAGGATCCATTTGTGATGGCCTGAGGAAGAGGGATGGATTTCTCCAATGAAGTCAAGACCTCATTGTTGAAAAGGTTTTTCAGTGGAGATGGGTATAAGGGGCAAGGCCAACAATTTTCTCTTGCCTTCAAAAATTTGGCACTTGTGACATGTCGTGGAAAACGTTTTTACATCTGCAAAAAGAGTGGGCCAGTAGAAACCAGCCCTCAGGATTTTTTCTGCTGTGGACTTCCAGTAGAGATGTCCTCCACAATCACCTGCATGGAATTCTTTCATGACATTGTTAGTTTCATTCATGGTTAAACAATTTAACAATATACCTTCATGATTTCTCCAAAATAATGCACCATCTATAACACAAAATCTCAAAGCCTTCATTTTTAAAAATCTTTTCTTTGTTCTGGACAATCCTGGGGGAGCACACAGGTTTAACAATACAAAGCAAATATCAGTGTACCAGGGGCATTGCATAAATATTTCACTGATCTGTGGAGTCGCCAGCTCCAGTTCATTGTCCAGCTGGTTAATGTCTAAGGCCTGAAAGTTTGTTTCAAACATCATCTTGGCTAAACCTTGTCCCTTTATCAGCTTGGTTGGTTTTATTTCAATGTCATATTCGAGGATACTTGCAATCCACTTACCTCTTTTGCCTTCTAATCCGTCTTGAGTCAATATATCTTTAACAACAGCGTGTGGGACATAGGCAGTCACGTGTGAATATAAAATGTACACTCTGAAATCCTTGATGGCCTTAACAAGTGCGTAGGCCTGCTTTTCCATTATTGGGTACTTCAGAGGGGCGTCTCTTAAGGCTCGGCTGAAAAAAGCAATTGGCTTTTCAGCTCCCTGCTCATCCTTTTGCAACAGGACAACAGCGATTGTGTGGTCTGATGCGAACGAAAATATGATAAAATCCTTGTCAAACTGTGGACTGGTTAGAACAGGAGTTTGGGTTAATGTAGTTTTGATACTCTCGAATGCCTGCTTGGCCTCAAGGGACCATCTTACCTTGGCATCCTTCTTTAGCATGTTGCTTAACAGTCTTATTACTTCAGCTAAATTTGGAATAAATCTTCTCAAAAAGTTAATTTTACCAAGGAATGCTTGTAGCTCTTTTATGTTTCTCGGATGTGGAATTTGGAGGATGGCCTGTATTCTTTCAGGATCAATTCTGATCCCATCCTTTGATATAATGTGGCCAAGTAATTTTCCTTCTTCCAGGCCAAATAAGGACTTCTTTGGATTTAAGGAAATGCCATATTTCCTGCATGTCATGAAAATTTGTCTAAGATGCTTGAGATGTTCTTCATCAGATTTGGAAAATGGGGTTAAATCATCAAGGTACACAACTAGGAAGTCATGTAATTATTTGGCGAATGCAATGTCCATTGCTCGTTGAAAGGTAGCACTAGCATTTTTAAGTCCAAATGGCATCTTTACATATTTAAATGTTCCCCAGGGTGTGGTAAAGGCAGTTTTGTCTTGGTCGTCTGGGTGAACAAGTATCTGGTTAAAACCTGAAAAACCATCTAGCAGGGAAATTCTAGATGCTCCCACTACTCTCTGCAATATGTGGTCCATTTTGGGCAGGGGATAGTGGTCTTTTAAGGAGACTTGATTTAAATTTCTGAGATCTACACAAAGTCTGATTTCACCTGTCTTTTTTCTTGTAGGCACTAGGTTGGACACCCACTCAGAGAATCTGATAGGGGCTATAATGCCTGCTTCCCACATCCTTTTTACTTCTTTTTCAATCGGGGGAAGCAGCACAGGGTTGATTCTTCTCAATTTCTGTTTGAAGGGCTTCTGATTGGGCTTCAATGGGATCGTGTGCTGAATCACTAATGTATCATAGGATTTCAAATCCTCATAGCTCCAAGAAAATACATCTTGAAATTCTTTGAATAAGTCAATGTACTTGGGCTTTTGATCAGGTGGCAAATTTTTGGACAATCTGATCATTTTTGGGTTCTCTGGTGTTCCAATGTTGTGTTCTTCAATTTCCGTGTTTATTGGTTGTAGTTTTGGTTTTCTGGGAACGTCATTAGAGTCAAACATGTCTTCTAGCAGAGTTAGTCCAGCAGGCAAAAAATTATCTTTCAAGTCAATGACCTCTGCCTCTATTCTGTCTACTTCTTCTGCCTGTGTTTGTTTCAGCTGTTCAATGTTTTCATTGTCAAAAACGGTTGGCTTCAGAATCTGTTTGGCTGTTGCAGCGATTAGAACTTGCTGACTTTCATTTCTCTGCTGTTCAGAATCTGTCATGGCATCCATGTCAATGTGAATATTTGAAAATTCGTGCTCGAGGGTAAGGAAATTATTAATCTAGGCATCATTCTCGAATACTTGCCAATCTCTGATGTTATTTGGGATGGTAGGCCTATGTTTTATTTTGGCTGTGAAGTGATGATTCGGGTCAAAAGGGAGCTTGCATGTACTCGCGAAGGTGGCTAGGCTGTGTGCATGAATGTTGTGATTTCTGGAAATCTTGTCAAGCTTGAATTCAGTGAATGCCTGGAGTATGTTAGTAGCAGCAGTTCTGTAGGCTCTCATTCTGTTGTCATTGGTAACAAAATTACTTTTCATCTGTTGTATAACCAGATCAGAGTCACCTAAGATAGACACTTTTACATCACCTAGAGTTTTGAGCAGTTTAAGGCCTAACAACAGAGCCTCATACTCTGCCATGTTATTTGTGCATTTAAAATTCAGTCTATAGGCATGTCCTTCTGCATGATTATCATGTGTATTGTGAATCCAGACACCTGCCCCTGCTCCTAACTTGTTGACAGAACCATGTGATTTCTTGCTTGTTGACAATGCTAGGAGTGTCATCCGAATCAGGGTTGGGCAGATTTAAAATTTCTATTTGGGGAGGTTCTTGTAACATGCTGGTTGCATTTACTGTTTTGACAATTTCTCTATTGTGGGCAACCGTTTCTTCATTGATGTGCACTTGTTGTTCTAGAGCCAAAGGCTCCTTTTTAGTGGGCAGATTTGAATCATCATTGAATAAAATGAAAGAATCCATATCGGAATGAATTGAATAAATGGGAAAATTTCCAGGCTTGCTTTCACTACTTACTACATATTTCATCAGCGTTTCTCTGTACAGTCTCTTTGGTTGCCCAAAGACTGAAATGGTAGCGTAGGAAAGGTCTAATTGAAGGGATCCTTGGAGCTTTGCTCCCCATGATCTCGAGAGGAGCATACCATACTTTGGTGGGATGTCAGCCACTACTACATCCATGAGGATGGTCATGTTGGGATATTAGACTAAGGAGACACATAGATCTTTAATGAGGCCTAAACATTTCACTTGACTTGAGTCAAATGAATATAAATCTTTGTAAGGTCTTGTGATGTCGAGATTCAGTTTTTCCATAACTGCTTTGGGCATAAGATTGTGCGATGCCCCTGAGTCAAACATAGCGTTGTGTAAAACTTTGTCATGTATATGAAGACTGACATAAAAGGGTGGGACAGCTCCTTGTGTTGACTTTCCATTAACTTCTGGTCCAAACAATAGTTCAGGGGAATCATCCAAAACATTTACATCATCTTTGTTTTCTGGGAGTTGAAGTGACCTTTGAATTTGTTGCCTATATACATCGTGTTTAGCCAATTCTGAAAGAGGAATGGCTATCTTGAATTTTCCAATCTCTGTTTCTAAACTAAAAGGCTTCTCCAATGGATTCTTAGTATTGGCATTGGCAATTTTTTCCTTTTCATTTGAATTTTCAGCGACTTGCTCTTGTTTATCAGTGCTATGGGAAGTATTTGCTTGCGGTTTGGCAACTTCAGGAGTACTTTTTGGGATGTTGTTTGAATTTTCTTTTGAGAAAGGAGGAGGCAAAGGCTGATCTTTGGAAGGCTGTATTTCTGTTATATCTTCTACAGTCACTTGATGTGGGTTTGGGACAGTCATATCAGCTGGTTCTGTTACAACAGCTTTGTTTTTAATCTTGTTGGGCTGTTTACTTTCCTTTTTATTGCTAGGCTCGGAGATGTCAATGGTCCTAGTTCTGAGCTTATACTGTTTGTTTACTTCATACACAGTAGTATCATAACCTTGTTTAAAATCAAAAGACTCACCAGATTTAGTCTGAAATTGATTGCAGTCATGCTCATTTTGGTCTTCTTGTGTCAGGAAAGTTTGAAGTTCACCCTTTAGATCCATTAAATTCATATGATCGTCTTCTATGGGTTGACTAGAAGTAGATCCTTCTACATAGTTATCTTGAAAAGGGGGTCTTATATCATGGTATTGGTTAGACCTACCAGCATTTATGTTCTGCGTTCTCCTAAAATTGGGATTTTTTATGGGATTAGACTATTGTCCTTCCCATGATGCCTTTCTCTCCACATTTTCTACCCTCTCTCCTAGTCTTTGCAGGCCATTGATGATAGCATCAAGCTTCTGGTCGAAGGCTGAGGGTTCTTCCTTAAAGGTGGTTCTCTTTTCCATTCGAGCTCTATTTCTTTTGGCAATTAAGTTGGCTTCTACCGTGACAGCAACCTTTTGCGCATCTTCAAGGGTTTCAGGAGCTCTTTCTTTCAACTAATATGCCATATCAGGGTCAAAACCATCAGGAAATTTGTACAAGGCAAGGTCGGGTGGAGGCCTTAAATTCTGTGGTATCGCATTATATACATTGTTGAATCTTGCACGGTATTCTAAAACGGTCTCTTGAGGACCTCGTTTAATTGTATCATATTCAGCTAGTATGTGCAAGGGATCTTTCTTTTTCTCCCATCTGTTGGTAAAGGATAGGTAAAGCTCATCAGGAGTGGTTATGGAATTTGCAGCGAGTGATCTGAACCAAGTTCTCACATCACCTGTTAGACTCTGAACAAAAATTCTCATTCTCACGCTGTCATCATCTATTTCGTAGTTCTCAAAATAGTCTTGCATCTTTTTGGCATGCTGAATGGCTGTGAAAGGACCAGTGGAATCAAAATATGAAATTTTCGATTGGTAATCTTGGGGTAAAGCCGCAACGTTAGCAGGTAATTGCAGGGGTGCATATCTATTAGCCATATTGGCCAGTATAAGTGGAACAACGGGGATAACAGGGATAACAGTAGTGGTAATGGGAGTATGTGCAGTGAATGAAGGCGTGGAAGGAGTGCTATGAGATGTGGATGACGAACAAGGGGAAGCAGGGGTAGACCGGAATAAAACCTTGACACGGGTTGTAACAGAGCTAGGGTAAGCTGTTTCAGGGGTTTTATCAGCAAAATTTTCCTGTCTTTGTTGCTTCCTAAGGATTTTAGGGATTATATTAGGGTTTTCAAAAACAGCTGGAGGATCTGGGTCTGGGTTTGACCTTGTATATCGTGAACTTTTCTTGGGAGCCAACTTCCGCACTTGTTTTTTTTTCTTTTTTTTTTTTGGAATATTTTTTGTATTCACAAGGGCCAGATAAGATTTTGGAATGGCTGTGTATATCTTAAAACTAGCATGAAGATTGACTGAAGTAGCTTTTATCTAAACCTATTAATGCAAAAACAAAAACAGTTCAAAGGCTTCCTGGCTGACATTGAGGCTTCATCTGTAGTTTTAGGAAATATACAGCAATTAGAAAATCGGTTTCTACAGGGGATTTTTAACCTTCTTCGTGAAACTTTATAAAATTAACTGAGGAAAGTCCCTAGTGGAGTCGCCATTATGTTATCACTCAGGTTGTCCCTGAAGGTTAAGAAAGGGATACGGCCGAGGTAACCACAAACCAACTTTGGACTGCAGGTTCTAGCCAACCTGTAATCAGAGAGGGCTCTCTCTTTTAGATTTAGCTTTGTTTGAAAGGATTTTAGGCTAGGTCTTGGGTCCAGAGGGTTTTTTGTTTTGTTTTGGTGGGAAAATTGACACTTTTAGGTAGAGAGGCAGAGTATAGTCTCAATGTTTCAAACCATTGGGCGTTGAGTCGAGGAGGGGAACTGCTGGTGCGTTTCCTTAATAACAGTGAGGGAACATGGAGCAAGATAGCTGAGCTTGAAGCGATTTTCAGGTTTAAAGGATAAAATGAATGCTAAAGAAAGAGAGGCAGTTAAGAATCTCTCCAAAAGATTAGCAGAAAAAGTAATAGGGCGCTACCTAGGGGCAGTTAAGAATCCCTAGATAATTGGCCAACACAGGTGAATTGGGGTAAACATGAGCCAGAAGGAATTCAATATTCATAACCAATTCATTCAGAGGAAAACATCAAGAACAACAGAAATTGAGCATAGAGAGTATTTAAACTAATTCTAGGCTATTCTTTTTTCCTGCTATTTAGATAATGGCAAACACATAAACAGAGATAAGAGGCACTTATTGCTTCAGGCCGCAGCACAAGAATTCCATCTTCAGTCTCCAAAGCATTTATCAACAACAGACAGTTCGCTCTCCAAGCTTTCGGCAATCTTTGATTACAGAAAAATTCAGGTATACACAGCGAGTCTCTAGTGAAGAATTCTCAATTTACCAACCCTTAAAACTATACAGAGGGTGGTATATATAGGGCAAAACTTTCTATATACTGCTTTTATTACATCTTGACCTAATCTGGTCATAAAAAATAATTTATTGACCTACTCCTATCTGAAATAAATGCATGAAAATTCTCAGGCTGCGTTGGGGGCTGCCGTAGAAAAAAATGAATAAATGATGTAGTCCTGGGTGCCTTGGTGCAATGTCTTCTGAAATAAATATGCATGGGTTTCTGCTTCCTTGCTGTCCTGGTGCTTTGAATGCCTTAATGGTGATTTGAAGGCAAGGATGGGATAATGCTTATTGATTTGACTTTCTGGGGGCTTCATCAATCTTCAGGTGCTTCGAGCCCCTAAACAAATCTTTGGTGATACTCTTTGGCGTCTTTTCTTCCACTTATACTCTTTGACAAAATCTGGACTGCTGATCTGATGTGCTGCGGGTCTAATCACCAGTAAATGGCCATTGTTCGGCCTTTGTATCATCTGGAATTGTCTTCTGCTCCTTTTGGTATGCTCTGTGAAGAAAACAGACCATTTTTGCGCCTTTTCGGGCTTCCTGGGGCCGCATGATGAGAAGATTCCCTGAAGATTCTCCATTTCGGCCTAAAAAATCTTGCGATGAGCTCATCAAAAACTGCCTCAGAATTGGGTTCCAGGGTTCCGAAGTGCAACTTTTGTGCCTTTGCGCCCAAAAAGTGTTGATGACGTCAGCATGATGTGACATTGTACGGCGGGTGACGTCAGCATGACGTCAGCAAGGCGACGTGGCAGGATGATGTCAGCATGACGTCATCATGTACGGACGATGACATGGCAGGTACGGTGGCAGGGACACGTGGCAGTGACGTGGCAGGAGGCCACGCAGGCAGGTGACTCATCGGGTGGCTGGACAAAGGGGTGATGTGGGATGTGACGTCACGGGTGGTAAGTGGTTTTGTGGCGCACCACTTATGGGTAAAGGCGGTCTCGGGGGAGGGGGCTCCGCCACAGCCCAATGCTTGACGCGTGGCGTGAGTACGACGGGAATACCGCCCATCTCCCAGACGCTAAAGCTCAGGCGCTTTGGAGATGGGACGGCCCGTCAATCGTAGATCTGCGGGGCTATGGATCGGATGGCTGGCGGTAAAGGAAATACGGCGGGGAGATACGGCGGGGGAATATTCCAAGAATATTCCTTTTTTAATAATGTGCGCGGTGGGTTATGACTTAGGGAAAGCGGGTTTGGGGTTTTTAAAACGGGCGCGATCAATATTTACAGTTGGGACTTAGGGTAAGGGGTAAAATATGGGTTAAAAGTGCGCGGGTTTAGGATTTTATGCACAAAACTTTGGTTTGGGGACGAAATAGGGAGTTTTGAGGGTTTTAAAGGGGTTTTAGGGCTAGTGAAGCGGTTACTAGCTGACCTGATGTCAGAGTAGCTCCTTAATGACTCGGATGGGCTAAAGAAAGCCCCAGATGGACTGTGATTTCCCGGACTTATAGGAAATATGGCTATATTGCCAGGAAGGGGTATTTACATAGGGGAGTTTTATATACATGATTTTAATAGGGGAAGGGGAAAATTGTTAGGGAGTTATATAATAAAGTTAATAGTTAATATGGAGATGAAAAGAGGGCGCCAAGGTATGAGACCTTAGGCTTTGTTGGGGAAAAGAAGGCTCACAGATGATGAGTGAGTAGTCCTTGAGTGAAGAAGATCCTCACCAAGGCGAATGTCATGGAAATGATGAAACTGAGAGGCTCAAGCAGACCTTGACCCCTTGGGGGATGTTAGTAAGTGACTTGGGGGAAATGAGAAGAAGGGGAGGTTAGTGAGTTCTAGCTTGAGTACCTCCTTTGAATGCAAAACTGCCTGATAACTATGATCTGAAAGGATAAGACATTGTGAGATACAAAACTGATCATCAATTATCATTCTGCCACCAAACAGCTACCTACCCAGCCTACTGTCCTAACATTTTTTCTTCTTTTTGTTTTGGGTGCACTTAGACTTGCAGACCCATGTTTGCAATTTTTTTTTTTTTCTATCTAAATCTACACTTATTTCTGCCAGGGCCCAGATTAAACAGTTGGGTCCCTTTGATTCTCTACCTATCTACAAATCTGCCAAGATTAGACTGTTTGGACAGATATCATTCTCTATATTCTACAACAGGAAATTGAAACCTAGGGAGACCAGGATTAGACTGTTTGGACCTCCCTTTAAGAAATTCTTCAAAATTTGGAACAACTCATCAAAATGGAATGCAGCAGTGGCATTTGGATCAGCACACTGCATGGCTTCTTCTTTGATCTCTTCTGGAAATATGGAACACTGTAGCTTGTAAAGTATGACATATTTGGCATGTAAAAATGTCAATCATGAAAGATGATACCCTGTTGCAACAGGAGGCTAACACCTCTACGCAAGTTGTAGGCATGGAATATTTTGTATGTCCTTCACGCAACATGTAAATTTCATCTCCTCGACAACTCGATGCAGTATTTAGGCACAAACATACGATGGCTTCTTCACATAGAAATGCACACAGGTCCCTTAGCAATCAGCCCAGTCCACACTTCCAACAGTTTTGCATACATGAACTAGATACAGGTTCACCTATGCACACAACATTCAACATTCGTTGGTTTATGCAAGTTCAGTGACTCACGCTCAAAGATACTTTCTCCATGGCAACTCAACATTGATTTCTTCTCATTGCTCATACAAAACTTTACAACTTTACACATCAAAGTTCTCACTCAATTTTCAAACTCTATGGGCAATGGATCTGATACCAAATGTAGAAAATGTACGAGCAAAATTATAAAGAAAAACATTTAATTATAATGAAAATACGCTCATAATTTTTCATTATCAATAGCATATATTTATACATGTGGATATCTCAATCATTTCCTATAATCTCTCAAAAATTACTCAATAAATCTCACCACAAATCTTTCATCAATCCTTCATAAATGTCTCGACAAATCTTTCATCAATCATTCATAAATATCTCCACAAATCTCTCACTAAAAATTAACAACTTTAATAATTTCAAATGTATCAACATTCCAATAAAACACTCTTCAAAAAAGAACTATTTCTCAAGTCAAAGTGAAATGGGAAGCACTTTGGGCTTGAGGAGGCCACTTGGGAATGGGAAGAAGAAATGAAAGAGGCTTTCCCAATGCTATTCCAAAGAAGAATGGAATATAAAACACTAAGGATGGTGTCCCTTTTGAGGGGAAGGGAGATGTAACAAACTTTGATACTTACTCTTAATTTATTATTATTTAATCGTGATTTGAAAAAAAAAATCGAGTCTAAAGAGATTGGTTAATGCAAATATTTTGCATTTTATTGATTAATGATAAATAAATTATTGTTTTATTATTAACATTATTGAAAATGTGTTAAGGGCTATCAAGTGGAACTTAACTCCTAATTGTTAAGAAATAGCTCAAATTGGTTATGCTCCAAACAAGGTGAAAAAAAGAAGAAATAAATTTTCTCGTTTTTGCGAGATGTCTTATGGAAAAAGTGAAGACAGACCAAAAAAAGAAAAAGAAAATGGTTGGAGATAAATGCTATAATTCTGATATGTGTAGGAACACTATGGGAGAGAAAGGTAGTAGAAGCAGGATGTTCCTTAAAGGTTTAAGGGATAATCCCTTGTAAACAATTGTTAGAATTTTTCCTTGATAGAGAGGAGTAGAGCTCAAGGATAGCTATTTGTGGAAGCCAACTTACGGTTAGGAGGACTGTGAGATCCCTTATAAAATTTGTATGAAGGACTAGATAAGTATTTGTTATTTCAGAGTATTGTCTGGAAACGTTTGGTTCAATAGAAAATGAATTGGAAATAGGTGTTGAACTAGTACCTATGAAATTATTTAGAAGAATTATACATATAAAAAAATTGGATTGTGTGTATGATGGACTTTGTGGATGGATATTATGTACAATACTAGCCTGTAACAAGTTCAGTGGAAAGTACAGTTCTTGTGGCTACTAAGGGAGGAAAGGTAAGGTATATTACAAAGACCTTGGAAAAAATGGTTGCAGGTAAAAGGTTTTTGTAAAAAAAAAATAAGGGTAAAGTTATATGAATTCCACTAGTTTAGATTCTCCTTTTTAACCAATGAGATGAAGAAACTATTCAAAACAATATATATATATATATATATATATATATATATATATATATATATATATATATATATATATATATATATATATATATATAACTACTATCTCATACATCTTGAAATACAATGTAAGAATTTAGATTAATAAAAAAGATAACAATATTGTAAGGAAAGAAACAAATTAAAGAATTGTTTTGAAAGTTGTTGTACATGATTAATTAATTTAATATACAAAATATCATAGAAAATATGTATATCTTGTTGGGAAAAATACTAGGGGGGGGGGTGAATCAGTATTTTAAAAACTCACATAATAATTTTCTTTTCTAAAATATGTGCATGACTTTACTGAACCCAACTCATGTATGTACGCGACTTTTGTAAAATAAACTAGCGTATGCTTAGTAAACTTTTAAAACAACTAGTTATTTATTTGTTAAACTTAAACCAAAATGTAAGAGATTTATCACACATTTGATAAGCAGTAAGCAGGTGCAGTAAGAACAGAATAAATTATCACACATAAGAAACACGCATGAACACCAAAATTTAAGGTGGAAACCCAATGTGGGAGAAAACCACCATTGTTTTCGTCTTAGTATTCAAACTTATTAATATAAAAAACTTCTTACATTCTTGTACTGGTGCAGACTCATGCCAGTACGCAAGCACCCACACTAGTAGAAAATGAGAAATTAGTTACTAAGTGACTAAAAATGTTAGTCACCACCACTTTTCCAAGTGAAATACTACCAAAAATGAGAAATCTTAAGTGACCCAACTAAAAATGACTAACATAAATGACTAATTTAGTCCCAGGTTGAAATATATGACTAAATAATAAGTAATACAACTAAAAATGTCTAAGGTGAATGACTAATTTAGTATAGGAACAAAAATATGACCACCTAATAAGTACTACAATAACCTGAATCAATCGTTTATATTAGTCATTTTAATATGAGTTGATACGCTTATTTTACTTCGACTCAAACTGTCACATAAGGCATAAGGTATTAAATGTCAAACTATTTTAACCATTATCCTAGGCTGACCTCCCGTCTTTCTCTCTAACCTTAACTTTATAATGAATAGCCTACTCTCTCTGCGACCTTTCACAATTTTGTTGGTGCACGTTGTGCCATTGAAGAAAACATTTCAAGAATATATATATATATATATATTGTTGGGGTATTCAGATAGTGACGTAAGTATGTTTGAGGCCTCTCTTTGAGTTGAAGTTTATGTAGGATTTCGTAAAAATCACTAGTACATATGAGTGAAAAATTTGACTTTGCTATACTCTGATAGTTCGGCCGTATTGTCAGATTTTGCTTGCATTCTTTTAAAGTCCCAAATTTTATCTGATATCCGATAAACACAATTATCATTGGATATCCAATGATACACTAGTCATATATACGACACTAATTATGTTCATCGAATATTTGATGATAATTGAATGTTTTCCAGATATCCAACAAACATTCACATTTTTTCAAATATACAACATTTCAATTGATCCGATAAATTAACAAACTAAATACATATAACACTTTATAAATCAATACTATTTTAAACTTGAATTTAATTCATTTACATTTACACCCTACCCATTTATTTTTTCTTGATCATCCTTTAATTTGTGAGCTTAATGATCTGATCTTTGAAGTCATGACAGAACCCCAACAATCAGAGCACGAGCATATGGTCATGGGAACTACTCGGCTGGGACTAGAAAAGGCGTTGGGAGATCAGTTTCAATAGGGTGAACGCTACCTTTCCCTTGAAAATTTCGGCAACATATGCTATTGCAGAAGCGTCCTTCAAGTATGTGTGAAGTCAAAGGTTTTCACATTGAAGGCTTCAAATTATTGAACATTGAGAAGCCTAGTTGATGATCCCTATCATATTGACCGCAACTTTTGTATTCATTATTTCTTTCATTGAAACACCTCTAGTAGATATTGATGGTGTTCATGAGTCTATTTTTGGTTTTCTTCTTTATGGGAACAATATTATCTTAAATTTCATTATTCCTAACTTGAAACTATCAGTTTTTATTTCTATTCCATGGGTGAAGTATCTCTCATTGATGAATGGCTACACTAACAGGGACCCTAGGAGCCAATGATTCACATAATTGATGTAGTGTCCACATGCCACGAACTTTCGATGGTATATCATAGTTAGACACTCTATGATGGGTTTCATGGATACCCAACCTATGACAACAGGTTGCATTCTATTGTCAAAGTCTCTAAGAAATGGAAGAATTATATTGAAGCCTACTGTGACATGTTGCACTCACATGCTTATCTGAGCCTTGAGAAGCATACTTTATTCACACTTTATTTGATCCTCTCGTTAAATTATCACCTCAAAGGAAGGCTTCCACCGTGTTTGTGAGGCGGGAGATTGATATCCTTCTACCAAATACCAAAGGCATCATTTATTTCCTAGTTAGATTGATATTTCCCGTTATTTTTCTCATTTCTTTTTGTTATGTTTTCATATTATTTGATCCCCTTTCACATATTCTAATGACATTGTTTATCATAGGTCTTACATAATCATGGCCTCTTGTGCTCCTAGGAGTTCAATCATTTTTCATTCTACTACCTTAACTTGAACACTGAACACAATTGGCAATACCATTCAAATTCTTGACCATTAAAAAAATTTGTCAATATGAAAAATAAAAATTCTTTTAAGTTGAAAACGTAATCTAGAATGGTTTTTAATTGATTGAATATTTTATTTTTTAATATAAAAAGTGTGATTAACTATTGAAAATCCAAATATATCTAAAAAAGTGAAATTGACTTCATTATAAATCACCACTAATACTTTTTGGTTTGCTAAGTTGTGTGAGTCTTGAGATGAATGCACAACCAAATTTTGGCTTCATTAATCTAGACAAAGGGCCATCTAAGACATTAAAATCACTATGGGATCACACCCGAGCTGGGCCACACTAGCTCTTAGCATAGCTAGAATTTTTCTAATAGAGTTTCAAATTGGTGAGCTTAATACCATAGAGTGCCTTAACAATACTCCTTGTGATTGTCTATTCTATACTCATGGACATAAATTACCACCAATTTTTTTAGATAATTTACTTCTAATTAATGGTTTATAAATTTTAATTAAAAATTATTAGTTCAATACCATAATCTCCCCTCCCTACTTTAATCAATAGTGTATAAGTAGTCTTAATTTAGATTAAAAGTAATGGTCCACTTTTACCACTTTCACCATTTTCACTGGACCCACCATCATATATTATTTAATTAAGAAAAGTTAAATAAATTATTCCTAAACTAATAATAGGTTAAACCCTCATATATTATTTAATTAAGAAAAGTTAAATAATTCATTCCTCAACTAATCCATCATTAGATTGAAAACCTTAATTGCTTTATTATTATTAAAATGAATCATTATGTTAAGTAACTTCATTATTTTATTATTATTAAAATAAAGAAAATAAAAGAAAAAAACCAAAAAAATAATTAAATAAATAAACATATCTATCTCTCAACCATTACGTTAAAAACATTGTTACCTTATTATTAAAATGAGATAATATAAAAGAAAAATGACAAAAAAAAAAATCTATTTTCCTGAAAATTTTGCAAAACTCCAAGAAATACAGTCAGCACTCTATCTATTTTTTGTGAAACTATGTACACATTCAAATACATGGCCGGGTATTTCATGGCTAGTGTCCTGAGCAGGGCGGCTCACGGTAGCGGGTTGTGGGGAAGGGGCAGTGGCGCCTTTGAATACATTGTAGCAACGAGCATGGTGGCTCCCTCGCCGTGTCACAAGGGATACTCAAAGGTAATCAAACTTATGGAGAATGACGAGGATCTTAAGGCTGCAAGGATCTCTCTCGGCGAGCTAGGAACCATTTCTCGGATCACGTTTGCAGTTGAGAAGATGTTAAAACTATTGTTCTAAAGCGTGTGTGATAAGATTAAGCCAATAAAAGGAAGCTATGTGTCCCAAACACTCAGCTAAAATGTAAACCTTATCAACAAATTACTCAACCACAAAAAGGAGACATCTGCTTCTTCACAAATTATGGAAATTGGATAACAAACCCATCCACAAATTCAGGAAATGGTTTTGATCCACCATAGGCATCTCTGTCATCCAAAGTAAGCCACATCTGCGTTTGGGTATCAGACACACAACAAAATCAAAGGGGTTAAGATTTACCCTAACATCTTTATATCGGGCATTGTTTGTGGCTTAAAAAACATAAACAAATATTTGTGCATATCATGACACTTGAACATAAAAAATTACTAAATCGATCAGGCAATTTATCAAAAAGATTATGATCCCACAAGCTCTCGTAGACAATGAGTATTTGTGGAAAGAAATAATCGACATCCATGTTTATTAGAAGCTAATGGTATCTGTGATCACCATCCATGTTGTGTTGCAGGTGAGAGATGATTTGGATATCCAAGGTGTGGTCGTGCCTTTTTCCGAAGGGCATGAGTTTGGGGACATAACTTGGTATCCTTCTCTTCATTGGGTCGTTTACAGGATAGATGACCGAGTTGTCGTTTCGATTCAGGGAGAGGGAAAAAACCTACAGATTCTCTTCTCATCGCAGACCATGCACACTATCGTCAGAGCATACAAAGAGGTGATATCACTGGGCTATAGGTTTTCTTCACCCTTTCGTTTACCTTAATTGTTGTTCAGTGGGAAAATTAGTTTCGCCTGATAGATCCTAATTGTTGGTTGGGAAACTTATTTGAAGAACTTCAAGTTAAATGCAAGAGAAGCATCGAATGGAGATCGAATTTGAAGCCATGTTCAAAAACTCCGTTTGGTATTTTTTGTTTTTTGGTAGGTTTATGTTATAATTTAAGTTCATTGTAGACGTTCATTACAAGTTCAAGGAAATCCCATTCCATCTCTTCATATACTCAGTATATCAGCTCGAAATGCAGGAAGTAAAAAATGGAATATTGGTCAATCTGACGCATTTAGTTTTATCTCTTTGGTAAATTCCAAGCATAAGTGTGTTTTTTAATTTATGATCTTGCTTCTATAGGTTTTCGATGCGGCTGAGGTTTGATAAGATTTGTGGCGTATCCGTGAGCGAATTAAAATGGTATTTTCTGATCATTGTTCTTGGTTATGCGGCTTTGCATGTTTGGTGTTGTAGAAGTTGTTTTAGATTCTCACACAGATCTTAGGTATCATGCTAAGGATGTTTCAGGGTTTGATAACTAGCTTTATTTCTAAGACTTCATAACTTTTATGGTAGTTAATATTGATTTATTTTTTCTTACCTGAAAGAGAATCATTACAAGTGGCCCTGCCCTTTTGCTTAGGCAAAACCGCCCTGAAGGGTTGAACCACCCAGCATGAGTATTTTTTATTTTCTTAAACTTCCATTAAAGGGGTACTCTTTTAATAAAATCATCCAGGTCTTGCATGTGCCCATAGTTCTTTATTTGTGTCTGGGATAACTGAACCTTGATGGACATTACAACATACCATTGTATTCACCTTTGATCCATGTCACGTTCAACAACTATTTTCGTTATTGTAATACACAAGGGTAAATTATAAAATTAAGTATATTTCTACTGTTTTGGAAAGGATGGCTATTACAGTCATAAGGTTTAGGTACTATTTCCAATTTTTATGACCATAAATATGTTGACTAGTTTGTGTGACATAATTTGTTAAGAGGTTTCTACACACCATATTTCATTGTTTGATATTGCTTACCTTTTAAAGTCTCCCCCCACTCCCCCTACACTCGAATATGTGGATGGAGAGTAACTTAATTTCTAACCATAATAGTAGCTGGTAACTGAGAGTGGCTTTTTTCAGAGTTAAACCTCACATGGATTACAACTCATTACAACTGGAGACCTCCATCTTGAAACAATCCATTTTGTTTATGTATTTGTTCATAGCTATTTATTGGTAAGCTTGATTGTGTTAAAAGATACCTCAAAGATTATGTTCCACTCTGTAGTGCTAATTACCATGTTGATATTTATAACTTAGATGTGTGGATATAGATGATAAATAGGCATTATAATTTTAGCTTAACCTAGAGCATTTGAATTGGAAGTGCTTTCTTTAGGATTTTGGAAACATTTCAGCTGGCCCAAAGAGTTCCATCACCACAAGTCTCCTGCTTGTGCCAACATGGAATGGTCTTTGAAGGGAAAATCATTGAATGTAAGAGCCTTTTCTTATCTAAATTTCTACAACATGAAGTACTCTTCCATTCATGGATGTTTCTTTATTTCTTTTCGAAGGGCCATGAAGAACATGCCATTTTAAATTTTCTTTTAACCAATACCAAGCATGAAGAGTACGTTTTGGTAATAAAAATAAAAATAAAAATTTCTTCTTTCGTTTTTACATGAAATACATATAGATATAATGATATTTATGAAGATCGAACCTAGTTATAATTCCAACAGATGAAATGTTGGGACAGGAAAAAGGTATGGTTTCTCTTCGTAAAATGATTTATTTACCATTCACCCTTATACGATTATCTCTGTTTATAGATTAAAATGAGGAAAATATTGGCTAAAGTTGGATAAAAGCATTTTGTGACAGAATAGGCAAATCTAGTACAAGAAATTGATTTTTTGCTATCTTTGTGTGTAGAGATGTGGACTAGGAAAAAGTTATTCAGTTGACAGAACAACATGAGGCCATAAAAGGGAAAAGCTACAACGTCTTGGGCAGACAAGGAAGCGGGAGATCAACTCGAACAATGCTATTTTATCACATGATCAGATTATGTATTGTGAAATCCTCAGGATCCCTTGATCCTGAGGATTCACTTTTATATATTTACTCTTTTATGTTATATATAGTGTCAAAAGGCAATTAGAGACAGTTCAGACATTGATTAAATATAATTATTCTCTTTGAAAACATATACGTTGTTATGTCAGTGACTATGTAAGTTGTTACTTGCATTAACGAAAGAAGGTTGCGTTTGATACATCTTGATATTCTGAGTTCTTATTAAGAGGAGGTTTTTGGCGACTCTGGGCCCGGTCACGAGAAGTTCTACTGCTCCCTTGTGTTATAGTTTTTGTATTCAGTCTTTGTTATTGATTTAAATGTTCAGTCATTAGTTCTTTCATTTATCATAAAGATTTGTGATATTGATTCATACTGCTATTCAATTAGATTCAGTGTGAAGCTGTGTGATGTACTTAAGTAGTGCTTTGATTAGAATGAGTGAATTAGTGTTAATAGTAGATTGTTGTTCATTTCGAATTGATGTTATCATATATCTTGGAGATAAGACTCATTAACTTCTACAAATTGCAATATAGATCTTTTTCCATTTAGAAATCCTTTATCTCTATTTGTCGTTCAATTGTTGTTTACTGTTTAATTATTGATTGCCATCCAATTGTTGATTGTTGTTCAATTACCGATTGCTGTTCAATTATTGTTGTTGTTCAATTGAGAATTGCAAGTTAACTTGGGTCACTATAGATTAACAGTGTTTTTCAATAGTTAAAGTTTCTTTCCTTAATTGAGTATGTTAGCCTTAAGTCTATTTGAGCAATTCTAAGTGTGATTCTTATTTGCATTCAGTTTCAATTGAGTTTAGAACAAGTTGCATAGAATTGCAGAGTGTGTCAAGAGTATTTCTTCCATAGATATTTCTTTCCAGAATTGTTTGAACTGAATTGAAGAATTAGCCATTAGTGATTGCAACGATTCATCATTAGATAACATCTAGATTCACTGCATACACTATGCTGACACTCTTGAGATAAAAAGACTTAACTCGGGTTGACAACTAATGTAGGAATTGAGATTGCCTGTAAAAATACATCTCAGTGAGCCAACAGTTTGGCGTCATTTCCAGGGAGATTGTTTCAAGTGATTGTTTTTATTTTTGTTGTGAAAGAATTGGGTTTTAAAAATGGAAGGTAAGAACTTGCGTACCTAGAAAGTAAATTGCTTGCTTACCTACCTGCTTTACAACAAACCCTTAAAGGTTAAAAAGGAATTTTTTTTATGAATGACTAGAAATAGAAAAACAGAAAAGAACGGGATCCTCCACCAAAACCCATAAAACCCTAAGGATTGGTGAACCTTGGGAGAATGACCTTTATAGATGAAATTGTAAGAAGAGCACAAACTCAAGTGTTAGTAGGATTCCAGGCTATACCTGGAAAAAGTTAAACTGTTATCCCTCAAGCAGCAGTCTCACCATCTGCAACTTGCATTGAGATTCAAAGCCAAGTAGGAGGATTGGAAGAGAGTTTTCAGGATACAATAAGTTTATACTCTGATCCTCTATAAGTGGCAAAATTTTGTAACTTAAGAGAAGGAAAAGAAGAAACTAGTGGGGCTGCTAAAGTAGAACCACAACTATCTGAACAAAGATCTCCTAAGATCCTAGACTTAGGTAGTGCTAAAACGCCAGCTCGGGTTGCTAACTCTCTGCTTACTCCAGAAGCACCCCTTCAAGTCCTGGAAGATTATTGGCACATCTTTGACCAAATGGTAGATCAACCACCCCAAGGTCAAACCTCGACATTAGAGTACCCCATAGTCGACCAGGTGGCCAATGCTCCTATGAAGGTTATTCCTTTGCAGAGCATCCCAACTTTCCATGGGATGATCACAGAGGATCCTGATGCTTTCCTGTTTGAGTTTGATGTCCTCTGTAGAGGGTATGACTATACCACTGACCACCAAAAGCTAAAACTATTCCCTTACACTCTGAAAGGGGCAGCTCTAAGATGCTTTATGGGTCTAGGTGGGCGGACTATCAATTCTTGGGATGAAATGAAAACCTCCTTCCTTAAAAGATACGAGGACTTTTGTAAAACTAGGGAACTGAAAGATGAGATTTTTAAGATGACTGAAAAAGATAATGAAACACTAGAAGAATATGTAGAACGATTTAATTATAATTTGCAGAGGTCTCCACACACTGCCCTACCAAAAGAAGTCTTAAGAGCTATCTTAATTAAAGGAATGAAAGAGGAATGGGTAGAAACTCTAAACTTAATGGGAAAAGGAGATATTTCTCAGGAATATTATGATGAAATTATTCGTTTGTGTATCAGGTGTTCGCAGGGAAGCACATGCACAGGAGCAGGAAGCTGAGATCCAATGAGCAGAGGAAGCAAACCAAATAGTGGAGGCGTAACACGGATGGAGATCGGAAACCTCCTGGAAGATTTTAAGATGGACATCCTAGGCACTCTTACAACATGGTTGGACATCTTACACACTAAACAAAAATAGGCTTTAACAGAACAAAATTTGGCCATCTTCTGCCCATGTTGTCGAAATAAGCACAACCAATGGAAATTCCCATTAGACACGGTTCAGACGTGTGCCATATGTACTAAACATCACGACACTGAACAATGTCCATCATTACCTGGGCTGAAAGCAGTATTAAAAGAAGTAGAGGAAGAAACAAAACTGGTATATCTAATGAACTAGCGTCGATAATGGCAAGCCAAACCTACAGGTATGTCACAAGACGCACCCCAATTCTTTCTTTCCTCGCAACTTAATCAACAACAAAATCTTGGGGCAGCCTGGTAAGGCCAATATCCCTACCCAAATTGGTAGAGCCCACCATTCCCTATGACATCCTGGCCAACAAAATCCTTTCCAGGAAATGGCTGGCCGAATTCTCCTTTTATTCCTGTTTGGCAAGGAAATCCCTATCAATCCCAGTGGCCTGCCTCCACCTCTCAAAATATGAACTGGTCTACAAATTGGTAGCGACCTCTGGGGATATCCAATGGACCTATGGGGACAGATCGTCAACCTCAACCTACATTGTCAGCTCCTTATACATTACAATAGAATTCTCAACCTCTTCTGCGGCCGCAGTTACCAACTCAACAGAACTCGAATCCTAATAATAGACCAGTCCAGTTGGTACAAATTATTGAAAACCCAGAGTATGTAATTGAGTAGAAAGAATGTAATGTTCTCAGATTGAGGTCAAGACATGTCATCACCCCTCAAGAAAACAAGAACCAGCCTTCAATTGAAAGTGTAACTCCACCTTTACATATTCCACCACCTATAAATAATACTGAACCAAGGCAAGGGGGAGGGACAGATCAAAATGACGAACCTGAAAAACTTATAGTCACTTCTCCTCCATTCCCCGAAAGACTAACGATACGTAAACCGATCGCCTACCCTGGTTTCAATCTTGTAGGGGAAGTAAAAAAATTGTATATTAAGATCCCTCTCCTCCAGGCCATTCAAGACATTCCCATCTATGCCAAAACAATCAAAGAATTGTGTGTAAGGAAGCCTGTGAGGAAGGTAAAAACCTCATCCACTATCCATGTTGTACAAACCTTATCCGATTTACTCTTGGGAGAGGAAGCTCCAATAAAGTATGAAGATCTTAGAAACGCCATAGTAACATTTTAGATAAATGGTCGCTCTTTCCCAAATACACTAGTTGATCTAGGAGCCGCCATTAACATATTAACAACAGAAAATTGTCAAGCACTTGGTATTACAGCCCTGGAAGCAACGACCACTTTAATAGAACTTGCTGATTGATCGGTGGTAAGACTAGAAGGGACTTTACAACACATCATAGTTTCTGTTGACTCATGGGAATATCCTGTAGATTTCCTGGTTATAAACCCAAGGAGTAGGTTGGATGGGCATCCTTTGATTCTACACAACCTTGGCTGGCAATAGCTGATGCATATGTTGGATGCCGAGAAGGGAGCATGACTACTACAAAGGGGGGTGCTATAAAAAATCTCGTGTTACATCCTCCTGCCAAGCCAAGTTTGCCGATTGTAAAAATATGTAAGCAGCCATCAGCGTACGTAGAAGAGAGTATCCATTCACCACTCACAGTAGCAGACACACTAGAATTTAAATATTAGACTAAAGATGACGTTATCAATAATTTTATAAATCAACCAGCTAATGTGAGTAATCTACAATGTCAGATGTTGAAAGCAATCCTTGGTAACGAAGCCATGGAAGATCCCCTGAAGGATACAGATGACCAACACATTCATACGACCGCTGTTCATAATAGAAAACCTGTTAAGATTAAGCCAGGAAAATTTTTAAATATTAATGATAATCTGGGTAGCGAACATCAGTAGAAGCTTATCCAGGTCTTACAAAAGAATAAAGGGGCTTTTTTCTGGGATTATCCTAATATGAAAGGGATAGACCCACAACTATGTACACACCACATCTATACAGAGAAGTATGCTTGACCCATCCAGCAGCCTCAACATAGGTTGAACACACACCTCAAGGATATCGTGAAAGAGGAATTACAGAAGCTACTGGATGTAAATTTTATTTATCCTATCTCAGACAGTAAATGGGTCTCTCCATTGGTGGTTGTCCCTAAGAAAAATGGGAAGTGGCATATTTGTGTAGACTATCAGGAGCTAAACAAGGCAACACAGAAAGATCACTTCCCCCTCTCATTCATTGATCAGGTCCTCGATACGTTGGTAGGGAAGCAGTTCTTCTCCTTTTTAGATGGTTTCAGTGGCTACAATCAAATTCAAATTTCCCCTGAAGACCAGGATAAAACAACCTTCACCTATCCCTGGGGCACATTTGCATACAGGGTATTGCCATTTGGCTTGTGTAATGCCCCAACCACATTCCAGAGAGATATACTTAGCATCTTTTCTGACCTAATAAATGAAGGACTTGAGGTATATATGGATGACTTTACTCTGTATGGGGATGAATTTGATCAAGCATTGCAAACGCTAGAAAACGTCTTAGAACAATGCATTGCTACCAGGTTATGTTTAATCAATGTCAAGTGTCACATGATGATGACCGAGGGCGTGATCCTGGGACATTATATCTCTGCGGTAAGAATACAGGTAGATCCAACAAAAATACAGGTAATTCTTTTACTTCCTACCCCCTGCACTCAAACAGAGGTACGTACCTTCCTAGGATATGAAGGTTATTATCGTATGTTTATTAAAAAAAATTCACAGATTTTTGCACCCTTATATGCTCTAATTGGAAATGTTGATCTCAGTTGGTCTGACAAGTGTGACACATCTTTTGTAGGTTTAAAGAAACTAGTCTCAACATCACCGGTATCACGTGGACCAAAGTAGGAGCTACCTTTCCACATCTCCACGGACGCATCAGATGTAGCTATAGGTGCTGTCCTCAGCCAGGAGGAGGACAAGAAACCTTATGCTATATATTATATTAGCAAAAATCTCACTTCTGCAGAACTTAATTATATAGTGACAGAAAAAGAATTCTTAGTTGTTATTTATGAAATAAACAAATTTAGACACTATATAACCGACTACCAAGTCTTTTTGTACACTGATCACTCTGCCATTTGGTATTTAGCTAATAAACTGATCACAAATGGTCAAGTAACACGGTGGCTATTGCTTTTGCAGGAGTTCGACATTACCATTAAAGATTGTCCAGGGAAGGAAAACCCAGTTGCTGATTTTCTATCTCGAATCCTGAAGGTGAATGATCCACTGGTGGTAGATGACCAATTTCTAGATGAACATCTGTTTTCCATGGTAGTCAAGACGTCATGGTACGCAGATGTGGAAAATTATCTAGCAGTAGGGGAGCTACCTAAACATTTCATGACAAGAGAAGGAAAACTGATCGTTCAATGCAGTGTCCAGTTCTCTTGGATAGGAAGATATATTTTTCATACGGTAGCTGATATGTGTATATGCAGATGTATCAACGAGGATGAGATCCATGACATTTTGAAGGCTTTCCATGATGAACCCTTCGAGGGACACTTCGCAGATCGAAGGAAAGGACATAAGGTATTACAAATGTGTTATTATTGGCCCACTATTTTTAAGGATGCTAAAAAATATTCACAGGCCTGCGATAGTTGCCAAAGTATGGGCCAACCTAGCCAATCTGATGAAATGTCTATGCAGCGTCAATTAGTCATAGATCCCTTCGAGTGTTGGGTATTGGACTTCGTGGGTCCATTCCATCCCCCATCCAATTAGAAGACCTACATACTGGTAGCCATGGATTATGTGACAAAATGGGTGGAAACAATAGATTTATCAAGAGCCATAGAGGAAGCAGTGATTAACTTCCTTTCTGGGCTATTTTTGCAGTATGGATTACCACGAGAAGTGATCACAGATGGGGAAAGGCAATTCACATGGCAAAAGATTCTGCCACTCTCAAAAACCATCATATTACACGTAGGATCACTTCTCTGTATCACTTGCAGGCGAATAGGCAAGTCGAAAGCACCAATAAGGCTATAGAAGTGATTCTGACCAAGAAAGTCTCAACACACCGGTGAGATTGGGTTGCTAGACTGCCAAAGGCCTTGTGGGCCTATCATATGACTTGGAGGAATACTACTGGATACTCTCCATACCAGCTTATGTTCGGTAAAGAACCAATTTTTCTAATCAAATTCAAAATAAAGACTCTAAGAACAGCCCAAGAAGTGGGGCTAGATTTAACAGAAGCCCAATCCAAGAATTTTCAGTAGATTAATGAACTAGATGAGGCTCAATTGCTTGCTTTACAATGAACTACAATAATTCAGCAGCAAAGGGAAAAATGGCATGATAGCCTTATCAAGAAGAAAACATTTCAAAAAGCGGATTGGGCACTTCTGTAGATTCTAGATTCTAGGATTTCCCAGGTAAGTTGCAAACAAGATGGCTCAGTCCTTATGAGATTCAAGAAGTGCATAATAATGGTACTCTTACCTTGACTACCATCAACAGAATCGGCCATTGTTTTAAAGTAAATGGGCATCGAGTGTGCCCCTATCATCAACTGCTTACCAAGGAGTCTTTCTGCAAGCAGGTACAGGAGGACCCCTTCATGCAAATTCTAGCTGCAGGGAATGAGGACCCAACATATTTTCCTTCAAAAAACTGAAATTGCTTGAGAAATTGTAAATAATGTACATACCCTTTTTAGGCATTACCATGTAAATATGAATTTTTTAAGGAAATTTCACAAATTTTGGAAGCTTTTTCCCCCATTTTTTTTTTTTTCGTTGTTCAAACAATTGAACATCTGTCGTTTAATTGATTGAACAACACATTTTCCCCTTTTTGTTTTTTTTCGTTGTTCAAACAATTGAACATGTTACCGGGTGCAAGCCCGAGAAGTGATGATTTACGCTATGTGATTTATTTCACTAGTTTCAATCCCACTTCTTCACCCCTGTGAGCATCACCGGATGCAATCAGTGCTAAGTGAACTATTAAAATATCCTAAGAAGTTAGTCAGTTACGACTACCTCTCGTGGAAATTGTCATAGATGAATGCCTTACATAACGTAGTTGAATCCCAAAAGATTGATATCTAATTGAACGTGTGTCGTTAAATTGATTGAACAAAAAAATTTCCTCTTTTTGTTTTCATTGTTCAAACAATTGAATGTCTGTCGTTCAATTGATTGAACACCATATTTTCCTATTTTTGTTTTTGTTGTTCAAGCAATTGAACGTCAGTTGTTCAATTGATTGAACGACACATTTTCCTCTTTTTGTTTTTGTTCTTCAAAGACTTGAATGTCTATCGTTCAATTGATTGAAGAACAAATTTTTCTCTTTTTGTTTTCACTGTTCAAACAATTGAATGTCTATCGTTCAATTGGTTGAACAACACATTTTCCTCTTTTTGTTTTCGTTGTTCAAACAATTGAATGTTTTTCATTCAATTGATTGAACAACACATTTTCCTCTTTTTGTTTTTACTGTTCAAACAATTGAACGTCTGCCGTTCAATTGATTGAACATCACATTTTCCTCTTTTTGTTTTTGCTATTCAAAAAATTGAACCTCTGTCATTCAATTGATTGAACATCACATTTTTCTCTTTTTGTTTTTGCTGTTCAAACAATTGAATGTTTACCATTCAATTGATTGAACAACACATTTTCCTCTTTCTGTTTTCATTGTTCAAACAATTGGACGTTTCTTGTTCAATTGATTGAACAACGCATTTTACTCTTTTTGTTTTTGTTGTTCAAACAACTGAACGTCTACCATTCAATTGATTGAACATCACTTTTTCCTCTTTTTGTTTTCACTATTCAAACAATTGAGCGCCTGCCGTTCAATTGATTGAACATCACATTTTCCTCTTTTTGTTTTCGTTGTTCTAACAATTGAACGTTTGCCGTTCAATTGATTGAACAACACATTTTCCTATTTTTTTTTCGTTGTTCAAACAATTGAATGTCTATCGTTCAATTGATTGAGCAAGACATTTTCCTCTTTTTGTTTTGACTGTTCAAACAATTGAACGTCTGTCATTCAATTGATTGAATAACACATTTTCCTCTTTTTGTTTTCGCTGTTCAAAAACTTGAACGTCTATCGTTAAATTTATTGAACATTACATTTTCCTCTTTTTGTTTTTGTTGTTCAAACAATTGAACATCCACCATTCAATTGATTGAACAACACATTTTCCTATTTTTGTTTTTATTGTTCAAACAATTGAACGTCTACCGTTTAATTGATTGAACAACAAATTTCTTCTTTTTGTTTTTTTGTTGTTCAAACAATTGAACGTCTTTCGTTCAATTGATTGAACAACAAATTTTCTTCTTTTTGTTTTCATCGTTCCAACAATTGAAAGATTGCCTTTCAATCGATTGAACAATGCATTTTCCTTTTTTTTTTCGTTGTTCAAACAATTGTCATTCAATTGATTGAACAAAACAATTTGTTTTCATTTGTTTTTGTCGTTCAAACAATTGAATGACTTCCATTTAATTGATTGAACAACACATTTTTTTTTATTTTTTTTCGTTGTTCAAACAATTGAATGATTGATGTTCAATTGATTGAACAACACATTCATTTTATTTTGTTTTCCCTGTTCAAACAATTGAACGACTAACCGTTCAATTGATTGAACAACACATTTCATTTTTATCTTCTTTTCATTGTTCAAATAATTGAACGACTGTCGTTCAATTGATTGAACAAAACTTCTTGTTTTTGATTGATTTTCGCTGTCCAAAAAATTGGACGACTGTCGTTCAATTGAGTGAACAACACTTTTTCTTTCTCTTGATTTCATTGTGCAAACAATTGGACGATTGTCGTTCAATCGATTACACAAAAAATTGTATTTTCTATTTTGATTTTTCCGTTCAAATGAATGAACGATTTCCATTCAATCAATTGAACAACACCTTTTAAGAAGATAAATTGTGAATTTTCATCATTTTTTCATCATTATGCCATTTTCTCTTCTTTTTTATTGTAAATAAACACCATTTGAATTGATTTTTGCCTCCTCTAAGGAAAAATGGTAATAATAATATCATTATGACTTCTAAAGCCTTTTGATGGTTATCTTTATCCATAAGCTAATACAGTGTATCTTTAGAATGACTGCTTGCACATATTTTCTTTTAGACACATCATGAAATGATTCATTATTCTTAATCCACACTAGCTTATGTTTATACTCCCAAATGGATAAAACTCATTGATATAATGACAAGGGGATAAGAGTATAACACTTTCATTGGCATCCTTTTACTTCTTACACCATCCCTGACTCTTAAGGAGCAAATGAGCCTCCCATTTTTACAGTAAGAATTGCAAAAGAAAAATAAAATATGGAAATTCTTAAAACATTGTCTAAAGAGGACGAGGGGTCTCATTACAAGCAGCCTACCATGATCATAAGGATGTAACACGTGACATTCCAATTTGGCTACCAAACAAAGGCAATGACCTGCTTGATAATTAAATATGTCAGAAGAACAGGGGGTCTCATTATGAGCCAGCCTGATCACTTTGTTACACCCTGGTGAGTGGCACTATGGTTATCTGGTCACCATGCCAGCATAGTGGTCTCTTTATGACAAAGAAAAGAAGAATTAATTGTAAGAAGGACTCTAACTCATTTGGGGGGGTTAAAAAGAAACCCTGCTGAGGCTATAAACACCTGCTGGTAGTAGTGGCTCTGCTTGTGTTATCGAAGTATCACCTTATATTTCCATATGTCATTTAGCTCTTATCACCTATGGATTTTTTTCTAAAGAGAATTTCCATTTGAGTAGCACTTTAACAAGCTGAATAGCATGGTGACTTTAATCTATATCATTATATTCCATATGTCCAATCATTAAATGACAGTCATTGAACACATACCGTCAGGTATTCTGGTGTGATTAATACCGATCATGGTGAAGTTCTTTGACATAATGAATTAAAAATTGTTGATTTTTTATTTGGCCAATTCACGTCCGACGACGAATATTGCTTAATTGCTTTATCGATTTGCACACTGTGTTTTTTAGATTGGGTGTCGGTATTTATTCCGCAACAATGTATTTGCTTTCTTTTCATGTATTGAAAGCACATGGATACCATTTTCTTGTCAAAGGGGCAATGGCCTACGTATGCACGACACATGTCACAATTATGGATCACTGTGTGATAATCATTCAGATTACCTCCGGAGTGTGAACCACATGATGATTATGAATGTGTAATAATTAGCAAGAATTTCTGATTGGACAAAGAACAAAAACCATTATGGCGGGCATTGGAACTTATGATCCTGCATTAAGTATGGATGATAGGAGGAATGAATTAACTAAAAATGATAATAATTGTCCAAACAACATCATTTCCCTATTAATTGTTGTAATATACATTGTTGTTGTTCTGAATTATAGAGGTAAAACACAATTGCATACAGGTGAAGCAGCCTCAGGTGCAGAAACCATGGGCGGAAGAGCTATCCACAGTGAACCTCCAGTGCTAATGGTATCGGATCAAGCTTGCGAAATCCTCGAATGCGCTGGCTAGCTGCATTATTTAAACAGATTGCAGGGATTTCATGAGGAGCTAATGCTAGAATTTCTGCAGAATCTACAGAATGGTAGCACAGTGGTAAAAGGTATAAGCATGATGGTTTCTGAAGAAGTCCTAGCCAAAGTCACTGGACTTCTGGCAGAGGGGGCGAAATGGACAGATAAATGCATCCTTTTATACAATGCAATTGAAGTATTCCAGGACCCGGGCGAGCGGCTGGTACGAACAGGGAAAGGAATTCATCCTTTGGTGTTACAACAACCGTGGCAAGAACTAGCGGTCATTGTCCAAAGATACATTACCTACAGTGGTCGACACGATGTGGTAAAGCCCCAACAACTGAAACTTCTAGCCATTTTAAAACAAAGAATTTTAGTTAATTTACCATTTTATCTGAATTCCTTATTACATGATGTCGCCCGACGGGTAAGGACAACTAAAGACCCACATAGTGTAGTCAGCCATCATGGGTTAATTAAATTAATTATCACAAATAGATTGGCCCAACAACAATTAACATGGGACAATATCATAAATCCTACGTTAGCTCCACCCCTGGGAAATGTGGAAATAGAGTAGCAAGGGCCAAGAACCCCAGGCCCGAAAAGAACACTAAAGAGAAATAACTCCTCTGCACTGTTAGAATCAGCAAAGCATAGGTGCTCTGTGCGAGTGAAAGCCTAGCGGACATCCCAATCCAAGTAGAGGAAGCTAGACCATCCTACACACCTCCTCCTAGTCCGCAAGATCCCCCTTTGCAAGACTATGAGGAGGAAGTGGCCAGGGTATTAGAAAACATGGGAATGTTTACCGAAGGTAGAGAACAACCAGGGAGCATTGAAACATAGAATTGTACCCCTGACCAATCAGTCCCTGCTGATAACCTTGGTCATGAGCAAACCTAGCCATTTATTGATGCCATGGAGGAATAGAGGGAGTCAATTCCTTCTATGGAAACACCCTCCGAGGCTGAGGTAAATGAAGGAGAAGCTAGCAGAGAAGAAACTCAGATAATAGGCACCGGTCCAGTGGACCCCCCAACAGAAGGAAACCATGAAGATGAAAACCTGGGAGATGCTAATCAACCAAGTGAAACTCCCTTTTCGAAGTCCCCAGAGGATGAGGCCTACCCAATAGAAGACCTGGAGAATGATAATTATTCAGGAGACACCATTGCATTGGAATCTCCTAAAAAATAAATACATAATAACAACGAGCTAGAAGGAGAAATTCCACAAGAAGACACAGTTCCAATTGGAAACATCCCTGATGCTGACATAGTACAGCCTATACAGGAAACAAAGGATAACGCAGCTAACCCACCATCAGATGGAGGCCCTAGAGTAAATAAGTCCTACAGAGATAGGCTTAGAAAGATGCTCAGAAAGTATAGAAAACATAAGCAAGTAATCAGGCAACTGAAAAATTGGTTAAAGGAGGCAACCGGAACCAGGAAATTGAAAGTGGAAATGGAAACTACAGGAATGCAAATAGAATAATGTTCTGGGAAGGATGTTGAGACTCAAATAGAGTTTCTTGTGGTCTGTCCAAAAGAAACCCAGACTGAGCCAGCTATGATAGAAGACACTACCATGCAAACTGAGGACCCCTGTATCTTTTCGCAGGGAACCCAAACGGACCACCCCACTATGGATACTATTGTCCAAACAAATGTTGAAGAAGATGTTCGAGTTGATTGTATAATTCAAGAATTAGTTGAAGCTACTGTGCAGACAGACCCTACGGAGACCCAGGATGGAGAGGCCCAAACAAATGAGACACCCCTTTACACCCCCTTGGTAAGAGAGGCCGTCATCAGAAAATTGTAGAATGAGCTACTGACGGTTCAATAGGAACTGGCTCAGCACAAGGAAAAGGTGGTCCCTCTGCATGAACATCAAGGGTTAAGGAAGAAGTTTGAAGCACTTACCATGACTGAAGATGAGACCTTTGCTCAGTATAAGGCTGAGCAAAAGAAGGTTGAAAGATTAAAGGGTCAATTGCAAAAAGCTAGAGAGAAAATGGAGATCGTCTGCTCTCTTTATTCAGACACCCTATCCTACCGAGCCCCTGCCACAAATTATGCCTTATTTCTCATGGAAAGATACCTCCTGCTAAAAGTCAAGGCTGCTAAGGCTGGAAAACCGGTAGAGATCAAAACCACTCTTGACCTTTTCAAATGCTTAAGAGAGCACAATGAGAAGGTTCACTGCCTCCTCTACAAACTCTATATGCATAATTTGTTTTTAGAAGATGACAAGGATAACCAGCTTGGCCCTTTTATAGGAGACATCCAATTTTAGGCATTCCTCTCATTTGCTACTAACTAACTCAAGTGGGCCAAGGCTCACAACACTTTCAGAAAATGTGAGCATGGAATTCACCTATGGGTCAGAGGAGAGCCTACACAACCATTACTCCTATATGTTAGGCATAAACAGTTTATGCAGTGAGCCGATGTTGTAGGAAAATTGGGGCCACTCCATACCATTATTATTCGAGCTGGAAAGGAATATTTCTAGGACATTAAGGAAGAACCCTTGTCTGCATCAACGCATAGGTGGGAAGTCTCCAGTAACACTGTGAGGAACCAAGAGAAATTTGGATATCAAAACTTCAAAGCCACCTCTTCTCATTTATGTAAATATAGTAATATGAGTTTAACAATGGGGCCTGATTGGATAGGATGTCATTATAGACCCCCAATCATATGGTATCCTCCCGATCAATACCACAGTGATTATAACTTGAAGTATCAAGAGGTAACCCAAGCTTTTGTTGTCCTTTAGCAGAAAAATGGTTTTAAGAAGTACAAGGAGGAAGTATATCCTACTTATTCCCTAACTCAATTGCATCTAAACTACTCACTTTCATGTCGACATCCAACAAGGTAAGCTAGGGAGTATGTTGGGATAGGAAAAGGGTATGATTTCTCTTCGTAAAATTATTTATTTACCATTAATCCTTATACAATTATCTCTGTTTATAGATTAAAATGAGGAAAATATTGGCTAAATTTGGATGAAATCATTTGGTGACAGAATAGGAAAATCGAGTACAAGAAATTTGTTTTTTGCTATCTTTTTGTGCAGTGATGCGAACTGGTCAAAATTCGTTCAGTGACAGAACATCATGAGGCCATAAAAGGGAAAAGATACAGCTTCTTGGGCAGACAAGGAAGCAGAAGATCATCTCGAACAATGCTATTTTCTCACATGATTAGATTATGTACTGTGAAATCCTCAGGATCCCCTGATCATGAGGATTCGCTTTTATCTAGTTACTCTTTTATGTTATATATAGGGCCAATAGGCAATTAGAGATAGTTCATACTTTAATAATTTGTAATTATTCTTTTTGGAAACATATACGCTATTATCTCAGTGACTTTGTAAGTTGTTACTTGCATTAATGAAAGAAGGTTGCATTTGATACATCTTCATATTTTGAGTTCTTATTAAGAGGAGGCTTCTGGCGACTCTGGGTCAGGTCACTAGAAGTTCCATTGCTCCCTTGTGTTATAGTTTTTGTATTCAGTCTTTGCTATTGCTTTAAATGTTCATTCATTGGTTCTTTCATTTATCATAAAAATTTGTGATATTGATTCATACCACTGTTCAATTAGATTTAGAGTGAAGTCGTGTGACGTACTCAAGTAGCGCTTTGATTGGAATGGGTGAATTAGTGTTAATGGAAGATTGTTGTTCATTTCGAATTGATGTTAACATAGATATTGGAGATAAGACTAATTAACTTCTACAGATTTCAATATAGATCATTTTCCATTTAGAAATGCTTTATCACTATTTTCCATTCAATTGTTGTTTTCTATTCAAATATCGATTGTCATTCAATTGTTGATTGTTGTTCAATTACTGACTACTTCTCAATTACTGTTGTTGTTCAATTGAGAATTTCAAGTTAACTTGGGTTTATATAGATTAACAGTGTTGTACAATAGTTATAGTTTCTTTCCTTGTTTGAGTAAGTTAGCCTTAAGTCTATTTGAACAATTCTAAGTGTGATTCTTATTTGCATTCAATTTCAATTGATTTTGGAACAAGTTGCATAGAATTGCAAAGTGTGTCAAGAGTATTTCTTTCGTAGATAGTTCTTTCCAGAATTGTGTGAATTGAATTGAAGAATTATCCATTAGTGATTGCAAAGATTCATCATTAGATAACCTCTAGATTCACTGCATATACTATGCTGACACTCTTGAGATAAAAAGACTTACCTCGAGTTGACAAGTAATGTAGGGATTCATATTGCCTATGAAAATACATCTTAGTGAGCCAACATGAAACACAAGATTCCTATAGAGCTTAATGTAACTCTAATCATAGTGTATCACCGTTGACCCCATGTTCAAATCAAATAATCTTGCAAGCATCTTGCAAAGCCACACTGTCTCATAACTCGCCATACTCGTTGCCATGTACTCTTCCTCTGCTAAACTGAGTGCCACTATTTGTTTCTCATTGTTGAACCATGAGATCATGATTGATCCCAAGTTGAAACAAAATCCAGATTAACGATCATAATATAGTATGATAGTCCTAACACCATAACAATCACTGCCTAATGACAGATCAAAGATTGAGAAATAACTCTAGATTAATATTGTGACATTCCTACCTCTTTTGCAGATATTGTTGGGTTGTGTTATATTCTTTCCACGACTAGCCCACGTAGTTAACCAGGGGGTTAGGGGGGGGGGGGGGGGGGGAGCCCCCCCTTCATTTTTCCGATTGCGTAGCGGGGGGGTCACATGGGGTTTGAGGGGTACAGGTAGCCCCCCCCCTATGGGGTCCAGGGCGGCACCCTGAAAATTTTTGGTTTTGGACTCTATATTAGGTTGGGCGGACCTACCTATGGTTTTTTGCATGTTTTTCGCACATGATTTTGGATGCGATGGTTTTCAGTCCATGGTATTTGATGCTTCGGCATGTATAAATATTTATTGTAACATTGAAAGAAACATAATGAAAAATCAAGTTGGTAGTCCTCGATTTGGGATCCAGGGGAAAATCTTTGTGTATATGTGTTTTATGTGTTATTCTCTCACATTGTTTATTTTCTATGTTTTAGAATTCGTATGTAGGTAATTTATGTACAGGGTTAAAACCTACATTTGGTATTAGAGTTGTTTTGGCTTCAAGGGGACGCCTTTGTTGCTGAGGGGTTTTGCTCGAGCCTGTGGTAGACCCTGCTCAGTGGGAGATCTGCGAGATCGATTCTGGTGGTGAAAGAAGATGGCGAGCAGTGGAAAGATAGAGATCGAGAAATTTAATGGTCAGAGTTTTGAGTTGTGGAAACTCAAGATGGAGGATTTGTTGGTGGATAAATATCAGTGGATCGTGGTAGATCCGGGTACTAGACCAACAAGAATGTCTGATGAAGAATGTAGGAAGCTGGATCGGAAGGAAAAGAACACAATACGGTTGCATGTCTCAGATTTAGTATTGCTGAATGTATCAGGGGAACCTAAGGCAAAGGCTTTGTGGGACAAGTTAGGGACTCTGTATGAATCTAAGTCTTTGTTGAATAAATGGTTCCTGCGGAAAAGGTTGTATAACCTGAGGATGAAATATGGAGACTCGATGACAGAGCATCTGAACGCATTTAATATTGTGGTAAGTCAGTTATTATCTATTGATATTAAAATTTTAGATGAAGATAAGTGCATCAATTTGTTGTGTTCTCTACCAGATTCGTGGGATATTCTAGTTATTACAATAGGTAGCAATACAACTACCTTGCAGTTTGATGAAATAGTCTCATCCTTGCTGACGAAGTTGATGAGAAAGAAAAATATGGAGAACCAGAATGGTGATGCCTTATCTGTACGAGGATGGTCCCAGAACAAAAACAAAAATAAGTCATCGAGTGAGAGATATAAATCTCCAAGAAAACCTATAAAGGTGGTGTGCTGGAAATGCAGAAAGGAAGGGCACTAGAAAAGGGACTGTAAATCTAAAGCTCCTGATAAAGGAAAGGGATCTGATGATGTTCCTTTTGCAGAGGCGAAAACCACCTTAGAAAACGGTGTGGATGTGTACTTGGCTTCTTCAACTACACATGTAGATCATGAGGCATGGTTGATTGACTCAGGTGCATCCTTTCACTTCACTCCCCATGGAGAGTGGTTCTACGAGTATAAGAAATACGATGGTGGTGATGTCTTCTTATGGGACGGTAGGAAGGCTAGAATTGTTGGTCGAGGAAAAGTAAAGTTGAAGTTGCAAGGTGGAAGGGTTAGAACACTTCCGGGTGTTCTGCATTCCTGCATTAGCCAGAAATCTGATTTCTGTAAGAAAGTTGGATGATGTAGGTGTAAAAACAGTGTTTTAGAAGGATACCTGCAAGATGGTTCGGGGGGCATTGGTATTGATGCGAGGAATTCGAATTGGAACTCTATACAAGTTGCAAGGTAGCACTATTGTTGATGGGTGCAACAATTCTGTGGTTCCTAAAAGTGGAGTAGAAAATCTAGTGGTCTCTAGAGAGAAGACCATGTTGTGGCATAAAAGGCTTGGACATATTGGAGAGAAGGGCCTTAGAATACTTCATGGTAAAGGTATGGTAGAAGGTATGAGTAATAGCTCTCTGGATTTTGATTTCTATGAAAATTGTGTATATGGGAAGCAGAATTGGGTGACTTTCCCCTCTGGTGGTAAGAGGGCGAAACAGATATAAGAACTTATGCACAGTGATGTGTTTGGACCTGTGAAGATTCCATCACTGGGTAAGTCTGTGTACTATGTATCATTTATAAACGACTTCTCAAGGAATACATGGATATATTTCCTTAAGAAGAAACCTAAAGTCTTTGACAGGTTTAAAGAATTTAAGGCTCTGGTGGAAAACCAGATAGAGAAGAAGATAAAGGTGTTGAGGTTAGACAATGGTGGAGAGTTTTGTAGTAAGGAAATTGAAGAATTATGTAGGAAGTGTGGTATAGCACGGTAGAAGACTACTCCATACACACCTGAGAAAAATGGAGTTGTAGAAAGAATGAACAAGATGTTGATGGAAAGGGAAATACGCATGTTTAGTTGTGGTGGGTTAGGACAAGAATTCTAGGCAGAGGCAGTGGAGACAGCATGTTACCTGGTCAAAAAATCACCTTCATCAACGTTGGAGGATAAGACTCCACAAGAGGTATGGACTCGTAAGAAACCCTCTCTTTCACATCTGAGGGTATTTGGACGTGATGCATATGTACATGTTCCAAAGGAGAAACAAACCAAGTTGGATAGTAAATATGAAAAGTGTATCTTTATTGGGTATAAGGATGGTTTAAAGGGTTATACGCTTTGGAACCCAGTAACAGGGAAGGTTGTGTATAGCTGAGATGTGGTGTTCAAAGAGGTGAAAGATGTTATTAAACATGAATTCCAACCAAAGTAACATGAGAAGATAGAGTTTGAGCTTAAGGAGGAAGAATCAAACTCTATAATAGAGGAGGTATCAGAAGATGAAGAGCCACAAACTCCGGGTGTGAGAAGATCAGTTCAAGAAAGAAGGTAGCCAGAAAGGTATAGTCCATTTTCTTTCTGTTCAAATTTTGCTTTATCTGTTACTGATGATGATCCCAGAACTATGAAGGAAGCATTAGATTCAGAGGACGGCAAACTTTGGAAGGAGGCCGTGGTTGATGAAATGGCATCTTTGCACAAAAATGAGGCTTGGGATCTGGTGGAGTTGTCGGTTGGAAGGAAACCCATTGGCAACAAATGGGTGTTCAAGAAGAAAACAAATTCATAAGGAAAGGTGGAGATATACAAAGCTTGGTTGGTAGCAAAAGGTTATTCGTAGGTGCCGAGCATTGATTTTGGTGATATTTTTTCTCCTGTTTCCAAGGTAACTTTTATTAGATTACTTTTATCTGTTGCTACTGCTTTTGATTTTGAGGTAGAACAGATGGATGTCAAGACAACATTTCGTCATGGGGATCTGGAAGAGGAAATCTACATGAAGCAACCTGAAGGCTTTGTGGTGAAGGGTAAGAAAGAACAGTCATCAAGGATGTGGTATTAGAAATTTGATACATTTATACAGGGACTTGGCTTCACCAGAAGCAAAGTAGATCACTGTGTGTATTTTAAATTAATTGGTGATCGTGTTATTTATCTTTTCTTGTATGTGGATGATATGTTGCTGGTTGGAAATGAAAAAGAAATTATCCAGGATTTGAAGACCCAATTGTCCTTCAAATTCGACATGAAATATCTTGGTGCTGCAAACTATATTTTGGGCATGGAAATTAAAAGAGATCAAGCAAAGAGGAATCTCTAGTTAAACTAGAGGAAGTATGTTTTGACAATACAACAGAGGTTTAATATGCCGGATAGTAAACTAGTGAAGGTTCCTATTCCTGTAGGTATGAAGTTATCTGCTAAACAGTGTCCCAAGGCACAAGAAGAGGAAGAGGACATGTCCCGTGTTCCATATGCAAGTGCAGTCGGTAGCCTGATGTATGCAATGGTCTGTACTAGACTAGACATTGCACATGCAGTAGGAGTATTGAGCAGGTATATGTCAAAAGCAGGGAAGGAGCACTAGACAACAGTGAAGTGGGTTTTCAGATATTTGCGTGGCACTAGTGATTATGGTTTGTGCTACCAAGGAAGACCAAGATTGGACAAAGTGTTGGCTATTTGTGCCTTTGTTGATGTAGACTGCGCTGGAGATATGGATCAGAGAAGATCTACAAGTGGGTATGTGTTTAACCTATTTGGAGGTGAAGTCAGTTGGATGAGTAAGAAACAATCTGTAGTGGCACTATCAACTACAGAGGCAAAATACATGGCAACCACTCATGCAAGCAAGGAAGCAGTTTGGTTCCTAAGATTGTGTTCAAGTATGGGGTTAGTATAGGGAGCTATAAGGATAGACTGTGACATCCAAAGTTCAATTTTCTTGCAAAAGAACCCTACATATCATTCAAAGAAAAAGCACATTGATGTTCAGTATCACTTTGTGAGGGATATGATAGAAGAAAAAAATGTTTCACTGGTAAAGATGGACACTTCGAAGAATATTGTAGATGCATTGAAAAAATCTGTGAGCTCTGAGAAGTTCTATTGGTGTAGAGAAACAATGGGCGTTGCAGGGCTGGATAAATGACAAAGCTCTCTTGTGGCCTCCTGTGCAAAGAAAATAATAAGTGGGAGAATGTTGGGTTGTGTTATACTCTTTCCACAACTAGACCACATAGTTAATCGGGGGTTTAGAGGGGGGAGGCAAAGCCCCCCCTTCATTGTGCCGATTGCATAACAGGGGGATCACAAGGTGTTTGAGGGGTGCAGGTAACCCCCCCCCCCATGGGGTTCAGGGCAGCGCCCTGGAAAATTTTGGTTTTGGACTCTATATTAGGTTGGGAGGACCTACCTATGGTTTTCTGCATGTTTTTCGCACATGGTTTTGGACGCGATGGTTTTCAGTCCATGGTATCAGATGCTTTGGCATGTATAAATATGTATTGTAACATTGAAAGGAACATAATGAAAAATCAAGCTGGTAGTCCTGGTTTTGGGATCCAGGGGAAAATCTCCATGTATATGTGTTCTATGCGTTATGCTCTCGAATTGTTTATTTTATATGTTTTAGAATTCGTATGTAGGTAATTTCTGTATGGGGTTAAAACCTACAAATATATGGGTTTTGTGGCAAGGAAGATTAGTTCCTTATTGCATTTTTTTCTCAACCCCATTGCATCATTCCAACATTTTTTTGCTATAAAATTTATTTTTCTCTCTTAGAATCTTACACCTTGGACATAAAACTCAATCAGGAAGAATAAACAATGCCAATTTTCCTATTCTAACTAATGTTTTAAAACTTGGGGTCTGACATGGAATCTATAGTCAACTACCATAATTTTGTCACATTATATTCACTTTGTTATTTTTCTTCTTCTCTGTGGGATATCATAAATGCAATCCTTGCACCTACAAGAATTTTAATCATGGTACGATTTCCTTTCATATTAAGTACACTTTTGCAACTTTTATATCTCAACCTGTGATTTTACCCTATCATAATACATTTACTTTGTTATTTTTCTTCTTCCCTAAGGGATATCATAAATACAATCCTTACACCTACATGAATTTAAGAACATTAAGACACATCTTCAAAACAATTTCTAAATTGGGCATGATTATCATCAAAATAAATTCAATGGTTCCCTTTATAATTTCCAAAGTGGATGATGGGTGAAACACATTAGCAAAAGAGTGCTAAATTTTATGCTTAAATAAAATATATTTCTTGATAAATGATGCACATCATGCAACTAATGGAATTGTTCCTCCATCGTTATTCCTTGGATGATGTTGCGAGGATTGGATCGTTGATGGAATCAATGATGCACAATAAGAAGGTTAATATTAAATTACCAAGGAAATTCGGCTTTCACAATCTCCAAATATACAAACATAGAGTTTCAGTGGAATGTGGGCCTATAAATACCCTTATTGTGAAAGTTTTAAAATAAATTTATCGGTTGAATTAATATATGAATAACTCAATAATGATGGGATTTCTCCTAGAAATGAAGGGAAACTATCTATGAATAATACCCACAAATATGTGCCATTGCTAAGTTTGGTTGTGGATAAAGTTGATAGGCTAACCATAGGTTTTGCTTGAACATTCCCCAAACCATATTTATGATAGTTGTAAATATCATTCATGTAGATTCTACTAATTCTACTACTTTAAGTAGAACCTAAATATTTGTTATTATCTCAGTTTGGAGATATGTTGTATAATTCTAGTAACAAGTGTTGAATATTTGATAGCCCCAAGGGTTAGCTCAATCGGTCAAGACAGGGCCTCGCCAATGGGAGGTCACAGGGTCGAAACCCGAAAGCTCTTCGGGTCAGGTTAGTAAATAGGTCGAGGGGTGTGACCCCCTTCAAGTGGGGTTCACCCTAGCGTTGTTCGATACTGGACGTAGCGGACCCACTGACCATGGGTATCCGTGAACCAGTAGTGGAAAAAAAAAAAAAAAAGTGTTGAATATTTGATTTGCCTTAAAAATATGGTTATACAATATCATCTAAAGAAATTTATTATTTTCCTCATCCAACTAAGCCTCACTTTCCATCGTCCCATAATATATAGTCAACGTTATACAATTTTTCCGCCTTTGTTTTCTCAAAATTCTATATTACACTACCATAATTTTGTCACATTATATTCACTTTGTTATTTTTCTTCTTCCCTATAGGATATCATAAATGAAATCCTTGGAACTAGATGAATTTTAATCATGGTAGGACTACTTTTCATATTAAGTACACTTTTGCAACTTTATATCTCAACCTGTGATATTACCGTATCATAGTAGATTTACTTTGTTATTTTTCTTCTTCTTTCACGGATATCACAAATACAATCCTTACACCTACATGAATTTAAGGGCATCGAGACTCATCTTCAAAACAATTTTTAAATTGGGCATGATTATCATCAAAAGAAATTCAATGGTTCCCTTTATCATTTCCAACGTGGATGATGGGTGGAACACATTAGGAAAATAGTACTACATTTTATGCTCAAATAAAATATATTTATTGATAAATGATGCACATCATGCAAGTAATGAAATTATTCCTCTTCATCGTAATACCTTAGAAGATATTGTGAGGATTGGATCGTTGATGGAATCAATGATGCACAATAAGAAGGTTAATATTAAATTACCAATGAAATTGGGTTTTCACAATCTCCAAATATACAAACTTAGAGTTTCAATGGAATGTGGGCCTATAGATACCCTTCTTGTGAAAGTTTTAAAATAAATTTACCAGTTGAATTAATATATGAATAACTCAATAACGATGGGATTTCTCCAAGAAATAAAGGGAAACTATCTACAAATAATACCCACAAATATGTGTCATTGCTAAGTTTTGTTGTCGATAAAGTTGATAGGATAACTATAGGTTTTTCTTGAACATTCCCCAAACCATATGCATGATCGTTGTAAATATCATTCATGTAGATCCTACTAATTCTACTACTTAAAGTAGAACCTAAATATTTGTTATTATCTCAATTTGGAGATATTTTGTCTAATTCTTGTAACAAGTGTTGAATATTTGATTTTCCTTAAAAATATGATTATACAATATAAATTGAAGAAATTTATTATTTGCTTCATCCAACCAGGCCTCACTTTCCATCATCCCCTAATCTATAGTCAACGTTTTACAACTTTTTCAACTTTTTTTCTCAACCTTCTATATTACACTACCATAATTTTGTCACATTATATTCACTTTGTTATTTTTCTTCTTCCCCATGGGATATCATAAATGAAATCCTTGCACCTACAAGAATTTTAATCATGGTAGGACTACTTTTCATATTAAGTACACTTTTGCAACTTTTATATCTCAACCTGTGATTTTACCCTATCATAATAGATTTACTTTGTTATTTTTCGTCTTCCAAGAGAGATATCATAAGTACATTCTTTACACCTACATGAATTTAAGAACATCAAGACACATCTTCAAAATAATTTCTAAATTGGGCATGATTATCATCAAAAGCAATTCAATGGTTCCCTTTATCATTTCCAAAGTGGATGATGGGTGAAACACATTAGGAAAAGAGTGCTAAATTTTATGCTTGAATAAAAGATATTTCTTGATAAATGATGCACATCATGCAAATAATGGAATTATTCCTCTTCATGGTAATACCTTGGATGATATCAACGTTCCTTGGATATCTTATCAAAATTTACATTATTTGCATGAAGAAATTTATCAAAGGATCTTCACAGGATAAGAAAGAGAAAAATGCATTTGCAAAATGTGAAGAATGTTAATGTTTTGCCCAAATATTAGTTATTTTTCATATGAAAACAATTATATTTTAAAATAAGGAAAATACTTTAGTGTTGATTTGATATATAGTAAACACAATAAGGTATCTTATTCATGGAAGTTCCTCAATATCACTACCAAAAAAATGTAAATGATAGATGGGTTCATATATAGACATTAATTATGGATTTATTGGAAATCCACTTGCTACCTTGATTCCTTTTTATGTCTTTTAATTTATGTATTTTTGACTCTATTAAGAGTTCACTTATAATATATTTGAGATGTATTACATCTCAAAGAGGAAATACACCAATATTTATTTATTTTTTATTTGAAATTTGGGACAAACTACAAATTACTAGTTTATATGAACATTTTTTAAAGCTATTATTTTATATGATATTTGTGAAATCGATTTGGAAGTAAATGTCCAATCAATATCTCATTTTATTTTCTATTTGAAATTTGGAACAAATTACTAGTTTATATGAACATTTTTTCAAGCAATTATCTTATATGATATTTGTGAAGTCTATATTTATATGATATTTGTGAAGCCTATATTTATATGATATTTGTGAAATCTATTTGGAAGTAGATGTACAACTTGTAAAAGTTTTAAAATGTGAATTTAAGTTTTAAAATAGATTCACATATGATTTATCTATGAATAACTCAATGAAGATGGGATTTCTCCAAGAAATAGAGAAACAAAGGGAAGAAATCTATGAATAATATCCATGAATATGTGTCATTGTTGAGTTTGGTTGAGAAAATTGATAGGCTGACTATAAACTTGGATTGAACATTCCCCACATTTGATTCACGATTGTTGTAAATATCACTCATGTATCTTGTACTACCTGAAGTAGAACCTCAATATTTGTTATTATCTCAATTTGGATATATGTTGTATAATGCTAACAACTAGTGCTGAATATTTGATTTTCCTTGAAAACTCTAGGAGATATTTTCAACTTTCTTTTGAAGGAATTTGGGATTTATTTCAACCAACTTAGTATCTCTTTACATCATCTCATGATTTGTAGTCAATTTCTACAAATTTTTTCTCATCCTACTACCCTAATTGACAAAAACATTTCTTGTTGATGAGAGCTTCTCGATACCTATGTGACATAATTGAAAATCATAGGTATCCATAAGCTCTCATGAACAAGGTAGCTCGTCGTGCGAGTAGTTAGTCTAAACTGGGCCAAGCCCACTACCTTTGGGATGAGAGGTCGGGTGCTCTACAACTAGGGTTTGAGCAAACCTTGCGACGGCCCAGAGTCCTCTGTCATAGCGGCGCAGCAGAAACAGTTCAGCGTAGATCTACAACAATCTTCTGGTATAGCGAGGACGGGCATGGGTAAATCTCGGGGGGGGCCTCAAATCCCTCCCCAGAAGTTGAAAGAGATCTGTCGACACAAACAGGATCGATGCACTCAGGGTTGGTACATGAGGATGAGGTTAATAGAGAACCCCATCAGCAAGACAAAACAAATGCGCCCCTCAACCAGTCAGGAAGAAACAATGAGATACCAGAAAGAGATACAATGCACACGGAGGTACCAAAGGTAACCTCGAACACATGCAAACCCATAGCAACTGAAAGGCCTAGAATAGAACTACCCAGTCACAGAATCAATGGGAGAATCCAGTATATGAGGGACCATGCACTCATAGGAAAATTTATCGGATTCTGGCCAACAGAAAGAGCATTGCATGGATGGATCTAGGCCAAATGGAAACCCAAGGGCCATGTTACACTACAGCTAGGACCAAAAGGGCTCTTCACGGTGATTTTTTTCTGCATCGAGGATAGGAACCGAGTAATGGATGAAGGGCCATATTTTTTCAACTGAGCTGGCCTCTATCTAAGGGAATGGGCAACAAGATTCAACCCGGACAAGGAGGATCTTAGCTGGGCACCAGTATGGATCAGGATGTACTCACTTCCAGAGGAATATTGGGATGAAGAATCGCTAAGAGATATAGGAAATGGGCTGGGGGAATACATAAAAGAAACAGAAGAAACGAAACTGCACAAATACACATCCTACGCTCGCATCTGCGTCTTCATGCGCTTGGATAAGGCCTTACCAGACTCAGTGAGTCTCTCTCATGATGATTATGAATGGACTCAACCATTGGATTATGAGCATGTCCCCTTTCGTTGTCTCAAATGCCATGCGCTTGGACATCTCTCCAGGGATTGCCCTCTGAATCCCAAACACCAACCCCCCAATCCCTCTGACATGCAAAACCAAGACGGGTTCACCAAGGTTAGCCATCGCAAAAGATCGCATAGAAAACCCTTGAATGGGAAGAAACCCCAGCCAGAAGCTGCATCCCTCCCTTCAACCAGTAACAGCTTCAAGATCTTGGCCAGCACCTCTGAAGATCCCCCTCTGCTCTCAAACTCAAGGCTCCCGCCTCTCTCAGCCTCTATTATCCCTCCTCCCCCTGGATCCTCTTCTCCTCCCAGTCAACTGGAAAAGAACCTTGGGCCTCCTAAAGAAATTAGAAAGTTCTTGAGTGGAAAGACAAAGGATAAGGAGGTGGATGCCCCCTCCATCCATACTATGAGTACAACCACAGCCCCAGAAGATATGAACTAGCCACAAGTAATGGACGAAGAGCCGGAAAGCTTTGACCTAGGAGGACTTGATATCCTGGAGCTCGAAGCAGCATGCAAAAAGAAGGATTTTGACAAGATACCGGAGCACCAACTCAACACGTTGGAAGTCATCCTAGCTAGGGCGTACCAGCAGCATCAGTTAGGCATCCAACCGGGTAGCTACTGGGACGGGAGCCTCACTCCAAAAGATTCCAAGAAGAGAGGGAGAAGAACCGACCTTCAACGAAAAATTGCATTAGGGAAAATCCTGGTTGACTTAGGAAGATATGCGAAGCTGACCAAGTATTACAAACCCACCATTAATAGTGAAAGATGAAGCTCACATCATGGAATGTAAGGGGGCTCAATAGCCCAGGAAAACATAGAATGATTAAGAACATGATAAAGCAGGAAAGGCCACAAATTTGTTTCCTTCAGGAAACGAAGTGTAACAGTGATACTCTGGGAAACATACTCTCCAGAGCTTGGATAGGTAGCAGCTCAGTGGTAGTGGATGCCTCTGGGGCTTCTGGCGGGCTCGCTATAGCATGGAATCCGCAAGCGATAGCACTCTCAGATATACACGCATCCCACCACATCATCCAAGCAAGCTTTCATATTCTAGGTACCAACATTCACGGACATCTTACAAATGTCTACTTCCCTCAGGAGGCGGGCAGTAAAATGGCTTTATTGGACACGATAGAAGCACTGAGTCTACACAGAGTCCACCCCCTGTGGATCATTGGAGGAGACTTTAACATGATAACTAAATTAGAGGAAAAGCAAGGAGGTCGAACAAGGATGGAGCAGGAAAATGAGCACTTCAAGGAGTTCATTCAAAACAACGCCCTTATTGATTTCCAGTTTTGTAATGGAATGCACACATGGAGCAATCGAAGGATTGGAAGGCATCAAATCGCCTCCAAGCTAGACCGATTCCTTCTGACTGATAACGCAGTCCACTTAGGAGGGGACATAATAGTAGCAATTCTCCCTTATGCAGGCTCTGACCACTGGCCTATCACCCTTCAGTGGCAAAGATCGGGTAATGCCAATAAGAGACCATTCTGCTTTGAGGCGTTCTAGCTCATTCATCCCACATTCAAAGACTTCATCAAAAATACCTGGAACAATTTTCATCCGCCTGAAGGTTCCAAAATGTATCAGTTTCAATAGAAACTCAAGTATCTCAAAACTCATATCAAGCTCTGGAATCAAGGAACCTTTGGAAACATTTTTCAGGCACAACAGAATCTAAACAGGGAAATGGAATAGCTCTAATAGAAAATAATCATAGAGGGACACAATGAAGAAACTTTGGAACAGGAGAAACGCATTCATTACCAACTGGAGGAGAGGAGAAAGCAGGAGGAAATATTATGGAAGCAAAAATCAAGGATAAGATGGCTGAAGGAAGGGGAGAGAAACACCAAGTTCTTCCACAGAACAACTGTTCAGCGAAGAATGCATAACTCTATCCCTTTCATTCAGAAGCAGGGGGGGAAAGAGTAGAAGAGCATGATGCGATTGAGGAAGAATTCATAAGGCATTTTCGACAGGTTCACCAAGAGCCCCAAAAAGACAAAAGGCCGGCCATTGAAAAAATCACTCGAAACCTGCCAAAAATCATCACCGAAGATCACAACAAGCTCCTTCTTCACCCTATTCAACAACAGGAAGCAGACACAACAATGCATCAGCTCAAGGAAGGAAAAGCCCCCGGCCCGGACGGATTCACAACCACCTTCTTCCATGCCTTCTGGGAACTAATCAGAGATGAAGTCTAGCAAGTAGTTGAGGAGTCACACACCCTGCACTGGCTTCTGCCCTCTCTCAATTCTACTTTTATTGCACTCATTCCAAAGGAAGAAAGCAGTATCACCCCAGACAAGTTCCGGCCAATTTCTCTATGCAATGTAATCTACAAGGTGATTTCAAAGGTCATAGCCAATAGATTAAAGTCATTGCTGCCCCTACTCATCTCGCCTGAACAATCCAGCTACGTGGAAGGAAGACAGATCCTAGACGGCATCATCCTCTCGCATGAAGTTATACACTCTCCCAAGCACACCAAGCAAGCAGGTATGATACTCAAGTTGGACTTGTCAAAAGCTTTTGATAAGCTAAATTGGATATACATACAAAAAATGTTGTTAGCTTTTGGTTTCTCTCCTATATGGGTTCGATGGATTCATAGTCTCATTTCTTGTACTTTCTTCTCCATCCTTGTCAATGGCATTCCATCCTGCCCCTTCAGCCCCTCAAGAGGTATCCGGCAGGGCGATCCTCTATCACCTTTCCTCTTTGTTCTCATGGCTGAAGGATTAGGTCGCCACATAACTCAGGCTCGCCTTGCCCAGCAAATCAAAGGTCTTTCCATCCATAACTCCCTTGCTATAACCCATCAGCAGTTTGTCGATGACAACATGTTGTTCGGGTACCCCTCTGTCCAAGAAGCTTCTATGTTCAAATCCCTGCTGAATGATTTCTCCGAGGCCTCAGGAACCAGTATTAATAATTCCAAATCTCATATCTTTTTCTTTCACACCCCTCCTGTCGTTCAAAGGGCCATCGCTCGTATTTTGGGCTTCTCCATTGACTCCCTCCCTTCCAAGTACCTTGGAGCCCCTCTCATTGACTCAGCTATCAAGCATTCCTCTTGGCGCTTGCTTCTTGAGAAAATTGACCACCGGCTCAATTCATGGACTCATAGATCTCTGAATATAGCCAGCAGACTAGTACTAATCAAGGCTATTCTACAGGCAATGCCGCTCTACCTTTTTTCAATCCTTGCAGCTCCTAAATGGGTGATAAAAAGAATAAAGAATATACAGTGCAACTTTCTCTGGGGAGCGATGGGCACAAACCACAAATGGGCTTTAGTTAAATGGATCTCCATATGCAAGCCTATGGAGCAAGGAGGCATTGGTCTGGGAGACCCCAGCCACAACAATGCTATAATGTGTGCAAAAATATGGTGGCAATGGTTAGCCATCCCCAAAAAACCATGGGTGGCCATCTGGACAGCTAAATATGCCAATCACAGGCCACAGGAGGAGCTCATCAGGCTAACGCCCAATGAAAAAGGCTCACTCATTTGGAATGCAGCTAAACAACGTTTTCTAATGATTCAACAACATAGTTTTTGGGAGGTTCGAAATGGCAGGGCA